>CM053744.1:60010461-60022860 GCA_028658305.1 Pachyuromys duprasi
TCAACACTTACTTCTCCAGGCTTTCCCACAGCTCACCATCTGTACAGTGAAGGCTGGCGGTGAGCGAAGCATGACTGAGCCACTTCTCCATTGTTGTGACAACGCAAAGAAGGAAAGCATGATTTGGGGCCCAGTTTAAGGGTGCAGTCGGACCCTGAGGGGGCGTCATGGTGGCAGGAGCTTGGGGCAACCCTAGTGATGCCTCCTCAGTCAGGAAGCAAAGGGTGGTGAAGGTTTTGCTCAGCTCACTTGCTTCCTTACAGTTCAGGACCCCAGCCCAGGGTTGATGTTGCTCATCCTGTGCGCGTCTTCCCTTCTCAATTAGCCTACCCCACCTCCACAATGTGGGGCCGGGGAGACACGCCTGTGTGTTCCAGGAGGCTTTAACTGAGAGGGAAGGCTGACTTGAGCGTGAGGGCACCACCCTGGCTGGGAGCACAAACTGGACAGAAGGGAGGGAGGTGAGCGCCAGCCAGCACTCACCCTCTGCTTCCTCACTTGGTGCAAGCTGACAGGCTGTGTCTTGCCCTCCAGGATGGACTCCTCTCTCAGCCTGTGAGCCAGCCCTGCCTTCTGTAAGCTGCTTCTGACAGGCTTTCTGTCAGAGCAATGAAACAGCAACGGACACAACGTGGACTTGCACGGCGAGTCATGTAGATGGTCTACGGAGTGTTCTCCAGACAACCTGGATGATCCCGTGAAAGGTACCCAGCTTAATTGTTCTAATTTTCAGGCCCCAGGAAGAACAGATAGTTTGTGGGTTTTCCAACCTCACTCTCTTATTAGGTTACAAAGCTGATCTCTACCAACGTACAAACGTAAGCTAGTTGTAGGTACTAGACCTGAGCAAGCAGACTGCCACCTCTTGTTAATATAAAGGGGAACTCTCCAGGAGACAATGTGGCTCCTGCCTGAGCTGGAGAGATGTCTCTGCACTTCAAACACTTGCTGCTCTTCCAGAGGACCCAAGTTTGGCTCCTGGAACCCATTTTGGGTACCTCCAGAAGAGCCCATACCTCTTCTGGCTTCTGAGCAGGTAACCCCCACAGGGATGGCACACATAGAGACACAGAAATAAAAATAAAAATAAGAACAAATCTTGTAAACAAGCTCCTCAGCCTCCCTGGTGTCAAGGAACAGGTGTGTACAATTGCATCTGGGTTAATAATTGGAGAGCACAGTGTAGTTAGTTCACACTTTTGACCTGTTTTTCCACTCCTCAAGTTGGGTAGGAGATGGCAGCACCAGCTAATAACTGCTGCAAATCTTATGTATTGAATTCTTTGTTTCACAGCTCATAAGTTACTCTCTTCCTTGAGTTCAGACTTCAAATGTCCAAGAGTCTTCATCAAATCTGTGCCATTGCAGCCATCTTTCTATGTGATCTACCATTGTGCATGGCATGCTCCACCTCCAAACTGACTCTCACCTTCTCTATGCTGTCATAAGAACACAAGGCATTTAGACATTTAGCGCTTACCCTGAAATACACAGCAAAGCTCATCAGTGATACACAGAACTGACATCTGTTGATCAAGTGAGTATCTGCCTCTTTTGTTGTCACTTTCATGCAACGTCTTAAGTCAGGGAGAACCCATCCCAGGTCGCCCACTTGCACAGCAACTTGGGACTTGGGTCAGCTGGTCTTACTCCTGCTTCTCATAAGTGCAAATAGTGTTTGGGAAGTACAAGTGCAGACAGTAGGAAGCAGAGGTTGATGGGGGGTGGGAATATCGGTGGGAGATGGGGGAGGTGTGGTCCAGGAAATCGAATAAAACACACCTGAGAAAGGTCCCACAAGAACCGGGGGAAAAAAGCTGAAGTGACTGGCTAAGGGCAGTGTCCATGGAAACTGAGCTCCACCGTACTTGGACTTTCCATACAGGGAAGCAGAAAGGGAACTGGAAACCACAGGCTGCAGCTGGAGGTCGGTTGGCTGGAGGGCATGGAGAAGTACAATCTGAGGGGCAGGACACGAACCCACGCTGCTCTGGCCCCTCTGAGCCCGTCGTGACCTTGCCAGCAGGGATGTGAACTGTGCTTCTACAGGAATGAACCTAGCTCTGGTTCCAGACCCTCATTTCCACTCCCAGAGGCAGTCGCTGAACAAGGTTAAACATACATAGATGTATTCCAGTTTCCTTCTGTTGCTGTGAGGGGACACCAACCAACAGGGTCCACTACTGAAGGAAACCAGAACAGGAACCAGAGCAGACCTTGAAGCAAAGACTTTGGAGGAATGCTGCTAGCTGGTTGAATCTTGGACGCATGCCGGGTTGGCTTTCTTGTAGAGCTTGGGACCATCTGCCCGAGGAATGGCGCCACTCGAAGTGGATGAGACCTTCCTGTATCATTAGCAATCAAGATGGTCCCACAGACATGTGCACTGGCTGGTCTGATCTGGGCAATCCCTCAGTTGAGGGGCCCTGTTGGGTGATTGTTGACTGTGTCAGGTTGACAGTTGACAATATCTAGAACACCACAGTCTGAAGAATGAAGAGGCCTCTCCAGGTCGCCTAGATCTGAGGGAACTCCTTTCAGGCCCCAATCTAGGCCTCCTCTCTGGCTCCTGTGGCTGCCTATCTAAGTAGTCACAGAAACCTTTATCCTACTTCTCAGCCACCTATCAGTCTTCATATTATGGTGAGAAATTGTCCACCAGAAGGATTGAACTAATGGTTATAAAGCTTAAAGATTTTTCTATTTCCTGTGTTTCATTAATGGAAATCAACAAGCAATTATGCAAAAGTTTAGTCAGAAAAATCTATGGCAAATTGTAATAAGATGTGGTCCCAACAATCAGAGACTAAACTTAATTAACACCCTGCTACTCTGAATTTATATAATGTGGACTTAGATGCCTTAGTTATAACTCTCATTTTATATTAAGATGGATTTCTTATTAACATTTAAGTCACTAGTAGTATTAACTAATGCATGGAACCCACTGACCCTCTGCACATTTATTTGTTGCAATAAAACACTAAGGCAACTGTGCTTCAGTGTGGATCTTGCTAAAGCACCTGGTGCCCTCGGCATGCTGGCTGCACCCTGTTTCTGCATCTGTATTTCATAAGGCTGACTGAACTGCCAGGAAACTCATTCAGTGTTTAATTTCCAGGCCGCATTCTCTGGCCAAAGAAAAGAAATCATGGTTTAGAAGAACCGATTACTGTAGAGTAGAGCCTTGATCGTTTTCAACGTTATAAATCTCTCTTGAAACTTGACTCTTTAGTTTTTCACTGCAGATTCCTTTGGGAATTACAGAAAAACCAGAATGAATGAATTTTGCAGTAAAGAAGATAAAGCTAGGAAGGACTAGTGATGCTCAGATTTAGACATTGGGTAAGGCCGATGACCACATTTGGGCTAAGTGACAGCATTGTCACCAGCTGGCTTTCCAAGAGAAGCTGTGGAGGCACAGGCCTGCTGTTCCCCTGGCCAAGGAACTGCCTGTGAGAGGCATTTTTACAGCTGTCCTTTATTTTGGGGACATCAGAGCTCATAACAGGCTCCCATCCGCTTCCAGGCTGGGGCAACGCCCTTGTTCACAATGCTGCGAGCAGTTTAGATGCAGCGATCCAGCAGTGGCAAGAACGGCAGGACTGGGGAGCTAGAAAGAAAGGCAGACAGCTGCTCAGCCCCCACTAGGGGCAGGGCGCATGTGCCAAAAGTGACAGAGGTTTCCTCAGGGTGCTACTCAGGATACCAGATCATTTCACCCAAGAGGAGCCAGGCGGCCTTCCCCTGCCGGAGTCACACAGAGGAGAACAGACAAGGTTTCCTGGCTCTGTCGACCAAGTAGAACTGTTGGATCAGAACCTGAGCATCAGAGACCTCACACCTAACTTTAGTAGGCTCCATTGACGTCCACTGTAGTCACACTATCCCTTCTCTCCAACTTCACAAACAAATGGGAAGAGGCTGAGCCAGGGCCCCACAGCCTCCGTTCCAGGACTCCAAGCTGTAGGAAATAGCCACTGTGGTCCATTTGCAGTATGAGTGGCTTACTGA
The DNA here is from genome assembly GCA_028658305.1 of Pachyuromys duprasi. NCBI lineage: Eukaryota > Metazoa > Chordata > Mammalia > Rodentia > Muridae > Pachyuromys > Pachyuromys duprasi. Next base: position 60,014,476 of record CM053744.1, read on the forward strand.
GGGCTCCCCAGAACGTCCGGAGGAGGAGGAGGACCTAGGCCCTCCGCTCCCAAGCTGGTGGCCGGCACCTGCTTGTCTCAGAACTCTGAGAGTTGGGAAGTCTAGGGCATCTGTTAAAAAACTGAGCCACACTGGAAAATGGAAGAGTGTCAAGCTTCAGAATGTGACAAGACTTTATATTCTGAACAAATAGGGTATGGAACTGTGTGTGTGTGTTGGGGTATGCTAGAAGGGTCCAACCAGCCTGTGTGGAAAGGGAGCCGAGGTTTCTTGCAACCCAGAACTTTAAAACCGCAGCCTCCGCAGAAGTAACAAGCCGGCCATTTTGCACTTGCTCTGTGCGTGCACACCTCTCCACAGAGCAGCCCAGGAAGCTGCTTCACGCTGGCTGATAACTTGTGATAGAGTGGGGTCTTGTTCCCGAGACCTCCCGTGCTCCCTTGGTGCCACTCCCAGTGCATGCTCCCTAGGGACCCCAGTGGGCTCTCCTCCCTGAGGAGTTTACCTTCCCTGAGTTCGTGCACACCATCATTACGAGGGAGAAAAAAGAATTCTTGGTTCTAACCAGGAGCCTTTTACCTGTATGTAAAGTCAGTGTCATTTTATTTCCCACTTTAAAAAAAAAAAAGAAAGAAAGCAAGAAAGAAAGGAAGAAAAGGGAAAGAGAAAGAAAGCTCCACAATGCCACAGTTCCATCATCAAACATGTGGAAGCTGGAGAACCTCACCTGCCAAGTTGCTCACCCCGTCGAACCCCAAGAGGATGACTTTCCCCAAGAGGATGACTTTCCCCAAGAGGATGACTTTCCCCAAGAGGATGACTTTCCCCAAGAGGATGACTTTGAGAAACTTAGTCACTCTTTTTCAGCTCTCCCACTGGATCTACCTTTAAAAATATTTTGAAAATTATATATAATATATTATAAATTGTATATTATATATATAAATATATATATATATATGAGTGATTTAAAAATTGCTGTTGTTCCCAGCACTGAGCTGGAAACATCAGACCCTGTCCTGTTGTGATACAGTCAGGCCATCACTGTTAGGAATGGTACCCGGACCCCACCACACCCCGCAAGAACATCTGGCCTGGCACATGCACACATGCTGACAGTGACCACCTGAGTGTGGCCCCAGGATGCCCACACTTCAAGATGGGAGGGGGAGGGAGGATTCTGATCGGCCCTCCAGCATGGCCCCCAAGGAGGGAAGACCATGTGCAAAGAGAAGGGCACGGTGGTGTGCAAGGGGATGCCGACTGTCACTGACCAAATTCTCCCTGGTACCTTGTCAGGTCCCGAGCCCAGAAGCACCACTTGGTCTCTTGAACCCTGATAGTGACAGGTGGCCATGCACACCTGAAATCCCAGCACTTGGGAGGTGGAGTCAGGAGGGTTGTGAGTTCAGGGCCGCCCATGCTAGTGACATGGACAGCCTGGGATGAATGAGGCTGTCAAAACACCAGAAAAGGAAGAATTTCCCAGTGTGGGAAGAGACATGGAAGCCTTTTTGCTTTTAAGAGCATCATCATCATCAAAACTAATGATGATAATAACGATAAAAACAGGTGTCCACCAAGGAGGACATAAAGGAAACGTGGCTTAGTTTTAAATATATATTTAAATTCAAAACAATTTTATGATAATTAAAAAATAAGGTCCTAAAGAGATACTGTCTATATTTCCTCAAAGCTGATTTCTCCGGGGAACATACAGTTCCCATTTCTTTGCCAGGTTCCCATCTCCTTCCTGGTGAGGAGAGCACTTCCTGCTTCCGGCCCAGATCTCACTGCAGAGGCCTTGCTGTTTATCCCAGGAAGGCTGTGCAGCCGTACAGGGCAGGGCACAGTACAGGCCTTGCTCTTTCTGTGAGACTTTGCTTCATTTCATTTGTGTGTATGTGTGTGGGCTGTGTGGAGGTCAGAGGACTACTCAGCTGTCGTTCCTCAGTCAACACCCAGCTTGTTGGAAAGAGGGTCTCTCATTGGCCCGCCGGCCACTGGGATCCAGGGGTCCACCCTCCTCCAGCTTTCTTACGTGGCTTCTGTTCCATTCTCTTCAGCCTTCTTTGCAGAATGAATGGATAGATCCATGGTTGCTTTCCCAACCGTCATCCACAGTCACCCAAGGTGCAGCCCTTGGGGACCAGGCATGACAGTGAGCTCCTGCCCCCTCTGGCGGCACTGCAGAGAACAGCACAACTGCTCAGATGACATGTCAGGGTGGGCACGCCCTCAGTGGCCACTGATTTCACACTGTAGCCACAACATCAGAAATCCCACACCAAACGATGTTAAAGGACAGTCCAACCTGGATTTTAACCTCTTTGCAAGTGCATACGTACACATCTCCGTCTCTATCTCTCTGTGTCTGTCTGTCTGTCTGTCTCTCTCTTGGTCTCTCTGTCTCTGTCTGTGTGTGTGTGTGCATGTGTGTGTGTACCTGTGGGCCTGAGCACATGCTTGCACTGTGCTTATTTGGAGATCTGAGAAAAGCTTTGTGTGTGTGTTGGTGCTCTGGCACCGTCCACCTATTGTTTGAAGCGGGGTCTCTCACTGGCCTGGCCTTGGTCCCCACCCTTTCCAAGGATTCCCTTATCCTGCTGGACTGGCATTGCAGATGTGCCCTCCTGGTCTGATTCTTTATGTGGTTTGGGGGTCTGAACCCCTTTACAGACTGAGCCATCACCCCAACCTGGAAATGGAAAAATAATCTCAGCATAATGTACCCGGGAAATCAAAATGCAAATCTATACCCCTGTGCCTAAATATCCTTTGTAGAAGAGAACGTGGGCATCAAACCTGCTTTGAACATAGTAGAAGAGACAGAAATACCCAACAGAGCAAATGTGGAGGTGCTGAGCCCAAGGAGAGGCTTCCCAAACTCAGCACAGGCTGTGTGTGCACGCTTCTCTCTGCTCTCACAGGGCCTCAGCAATGGCTCCAGGGCATGTGTGCATGTGCACACTTCTGTCTGCCTTCACAGGGTCTCAGCAATTCAGCAATGGTGAGGTGTGTGTGTGTGTGTGTGTGTGTGTATGCCTTTCTCTGCCCTCACAGGGACTCGGCAATGGCTCCGTGAGGCATCACCGCTGTGGGCTGTGTGCTCCTCACTCCTCACTGTTCTGTTGTTCATTCGGCTCTACATGCCCTGTTCTGCTCTCTCCATTACATTATTCAGCAGAGCTCTGTATTAAATGCCTCCTGAGGAGGAGCACGAGCAACCGAGTCCTGTGTCTTCTGGCAGAGGTACACTCTTCCTTGACAACCAGTCTCCTTATGTCCCCAGTCCTGCATGAGGCCTTGTGCTCAGAGCAGTCTCTGAGGTCTAAGAAAACATCCCTGCAGTTAGGGGAAGCACTAGGCTGCATGAACAGTTCACTGTGTTTGCTGCAGTCAGTGAAACAGGAGCAACCCCATCATGTGAAGAGGGCACCTCAGAGGGTGGAGACCTCTGTGAGTCACTTAGCTCACAACAGGGATGCCTTCCCATGTAGTGGTGCCCTGGGGCTCTGCATCCCAGCCCCTCCCTGCAGCTGTAGCATTGGCCATGAATGTTGCTACGTCTAATTATGATTCACTATTATCCTCATTCAGGCCCTGCATGTTCACCCCTCCTCCGATGCATGCTTCTATAATTGATTAATTTCCTTCCTTCCTTCCTTCCTTCCTTCCTTCCTTCCTTCCTTCCTTCCTTCCTTCCTTCCTTCCTTCCTTCCTTCCTTCCTTCCTGCCTGCCTTCCTTCCTTCCTTCCTTCCCTCCTTCCCTTCATCACTCTTTCCCTTTCCTTCATCTCTTCTTTCATTTTCTTCTTTCTTCTCCTCCTTCTTTATTTTTCTTTCTTTTGATAATGTCGATCAGTTGCCCAGGCCATGATCAGACTTGCCACCCTCTTGCCTTAACCCTTCAAATGCTGGAATTGCCAGAACAAGGGATAGAAATGCAAGGTGTTCTCCTTCCAACTCAGCAGTTTCCACTGACAAACAGAAGCCCCATCCTGCTGCCCTGTCCTACGGAATGTTAGGGAGTTTCTGTGGGCAACTTAGGACAATGTGTCTGGGGATCCTTCAATACCAGCCTTCATGATTTTGACAAGTTTAGACTGATCTGTAGCCCCCAAGCCAGGGAGAAGTTGTCAGAGGCAGGCAGGAATAGAATTCAAAGTAAGATGCCAGTGAGTGGGCCTTGCTGAGTCCCACTGTCCCTGATCACTCCCATCTTGTTGACACATCTCTGCAAGGCCCATCATCGCTGCTAATGGCTCCGGGGGATGAGGTCCCACACGTGACACCATCTTTAAGGTCTGCATCATTGGAGCCCAAAGTTAAGTCACTTCCTGACCTTCACCTATTCCTGCCAAATCAGTCAGGCACTCGGAGCCCAGTGCCTGGAGTCAGAATCGTTATCTTTTTATCACACAGTTTCTCTCACTGATGGATCTTCCTGCATCTTTTCTCCCTCCCCAGGCTCCCTACCAGCCAGCGTTTGGCTTTGCAGCGTGTTCCTTCACGGGGACAGCCCCTTAAAGTCAAGGGTGGAAGGTCAGAGCTGCCCAGTGACAACCCTGAGGACCTGCAGAGATGTTGGGGACCACAGAATCAGGGCAGCACAGGTCTTCAATGTGGATCACATTCTGTGGGCCCCAAATCTGCTCCAGATTGCTTCGCACAAGCTTCCGCATGGCGCCTGGGCGCCTCGGAGCTGCCATGTTTGAAGCCCAGTCATTCCTCTTGTCAGCTGTGACCTTAGCCGCCGTGGGCTGAAACAGTGCGTTGTTTCTCCAGAAAGCGTGAGGGCTTTGTAAGCACCCTGCCATTGGGGGGAGCATGCTGGGAGCTTCCCCAGCACAAGAATGTTTGTGGAAGGAGAGCAGACACGTGGTTCCCATGTATCCAAACCCATCTGTACACTGATCCCACTTCCTGTCACTGACAGCCAGGGCTTAAAGCTGATCTAGACCAAAGGGCCAGCCTCCAACCTGTGCTGGAGCTGGACTGCCTCAGCCGGGTCATAGCGCCTGCCGAGTCCTGTGGTGTAAACGCTGCCAACGCACCCTGTGTTTTAGCAGCTTTATCTTGTTGCTGAGATGAAAATCCGTGGCAGACCCCTTCAAGGCTTTTTTCACCTCATGTTTTTTTTGGGGGGGGAGTATGTGGGAGAGATAGTCCACTGTGGCAGAGAAGGTGACAGGATAGGAGTGTGGGACTCTCTGTCCACATCTAGGGAGCCGACATGCGGAGAGGGCTGAGTGCTGCCGTTTATCTGCCCTCCCCTCCTTCTGTCCTTCAGACTAGCCTCTGGCGCTGAGGATGTAGCCGCCGTGATGAGGGGTCCCAAACCCTCCTGATTCTGCACCCACAGACATTGTCACAGGTCTCTAAAGGAGCAGTTAATTGGCAGTTTATTCCAGTTCAGTTTGGGGTACGGACAAGGACACTTGCTTTTTGAGGAGCTTTCACCATTTTAAGATAGGTGGGCAGGATAGGAGTGTGACTCACTTGGCATACTTCTTGCCTAACGTGTGCAAAGCCCTGGGCTTCATGTGGTAATACATGCCCACAGTCCCAGGGAGGTGGAGGCAGGGGACGCTTACACTCAAGGTCATCCTTAAATAGAGTCGAGTGGGGACTCCCTCACACAAGACTTCCTTCTGAGGCCAGCATGGGCTACAGGAGATGGGTCCTCCCTCTCTCTCTCTCTTTCTCATCTATTTACTATCTATCATCTATATATCTAGTCTGTCCATCTCACACACACCATGCATGCACACACACATGCACACACACACCATGCATGCATACACACACATGTACACACACATACCATGCATGCATACACACAGCGCACACACACACACCCCATGCATGCATACACACACACATGCACACACACACCATGCATGCATACACACACATGCACACACACACACCATGCATGCATACACACAAAGCGCACACACACACACCATGCATGCATACACACACACATGCACACACACACACCCCATGCATTCATACACATACACATGCACACACACACTATGCATGCATACACACATACAATCACACATACACATGCACCATGCATGTGCACAGACCTCTGGCCTCTTTTCCAAATTAACCTCCAGCAGAATTTCTTAGGACACCCGTTTCTTGGCTCACACACATCCTGTGGGAATTCCTGCTTGAGCAGAATTTCTAATCTTCTGCTGAGAACATTCTCCTCACAAAGCCCCTGAAATGTCTGCTTTCTAACTTCGGCAGGAAATCTGGGCCACCGTGCCACATTTGGTAATGAGCTGTGTGGCTCTGTCTGCCCTTGTGCCAACACCAGCACAAACTCAAAGTGTGATTGAGGACCCCCTCTCACAAGGCATCCTTTGGTAGGTCAATGGGAAGTGCCGGTCCATCCAGACAGACACAGGATACAGTCAATACCAAAAAGACTGAACCTGCAGCAGCAAGTGAGAGAAGCCTATCAGGAAAGGGCACACAGCTCTCTAACACTGAGAAGTAGGGAGAGTGCTCAGAGGGATTAGCTGTCCCGGCTGCACACCGTGCACATATTCTGAGGCCATGGCAGCATGCACAGGGCCAAAGCCCCACGCTCTCACTGAGCTCTAGAGAGAGCTGAAGTCAAGGGAGTGTCTCCCTCCACTCTCCAGAAAATGCCTGCCTTTCTCGTGGTTTTTGTCACACACCAGAGGCTTCTGGCTCCTCCACACTGCCTTCCTCGGGCAGTTCCTGAGACGGTGTGTGGCGCTGAGTAAGCAAGCTTAGACTCCTCACGAGGCTTCACCTCTGTACAGCAACCACAGCTGAACCCTTCTCCATAAGATCTTGTAATTGAATTTCTCAGGAAAACAAAATGTCGCACCCATGTTGAAGTCTGGAAGCCTGATTTGTAGTTGTCACTCACCCTTGTGCAAGGCTGACTGACTGCGCAAGGCACAGAGCTGGGACACTGCAGATTGATCGAGATCCAGAATTGTCTTGGGCAATGTTAGTCCACTTTATGGCCAACAGTTAACACTTCTATGTTGGACCTATGTCCTCAGGGCTTCAGGTAAGACCCTCGATGTGGATTAGCAGGCTCTTAGTCTCCACCAACCCTAGAAGGAAGTGGGTCATCAGATAACGGCCAGGGCCTGTGACGTAGATGCCCGGGATTGATGGTGCCCTTGGGAGTCACGAGGAGCAGCCCCCATTTCCGGTTAGGGCTGGTGAGGTGTCTCAGTGGCCAAGTTGCCTGCTGCCAAGCATCCACCCTCAGTTTGCTTCTCTGAGCCACATGATGGAAGGAGAGAACAAATCCCAAATTGTCCTCTGACCCTCACACACATGCCATGTACACACGAACTACACACGCATGTGTGCACACACCCACATACTCACTAAATAGTTTTTGGAAAGATTCTCCATCAACAGCTGGGTTGTTTCTGTCTTAGACTGTGACACACTTGCAGACATTGGGGTGTGTGGTTACGCCTTGATTTCCACTCTCTTGTCCCCGTGACTATCCATACTGAACCGTGTCATTCGAGTCTGTTCCAAGACCATGCTCACTCCTGTTCGGATCAGGAGCTTTCTCTTCCTCCCCTTGAGATGTGAGCTGTGTTCTGCAGCCGCAGTTTCTACCACAGGAAAAGACAGATGAAGAGACACATCTGGTTGTCTTTTGCCAGTCCTGGATTCTGGCTGAGTCTCCTCAAGGACCTTGGTCACAAGCAGGAGGCTTACAAACTGTCTCAGTGCATGCATGTGAGGTTTCAGCACTTTAGTCAGCTTTCTGTTTTCATCACAGAAAACTTGAGCAAAAAGACCTGGGCTGGGGCGGTGGCTGGGTCATCAGAACACGTGCTGTGCAAGTGGGAGGACCAAGGATTGAGGTCAGACATGTCAGAGCAGCAGACTTCCCAGCGAAGAGGAGCATGAGAGGGAGACCACACAGTGAGGGAGAGATGGACCCAGCTGTTCCTGACCCAAAAGACTGCTGGCTGCAGCTGGGAGGGGGAGGTGTGTGTGTGTGTGTGTGTGTGTGTGTGTGTGAGTTCATCACAGACAGAAAGCCATCCTTCCGCAGTGCTCACTGGAAGCCAGGCCTTGTCTAGTACCCATAAGTCTGGGGAAGCTTGGGGTTCACCCGAAAGCTCCTACAAATCACTTAGTTGGACCCCCACCTCACTGTCTCCCTGTAGGGCCCCCAGGATGGCTGAATATGGGGGCTCCCCCAGCCACCTGACGAGGGAAGGAATACAGGACATGGATGTTTTTTTTGGTTGAGGAAGAAAAGGAAGATTCAAGAGCTAACGCTTCAGGAAGTATGTGACGGAAGAGCAGAGCTTGATTCCTTGTTTTTAATGTGCATGTGTGATGTGCTAC
>CM053744.1:60022960-60156359 GCA_028658305.1 Pachyuromys duprasi
GTACCCCACACAGGCTCTCCTTCCCTGTGACTTCTGTCTCACTGAATGGGTTTCAGCACTACTGTCTCATCTCTACCATGTACGTTCTAGGTGCTTCTGTGCCTGTCCAGGATGACAGGCCATTGGGCCCCGCAGTTTGGCAGACTGATCCATGCTACAGCAGCTCGTGAGCATTTTCAGTATTGCCCCTGTGTACAGCCTAATTTAAGTGTGTTCTCTGTATGACTAATGCCGACTTAACATGAATGCATCACTTAAATAAAGCTTGGCAATGCTAATTTATTGTAATAGAAGTGATACTGTCACAAAATATGTAAACTGCCCTTTTTGTTTTTCTTTATTCTGCATTGTTCTTGGCAAGCCACTGAGACTGCCCCCATGTCCCCACACTGCTCTGTCATGCTCCATTGCACACCCCCCCATTTGACTTCCCAACCCTAAGGACTGGCACAAAGCCAGTGTGCCTGGAAAGAGGAAGTCTGAACTGAGGAGTTGCCTCCCACGACCAGGTTCTGCGCATTTCTGAGGGGCATCTTCTTGATCATTGATTGGTGAGGGAGGGCCCAGCCGCTGCGGGCTGCGCCATTTCTTCCACCTGGGTCTGGGCTGTGTAGGAGAGCAGGCTGAGCAAGCCAGTAGGCTGCACTGCCTCTCGCCTCTGCGCCTGCCTGGACTCCCCGGGCCGACGGACTGCAAACTCTGAAATAAAGTAAGGCCTTTCCTCCCCAGGCTGCCTTGGGTTGTGGTGTGTTCTGATGAAATAGAAACCCGTGTGGCCAGTGTCTGTTCCTGTTCTCAGCAGCATCCACAGGAGCCCCTCTCCCGGTCACGTCCTGAATCTGATGTCCTCAGACTTAAACACACTGAGCACAGGGCCGACACTGTCGTGTGGAGTTCTGCTTTAATTTCTAGCACCTTGCAATCATGTTTAAATACTTGTTAGCTCTTCAGTCCTGTGAATGGCTAATTCACACTCCTTGCCAGTAGGGTAATGAATTTCTAGTTTTCCCTCCAGAGCTTTTTTAAAAACCAAACAGAAATCCATAATAAGTTTTTGGAGACTGAAAATTATTTTCTCACCTAGTACTGTTTCTTTTTGTTTGGTTTTAAATATGTATTTTGAAATTTTATTTTGTGTGTGTGTGCGTGCACATGCACTCATGCACGCATGCTTGCGCTCATGCACGTGAAAGCATGTATGTGACGTGCATGTTGAGCCTGTGTGCCATGCACATGTGTGGAAGACATCAGAAGGCAGCTTTGTGGAGTCAGCCTTCTTCTGTCTGTGTGTGGACTCCGGGGTGTTTGGGCCTGCGCTGAAGCACTTTGACCTCTAGGCCACCTCAGCCCTGTTCTTGTTTGTGTTCTTTGTCTGACAGGGTTCATGTAGCTCAGGCCTGGGCTCACTGTATAGTTGCGGATAACCTTGAACTCTTGACCCCCTTCCCCTCCTTCCTAAGTACTAGGACGCTCTGGGATTGCAGCCTGTGCCGCCAGGCGTTAAAGCATTGCTGAGGCTAGACCCCAGGGCTGTGTGTACCCAGACAAGCGCAGACGCACCACAGCCTGGAATTTGTTTGTTTGTTTTTAATTTAAAAAACAACTTGTTTTTGAGGCTGGCTTCAAACTCCACGTCGCTGAAGACAACCTTTCTCTTCTAGTTCTGCCCTCATCTTACCCGTGTGTGCCACCAGCCTGGTTGATGTAGGACTGGGAATCAAACCAGGGCCTCACGCCTGCTGGGTAAGCAGCCTACCAACCGAGCTGTACCCCGGTACCTGTAAGGTGACCCCGGCTTTACACTCGGCTGTTTCACAGGCAGCATGGTCTGTGTGTGTAGCCCTCTGACATCTGCTGTGCGCCCTGGGTGCCCTGCTCAGTTCAGCTGCCTGTGTCTGTATCAGATGCTCCCAGTTCAAGCGCTCAAGCCTGCAAGACAACCCTTCCTGGTGAGGCCACTGCAGAATCATGCAAATGCCTCTCTGGTCTGGCTGTAAATGAAGCCAGGCTTCCCTCATTGCCCACTGGTTTTGGTAGGGAGAGCTGTAGAAGCTGGACAGCAACCCAGGCGGAGCGGTAACTCCAGCACAACAGGACTCAGGTGGGAGAATGAAGAGGCAGAAGCTGGGGGACAGGGCCAGAGCCCTGCTTGCACACTCACTCCAGGCTCAAGGCCCTCCTCAAGGCATCCCATGCTTTCTCCACCCCATGCCTCTGCACTCCGATGCTGGCTGTTTCACAGAGATCCCACCACACAGGCAGAGCTGAGGCAATCCCAGCCCTGGACAGTGAGGGACTCACTCTCCAACCTTCCCTGTGCCTGGAGAAGGGAAAACTGCACTCTTTCTCCCCAGGGCTGTCCCACAGGCCACCAGGCTCTGCCTGGGGACAGATCAGGAAGAACCTCATTAGCATAAACACAGGTGTTCCTACAAATCGACCATTAAGAATGACAGAGACAGCTGGGCTGGCAGAGAGCTTGTTGGTAAGTTACTATCATCAGGGCCTGGGAGATTCCCAGAATCCACAGTGTGGTTGACTGTGTTTGTGATTCTGCACTAGGGGGTCAGAGAGTGTGATCCCTGGGGCTCACTCTCCATCAGTCTAGTCCACCCAAATAGTTCAGATGAGGGAAAAACAAAATTTAAGGTGGCAAGAGCTGAGTAACAAGAGCTGAGTTCTCCCTGAGGAAAAACCTTCATGGTGGTTCTCTGGCTTCACAGTCACACTAGACAGTCTAACAAGAGCTGTCTCAGTGTTGTTCAGGGCTTGAGAAGTGTTCCCGGAATCTTGGGTTAAAGAACAAGTATCCATTTATTAGCACACTCGGTATCTGCAGAAGTTTAAGGATCGGTCGCAAAATCTAGGCTGGTGTTTCATTTGTTCATTTATCTATTTTTATCTATTTACCTATTTGTTTATTTGTTTGTTTTTGTTTCTTTTGGAGACACAGTTTCTTTGTGTAGCCCTGGCTGTCCTAGAATTCGCTCTGTAGACCAGGCTGGCCCCACATTCAGAGATCCAGCTGCCTCTGCCTCCCTAGCGCTGGGACTAAAGGCATGTGCCACCACTGCCTAGCTCTACACTGGTATTTTAAATGTAGTCACTCTGGACAAGGTGACATCTTGAAGAAGAGGCCAGGCTGTCACCACCTACTTCCTGAGCAGTCATCAGATAGCAGGCAGCAGTGAGCTGATGGTCAGACAATGAGAACACACACAGAGGGGAGGGATGTGGGCCAGGGGAGAGCGACCGTCTTACGCCAGTGGGCCCCAGCCTCTCCCCTGGCCCTGTAGCACATAAGCACACAGAGCCATGGAACCACCACTCCTCTGTACGGCCCGGCCCCCGGTCTCTCACAGGAGCCGGTCCCTGTCCAGCACCTTCCATCCAGAGGGCTCACTGGCCAAGGTCAGGTGCTGCTGTGCTATAGAGCAGCTGGGCTGGGTTGAATCTCAGGGGCCTTTGCCTGCCTGATCACATCCTTCTTGGGAAACAGTTCTGCATGGAAAGAGCCACAGGCCAGCGCCATCAACATCGAGTGCCTGGTCTTCAGGGGAGGAGGGGCAAGGACCCTCAGGACCCTCCCCAGGGGCCTACATGGCACACCTTGCCTACAGCAGACCCAAGGCCCGAGTGTCCCCCAGCTGGAGGGCAGGAAGGAGAATGCACATGGCTGCTTTCTGTAAGGCGATGTTTTCCTGGCCCCTTTGCCTGACACCCACTCTTTCTGCTAAATATTTTAAGTGAAGGTAGCAGCTCAAAGAGATTTTCTGTCCCTCCTCTGTAATTTCCCTCTTCCATCGTGTTCTGTTTTCTCCTCTCTCCTCCCAAACGTATACGGGCAACCTTGATTTTGAAAGAAACCAGCGTGAGGCCTCTGAATTACCTGAAGCTCACACTTTCCCCTCCCTCCACTGTTCCACCTGCTGTGTCTGGCGGTCAGCGTTCTTGGAGGGACAGGACTGACCGTCTGCATGTGCGTGGGCTTGGCTTACACTGTGTGGGCACTACAGCATGGACCGTCCACAGGGTAGAGAGACCGAGAGCCAGAGCTACTCAGGTCTCCCAATATGGCGCTGGAGGCCTGAGGAGGAGTTCCCCGGGAGACGCTGTCCGTCTCCTTGGCAAGATGAAGAAGCTAGGCTACGATGCCACTGAAGGAGCAGTTGTGGTAACAGCTGCAGGAGGACAGCGGTGCTCACTGGCAGGGTCAAGGTGGGCAGGAGCAAACAGAATCCCTTTTCCTGAGGCCTGCACTCTACCCAGCCTTCTCCCGCCGTCGGTCCCTTCCTACACAGATTGTCACAGAGGGGCATCTTCGTTAGATTCAGTGACGTCAACAACAGAGACCAAGTCCTCCCATGGCTGACCACTGCTCAGCTCACTACAAGAACCACGGGAGGGTAAAGGGCCGGAGGACACCGGGGAGCCGGCTTCCCCTGGGAGGCTGTGACCGGGTATGTGGGCGGATGCATTTCGGGGCCCAGGGAAGAAGCTGGCCAGAGCCTGGAGGACTGGCTTGAAGCCCTGCTTCAGTTACTTTTACACAGCTTTGGGGAAACCCCTGACAAATCATATTAAGGAAGGGAAGGTTTACTTGGGTTCATATTCTTAGAGAGTTTGGTCGGTCGCTTTCCGACAGTGGACAGTGACAGCTGGCCACAGCAGCACATTCAGGAAGCAGAGGTGGAGACAGGCCGTGGCACACCCACTCCCACAGCCCTGCCCTGCTCACCCCCGTCCTTCTGCCCAGCCCACCCCGCAACTATCCTCATGGAGGGAAGTCTACAAGGAGTTTGACTTTCCTAGGACTCTCTCTTGCTGGGAAGTAAAAGGCTGTGGCTGGTGACAGCAGAGGATGAGGCTGTGTCCCAGGAAGAGATGTCGCAGAGCTCTGACAACCCGTGAGACGGCCGCGCAGGACAGACTGTTGCTGAGAGGATGGAGCTCAGTGCTGGGAGGGCCCACACTCGACCATCGATGACCCTCTCGGTGGGCCTGGGGTCACCGCTCCTCTTTGTCCTCCTCCCATGTTGCCTGTGCCTCGTCTGTTCAGTTGGCTGTGGAGATTGGATGGTGCAGCTTGTTGTGGCCTAACAGTTCTGGCAACACCGCCCCGTGTTTCCAGAACCCCTAAGCAGCGCCTGAGTCTGTGTCGAAGCACTCAGATCAGAAACAGAGAGTGGATGCTGTCCTGTTTAGACAGTGATGCCTGGAGCTCGTCAGAGCTAACCTGGGTGTGCGTACTCAAGGGCTCCCGAGTCTCACACATTCCAATGTTAATATCATGGGTCAAGTAACTGCTGCCTCCAGACTTGATCTGACACCTCGGGCCTTCCCTAGTCTGGCCATTGCTGCGATGCCGGGTGAGAAGGATAAAGTGAAAGGCCTCAATGGTGTGATTAATTAGTGGCCAGGAGTAATTTCACCACCCAAGAAAGCATCGGGCTTTCATTGTGGAGAAAGTGAAAGAACCCTGAGTTTTGCTGGGATGATGGGATTCCTTGATACCCCAAATATGACAGACTCTCACTGACAGGACATACTTTCTTGTTACATTTGTTCGATGTGTTTGTGTATGTGTTCGTGAATGGGTGTACATGTACGTGCAGGTTCACATGGAGGTCAGAGGTCAGCCCACAGGGGTCATCCCCGGGTACTGTCCATCTTTGAAGCAGGGTCCGTCACTGGGACAAGGGCTTACCTGTCTTCATCTTCTCAGAACTGATATCACAGATGCAGGGCAGAGCTCCAGGCTTTGCCTATGGGCTCGGGTGGAGCTTAGGTCCTCATACGTGTTAGCAGACACATCGGGGTGACCCCAGCCCTGAGCCAATAATCCCCTTAGTGAAGAAAACAGGAATGCTGGGGTGAGCCTCTCACCAACATTAAATGGTCAGCAGGCATGGGCTTGCAGCAAGAACTGCTGCTCTGAATAAAAGCTACGCTCTTCACTTGGTTTACAGATGCCTGGTGGGTAACCGTGGGTGACGGTTAGTCCTGATTGACTACGTCCCCTGGGTCTGCAGCTGAGTGTTTCCTGAGATAATTAACCAGGTAGAGAAGATCTGCGTTGAATGTGGGCGGCGCCATCCCCCAGGCTGGAAACACATGGAACTGGAGAGGGAAGAGGAGAAGCCAATGGTCTCCTGGGCAGCCAGGCTAGCCAGCACTGAGAGCTCCCACCAGGAGAGCCAGTTTTATCTCATGATATTGTTAGGAACTGCTGGTCTGCCAGCCTGCAAGACTGCTTTCACCCTGGCCTTCACCGGAGTCAGCGATAAGTTACCAAGTCTATCTCCTTTTGTTTGAGACAGCAGCTGGATGTCTTGTTAAAGTCACACCTTTTTCTTGACTTCTTGTGAATTTACTCATTGTGCTGAGGTGCTTTTGCTCAGGCTTAAAAGGGGTCTGCAATAAAGCAAGGTGTCTAGTGTCTACTAGAGCCCCTTAGAAAGGTCCCATGTGTTGTGTGTTGGTTTATTAATTTCAATCTTCACTCCCAACTCAAGAACCATTCAGCTCTGCCGGTGGGCTCCAGCACGATAGCCAATGTCTTCTCGTGTTCTCAGCAAGGAATCCTGTGGGCACTGGATGGAAGCCATGAGTCAAAACCAACCTTTCCACTTTATAAACTGTTTCTCCAGGTTTCTGTCACAGCAGCAGAGAAGTCTAGTGAGTGCAGGAAGGCTGGCTGGCTGGTTGGTTGGTTGGTCGGTCTCCATTTCTACCTTATACTTGGCTGCAGATTCCTACTCAGCTCTGCACATAGACACAGACATCATGAAGAAATGCTCACTCTCTCAAATTACAAAATCTCTTTTCTCTTCCTTGAGGACAAAGACACCAAGATGAGAGGAACTAAGGTATTCTCACGATTTTCAGGGACCACGCAATCCACTGGCCACCAGCTGTGAACCTGTACAGTGTGGTTCCTGACCTCATCTCCCCACACTGCCCTAAAGGATGCACCACTGACCTCATGACACCATCGGACTGCTCTCTTCTGCAGTAACCTTGGATCTCAGTGGGGGCAGGACAACGGGCATCTTGTGACAAGAGCTGAAAGTCCTCCCAACAGCAACAGCTTCATTCAACAGAGGAAGCTCCCACATCTGGTTCCTGTGTTGGGGGTTGAATGTGGTGTGTCCCCCACAGGCTCAAGTGGTTGGGCTCTTGATCCCCAGATGTTTTGGGAGGATGTGAAGAGGGTGAGCCTTGCTGGAGCCGTGAGGTTTTAGAGCCTGACCCTCCTTGCTGTTTTCTCTCTGCCATCTCTTTAGACTCTTTTTAATTTATTTACTTACTTTAGAATTTTAATCTGTTCTGTTTCACTATTTGGGTTGGGTATCCCCATGGAGAAGGCTGCTGGGACCAGCGGTTGCTGCCTCAAGTCATTTACCAACTGTTCTTGAACAATCCTGTACAGCTTCCTAAACCCCAAGAGCTTCTTCTGAAACGGAGGCTTGCACTCTCTGCCTGGCATTTCAGCCTCACAACCCCTGGGAGAGGCAGGTAACGGTGTTGAGGCAAGTCAGGCCTGGAGCCCAGTGCTTCGCTGTTACCTGCTGATGGTGTTGCTTGGATAAAATGTCTGGGAGCTTAAAGTGAAAACCCTAAGGTTTTAAGGATCTTCCAGGGACACTGCAGAGAACATGAGGGAGAGACACACCTGTCTGAGACAGACATCTGAGGGTGCCCTTGACCTCACATTTACCCAGAAACCCTATTGCCTTCCCATGTTCCACTCTGTGTGCACGACTGCCTCTCCCTTCCCCACTGTGAAATAGGCCTAGGAGAGGGATCCAGGAAGGCTGAGAACATTTCCTAGCAAAGGCGTTTGCAGGTAGATGCTATGCAGGGAGGGAATTTCCAGGCCTCCCAGGGTTGACCCAAAACTGTTCTTTTTAAATTACCGTTATTCATTTATATCTGTGTGCACGTGCTGTGGGGTTTGTGTGGAGGTCAGAGGACAGCTCTTTGGCTTTGGTCCTCACCTTCTGCTGTGTGGGCTCCAGTGATGGAAGCCAGGCTTTAGGCCTGGCAGCAAGTGCTTCTGCCTACTGAGCCTCCCCGTCCACCTGGAGACACTTTCCCCAGCAGCATTTCTGGATCCCAGATGCTGAGTGCTTTCCTGTACCAAAATAGGACACAGTCATTTGCTGCTGGGCTTTCTCTTTTACTTCTCTCAATGCAGTGTCAGGAGCTGGACACATGCTTCTCAGTCCCAGAGGCAAAGTGCAGCTACCTAGAAGCTTTTAGGCTGTGTGGGGCAAAGCTTCATGCCAGGAGCATGGATTCCGCAGGTGCGGGTCCATCTCTAGCTGTTTAAAAGCGCCTGATGTGGTCTGATGGGCAGCCACCACTGAGAAGCACTTAGCCCGGAGCAGGTTAGCCTTGAGGACCCAGGGAGCCCTGCCTCCCTAAGATAAGAAAGCAGCTCAGCTCAGCTCTAAGGTCTGTGTGGCAATGGTCATCGGTGAGAATTCCTCTCCAACTCTGTGTTCACCTCTTGTTACCCCCGAGCCCTGACCATCCTCCTACACTTGAGCCTGCTGATAATGGCCCCATCCTTGCAGGAGCTGTTCTGGGTCCCCTTTGAGTGTGAGACTCTACCTGGGGAAACAGAGCATGAGTGTCTACTCATCTCAGGAAGGGAACATATGGCACATAGTGACTTCACCTCAGCTCAGCACAGTGCCGTGGGGATTCTGCAGGGCTGACTGACAGCAGCACGGTGAGGCACTGTATACAGAGTCGGGTGCATCACAGAAAAGTTGACCCCAGCTGGGTGATGGCCACAAGTGCTGCATCCTGGAGCTCTCCACACAACCTGCAGATGGCTTGACAAGCCCCAGGAGCTCCCCTCAGCGCCTGGGCTGGTCAGAGATGCTCCTCGGAGCCTCAAAATGCCACCAACTCTTCCACTCTGGATTCCTTTGTTTTTCCTAGTCCTTTAGCACAGTTGTACCCAGGCAGCCTTTAGTTAGCAGGTTCTATTCTTTCTATTTATCTGAGTATCTCCCCGCCCTCCTTTGGCCCAGCATGGCTCTCCTTGGGCCACGGACATGCCATGTCCCAGGGTAGTGCTGTAGCCTTACCCTTTTGGCTCCTCCCTCTCTCTTGGTGATGGGACAGTGTATGCTTCTGGTTGCCACCATCTCCTAAGAGTTCCTCCTTAGTTCCTGTTGCCCAATACTTTCCTCTCCCCATGTTACGAAACGGGAGTACTCAGAACTCTTGTTTTTGCATCTCTTCCGTTTCTCTCTCCCAAGTGACTCCATTTCATCCACTAGAGCCACTCTGTAAACCTCCTCCCTGCTGAGCTCCAGCTGATGCATCCAACAGCCTCCTAGGTACGTCCCAACCTTAGCTTCGCATTTGTATATGAAAGCATAGCTATTTATTTCTTTTGTAAACTCCTCCTCTCAAGCCTTTCCATCTCAGTGGATGGTAATCCCATCCTGCCAGAATTCGTGGAGTCATTCTCAAATCTTCCTTCCCTCTTAAATATCAGTCTAACTCAGCGCATCCTGTGAGCTCTGCACCTGGACCCGGTCCCAAGTCCTCCCACTTCTCACGCCCCCCCCCCGTCACTGTGGTGACAGCCGCTCCATGTCTTTCCTGAAGCCTGCGGGATCTGCCAGTCTGGCCTCCTTTTGCATCTCACTTGCTCTTCATCTATTCCAGTCAGGAAACTCCTATTTAACATCAGACCAGGCACTGATTGGCTTGACCTTCTCAGGACCTCCAGAGTCTGGTAGTTCCTAATAGCATCCAAAATTCTGAGTCTTCCATGGTGTAAGCCATCTGGCAGGAATGCAGACATTCTAAAGAGACACTGTGCTACTTCTTTTCTAGGCTATTTAAATAGTGGAACCCAAGAAATTAAAATTTCGTAGGAATCTCATGCTATGAAAATGAAAATGCTGAAGCTGGTGCAGACAGAGGGGGAGCTTGTTTCCTGGGGAGATTTCACCTGGTTCTAACAACCTCTCAGACCACTTTGAAAGACAGAATGGAGACGAGACAATGATCAGTCAGTGATGGGCAGAACTACACCTTGACCCGGGCTGCTTAGTCATGCAAGCCTCTTGCTGTTTATAAATCCACACCTTGTAACAGTGCCCCAAAGATAGTTTGGGGAGTCATTGGTCTTTATTTTGTTCCTGTTCTTCATGTGGCCCCATTAAATACATCTTTTCCTGCTTTTCACAATGACTTTGTTTAGTTGGCTTGTTGAGGCTGGGAGGCCGAGCCTGGCTTATTAGGCCTGCCAGGGCCCAGGCTCTGAGCCTAACAGCTCCAGTATGGTGGTATGGCTCCTGGCTTCATCTCCAACCCTCCTCTCACCTCCTCCTTCCTTGAGCATTCCACCCAAGCTTCTCTGGCTCCCGCTGCCCAAGTGTCTTCACTCAGAGCTTCCTTGTCCACCTCCTTCTCCCTCCTCCATTCTTGAAGCAGGGTCTTACTATGTGGTCCTCCTGGCTGGCTGGGAGCTTATACAGAGACCAGGATGGCCTTGAACTCACAGAGATCCACCTGCCTTTGCCTTCTTGTTGCTTCTGTTGGCAATGCCAGTTTCCTATTCATGCTCATATCCGCTTTGCATGGAGGCTACCCTATCCTGGATTCTGCTGCGGCAGCTCCACTGTCGGCATTTTACCATTATATTCTGGAGAATATGAGGCATTTAATGGCTGAGTTAGGTGAGTGAGTGGAAGGGACATTTCTCTAGTCAAAGTCTTAAGTCGGGACAAGTCACACTCATTCTGCTAATTAGATGCTGTGTTTCTTTTGTTTCAGAGTAATATAAACCAACAATCACCCAGACCAGAGGAATTTACTGCCAGCCATGGCAACACATTGTTGAAGTCAACAGTAAAATGCCAGTTGGGTTTTCCAGGGACACTGAAAAGTGTGATTGACTCACTCTGTGTCACCATTGGTCAGTTCCTTTCTCTCTACAGGCTCCCAGCACATCACACGGGACCTCCCAGCACAGGGGGCCTCCCATTTTGATCAGCCTATGGTTCCCACCAAGCCCAAGAACCTACAAAGAAACTGACTTCTCTTCTCACCGAAGCCATTTCTGCTCAACCAGAGCATGTCAGCCACACACAGACCACAGAATAAGCTGTCTCTTGTCAACTAGAAAGCTGACCTTGGATCCTCAGCCCATATGGCTACACAAAAGCTATGTGCCCTATTCAGACGTGTATGTATACATATTTGTGTTTGCCTAGGTTACACACATATGTGTGGGCACATGTTTGGTAGTCAGAGAACCACTTCAGCCTCGGGAGTTCATTCCTCAGGCACCAACCATCTGGCTTTGTGAGACATGATTTCTCACCAGCCTAGAGCTCTGGGCTCCTCGTTTCTATGCCTCTCTCGAGCTGCTAGATCCCAGGTATGCCATCAGATGGGTCCTGGGGAATTGCATCAGGTCCTGATGTTATAAGAGAAGCCTGTGCAGAGGAGAGCCAGCATCCATCAGAAGCAATGGGTCACATGTTTCAATGGCCCATCAAGTGTGTGAATCTTCGCTGTAGGGTGGAGAGCCCAGTAACACATTTACTTCCTCAGGACGCATACCTGTAGCTTCATGGCTTGATGGGTTCTGTCACCATGAGGAGGCTGAAGCTGGAAAGAGGTGTTTGATCAGCACCCCAATGAACAGCTCTTTGTCTCGTCTTTGTAGGATAGCCTTTATAGCTGCAGGCTTGAGGGAGCCCCCATTAAGCTTGACCCAATGGGGCCCTCTTAAGGCAGCCCACACCTTAAAGCCACTTGATGGTGCTCCCTTCCTCTCGACTCTTCCAGCCTCCTCTGACTTATCCCTGCTTATCTTTCTTCAAATGAAAGACAATAGATGTTGCTGGCTCCTGATGATCAGAGAGCTGCCTCAGGCAGAGACTGGAGCCTCCTCCAGAGCATCATGGGAGAGCAGAAGCAGCTGGAGTTCCTGTGCCTGACACGTGCTGAACCCTTGGAACCTGATCTTGGAGAAATTTGGAAGATCTGTTAATAAGTGTGATTGCAGCTGGCCATAACAGCACACACCTGTAATCCCAGCACTTGGGAGGTAGAAGCAGAGGATCAGGAGTTCAGGGTCATTGTAGGCTACACAGCAAGCTCAACCTCACCAAGGTAGGCCGCCACATCTGGTTCTGCTGACCATGTGCCATTCATTCTCTCTGCTAATGGCTTCTCCTTGTTTTCTTATAGAATCAGCTTTTGTTCTGTAGATGAATCGCCTTGCTTAGTTTTCTGATGTATTTTGTTGTTTGTTTGTTTTTGTCTTTATTCAGGTGCTCTTTTTCTCAGGCTTGTTTTGTTGATAACCCTGGCTTTTTGAGGGAAATGTTTGGTTTCTATTCTTTTGATATATCTTGATTTTTAATAAACATTTATAAAATGAAGTAAATTTTCTTGTGCATGCTGCCATGAACCACCTGTCTGCTGTGCTGGGCTCTGTCTTTTCCCCACACATTTTTTTTTGTGTGTATCAATCACAGAGAATAAGGTGTTTATGATGAAATTTTGTTATGTCCAGTTCGTGAATCCCAAAAGACCAGAAATAGACTCTGCTGTAAACACATGAGTATTTTAGTTTTAATTGTATATGCGTTCAAACACAGGACTCAAACTTCCTGTGGAAACAGGAGAGGAATGTGGCCCCACAGTCTAGGGAAGCAAGGTTTTTATGGGGCAAACCACAAGCAGGGACTTACATGCTTTGGTGTTACATGATTGGTTAAAAAAGATTCATTTTGAAATGATTGGCCCAATTTAGGCACCAAGACTACAAACAGTTCTGGCCTGGTCATATGGGCCGGTTTTCTAGGAACTGTATAACTAGTGGGTGAGGAAAGATTGCATTAAGCTAGTTTCTTTTCCAGGTAGCTGGACATATCTCCCTCCATTTGACTGGGCTTTGTTCAGGCTTTTAAACTTTAAAATAACAGCCATTGATTTTTAATCCTTTGGTCTCTCAATTTCCACAGCAAGTGCTTAGATTTTTTCCACATTTCCTATCCTCCTTTCCCTCCACATCCCTCACAGACCCTCTTTCATTTACCTTCCCATCTACAAGCGTGAGGTCTTTGTCTCTGAATTTGTCCTCCGACCTTGCCGGTTTTGCTCAGAGTAGATGTGGTTGTGTCCTTTTTCCTGACAGTGACATGTTTGTTCTCTGAGGCTGAGTGACCCCCACTTCGTGTTATTGAGGTCATCATGTGTCCCTGCTGAAGGACACTGGGCTGCTTCCACACTTGGCTCCTGTGAACCGGCACGGGAAACACAGGTGCACCCCGAAAGTCAGAGTCTCCACAGAAAATGATTTTGACTTTTGGGGTGCATACCCAGAAGTAGAAACCGTGCATTTTTTGTTTATTTCAGTTTTGATATTTTATTAGAACAAGAATGAGTCAGAAGAGCATTTGAGTGCTTTCTCAGGGTTAATTCCTGACTGTCATTTGACTGTTCAGTTGCAGTTCGGTATTACCAAAGACTCATATTTCTGAGTTTTTAAATATGTAAATTTTTATCTCTCACTTATGCAAAAGCAGATTTTAGTTATGACTGAAGAGTTTTTTTTCAAGGTTTTTTTTTAATTTCAGAGAAAATTCAAATACGTACATGTATGTTTATATATATGTGTATGCATGTTTACATGCACATTCAAAGTATACGTCCTGGCCAGCTAAAGAGTGTGGATGTCCGTAAGTCTCCAGGTCTGGATTAACCCTTGTTAATTTAATCTTTAGACCCTTTAATCTAATTTCTAGGGGAGACAAGTTTGAAATTCTTTGTCATAATTATGAATTATTCAAATTCTCTTTGCCTTTCTGTTTATTGTTGCTACCATTCAATCACCCATCTATCTATCAACCGTCTGTCTATCTACCTACCTACCTACCTTCCTATCTGGGGTGGGTCATGTGACTCAGGACCCATGTGAAGAAGACAGCATGGGGGGTCACTTCTATTTCGTCACCTCTTTCTGGGAAGGAACTTGGGGCACTGGGCCTTCAGGGGCCATCATCTGCTGAGCCATCTTGCCAGCCTCCTTCTATTTTGTATATTTTCTATACTGTCAAGAATCATTGCGTGTAAATCTTCATGGAACGCAATGTCTCTCAAATGAAATTAGCTCTTTGATGCCCTTTAATACTTTCTTTTAAGTTGTATTTTGCTTATTATTATAAACAGGCTTTAAAAGATTTCACACTGTGTAGTGTTTTATTTATTTCTGCACTTTAAGAATTATCTGGGGGTAGGCTGGTTGTGGTAGTATACACTTGTAATCCCAGCACTCGGGGAGGCAGAGGCAGGGCAGATCTCTGTGAGTTTGAGGCCAGCCTGGCCAGAAAGCAAGTCCAGGATAGCCAAGGCTACACAGAGAAACTTGTCTCGGAAATCAAAACAAACAAGAATTCTGTAGGGTATGCTTGTTTTGAAATCTCTTCCAGATAGTGCATGCTTCAACCTTCAACCTACCTTCAACCTAAAGTTTTTAGTATATCTATTTATGGGCCTGTTGCTGGCGTGAAAGTCTTTGTGCTACGTTTGTGTCTGGTGCTCATGGAGGCAAGACAAAGGTCCCCTGACACTGGAGTTACAGATGCTACAAGCCACCACGTGGGCGCTGGGACCCAAACCCAGGTCCTCTGCAGGCTCAGCTAGGCTCTTACCCACTGAGCATCTCTCTAGCCCCTTCAACTAACTTTTTCCTGTAAGAACAATGTAAAAAGAAACCATCAGTTTGAAAGGAAGTGGTATGTAAGAAATGATGCTACTATACTTAATCTCAAAAATAAATAATAATTAAAAAGCGCTTAAAACAATTTAATGTACAAATTTAATTTACTTTATTACTTCAACTGATTTCTCTGATCTTATTTTTCCTACTTAATATGTTCTTTTCTTTTGTTCATAGCTTGCTTTTCAAGAGCGTTCTGTCTGGGGATTGATGATTTAGTGGAGCTGTGAGCACTCAGTCAGTGAGGGCAAAGCCCTGGGTTCAGCCCTAGCATGGAAAAGAACTGTCACCTGCTCAGTTGCTGTCACTTCATCCTCTGACCTTCCCGTCACCTCCCCAGTGTTGTGGAAGCTGCTGCGACTGTTTAGCTCGAAGCTCTTCAGATGGATGGATGGATGGCCACACTGGAAGCGCGCCTGGCTATGGGAGGACACTCCCTCTCCCCCTCTGCCTCCACCTCTCCCAGATCACGGGGGTTGACTATCAGACTGTGATGTGTTTGTCTCATTTGATGGTGGTTCTTACTTTAATTCAGCTTTGACTTGCATTTTTTCCTATGTTTTACAACTTCACTTTTTTGAGGGAAGAAAGTGCTTCTTTCTTTGGCTATAAGTGCACTTCTCAGCAACTCCTCAAGGGGTCTGTGTCAGCAAACTCAATTCTCTCCATGTCTTGTACCATCCACGTTCAGCCCCACACAGGAATATTCTAGCTGATAACAAAATTCTGTTCCAAATCTTCTCCTGTACACCCATGTGTCCATCTTTGTGTGTGTGTGAGCATTCACAGTGGATTTGTGTGTGCACATGCATGTGTGTGCCCTTGTGCATGGAGGCCAGAGACTTATGTCCAGTGTCTTCCCAATTGCTCTCTGCCTTATCTTTTGGCTTCGATGGATGGATGGATGGATGGATGGATGGAAGATGGATGGATGGCCAACAGGAGGTTCTAGGGAGATCCTAGTTCTCATCCCCAGCACTAGGATTGCAGACTTGTACCACCACGCCTGACTTTTTCACATAGGTTCTTCGAATTGAACTCACATGGCATGGCAGACACACCATTGGCTGAAGATCCACAGACCTTTAAAACAGGTTTCTTATATCAGCCAATGCCATCCAAAAGGGGTCTGATGTTGCTCTAATTGTCTTCCTCTGTAGAAATCAAGTGGAGCACAGGCCACCCACCATCATTCATCCCATTTTATCACCTAGACTTGGTATCTCCTCCTGCTTTCATGCACACGTGCTTTGGAGAAAGCCCATCCACTCTGTCACAGCTGCAGGATCCCTAGGCTGTCTGAAGCCCCATGTTCCATGTGGTCCCGTAGGTCCATTGGTTCAGGATGGTCACGAATATTAGAGACTCACGCTTAGGCAAATCTTAGGACTAGAATTTCAAGACGCCGGGCTTCCTTCCCTTCTTTTATATGCACAGAGAAGATGGTTCTCCAGTTGAGCCCAGAAGTCTGCATATAAGCCAGTCTCAGAGAACAGCCCAATTCAGTCTACCATAAAACAGAGAGGAAGTAACAGGATGCGTGGTCATCACACTCCTGAATCAACATCCATTTGTAACTGCCACTAGGTTCCTCCCACAGACTCTGCTCCACTAGGCTCCTCCCACAGACACTCCCACACTTGCAGCCATAGAGCTGTACTTTGTATTACTCTGGAGATGAAGTGAGCAAGACAGCAGCCTTCTCTCCCGCTGCCCAGAAGTTTCAGAGTTCTCTCTGCTTCCTGCTATGACATCCCATCATCATCTTCTTCATCACCATCATCACATTCCTTATCATCACTGTCACCACACTATCTTCTTTATCATCATCATCACCGTCCTTATCACCATCAAAGCCCTGGTGTTCCTTTTCTACCATGATTTCTCCTCTGCAAATCACCTTTCAGAGTTACTGCAGCCTTGGATTTGATTAGGTTTTATGATGTCACTTTAAGTCCGTCTCTCACGTCCCACAACAAACTCATTAGCATATGCTATTAGCTCCACCTGCTTCCACCACCTGCTGGCTTTTCCTCTCCCCCACCCCCCTTTTCCAGCAGCATTCCTGGCCATCCTATCACAATCTGAGAGTTGGCTCCAGTGATCAGACAGCTGCGGTGGTTGTCATCCCAGGGAGGAGAAAAGTCAAAGACCTCAGGGTGTTTTAACAAGTTTGTCCTTTGGGACCTCTTTGTCTGTGCGCCTCACAGAGTTCTCTACCTGTACCCATCTGGATCTCCAAGCTGCCCTTGGAAACCAGGAGTTTCTTGGGAATTTTTGTTTTGTTTTGTTTTTGATACAGGGTCTTCTCCATAACCCAGGTTCCTCTCAAAGCTGCTATTCATCTGGGCATGACTTTGAACTCCTGATCTTCCAGGCCCACCCTCCTGAGTGCTGGGATTACAGGCATGTGCCACTGTGCCTGCTTTATGTGACACTGGAGAGCAAACCTGTGGCTTGATGGGTTCACAGCAAGCATCTTTTCCAGCTGAGCTGCTTTCTCACCCGCCCTTCCCCGAAGCATAAGGGCTAAATGCTTCCCCCGAAGGGATGCCCCTCACTCCCGCCAGCCTTTGCTCAGCAGTTCATGCTCTGAGCATGGGAATCAAACCTCACCACTCAAGCCCTTTGTCCTCTTCTCTGGTCCCTGGTTCCCCAGCTGCTGTGACCTGGGATCTGCTATATGTTTTGCATATTTTATTTACCACTGAAATATAGAGTCCCTAGCAGCAAGGCTGTGTCTGTTACATTCACTGCTCTGTCACCTGACTTTCCTGTCCCTCCTGGTCCAAGATAAGCACCCGATAAATATTTGCTGAGCCATACTGAATGATACAGCGGGCCTTTCTTGGACCAGCCAGCCGATGAATAAAGACATGGAGACTTATTAATATGTATAAAACTTTACCCACTACAGTTAGGCAGATTATCAGCTGTTCTGACCCCACACCTCCTGGCCTACGTCCTACCATGGGGCCCATTCCCTGTTCCTTCCCACGTCACGTTGGAAAATCTCCCACATCTGATTCTTCTCCCAGAGAGCCTCTCTCAGCCCGAAAGTCTTTCTTCTCCTGCCTAGCTTTTGGTCATCAGATTTTTATTAAGCCAATCAAAGGGCGAGTATTTACAAAAGGGAGAGTGTTTACAAAATATGAGGCAGGTGATGATCCATGAGGATAATAATAACAAACCCCAAAGCACTCAGCTCTCTGCTGGCTTAGCAACCAGCAACCCAGTATATAGAGACACCTTCACTCAGGGTCCAGAAGATTACCCTACAGAACGCACTGCTCTGCCTCAAACCATACCCTACACTCTGACCCCTGGACAGCGAGCTCCACCCAGCCCCATCCTCACCTGCAAATCACATTAGAGAACGCTTTGGGTTTCAGAGTTCTTCACCCAGACATGTGGCTTCCTGTAGGCCT
Organism: Pachyuromys duprasi; assembly: GCA_028658305.1. NCBI lineage: Eukaryota > Metazoa > Chordata > Mammalia > Rodentia > Muridae > Pachyuromys > Pachyuromys duprasi. The sequence goes on from CM053744.1 coordinate 60,041,159, forward strand.
CAGCATTAAGTAAAAGCTCAGCCATGAGTGAAGACTGCTGGGCATCCCACACATTCAAATTCAAAAATTAATTAGAAAGGGACTCGCTTGAAGCTGTCCTTGGACTCTGACTCCAGGCACACACAGAAATGCTTCTACAGCAGCATCTTTTGGTGCAACGTGGAACACGAGTACCTTTCTCCCACAGCTGCCCCCGGTGCCAATGCCGCATGGAGGCCTGTGGTGGCTGGTGTTGGTTGTCAACTGGAGCACATCGGGAACCAAGCCTCCAGGCATGCCTGTGAGGGCTTTTCTTGGTTGCCCCTCTGAGGTGGTGAGAGCCACCCTAAATCTATGCCTCACCTTCTGATGGCAGCCCACTAAAACGAGGTGGGGGAAGGAAGCTTACTTCTTGCCTGTTCCCCTCCCCCAAAGGCAGGCTCCTCTATCCTGTTGCTGGCTGTTCCTTTGCTGGTATTAGAATCACCTCCTTTCAGAGGGAAATGACAGTGCTGATTTTCTCAGACACTGTCTTACACTGTGCCAGCCATCCTTAAGCTCAGGACCCAGCTAAGGAGAGTTGGCAAGCTCAAGCTTTTTGACATTGCCTTTTTAATTTGCCAGGGTGAGCATTTAGCCAAGACCTTCCAGGTAGGACAACACACAGACCTCTGATTAGATTTCTAAATTTTTTCCCAACAGTAAGAGCAGTAGATAAGGGTTATTTTGTGGGCTGAGAAGCAGAAAAGGAGTCAAAACAGACTCCTTCTGTTGGTGGTACCCAACTGTGGGCTTTTGCTGATGAGAACATTGATCCTAAAGCTTAGACAATGGCTTTTCCTTCATGTTGAATTTCTAGGAGTTGGGAGTTGGCACACAGGTATGTCTGATTATCCACGGCTCAGATATGGAGCCTACAGGAGGGGCTGGCCGCCTTCGCTGACATTCTCAGGAGTGGAAGACAGGGTGGAGTCATCAGTGGATCTCACCACATTAAACCTCCAGTCAGCGCCTCTTGCTCTCCTAACCCGAAGCTTCTAGGGGAAGATTCCAGCAGGTACAATACTTTGTGTTTTCAGTTGGGGGCATGCGTGGGCACACATTGCTTCATGTCAGTGCAAATGAGTAACTGTTCGTCAGAACAAGGAACTCACATCAAATTTGCATAAAGTTAAGTGAAGTTGCCAAGAAGACAGCTGGCATATTAAAAGAAGTGTATCAGTGAAAATGTCAAATGAATGTTTTCAGTTGGTACGGAAAGGTTGGAAGACAGTTGGAAAGAGGCTGTGATGGTCTGTTACTGCCTGTCTTGTCAGATGTAATGTCTTGAAATCTTGAGATTGTTTCAAGTGTCTCAAGAATCATGTCCAAAGTAGTAAAGTGGGTATAGGAGCAACCCCCAGGAAGGGAAATGTTAGTGGCTTGAGGAATGAAGAATGCTGGGAAGCCATCACTGTCACAGGGATGCAAAACTTGTCCCTCAAACTCTGTTCCCTCCAGAAGTGGAAGGGCTTGGGTCTTGCCTTTTTAGCTTAGTTTTATATCTGTTGCTTTTACAGGTAACCTAAGAAAAAGAAACCCAGGCAAGGAAATGTTTATTTTAACTTATGATTTCAGGCTTCCGTCTGTTATCACGAGAAGGTCAAGGTAGGAGTTCAAATGCTAGTCACACCACATCCAGAATTAAGGGCAGAGAGAAAGGAATGCATCCATGCAGTTTGCTTGCTCACTCAGCCAGCTTTCTTCACTCTTAGACAGTTCAGAGCCCAGGGAGAGGTGCCACCCATAGTGGGCTGCATCAACTAACAACTAAGACACCCTGATTGCTCGCACCCACGCTCACAGAACAACCTGATCTAGAAATGTCTTCAGCTGGGGCTCTCTTCCCATGTGGTTCTGAGTTGTGTCAAGTTGGCAAGTAAAACTAACCACCAAGTCAGCCACCTGTAAGCAAAGAGCACCAGAGGCGATCACAGGAATCTGGGGTGTCCTCAGATGCCCTGGTTGGGGCATTTGTCAAGACTTCCTTATTTGTGGGTGGTCTCTGCAAAACCATGGCCATCAGGCTGTCTGTCTATGAGAGGCAAGATGGAAATTCAGTTCAACACAACTCAGTGGCTGGTGTTAGTTCAAACTTCAAGAGTCCAGCCTTGACTACTTTATGTCAGGCATTTTTAAGCAATCACAATTTTGTGAAAAAAATATCTCAGGTTATAATTATCTCCATCCGATATGCACAATAAAGCTTGAAACACGGCTCCATCGAAAGTCTTTGTAAAGTGCATGTGACATCATCCTTATGGGCTCCGTAGACTGACTGAGAAGAACAAGCTCATGATAAGGGCATCAGGGATTATCTCTGGTGTGGCATGGGGCACACAGATAGCACAAATGTCACCAGGGTATTATTCCCTCTGCCCTCAGCCTTCTGGGCAGAAAACAGATTACACCTCTCTCCCTTTGATGCTCCAACCCCGATCCAGTGTTTAGCATTCCTTGTTTCCCTGAAGCTTATCTGTGAGCACAGGCCCTCTGTGCCTGCTTTGGACTTCATTTTAAAGTATCCGTCCTCATTATCGCTGTCAGCATAGAGCCATCCAAGAAGGGACTCTTAATAAAGAACTAGGTCAGGTTGGTCTGTGGGTATGTCTGTGATGGATTGTCTTTATAGTTAATTGATGCAGGAGGCCCCAGCCCGCTGCAGACAGCATTGTTACCTGGACATGTGGGTCAGGTCTGTAAAAGACACTCTGAGCCTGAGCCTGGGTGAGCTAGAAAGTGGTGTTCTAGAACTCAAGTTCCTGCCTCGGCTCCCCTCCGTGATGGGGTGTGACACAGTGGTGTGAACCAGATAAACTCTTTCCCCTCAAGTTGCTTTTGCTCAGAGTATTGATCACAGCAACGGGGGAGGATGGGAGGCTGTGCCTAAGTGTTGATTAACTATTTGAATTACAGGCTCACAGGGGGATGAACATGGGGTCTTCTCTCGCAAGAAAGAGCAGTGTCTTTCCAGGGGTGTACAGGAGCGGTGTCTCTAGCCGAGTGGAGGCCGGACCGTGATATTGTCTGCAAGTCAGCTGTGGCTAAAAGAAATGAAATCAACAAGAACTGTTCCTTTAGCTCTCACTTGTCAACTTGGATGATGTTTTGAATGATTCTCAGATGTGGGTGAGGCTTGTGTGACCAGAGGAAGGTGTAAGTAGGACTTATAAAGGGCTGACCTTGCTGACAGCTGTCCATCCTGCTGGCCTCTGACTCCACAGAGCTCTGCAGGCTGCAGGCCTGCCAACATCTGTAAGAGCATGCATGAGCCAACTCCTTACAACCAGGTCTCTTCGTATTTATATATGTGCGCGTGTGTGCGTGCTTGTGTGTGTGTGTCAATTGCTTCTCTGAAGAACCCTAATATTAGTGTCCTCTGCAAAGTTTTAAAGTTTATCTTATTATCTTAATGACAGTCTGAAAACCAAAGCTAAATATCAGTTGAAAACCACAAAGCCTTGACTGCCCTGTTAATGAAAGCATCCAGCACTTGTCAAATCATATATGACAGGGCAAATCGTTCATGCAGACTGTGTCTTCTACTATCAAACGGTCCTTACTGTGTAAAACCTGGAGATTTTGTGCAAAGAAAAGGATTTCCCATTGACTTCTCCTGCCTCTTGACAATTACCCAAGAAAAAGGAGTGAAAACGAAGAAACCCCGAATTGATTTCACTTCAGCTTAATCAGCCACATTTCACCCGGGGTTTGCATCTGATGACTTTGGCTGTTTTCCAAACCCAAAGCCACAAAGACCGTCAGCACAGACAATACCGAAAAATAATGTTACAGAGTTCTAGGATTCTTGGAGGAACAGCCATAGGATTCAGTTGCTGAAATAACCTCTAGCCTGGCTGACACCGAAGAGATACATAATACATATACCTACATACACATATATACATACATATACACATATACACACATACATACACACATACACACACATATACATACATACACACATATACACACATACATACATACACACATACACACATTTAGGTCTTTACTCATTGTGTGTTCATACACATGTGTGTGTGTTTAATACATGGAATATATGTAGGTGATATTATAATATGTACACATAGCATGTATAAAACATGTCGTGTATGTAGGTAATATTGTACATATGTAGTATATATATGTGCACATACATACATACACACACATGAAGCACACCTGTGTGTGTCTGTGAGGGCACACTCCACCCTGAATGGGATGGCACTTTGCAGGGTCTGGAGCTTCTGGCCTGAATGAAGAGGGACAAGGCACAAGCTGGCCAGGCGCTGCGCCCTCCTTTCTCTGCTTCCTGACCCCCTCAGACGTGAACATGCTTCCCCATGCTCCGACCACCTTGCCTTCCCTTTCAACACAAACTGTGCGCATATACACATCTCTTCCTAATGCTTTTTCACTTCTTTGTTACACATATACATGTAGACATAAGTACCACACATATGGACACACATGTGCACATTTATATACATGGCCTAGATCACACGTACCTTAGTGGTTGGGGCCCTTGAGCAGCCTCGTGTAGTCTAGAGGCTGCAGGGGACAGGGGCAGTGACAGAGCGTTCACACCGGGTGGGAAGCACAGGGACCAGGCACTCTGCAGCCCAACCGGCCATCCCAGGACGGAGTCTTGCTGTGAGAGTGTTAACAGCTGCTGAGCAACCAAGAAGATGTGCTAAAGTACTACCTATACTTGCTTCTCCTCCTCCCAGCAGCCACAGACCTCTGGACCAAGCCCCAGAGGAGAGATGAAGGACCTTGCTGCAGGAAACTGTGTCACGCATGCAAACAGAAACAGGCAGGGCCTGGATGTGCACTTTGCTCACCCAGCATCCAAGAGTCCAAACTAAGGGCAACTGCCCCAAACCTCCTCAGAGTCTCTGTAATTGTAATCTGGTGATGATGTGAGGGGTGGGTGGATTAGGCTGGTGTGCGTGTGCACGCATGCGTGCGTGCAGAGTGAGAGCCTCAAGCGCAAGCCTGCGGGATGCAGAGCCCTGCACCTCAGTCTGCTTGGCTTTCTGGAAGGTAATGGGCCGGGAGAGCCGACAGGAAGTCCTCATCTGCCCTACAGTGACAGGAAGTCTCCAGGGGATGCAGAAAACATTAAGAGGCTTTGAAGACACAAGCAGAAACACACAAGTCAAACAACTGGCAGAGTCACAGGAGAAGTGGCATTGCTGATCTGAGAAACCTGAGAGACTGGCCACTCCGGCCTTCTCTGAAGGGGACGGGCTGCTGAGTCCCCGCCTGCACCCCAGGCTTACTGTCCCTGTATAGAGAACAGGCCGACACTTGATGGTACAAGACCTGCTGCTAGCAGCAATGAGCACAGAGGCTGATGGGTGGCAGAAGTTCTCTTATCCTGGCTCAACCAGGGGCCTCAGGTGGCAGACCACCCTATTCACAGCAAGCCTGCCTTCTCTCCAGAAGGTGAGCTCATAAATGAGGAGCTTTGTGTGCCATCCGTATTTGAGTTATAATTTGTGTCATGTTTGAGCAGTGTTGGTGCTAAAGAAATTTTTGGAATTTAACTGGAATAAAAATAGATTTACAGTGAGGGTCATATGTGTGATAGCGTTTGGTTGCTGTAAAAAAAAAACCAACAAAATTCCTTCCTTCCTCTCTTCCTCCTTCCTTCCCTTCCTGCTTCTTTCCTTCATCCCTCTTCTTTCCTTCCTTTTTCCCTTCCTTCCTTCTTTCCTTCCTTTCTCCCTTCTTCCTTCCTCTCTCCCTCCTTCCTTCCTCTTTCTCTCCTTCTTCTCTTCCTCCTTTCTTTCTTCCTCCCACCATGACACATCTAAAGAGTATGCCCGCCAGCAGCACTGTAGACCAGCGACCAAGTCCTTCATACTTACACGTGGGTGATACATGAAATCAAGACTGCCGGCCGTGGAGAGGGATCAGCCAGTAAAGCTCTTGCAAATTTGAGGACATGCCTTTCAGTCCCTGGCCCAGACATAAAGGTGAAGTGTGGCCGTGCACACCTTACCCCCAGGGCTGGGGAGGCAGAGAAAGGATCCCTGGGGGTTGGTGGACCCAGGCTCAATGAGGAACCTGTCTCAACTGAGGTGGAGCAGGATTGAGGGAAACACCAGATGTTGACCCGTGGCCTTCGTGTGTTCTCCATTCCCTGTGTGCACATGCACACAGACATATAGAAATAACATCCCAGTCAGGCAGGAGAGACTGCCCAGGAGTTAGGAAATGGAGACTGTTTTTGGAGGACCTGAGTTCTGTTCCCAGCACTCGTGACAGGAGACATACTGACAAATTGGATGTCTTCTTCCAGCTTCTGAAAGCACTGTACTCGTGAGTGAATCCCCCCACCCCCTACTCACACACACACATGCACACACAATTTAAAAAGTAAAATAAATTTAAAAATCTCAAACCATAGCTGTGGATAGCCTTGCAGGCCTGTGACACACACAAAATACTCAAAGTCCATCAGTGTGTGTGTGCACTCACACACGCAGGCTCCTCCCGTGACAGGTCTGGTCTTAGCAGCAGCGTTTCCGGAGAGTTCATAGGAAGGCTGTGACCACTGGGTGCCCAGATGCAACCACCACCGTCCCCCGCAGCTGGAGGGTCCTGAAGAACACAGAGCCAGAGCAGGCAGGACCTGAAGTACTCCAGTCAGCAAAGCTAGCGCGACCTGAGAGTGAACCGGCTCAGACAGCCCATGATGGAGGAGGTTGTGACGCCCCAGAACCCGCCAGATTAGAGAAAAACAAGCATAAATCACTAGTAGGCCCAGGGCAGACGGCTGGGCTGGGCTGTTTGTCTGTCCCTCAGAGGCTGAGGCCCAGCGTAGCTTCCACTTTCATTCCCACTGGTCCTCTGCTGCCCTCTGTGCCGTCCTCCCTCACAGAATCAGTGGGAGAATTATTGAAAAACACAAAGGTGAGAGACCATTCTGAAGGAAAGGGATTTGCCTGCCTTAAGGGATACACTGAGAGCTGGAGTTGTGAATCATCCATCAACAGCAAAGGCTGCTGGGAGGCAATCACTCCCAGACCCTCTTCGCTACTTAAACAGTTTTCTTGGGGAGTTAGTTTATTGCTGAGGCTGTTCGCTGAAGAAGGCAGCAGGCCTGGCTGACTTTGGAATCTACGTGAACATTTTGAATTTAACTGATGGAGTTTTTGAGGGGCCACCCAGGTGTGCGGAAGTTGAAGCAGGGCACAACAGAGCTCTGCACTGGAGGGTGGGGCTGTGTTTGGGACAGGGCTTCTAGCCTCCAGCTGTCTGCTTAAGGGGAAAGCTGACCCTGACTGACAAGGGTCAGCAATTGTGATGTACTCTGGTGGCAGCAGGAGGCCTCCTGGAAAATCTGCAGCCCAGAGGCAGTGCATCCTTGGGTAGTGAAGGCTGGCAGCAATCGGGCAAGGCTGTGCGTGTGGGGTGGGTGTGGGGAGCACATGCACACATGTGCTCACATCTCTGGTCTGTGGAGGCTGGAGGAGCATGTTATCTGTCTGTCCTAGCACTCTCCACCTGATTCTTGTGAGTCGGAGTCTCTCCCAGAATCTAGACCTGAGCTGGCAGCCACTTCTCCTGTCTCTGCCCCTCCCCCTGCTCACAGTGCCGGGGTCACAGGCCTATAAGTGACCACACCTGGCTGCTCATGTGAGCACTGGGGATTTGAACTCCGGTCTTCCTGATAACACAGCAACAGTGTAGGAAGGGATCCTCTCAGAACCTTGCACTTCATCTATAAACCAACATTCTCTCCTTTAAGCAGGTTATGGCATGTACCCGTGTGCATACAGTTGAGTTTTGCAGAGGAAAATTTGTTCAACTATGTCGTGTGCATTGACCATGCTCTCCACCCTCCCTCGTGGAATCAGTTGGCCTTACTTCTAAGGGGACCCAGATAGGCAGCCAATATGCCTAGGTCAGGGTATGCAAGAGAGATCTGATAGCTTTTGCCAAATAGGTCTGTGACACCCCTGCTGCCCGGTGAAGAAATATTCATTTTATCAACAGCCTGCGCTGGCCTCTCCCTGCAAGCAGAGAGCCCCAAGCCCACCCTCTCCCAGGCACTTGTCAGTCCTCAGTGTTCTGACCTCTTCAATTCAGACATGACTGCCAAAAGCAATCTTTAGCAAAAAGGACAGGTTCGCTAGATCCTTGCACACACTCAAACCGGAACAGTGCAGCAGGACCCAGACCGCAGCGACAGACCGGCCAGTCATTACTGCAGATTTGCGGGTCCCAGCAAGGCCTGAGCCCCGTGGGCTTGGCTTTTGTTCACCATTCTCTAGCCAAGTCCTGACTCAATTCTACAGGGAGAAAGTATTGTCCAGAGCTCCCCAGGGCCCTGGCTCCTTCCTCTGTGAGGTCAACCTTTTCCACTGCCCTCCTCGGCTATGATGGAGTCAGTGTTGAGTCAGAGGTTTCTAAAACCTTCCTAGCTGTTTCCTAATCTCACAGCCACTCAGGAGTGATATCAAGTTTTCGAAGTGAGGCTCTTTTGAATACACATTTCTCCGGCATTGTCTCTGCTGGCTTCCAGTGGGTCTACGTGCCGTTACTTACCAAAATCTTCCACAGGTCTCCTCATTTGTTTTCTTGTCCATAGAAGCCCCCATTCCATTTAGAGACCATACAGTGAGGCTGCTGGAGAGAAGCCCACAGCTGGCCACCAGGTCCCCTGCTGTTTGGATCTGGGGTCAATCCCATGGCATCTAAGCTGCATCTAGTTCTTGCCTTTGTCTTTACTAGTTTATAGTTCCTCTTTGAGTTCATTTTGTTCTTATAATAGGGTAAAGGCGTAAAGTGTTCTGTTTTTTCTTCTCTCTGTGTGTGCACGTGTGCGCGTGCAGGTGCAGACCAGAGGACACCCTCAAATCTTCCCTTATGTGCCTCGCTTTTCTTTTTGAGGCAGGCTCTCTCTGGCTTGAAACCTGCTGTGGATGCTGGGCTGGCTGTGGTGCTGTGTCCAGGCTGTTCCCCAGCCCACTTGTTCCTGTGGCTGCATCAAGCTCTGACCAGCTGAAGATACCATTGCGGCTGGTCTCATCAAACACTGGCATGCTTTGAATAAGACCTTCTCCCCTAACGCGTGTTGATGGGTGTCAGATGTGCACAGCATGCCCCATGGCACTGGTTAAGCTGCCAACAGAACTCCCTTAGTGCTTGGGCGCTACATGAAATAGCTAGAAAAGAAACAAGGGCCAGGGTCCCTAAAGAGGCTGCTGCTCAGTGAGAGATGTAAACAAAAAGCGTGACTCTCTGTCACCCACCTGTACATCCAGGTATGTATGTATGTATGTATGTGTGTATATGTATGTATGTGTGTATGTATGATGCATGTATGTATGTGTGTAATGTGTGTGTATGTGTGTATGTATGTGTGTATGTATGTGTGATGTATGTATGTGTCTATGTATGTATTGGTTTCTCAGTCCTCAGTCCACTGACCCATCAGACTTGCAAAACTCCCTTAAGGGTCCCAGAGACACACATCACAACAGCTAGTTTTTGTGTCAACACTGAGACCCACCGTCTACTGTGCTCTTTTGAGAATGGTAGAGAACAATGTTTGCAGTCAGGGCTGACTTGGGAAACAGAGCATTCTGTTGCTGTGCCCACAGGAAAGTAGGGTTTGGAGGAAGGCTGAAGCGAGAGTCCCCAAGGAGATGAGCCTCCAGGAAGTCAGAAGTCTGTCCTGCCAATCTCTGTAGGTGAGTCTAGTGTCAGCCTGGAAATGAGAACTGAGGAGCACAGAAGGAAGTCTATGTATTCTGTAAACCGTAGGTGAGTCTGGTGTCAGCCTACAAATGAGAACTGAGGGGCGCAGAAGGAAGTCTGTTCAAATGGCTTCATTCTGTTTTTCCCTTTGCTCACTTATTTAAAATATGTGCTTGTGAGCAGAGCCTACAGAGGCGTTATGATAGATCTGGGGCCATAAGAAGAGGGAGCACTCTTGGCCTCTTAGAATTTTTAGCTGAGTGGAGGAGACAGACATTAATCAAATAAGCCTGTAAACTCACATGTCACAAGACACCAGCAAGGTTGTGAAGGCCACTGCAGAGTACTAAAAGATTGTGTTGGAATAAACTCCACTCCATCAGGGCCAGGAAAGGCCTAATGGAGGGAGCGAGGAGAAATGGAAGAAGGGAGAAGAGAGGAAAGGAAGAGGAGGGAGGGAGGGAGAGAGGGGCAGGGAGGGAGGGAGGGAGGAAGGGAGGGAGGGAGGAGGGGAGGGGATTGGAATAGATATGAGGTGGGTGAGGGTATCACAGGGTCACAGAGGTCAGCTGTGCAGAGCCCTTCCAGGCAAAGATGGCCTGGCATCGAGCATTCTGTTCAGTGCTGGCCCTGAGCCCACAGGCTCTGAGAGTGAGGGAGGATGGAGGGATGGAGAAAGCCTCAGGGTGAAAGGTGGGGCAAGGCTAAGGTTTTAAAGTTTTCCTCAGAAGAGGGGCCCTTTGGCCTTTGCTCTGCATAAGGAGTTAGGAAGAGACCAGCAAGGGTTCTTGGAAGTGAGGATTTTGGCTTTGTTCACAAAGGAAGGGTGTAGGCCAGCTCATCATGCCTAAGATTTTTCCCCCTTAACACTGTGTCCTCTTTTTTTTTTTCTTTTTTGTTCCTTTTCCAGTCGCTGTGATGAAATACTCTGACAAAAGTGACTTAAGAGGAAACGGCTTATATTTTAGCTCGCAAAGCAAGAGTAGCCCACAGTGGGATGGATTTTGGAGCATCTGGTCAAATGCCATCCATAGGAAGCAAAGAGAGATGAACCATGGCTGCTCACCTCCCGCCCTCCCATCTCTGCACTCAGGGTCCCAGCCAGGGACTGTGGCCACTCTCAGTGTGCAGGCCTTCCCATTTTAACAACAATACACACACACACACACACACACACACACGCCTGCCCAGAGCCCCTTCTCCCAGGTGAGTTGATTTTGTGAAGTTGACAGGAACACCATGGTGCTCTCCCGGCAAGCTCCCAGCCAGGCTTTCTAGTCACTGATACCTCCTACACTGCTCCCCTCTCCTTCCCTCTTCCAAGGCTTCCTCCCGCCTCTGTGCTCTCTCTGTATGCCCATCCTCCACCTTCTGCACCACATGCAACTCCTACTTTTCAACATCAGTTGGTTTCTAAGGTAAGAAAACGTCTCTGACATCCTGGTCTCTTCCCCTCTCAGGGAAGGGCGATGACCTGGGAATACATCCCGAGGCTTGCAGAGACTCATGTTCCAGGATCAAGGCCCACCTGGGCCTCCTGGGCCACAAGTCCCCGCTTACTTGTCTGTTTCTTGTGCTGCCAGCTCAGTGAAGGGAGAAAACGTTTGTCTCATTGGAATTCCTAGTCCTCTCGCCAGACCCCAGCTCAGGCCCTATCCTCGGTAAATGTTTACTTAGCTCAGTTTTAAAATGAACACATATCTAAATATTCTAAATATTTCAGGGGTACCTGGACATTTTCAGAAAAACAAGTCACTCATGCTGAAAAAGAAGCATATCTCAATAAAGTAATATTTAAAAGTTTGAGTTGAAGTTTTGTTTACTGGTACAAAGAATAAGCTATACAGTATTGGAGTGATGACCCCGACGGCCCGTGGGACTTCCTGCTCTCTGGAGGGCCTGGGGTTTGTACCCAGCTGCCACACAGCGGCTGAGGAGTGTCTGTAACTCTGACCCCGAAGGATCCGAGGCCCCCTTCTGGCCTCTATGGACACTGCATGCATTTGGTGCACTTACATACATGTAGGCAAACACACATAATAACAATAAAAGGCTGTGAAAACATGTGCAGATTATCTTCCATGTTATTACCTTAACACATATGCAAACATAGTATGCATATTATAATATTCAAAGAGAATATGCAGATATGAAAACTGTGTGCTGATTAGCCTGGCTCACAAACTGTATTCATTCAGATGTGCACATTCATCAAGGTTTTTATTATGAAGACAAATGTTAAACTCCTGACCTCCTTCAGGTGGCAAATATAATCACTTCTGACACAGGATGATCCTGGGCTGCCTGGCTGTCTCTGTCCGGTCCCAACACTGAAATCATTAAAAAATGAATGAAGCGCCAAGAAGCCCAGATGGGCCCCACCTGGTCACTTCTGTCACTGACCCAGAAACCCAAGGGAAGGCAGATTCCTGAGAAAAGAGCACGTGCTGAGGCTCAGAGACCCTGCGCTGCTCACAGTGTGTTCACTTTGAATTGTGTTTCCTTCCTTTGAATTTTGTCATTATCTGCATTTACAATGTCCTGTGAACAGTAAGGTGCTTTTCATCTCAAATCCCAACTGTCCGTCGCAGGCATTTAGGACAGTGGGTAACTTACACCTTAACCCTGAATCTTTCAGCCTTTTAAAGCCAGTTACTGCATTAGTTACTCATATGCCACTGTGGCAAAGACAACTGTAAAAAAAAAAAAAGTCCTGGTGGAGGGATGGAGAGGAGAGTGGTCACATGACACTCACGGCCAGGAAGCAGAGAGAGGTGACGAGACAGTGATGCTGGTACTCAGCTTGCTTGCTCTTTTTCACTTTCTCCTTTCTATTCAGCCCAGGACCCAACTCAGGCAGTGACTCTGCCCACACCTGGGAACCCCCTCATAGACATGCCCAAAGGCTTGTTTCCATGGCAATTCTAACTCACATCAAACCGACAATCAAGATTAACATCACGGTTATTAATTCCAAAGACTTTCGTGGTCAGTGCTCGAGGCCTTCCACAGCAGCGCTTCTGCCTTCTGCAAAGACATGTTCGTTTTTCTTTACTTCTTCCTAAATGGCGGTGATCGCACTCCCTTCTTCTGTTGTTAGTTGTCTGGGACTCCCAGTAATATGCTGTGGGGGCACAGCCAGGGTGGGGAGCCCTCGGCTGCCCCCCCTCTTAGCGGAAGAGCCTGAAGTTTCTTACCCTTTTGCAGCAAGTTTTGGTTGGTAAACTCTTTTTAGCAAGTTGAAGAAGTGAGTTTCCCTCTATTCCTCTACTCCTATTCCTCTGCTCCTGGTTCACTGAGGGACAGTCTATCTTATCTTAAAGCGATACATAAAGCAGTGCTCGCAGTTTGATCTCTTGGGGGAAATGTATCTTACACTCAAAACGATATTGGAACAGTCTAGCCATAATTCAAAGTAGCCTTACGGCTGTTTTCTTCTCTGCGTATCTGTGTGTTTTCTGAATTTGCCCTCAGGGAAGAACAGGGGTGTGGAGGGCAATTTGGTGGTCTGGACCAGCCTAGGAAAAAACTGGCTGGAAGCTTCCCGGACCACAGGTCTCTGCAGAGGGAGCCAGAGCAGTGGTGACCTCAAGCTTGAGGACCTGGCAGCAGCCACCTCCTCTCATCCGCTGATGACAGTGTGCCCTGTCAAAGCCAGGTTAGTCTGCTTTTGCTTTCGTATTACCACCGCTCTTTGGGGTGGAGCGGGGGGCGCCTATGTTTGGGGTGGGTGTGGGGAGGGACTCATTCACATGTGGAGAGCAGAAGGCCAGGACCTGGCAGGTCCCGCGCCCTAAGGCTGCAGAGCTCTCAGAGCTCTGAGCCAGGCACATTTGGGGCAGCGGGGACCCGAACGCGCGCCCCCGCCTGGTCCACGCGCGCCGGGGCCGCCGCTGCCTCGCGCCCCGGGTGGCTCCGGAGCGCACCGCTGGGCGCGCTCTTCTGAGCTCCGGCGTCCGCGATCGCGCGTGCTGTGGGCTCCGGCGCTGACGGGCGAAGGGCGCGGTGCTGCTCTGCCGCCGGCTCCCGGCAGCGGGCGCCGGGGACCAGCGTGGAGGGGCCCGGCGGAGCCGCGCGCGTCCAAACCCTCGCGCCTGCAGCTCCCCCAGCCCCAGCCTGGGCGCCTCGGGCCGCTCGCTGCCGCCGCCAATGGGGATCCGAGAGTTTCCCGGCGGCGCTCCCAGGGCCAAGAGCATCGCTGTGTGAGTGTCGGTGCGGGAGGGCGGCGGGCGGGATCCCCCGGGCATCCGCGACCCCGCACACCCGCGCTCCGGGAGGCGGGGAGGAAGAGAGGGAGGGAGGAAGGCACGCTCGCGCGCGGCTCAGCCCCGCAAGTTTCAGCACCATCTCCCTGCCGAGCCCATGGTGCCCGAGGAGCCTCGGGGAGGGCGCGGGACCCGACGCCGGGGTTCCTGGGAGCAGGGCGTGCGGCACGCGCGCGAGGGGAGCACCGCGGGTCCCCACCGTCCCCTCTGACACCTCCTCTTCCTCTCTGCCCTTGACCCGCCCCGCCTTCCCGCCGCCCCAGTGGCATGAGGAGGTCACCGGACGTCAGCCCGCGGAGATTGTCCGACATCAGCCCTCAGCTCCGTCAGCTCAAGTACCTGGTGGTGGACGAGGCCATCAAGGAGGACCTGAAATGGTCGCGCTCGGTGGAGGACCTCACCGGCGGGCCCGCGGGGCTCACGTCCATCGAGGAGCGAATCCTGCGCATCACCGGCTACTACGGCTACCAGCCCTGGGCGACCAGCTACAAAAGTAAGACCGCGCGCGGTGCCCCTGCTCGCCAGGGCCTCCCCGCCAGGCAGGAGCGCGGGGAAGGGCCACAGCACCCTCCCTTCTGCCCGCTTGCTGGCAACTTCATAAAGAGGCCTGGAGACAGCGCCCGGTCCGAAGGCGCTGGCGGTGGGGAGGGGGCTTTCCGTTAGTTCTCTCTGTCTCTGCTTCACCCCACCCCCACCCCAGCCTGTCCTCTGCCCAGCGATTCCCAGGGCACGCCTGTGTGGCCATCGTGAGAAATACTCTGGAGAACTGGCTGTGTGGGTTTCTGGTTGGTTCCCGGTGCAGTTAGCTCGGGAGAACTCAGCCTCCGCGGCCTGGATATTTAACGGTGTCTCCCAGACACCCGTGATTGAGACTGCTTGGAACCAGCTGTGTCTGGGTCCTAAGTGAGGTGGGTACCAGACCTCACTCTAAGCTTCCGCTCGTGACCTTGGCTGTCGCGGTAAGCCCTGGGGACAGTGCCCGCGGGATGCGCCGGAGTGACAGCGTGACAGTTGCTTGGTTTCCTATGGGAGACAGAGAGACGCACAAACTCAGACATTGTTTGATGTATTACCAGGATCACGTGTAGTTAGATACTGGGGAAAAAATGGCAGTTTACTCCCTTGGTGGGTCTGAGGACTGAGCATGACGCACTCATTTGTGAGGAAGTCTAGACAAAAAGCTTGATAATTCTGAATGATCGTTTAACCTTTTATTGCTTGGAATTACAACATAATGGATTGGTCCTTAGGGAGAAACACAGGCATTTGTTTTATAAATTAGTAATATTCACCAGAAAAAGCATGTCTCTACTTGGATTACTTTTAACACCTTCTAGCCCAAGGTCTTGACCGTCAGCTTGTTCTATTTGTTGTTTGCAATCAGATTCACAGAATTTGAGTGCTTGATTCAGGGCCCTCGTTTGACATTGCATGTAACTCAGAGCAAAGCTTTCTCATGCACCTGTGTCCCTGTCTCAGATTCTGCCACTAAGATGGTTGCCTGGATTGGCGTTCCAGTGCAAAGAGAAGTTCTCAGGTCTGAGAGCCGCTCAGCACAGGGTAGTAAGAATCCAAACATTTCAGAGCCCAGCAATCCTGGGGTGAGGAGAGGATCCCCAGGTTTCCTGCTTTCTGACTACACTTAGAAAGTAGATATTCTGTGTTTTGTGTCTCCATGTTCTGCTTTCTTGTAACTAAAGACAGCGCTCTAAATGACTACTCTCAGTTCCTGAAGTCGTAATAGGTTTATGTTATGGTTCCGTGTGTGCCTGGCTCTCTGTGCTTGGGCTGAGGTTCGTGACTTTGGGGCATGGTGAGCAGCTTTTGGGCATGACTGGCTCTGGCATCCTTTGTAGTCAGACCCAGGAGGGGCCATATGGAACACCCGTCACTTGGGCCACCAACACCTTCCTCCCAAGGCCTCTCTGAGGAATAACAAGGAGAGGGCACGGCTGCTGTGGCTCTTGCCCTACAGACAGAATCCTCACTGCATTCCCCTCTCCCTGTGGGGATTCTTTCTTCTTCTGAGGTATTTTCTTGCTACTAAAATGCTTTAGGTGACAAGTGATGTCCTGATGAATTAATTGGTTTTAAGTTTAAATTTAGAGGCGCCGATGATTTATTCATGCAGCACAAGAGGTTTTAGGGCCATGCTCTGCTGTTTGCCATTCCTACCAAACTCCGAAAATAATAACGCAGAGGCACAGCCATCTGTGGGCACCAGATCGTTGCCTGAAACATGAAATCAACCAACTAGAAGAGACAGCATTTAAAGAGAATCGTGTGTGTGCATGCGTCTGTGTGTCTGTCTGTGTGTGTGTGTACAACCCTGGGTGTCATTCTTAACTACCCTCTACTTGTTTTTTGAGTCATGGTCTCTCTCACACAAGCCTGGGATTTGCTGAGTAGGCTAGGCTAACTCTCTAGCAAAGTCCCAGGAAACCCCTCTTTCCACCTCTCCACTTCTGGGGTTTCAGACAGGTGGCACCATGCCCTGCCTTTTCTGGGTTCTAGGGATGAACTCAGGCCCCCAATGCTTCCAACAGAAACACTTTCCCACCTGAGCCACTAAAGCAGAGCTTGGTACCAGGCTGTGATTGAGCAGTATGACCTGGACTCTTGGCACTGTTGATGTTTTCTCCATCACTGTGTTGCTTGGGGGCTTCAGTGTTGAGTGGCATTCCAGGCCTCTGTTCACTGGGTGGCAGGAGACTGGCACTCCTCCCCCCGTGGCAGCCAGACTATTTCTGGGCACTGCCAAGTGTCTTCTGCGGGTGAGCCATGGGTTCAGAACTAGTTGGCAACTCTGAGCCCTGTGTTTGCACATCCATCAAGCCGGCGAGGAACGGACATGCACTCTGAGCTCTCTCCTCCTCTCCTGTCCTTTCGGACCATTCCTTGAAGGTTTTATGATGGGATGGATCAGAATAAACCGCTTTCTGAGGATTCACTCCATGGAGCGGAAGCTTCTGGAGCTTCCTGACTGATCTGCCCTGGGTTGATGGTAGTTTGTATCGAGCACTTCAACAGTGCCCTTCCCTTCCCTCCCTGAGGCCGGAACAGAGGAAGTGAGTGGCTAGGGCACTCTCAGCTGCTTCCCTTTGCTTCCTTCCAAAGGACATGGACTGGGAGGGAGGTTAGACGGGAAGAAAAGGAGCTGCATTTTTATGGCCCCTTACAGATGTGGACAGGTAGCCTGCGGCATGACACGGTTGGGACATGGTGGCCTACATGCTCGGGAAACAGCACATCTTGAGAGTCAGATGGAGCCTCATGGTGCTTCTCCACCTAGAGGGCTCTTTGGGGACACTCATCCCATGACAGGAGAGCCTGGCAATGAAGATGAAGCTCCTACCATGAGTGGCCCTTTATCCAGAAGCATGGATGGCACAGCCTGCCCTGAACCAACAGCTATAGCAAGGCCAGTGCAGGAGAGGCTGGGAGCTAACACTCACACTGATATTTTGCTTTGTCAAGGGTTCTCCTAATGGCTTTGGGTGCTCTCTCAAACACTTCCCTCACTGAAGCGCTTTTTAGGGAGAGCTTTGTAGAGAATGAGGTCATGCCTCAGTGCGAAGAAATCTCTTCTGGGTCTCCTTACAAAGCGCCTGCTCTAAACCCTCCAAAGAGGGCTGCTCTCTTTATATGCATTCACTGATACTCCACCATGCTTGCACGTTGAGATAAAAGTGATTTAATTTTAGAATGCTGACAGGTTTAGCTTTGAGTCATGCATAGGGTGGAAGGCAGTCTAGTCCTCTCAGGCTGCCCGTCTCTAGTTCCCTCCTGCCAACCATGGGTGGTATGAACCTAGGCCGGGGTGTGCCGGGGATGAGGTGGGGGGGGGGTTTCTGTTTTAATCTTATGATATGCAGGACACTGAATGGCACCTGAATGGTAACAAGGACAGCAATGTTTCTGGAGGCTCTGGGCTCAGGCACTGTGGTGTCTGTGTGTATGAGCAGAGAGCTTCTCAGGAAAGACATAGAGAAATGTTTATTCACCCAGATATAGGCCAAAGTACCCATAAGACTGAAGTCCAACTTGGTAAATCAGTGAGTTTATTGATAGGGTGATGAGAGCTTACAGGAGCAGGACAGGTGTGACACCGAAGGCCATGTGAGCGTGAAGACAGCGTGTGGAAGCTGCTTCCCCAGAGATCTCTGCAGCATGTGCAGGCAGATCAACATGTCAGAGAGCCTCTTCCATGCCCTGGACCTGTCTGAGGTCCCTCCCCCACAGTCCCACAATTTCTCTATAAGCTTGGAGAAAGAGGGAATTCCTGGGACTTGTGGTTCTTTACTTCCTGGATCTTAAGAAACCTCTTTCCAGACTTCCCAAGTCTTAAGGAGCTTCTTTCAGAAGTTCTCTAGTCTCAAGGAGTGTCCCTTCAGGATGGAATGGCTACCTGACACCATTTCAGACTGCTTTGTGTGCACAGGCTGCTGGCCGAGCTCGCGCTGAATGAAGTGTACATCATGGTTGAGATCACCAGAGCACAGCTTCTGTGTGACATGTCCCTTCAGAATAACATGAATCAGACTGGCAGCTCAAAAACAACCTACTCTGAGAGGTTGATAATTCGCATGTTATTTTAGAGTGGAACTGACAATGCAGAATATGAAAGACCTATGGGAAAGAAGAGTGGGTGACAAGTCCGGGATTATTAGGAGCCAGCATTTTCTGATCTGTCAGTGTCTTATTGGTGTGAAGAGATGCCATGACCATGGCAACTCTTATAAAGAAAAGCATTTAACTGGGGCTGGCTCACAGGTTCAGAGGTTTAGTCCGTTGTCATCATGGCAGGAAGCACGGCAGTGTGCAGGCCGACACGGTGCTGGAGGAGGAGCTGAGAGTTCTACATCCAGATGCAGCAGAAAGAGAGAGACACTGGGCCTGGCTTCAACATTTGAAACTCCAAAGCCATCCCAGGTGACATGCTTCCTCCACCAAGGCCACACCCACTCCACCAAGGCCACACCCACTCCAATAAGGCCACACCCACTCCAACAAGGCCACACCTGTTCCAATAAGGCCACGCCCACTAATCCCTGTCACAGAGCGTCACTCCCTACCACCCATTCAGGTCCATGAGCCTGTGGGGCCACTCCTAATCAAAGCACCACAGCCCGAGAGAAAATTTAAATTTGGCTTTCAGGTATAAACACATGCTCAGCATTCCCTAAGGTGGTCTAAGCTTTGAGGATTAAAACCTAGAATCGGAGGTGGGAAAAGTGGCCACTTACCAGGCAAGCTTGAAGACTTGGTTTATATCCCAGCACCCTGTAAAAGGCCAGTCACGACGTGGGATATCTCTCACCCAGAACTGGGGACGCAGGGTCAGGAGGATCCCGGGGGCCCGCTAGCGCAATCCAGATTCAGGCAGAGACTATCTTCAAAACCAAGGTAGAGGGTGTATCAGTCAGGACTCTGAAGGAACAGAGCATATAGAATGAATCTAGAGAGAGAAACGAGGTTATTTGTGTGGCTCACAGGCTGTGGTCCAGCTAGCCAGGCAATGGCTGTCAGTCAACAGAAGGTCCAGGAGTCCAGCAGCGGTTCAGCTCCTGGGGCTGGATTCTCAAATGCTCCTCATTGTACACTGGGATTCTGAAGATATAAGCTCTAGACCCACTGAAAGAATGGACTTGCCAGCAAGATCAAGTAGGCAAGAAGAGCAAGTTTCCTTCCTCCACATCTCTGCAGGCTGCCAGCAGGATGTGGATTTCAGATGGAAGGTCCACCACTCCATATCACTGAGCCAGATTAAAAGTGGGTCTTCCCATTTCAAGTGATTTAACTAGTAAAAATTTCCTCATAGGTGTGCCCAGCCATTTGGGTTTTAGTTAATTCTGGACACAGTTGATAACCAAGAACAGCCATCACAGGCCAATTGCAGAAGACAGCCAAGTGAAGCACCGGCCTCCATGTCTGCATGCGTGCAGGCTCACATGCACACACACATACATGTACACACACAGTAAGTCCGTGCTCCCCCGCTCCAGCAGCTGAGCCCAAACTTCCAGTCTCCGGAGCTCATCTCCAGGGAAATAACTTTCCCAGGTGTTCCACCGTCTCCCTGTTTGGAAACCTCTCCCAAGTCTCATCACGAAGCACTTCTTTTATCTTTCCTTTACACTGCTGAAAACATTGCATGCAGTGGGCCATATTTTAAGTGTCAGTGTAGAAGCCACTGACCTTCGCAACGTACTGTCCTCACTGCATCTCAGTATTCACCAGAAGGACAGGCCTGCAGAGGCAGCACTCACAGGTCCTTCAGTGAGGTTAGGGAAGAGCCCGTGCCTCAAGCAAGAGTACAGCCCTGTGCCTCTGTAGATGCATAGGAGTCACTCAGCACTGTAAACTCCGGTCTGCAAAGTGGGGGAGGGAAACACGCTTATGCCTGTCTTCGTGAGGCCCAGAAGGCCAGACTTCTTCTGAAGACCAGCTCACAGGAAGCCTCAGCTGCCCCTCACGTGGCTTCAGGTCAAGGCTGGACCAATCTCCCCGCTAGACCAATCTCTCTGCTGGGTGGAAGGTCAGTGCAGAATCAGCTTCGGCCCTGCTGCCCCAACCAGCGTTGCTCTCCTTGGATTTGAGTTTGAAGTCCAAAGTTGTGTAGCTGGGCTTGGTGACCCACCTACAGTCCTAGATACTTGGGAGCCTGGCATAGGACTGGTACTATAATTCAGAAGTTTGAGACCAGCCTGGGCAACACAGAGAAGCACCGTAAAGCCAAGTGCCAAACCTGGAGGCCGTGGTCAAGTCTGGAGCCTGATGAAGATGTCTGTCTGTCTGTGTGGGTGGGTAGGAAGCAGGGAGGCTGCACTACACATAGTGTGCATGTGCGGCCATGAGACAGCTATGCTGCTTTCCAGGGCTGTCTCATGTCTTTCTGTCCTGGATGAAGATCATGCTGACGCTCCTCCAAGCCGCTAAGAGACCATTGCTCCTTCCTGCCCCTCATCCCCATGTTCTGTGACCAAAAGCCAGGCTTTATTCTGTATGGTGGTCGCATGCTTCTCTCTGGAGACAACTCCTGAACCCTTTTCCCCTCAGGTCCCCATGGGAGAGGACACTATAATAATTGCACTGGTTTCATGGTGCGGCGTGGGCAACCCGGGGGAGGAAGGGCTTATTTCAGCTCTTGGGTGCAAAAGGCTCACTCCTTCAGGCCCAAGTGTTTGGCAGAGCAAAGCAGCTCTGATCGCGGTCAGGAAGCAGAGAAGGGAGTATTGTGCCATTTTCCCACTTCCCCATAGGCCACACAGTCAGTCCCCCACGGAACAGGACTCCCTACAGTCAATACCCTCCCCTTAATCTTCTCTGGAAACCTACCTCTCAGTGTCTTAGGTGAGTCAGGTTGGTGGTGCCAATCAGAATCACACATAAGAAAGAAGGCTTAGCTGGAAGGAAGAACTCGCTGCTGAAGTGGCTTTGGCATGGTGCCCCAGGCACTAGAGCGACACCCGGACACCGTAGATACATTCAGTATTTTCTTGTCCCATGTCAAGCCATAAATAGATGTGTGTGTATGTGTGTCTGTGTGTGCGTGCACGCACACACACACTTTCATGTGGAGGCAAGAGGTCAAACTCAAGTGTCATTCCCCATACTGTCTGCCTTTCTTTTTGAGATAGTGTCTCTTCCTGCCAGGCTAGGCCGGCTGACCAGTGAGGCCCACAGATCCACCTGCCTCATGTCCTCGCTTGTTTTAGCACACCCTGCTTTTCCATATGGGTACAGGGGGCCAAACTCACACCCCCGTGCTTGCACAGCAAGCACTTTCCTGGTGGAGCTGTCTTCCCCATGATGTTTCTGTCCACCTCAGTGGCCAGTGTGCACCCACCAGTGGAATGAGGGTGACTGAAGAACCACAAAAGGACCATGCAGTTGGGAGGCTGGTAAGCACTTCAGGTGGATAGTGGTGACAAGCCCTGGACACTGCCTAGGGCAGGGCCACAAATTATTGAAGTACTTTCTGGGCTACTTTATTGGGTCCCTACATCTACCACCCTTCTCCACCCCCGATCTAACCCCCCAACACCAGGTAGGAGAGAAAGAAGGTTAGAGAAGAAAGGGGGCATTGACCTCATTAGAGTACTTCCGGCTGATCAGGGGCTTTGGGTTCCTGGGACAAGTCCGGTCTTCATTGTCAGAACATCCAGCAAAACAGCAAAGGCAGCAGCAAGGCCAGCAGCAGTCACAGGCCCTCTCAGGGCTCTTCCTTTTATCCCCACTCCTATACCCAGCTGGCAAAGATCACGCCCCTCCTAGAGCTCAAGGCAACCACAGTCAGCTGCTTTGGACAACCTGGAGCAGCCCCACACCCCACACCTGGGAGCAAAACAGAAACATAGTCACATAACATAACTGGGTTTTTAAAGAAACGGAAATTCTCACTGCAACAAATGATGCTTATTTGTACCTTGGGGTAGCTTTGATGTGGGATGTTTGAGGTTGTGGGGATAGGGGAGGCAGCTCTTCCCTCAGATAGTCTGTAGCCCAGAAGGCTGCAGGCTGTCTGGGACTCCAGGGATGTTGAAGTATTAACAGTGTAACTTCTCAGATAGTTTTCTGGTTTGACAAATGTTTTCCTCTGACATTCAAATCTTCTCCTCCTCAGTGTGCAGTGTGTCAGCTCTGATCCTGGACTAGATCTGAATCTGTTAGGACATTATATTTTATCCTCCTCACTATCTACTGGGAATGATAAAGCCTATAAAAATCTGCTATGTCCTAGAAGTTTTATCCAGTGCAGGTAGGAAAGTGCTTCCTGGTGTATGCCAGCATGGGTCTCATGTTTTTCAGTTTAGAAATTGAGCTAGCCACTTTCAATAAATACCTAAGATGGCTTCTTCTTGCAAAGAGCATTTTGAAGGTTATGCAAATACCATAAGTCAGAATAACAAACTTCAAGAGCTTATCCAAACTGCTTCACTCTGCCAGCAATTTATCAAATATTGAACACAAAAATGTTTCAGAGGTTATCTGATCTTATGCAGTAGATTTTTTTTCAAAACCAGTAGTTGGGTGCATATAAAATATTTAAGTCATTGGAATTTATAAATCTTCTTAAAACAATATTTTATTTTATTTTGTATGTGTGGGCGATTTTCCTAGATGTATTGCTGTGCACTGTATATGCATGCAGTGTTCTCTGGAAGCAGAAGGCAGTGCTGGGTCCTCTGGAAGTGGAATAATAGAAGGTTGAGGGCTGCAGTTTGGGTGCTAGGAACCAGACCCAGGCCCTCTGCAAGAGCGACCAGTGCTGCTAACCTCAGAGCCACCTCGCCAGCACCTAGACTTCATTCTTATCACCCCAGGAAAGGTGATTCTGTGGATTACAAATGTGTTTGTTCTGTCATAGACAACATTTTATCTACTGTTGATCTCAGAAGACATTTCAGGAGTGGAAACAGAAAGTGAAAGCCAGGGGCATTTTCTGCTGTGCTGAGGCTAAAATGTCCCCTTGAAGGCTCATGTGCTGAAACTTGTTAATTTGGATCAACAATGACAAAGCACAGGCTGATCTCTGTAAATAACACGACATGGCACAGTCTTGTTTGGACCATCGTCATTAGTCAGGCCCCATGTGAGAAAGGACTAGAGGGACAGGCAGACAGGGAAGCCGGTGGTCCCGAGACCACAGTCTCTTGTTCTCAGAGAACTTTGTAAGGACAGAAAGACGTGGGGCTGGGCATCTAACAGAGCAAACAGGGAAGGGGAAGAGCCAGGGTCTCTAGAAAACATCCAAGCCGGGGTCCAGTTAGCAGACTTCCACCCCTTTCTTCCTCCAGTTTACTCGCCTGTCGTTATCCAAGGTTCAAAGCTCCAGGCTCCCCTAGCCTCCCCTCCCTACAAGTGGAGGCTTAAGCTTCAGTGAGCACATTTTCTCTCATCTTCTGAAAACTTTCCTTCTTAGGCTGTAAACAGAATTCTAATCCGTAAAAAAAAAAAAAAACCCAAAAGATCAAGCATTTTTCTCTTTCTCAGGAAATCATGCAATGGCACAGATTTTTGACTGGCTCAATGAAGCTAATCTCTGTTGTCCTGGCATTGTATGCTGCAAACGAGCATTCCGTCTTCCTTGCAGAGCCTGGAAAGGCGAGCCTGCAGCAGGCTCCCTCTGTCGATGGGGGGGGGGAGGTGCACCCCGTGGGAATGCAGGCGGGCTAAGATGCACGCCCAGCTCTGTCCCCCTGGCTGCTGTGCGTCACGCACATGCTCACCCCCAGTTCCACAAGTGTGGTCATGTGAAGTGGTTCTCCTTGTTGGGCTGAGGAATGGTGGTGCTTTTCCAGTTCACAGACTTGATGGGTGTGCTGTTTCAAAAGCCTGTGCATGTTCAGCTCCATTCTTAGTTAACCCAAGCCGCTTCACCCCAGGTGTGCACATGGGACCAACACACTTAAAGCCGAGCGTCGCTGGTGCAGAGTGCATTGGGCGTCTGAGGTTTTCACCAGCTGGGCTTCTGTCTTCCTGACCACTCACCCCTTTTTTTGGAAATCTGAGCCCATGGGAAGCTGTGTTCCTAGGGAGATCTCAGATTTTACCCTGGTGGCTAAGGGGTTCAAGGTCTTTGGAATCAGGGCCTAGTTATGATCTGAATTTCATCATGATTTTTAGCCTGCTGTTTACACAGGGAGGTGGCTTAGACACCTCGATCCCTTGACAATTTGGACCAACTCAGGGGCCAAGAAGTAGTAAAAGCTGTCTTTCGGGGTGTGGGGCTCTCTCCAAGGCCTCTGTGTGAGAGGGTGGCCTCGTTCCTGTGTGGCACTATCTGGGTGGCTTTTAGGGGACCCCTGAAAACCAATCACAGAGGCAGCTTAGAAAACTTGTTGGCTGCAGCTTATGAGATTTTTTTTTAAACAGGGTCATCTTCTTGGGCTTTGTAACTGTGAGTGTGGTTTTGAGGGAGAATGCCCTCACCCTCAGCAGGGGAGGGACCATCGGTGTCAGGTGTGTGATGCTCTTCTGAACAGCTGCATGAACAAGTAAAATAGACAGATCGAGACACAAAAAGCCGCAGCAACACTCTAATATTTGGGGAATCTAAGCAACTCGTGCCAAGCTTCCCAGAAATGGCAACACTTTCAAAATGAGACTGCCACCATCTCAGTCAATGATGTAGGATAATTCATGCTTTGGAGCTATGTGTTTCTAACTGGGGTTGTTATATCAAAAATCAATTAAAAACAAACCTGGGATAATGACTCTGTCTGGCTGTTCCCAGAAGGAGAAAGTCTACCCCACCCACCACTCCGGCAGCAGGAGAGGTGCTGATGTCACACTGAGGAAGGACCACTGTACTGTCCACACTGCTGTGATGAAACACTCAGTAAGAGCAACTTAGGGAAGGAAAACATTTTTTGGCTCACAGTTTGAGGGTGCACAGTTTTGGCTCACAGTTTGAGGTGCACAGTCCATCATGGTGGCAGGGGTACGAGGCAGCTGGCCACATGACACCCACAGAAGCAGAGAGAGATGAATGGTGGTGCTCAGCACTCTCTCTCATTATTATTCAGTCTGGGGACCCAGCTCACATTCAGTGCTGCCCTCAGCTGGGCATACTTCCCCCCCTGGAGTTACACTTTCCTGGAAACCCCTCCGAGTCTCACTTGGAGACCTCACTTCTAGGTCCTTCTAAATTCCATCCAGCTGCCAGTGAGGATTAACACAGCTGTGCCCCGGCCTCTAAGATTAGCACAGCTGTCCTCATCTCTTCCTGTGTGTTCATGCCACACGCTAAACACACACACACACACACACACACAAAGTCTAGATTCCACTTATGAGAGAAAACAGAGATGCTATGTCTGGCTTATCTCAAACACAATCCATCTCCACCCATTTTCCTGCAAAAGTCAGAATCTCTTTATTCTGTGAACAGCAGAATAAAACTCTACCACGAGCAGTGAGCTCTGGCGTACACTGCACTTTCTTTATCCAATCATCTAAGCTCTATCTCTGCTGTTGTGAGCAAAGCGGCACTAAGCAAACACACGTGTTTATATCTGGGTTTTCTTGTGGGTTTGTCTTCAGTTTTATCTGTGAGATCAGTTCTTAGAAATGTAATTCCTGGGTCAAGGACATGCAGGTTCACGCTACTGGTGAGCAACTCTCACTTTACAGTTCACACCACTTCCTGGCCCCTGAGCTACTGGATTTGTCTTCATTCCTTTCCTCTGGTCCCTTCCACCACTAACACTGGCGTGCTGTGCTTCCATTTAGCGTAGGCAGCTGAAAGAGTCGGGGAGGCAAAGTGTTCTCTTTCCAAGCACCTTATATGGAGGTAACCAAGGCGCCGAGGCCCTGGGAGACTGCCTTTCCCTGTTCTGTAACTATGGTATTTCTGCCCCTCAGCATCTGAACTGATGCTGCCATCATTTTTCAGGGTACACTAGGACCTTTCGCAGGAAACCTGCCTTACCAGAGCTGATGTCACCTTACCCAACTTTGCTTCTGGAACAATCACACAGACTTGCAATCACAACTGTGGCTGAATAAATAATCACTGATTTAGTGTGATGCCATTCCATGACAGCAAGATAAGTTAGGGAAATCTCCAGAAAGACAGGGTCACCTTGCAGTGCCTCGGGCATCTGGAACAGTGGCTGACTGTGGAATCAATCAGTTAAGTAAATCAGTTTTTATGGCACTTGAACAATCAGTTGGTGTACGAGCTGAATGTCGAAATCCACAGCATTAGCCCAGGATGGATTCCTGAAAAGGCCAGTGCTCACATGTTCTCACTGCTGTCAGGGAATCCCCCTCCACAGTACCCCAGGAGACTGTGTGTTAGGGAGTCACCCCTCCACAGTACCCCGGAGACTGCTTCCATCCACCAGCGTCTTTGGAAGTGCGGATAGTTGACATGTGGAGATAACTGCCCTTTGCTTCTTATGTAATCTTGAGATGTATGTGGCCCGGACTGACCTCACATTCACAATCCTCCTGAAACTGCATTTAAAAAAAAATGATTTCACTGAATCGTAGAAAACTCTGCATACAATCAATATATGAGATTGGATTAGTTTTAGCAGGTGCATCCGTGAAGCTGTTGCCACAGTGAGGAAGGAAACATGTCCATTTTCGTCAGTAGTTTCCCTGTGTCTCTTGGGGATGGCCAGCAGCAAAGCTTTTTAATAAGAATTCCATCCTCTCTGGGCTTGTTCACTTTTGCTTTGCGCTTCTGAGGCACACTCTCACTCTGTAGCCCAGGCTGGCCTGGAACAGAAAGCAGCCCCTCTGCCAAAGATTCTCCCAGTGGGAAGGGATTGAACTGTGCGGAGTGGCAGAGAAAGGCAAGGTATAGGCACACGAGAAGGCTCCTCATTCCAGATACAAATTATGCCTGGGCCAGGAAGCCTGGGGAAGCAGCTGTCTGGGTGATGGCGAAGCTCACTGTTCGTACTGCAGAGTCCCTTAGTCAGGCTTTGCTGCTGGGACATGCCTCTGTCTGTGGCACACGACCATTGCACACCCTCAAGGCATTTGGCTTTGTGCTTGGAGAACATAAAACATACAACAGGCAGATGGTGGTGTGATGGCAAGTCTTATGTCAACCTGACAACCTAGAGTTATCTGAAAGGAGGGAAGCTTAATTGGGAAAAAACCTCCATAAGCTTTGGCTGCAAGGCATTTCCTTAATTAGTTATTGAGGGGAGAAGGCCATTGTGGGTGGTTGCATGCCTGGGCTGGTGGTCGTGGGTCATGAGAGCAAGCCAGTGAGCAGCACCCTCCATGGCCTCTGCATCAGCTCCTGCCTCCAGGTTCCTGCCCTGCGTGAGTTCCAGCCCTGACTTTCTCCAAGGATAGATTATGATCTGGAAGTATAAACCAAATAAACCCTTTCTTCCCCAGCTGACATTTTAAGGTCATTGTGTTTCATCATGGAAATTTAACTCTAACTAAGATAGATAGACTTTTGTAGTTCTGCTAATAATTAAAAATTACTATCAGAAGAGGTGCGTGTGTGTGTGTGTGTGCGCGTGTCTGGGTGTACACATAAGCAGTTCATGTGGAAGCCAGCGTTCGACCTTTGCTGTCATTCCTGGCTCTCCGCCTTGTTTGGTGAGCTGAAGTCCCGCTAATTCAGCTGGCCTGGCTGGCCAGTGAGCCCGGGCTCACCTGCCTCATTTATAAGTTCTGGGGACCGAACTCAGGTCACTTCACCAACTTAGAAGTGATTATTTGGCGTGTGTTGGTGGGGGGGCCATGGATGGAAATGGGTGATTCTTGGTCAGTACTGATGGCTGGCCAGTGAGCTATGTGTGAGAAAAGACACAGCTCTTGGAATGAATCCTTGCCCAGCTACCTCCGTGCCAGGCTGTCTTCTTCACAGATCATGGCTGGCAATCCTCCGCATACTTCTGGACTCTGGCTCAACAGGAAGAAAAAGCAAAATGTATTCAGTCAGGTGATATAAAACTGCATGGACTTTCTATGCCCGCCCAGCTCTGAATAGTGATAAGGAGACATGTTTATTTACAACAGCTTTAGGCATTCGATTACTGTTGTTCTCAACTAGCTCTTATCAGCTCTGTTAACTCATTTATGTCAAACTGTGCTCTGCCATGCGGCTCGTTACCTCTTCTTCATCTCCATACAGCCAACTTCCTCAACACCTCACAGGCAAATCCCCCCAAGCCTGAGTCTTTCCAGAGTCTCAGTCTCTGCCTGAAGTCTTGCCTTCCTCTCTTGCTTTTGCTATATGCCTTTCAGCTCTTTATTCAACCAATCAGGGGGTGGGGAGCAGTGTTTATAAAATATGGAGGCAGGTGATGGCTAACAACACCAAAGCCTGGTTAGTACTCGACCCTCTGGGCAGAAATCAGCATTTGAATAACATAAGTACAACCTTTACACAATGTATGAAAGGTCACCCCAACAGTGATGGGCCAGAAATGTGCCTCCTTCTTAGAGGACATGCAGGATAAATAAGCAGCAAGACCAGCAATGTTTGCACATGGTGGCATCTCAGGCTCCTAAGGAAGGATGTTTCCCCGCATTCCCCACTGCACCCAGATAAGGCTGCTGTGGCTCCTCATTCATTTCTTAGGAGCCACACCACCAGCCCAGACTTAGACTTAAAACTTGGAATAGCCAGAGGCCAACCAAACTCTGCCTCTGTGAGTGTGGGAGACAGGTTTTCAGAATTTAAGCCCAGACTACAGCAGGGCCAGCCTGATGCCGCACACATGCCCCTCCTGGGCAGCTGCTGGTTCTCTCAGCCAGTTGGAGTAAGAAGCATGTGAGTGTGCTCCTGCACAGACCAAGAAGAACCTGCCGGGAAGCAGTGCCACAGGGAGGGAAGCCAGCTGCTGTGCTCACCCTCTGTGCCAGCTGCCCAGTGCTTTCTGGAGGCCGTTCCTGCAATACAGTCTCCTGGTCAGAACCCATTGTCACTGCACAAAACCAGGCTCAGTGCTGCCTTCAAACAGACAGAACTCTGACAGAATTAGATTTCAACCACTGACTTTCCAAATGGCCTAAATTTTTGTTTGAACTTTTTAATAAGGTACAGTTGATTAAATGTTTATTGATTCTTTGTGAATTTCACGTCATGCCCCCAAGTCTCACTCATTTCCCTGCCCCTCCACCCATGCTGCCTACCCCCCGCAAAAGAAAACAGAGAGGATAAAACAAAACAAAACAAAATCTCACCGTGGAAGCGCAATGTGCTATGGCATGTCACACAGTACACCCTTTTGCCTGAACAGTTTTAGTGTTCATTGCAAGGAGATGTTGTCAAGGCCTCTGGCTTCTGCTTTTCACCAGGGTCCTCACCAGGACTCCTCTCAGTGATCCTGCTGTTGCCCTGCAGCTTTGGGTATGCAGGTCCGGTCCCTTCACGTGCTCCAGCAGTTCATAGATGGGGGAGATATTGGGGTGGGCCAGCTCACAGCCCTGGACCTGGGTGGTAGCTGAGTTGGTCAGCTACCCAGAGCTCCTGGGCCAGTGCCACCAGGGCCAGTTCAGCTGGCACAGGGCACAGTTCATGCCAATGGGGATGACTCTCCCACACCCACAGCACCAGGGCCAGCTCTCCAGCCCTGCCTGGCCATGGCCAGTGAGGTGCGGCCCCACTCTCCTGGGTGCTGAATCTGGCAGAGGGAATGGCCATCGTAGGGCACAGATAATTTTAAAAAATGAATGTTATCTGAGAGTACACTGGGAATCATGGAAAGACCCTGATAGGGAAAGAGGGAGGGACAGAAGGGGAGGGAGGGAGGGACAGAGGGAGGAAACTAACTGTTGAGCCCACATGAAACCTAAGATGCCCGTCAGGCTCATCTTCTTGGGGTCTGCGCATTGTAGTATGTCTATGCTGTACTATATGTCTAGTATCCACTTATTAAGAGTATATACCTGTGTGACTTTCTGCTTCTGAGATACCTCATTCAGGATGATCTTTCCTAGTTTTCCACCACTTGCCTGCAAATTTTATGATCTCCTTGTTTTTAATTGCTGAGTATTATTCCATTGTGTAAATGTACCACAATTTCTGCATCCATTCCTCCACTGAGGGACATCTGGATTGTTTCCAGATTCTACCTATTACTAATAAAGCTGTTATGAACATAGCTGAGCAAATGTCCTTGTGTGTATGGTAGAGCATCTTTCAGGTGTATGCCCAGGAAAGGTATAGCTGGGTCTTGAGATATGGCTATTATTAATTGCCTGAGAAAGTACCAGATTGATTTCCAGAGTGGTTGTATAAGTTTCCATTCCCACCAGCAATGGAGGAGGGTTCTCCTTTCTCCACATCCTCACCAGCATGTGCTGTCATTTGAGTTTTTTATCTTAGCCATTCTGACAGGTGTAAGGTAGAATCTGAGTCATATTGATTTGTATTTCCCTAATGACTGAAGACTTTGAGCATTTCTTTAAGTGCTTCTCCACCTTTTGAGATTCCTCTTTTGAGACTTCTCTGTTTAGCTCTGTATCCCATTTCTAATTGGATTATTTGATTTGTTGGAGTTTAATTTCTAAACTCAAGTCCAAGTGAATCAAAGACCTCAACATAAAACCAGACACTAAACCTGTTAGAAGAAAAAGTGGGGAAGAGCCTGGAACTCATTGGCACAGGAGGCAACTTCCTGAACAGAACACCAACAGCACAGGCTCTAAGATCAACAATCAATAAATGGGACCTCATGAAAGTGAGAAGCTTCTGTAAAGCAAAGAACACTGTCATCAGAACAAAACGACAGCCTACAGATTGGGAAAGGATCTTCACCAACCCTATATCTGACAGAGGGCTGATATCCAGAATATAGAAAGAACTCAAAAGCTGTGAATTTTTAACCCTTAAAGTTTCATCAAATAGGGAATTTTCTCCTTTGTTTTTGCTTCTTTTGGATGAATTTCAAGATAAGGGAAGACAATTGGCTTTATGTCAACATCTTTAACACTAAAGGCTTTGACCCAAGTGAAAGGCTTTGTTCTGTTGCTTGTGAGCGATGGATAGTCACTAAAATGCCTTTAATGCTGAAGTAACATGAAGAAAGCATCTCAGAGTTGGTGCTGTGGAGGTTTTATGAAAAGTGAAGTAAAAAAAAAATAGGAATGATCGGAGCCTGAAAAAATAAACTAAAACCCATGGTGCCATCAGACAGAGAAAAATGGACATAAGGACCAAAAATAAGGTGACCGGGGGCTGAGGTAGAGTGGCAGTGAGGAACACGAAGAGGGAACCAGCGTTACTGTTTGAGTCCACACAGATTTGATGAAGTGATTTGTTTAAAATGTTTAGGAAGTGAGGTATAGACAAGCTGGGCAGAGGGAATAGCTACAAGTTCACAGGGTCTGGGAACTGGGAGCAAAGAAATCATCCTTCCAAGCCTGAGCGGCACTTGACAGGCCACTGATACACATGGAGGTGCCTGGTCTCCAATGATAGAGCCAAGGTTAAGGTCAGGATCAGGGTCAGGGTTAGGATTTTAGGGTTTGGGTTGAGGGTCAGGGTTAGGTTAGGGTTAGGGTAAGGGTTTAGGTTTGGGTTAGGGTTAGGGTTAGGGAATGGGTTAGGGTTAGGGTGAGGGTCAGGGTCAGGGTCAGGATCAGGGTCAAGGTGAGGGTTAGGGTAAGGGTGAGGGTTTGGATTAGGGTTAAGGTGAGGGTGAGGGTCATGGTTAGGGTGAGCGTTTGGGTTGAGGGTGAAGGTGAGGGTCATGGTCAGGGTCAGAGTCAAGGTGAGGGTTAGGGTGAGGGTAATGGTCAGGGTCAGGGTCAAGGTGAGGGTTAGGGTTAGGGTAAGGTACTGTATTCAGAGTAGCTGGAAGAGAGATTAAAATTCTTCTGGCCTCTGTTGTGAGTGCAGTAGTGAGTCCAGTAGTTTATCCACAGGCCAGACTCCTGCTCTTTCTCTGAACTCACTCTTCTTCCCTGACACTCCCTCATCAGGCCTAGTTTACATACTTTCCTGGGGCTGGGGATATGGCTTCATCATGCAGTCCTTGCCTAGTGGGCGTGCAGCCCTGGGTTCAGTCTCCACAAGCAAGCTGTGGTCCAGCGCTGCAGAGAGATCTCACTGCAGGTGAGAGGGTTAGTTCAGGGTCATCTTGGGCACATGACAAGTTTGAGAACAGCCTGGGATACATGAGGCAGGGGAGGGGAGGGGGGAGGATAAGGGATGGAAAGTAAGGGAAGGGGAAACGGGAAGGGAGAGGAGGGGAGATTCCCCCTCAAGTGCCTAGTCACTTAGGCCAGGGATGTGGGGGTCAGGAAACATTGTTCACAGTCATCTACCATCGAGTTTTACAAGGGTGTCTGTGGAAACTGCTCCCTTAGGTTTATCTGAGCAATACTTGATGTCCATTCCAACTCAAAGAGCTTGTGAACCTTGGAAAGAGAGAGGAGTGTGCAGGAAGAGTAAGAGACTGTATCGTGAAGGCCACGAGAAGGTATTATGGTTTAACTCCATGATGTCCTTCACAGGCTCATGTTTTGAGCACAGGGTCTCTGGCCAGTAGACCTGCTTTTGGAGGCAGTGGGCCTTCGGGTCAAGAGACAGGGCTGACAGAGCATGTCACCAGCTCTGAGGATGAGAGCCCAGCCCCACTCCCAGCATGCACTGACTGTTCCCTGCCTTAAGGACAGGTGAGGAGTCCCAAGCCTGTGTCCCCACCACTGTGAGCTCTACTATGACGGACTGTCCACCCCCAGACTGTGAGCCAAGGCAAACGCTTTCATCCTTAAGTTGCTCAGGTGTTCTGTCACAGAGATTAAACAGCTAATACAGAATGTGATTTTCACAGTTATTCAAGATAAGGGTCAGTGAACTGGGTCAGTGAGAAAGAGCATTTGCTGTGGCTGGTGAGCTGGCTTTTGACCCCCAGAATCTGTAGTTGGAGGAGAGAACCAGCTTCCAAAAACTGTCCTCTGAACTGTTCACATGCACCACAGCAAGTTTATGCTCACACTCATGACCGCAAATGTTGTTTTCTCCCTCCCTCTCTCTGACACACACAAACTAATAAACATAGTAAAATCTTAAGATGATATCAAATGTGGCTAAGCTGTCTGCTGCCATCAAGCACTCACACCTACATCACATGACCCAAGCGAAAACTGCTCTCTCTGGACCCCAGGCAAGAGTTTAAGGCCCACTCCTAGTCGCGACTATGAAATGAGAAAAGTGAGAGCAAGTTACTGTGTGCTTGCTGAAGTTGTGTTTGACCTGAGTACAAAGCAGACGTGTGGCCGCTGACCCCAAAATTAGCCTAGTTTCCATGGTGGAAACTACAACATTTTAGACTACTATTTATATTATTGTTATTATTATTATTTGCATTTTGAACTGTGGAAATGATTGTGAAAAGAAGAAACATCACGAGAAAGCTCTCTTCTATGGTGAAAGGCTGACTTTCCATTCCTCTACTTTCTCTTGGGTATCCAAAGACATAAGACACATTCGAGTGCCATTTGCATGTGTGACTAACTTGATGGCATATTCTTACTTTCTAATCACTTAGCTCACTCCCTGATATGGAGCCGTGTTCAGTATTTGCACATTGAAGTCACTTATCATTGACTGGATTTTCTTCTTTCTTGCTTGCTTGCTTTTTCTTTCTTTCTTTCTTCCTTCCTTCTTTCCTTCCTTCCTGTTTAAGGCAGTAGCTTAGTCTTATCTGGAGTTCCAGAAATGAATACTTTGACAGCTAGATAGTTCCAAATACGTGATGATGTTTTGCCCTTAACTACAGCTGCTACAGAAAAGGCGAAGAAAGTAGTAAGTATGCAAAGTGGGACTCTCTCCCCAATGGCCCTTTCATTTCCTCCAAGCCCAGCAGAAGAAGGAGCGGGGGAAGGGTTGGCAGCCCACAACATCCAAGAAGGAAAATAAATGTCATATTTTTAAATAACAAGCCACACCACGAGATGAGTGTGGTTCTGTGTTTGTATCCATGTTCAGCGCTGAGGAAGGGCGAGCGTGGGAGCAGCAGATCAGTTGCCGCTAGAGGAAACCGTGGTGTTCGGGTTCCTGGGAGGCCAAGGGCCTGACCAGCATTGCTCGACTGAGGGCTGGCCGGTAAAGCACTTGCCCCGTGAGCATGGAGACCCACGTGTGAGTACGGAGCCCACGTGACAAAGGCAGTGTGCTGGTATCCGTGTGTAATCACAGCACTAGTGAGGTAGAGACAGGAAGAGGGTCCTGGGGCTCAGTAACCAGCAAGTCCCACCTGCTAAGTGAGCCCAAGACAGCTAAACTAGGTGGGGCAGGCCGGGGGGGGTGGTGGCACTGAAGTTGATCTCTGGCCTCTATGTACACACATGTACCTCCTCATACAGCCAAACACACACGCAGTACACAGCATACTCACACACACACAGCACACTCACACACACACACTCCATTCTCTCATGCATACTCACCACATACACTTACACACACACTCACACAGCACACTTATACACTCACAGATATGCACACACCACACACATACCACAAACACACTCACACAGTTATGCTCACACATGCACGCTCACACAGTTATGCTCACACACGCACGCTCACACACTTGTACACACATTGCTTAGTTGATGGCTTGGCTGAGATGAGTTCTTTGATCTTTCTCAACTCTGGAGATCACCTCGGAGCCATCAGGGACTTCTTAAGAAAGATCATCCAGTCTGGCCTGAATATTCTGACTTTAGCCCGTCAGCTGAGCTGATTGGTGTGTGCACTGTGCCGCGTTCTGAGCACCGTGTGGGGACAGGACTCTGTCTGTCCCCTCTGTTCTTTTCTTTACTCTTCCTCCCACCTCCAGCCTGGGGCTGGAGACTGAGCTGGCCCTTCCTCTCAGGGCTGCAGTTTTGTGTGTGTGTGTGTGTGTGTGTGTGTGTGTGTGTGTGTGTGTGTGACTCACACTTGGCACACACAGCCTCCTTGTCCAGGTGCCCTGGGCCCTCTTTCTATCACAAACAGGCAGCTGCACTAGGCCAGCCTCCTCTGGAGCGTGGTGTGTGACACATGGCTAAGCCGACTGTAAACTGCAAACATCACCTTCTGTCACCAAGCAAGGATGCCCTGATTAGAGAGGACCAAGTCTTGTCACCAGCCGTGCAGGGATCCAAGAGCTGCCCCCAAAAGGCTGAGGAGCCTTAGCCACTGGTGCCCGGGGCTGCTGGGTGCGACAGGGGTCAGGAGTGAGGCTCCCTGTGCTGCCTCTCACAAGCCGCCTGCAGGGACCCGCAAGGGAAAGAGCACCTGACTCCTCAGGCCTTTCCTCCCGAGTGGGGCCACTGCGGGCAGAAGCCATGCCGCTGACACTGTCCCAGGGCATCCCCGTTTCCATGTCACTCTGTCCAAGACCTGGCATCCCTGACGGCACTGGAAAGACCTTGCATCTCACCTGCAAACTCCAGTTCTCACCCTAACAGGTTCCCGGGGACTTGGCCAAGGGTGGCTCTGTAGATCTTCATAGCCCTGCCTCACACCTTACACGTCGGGTCTCCTGGCCTGGGTCCTTGTGAACACAGGCCTGTGTGACAGCCTCTGACTTGTACGCTGTGTGAGCGGATCGCTGAGTTGTAGAACACAGTTGTCCTTTGAGCAACACAGCATCCCTCTGTCAGGTCGCGAGACTCCGTCGTGACAGCCCGCTGACGGCTGACGCTCTCTCTGGAGGAAGCAGGCGTGGAGGGGCCCTGGGTCCTGGGCCCTGGCTTGAGACTCCACTTGCAGTAGCCTTGAGGGCCTAAACTCACTGACGCCACAAGGTGAACTGCAAACCGCAGTGGACTTGAACTTCAGCTGTCATGTCGGCCTTGTGAGGAGAGAAACTGGACGTTTCCCGGGCTTATCTACAGGAATGCCACGATGAGCATTAGTTTCTGTGAACATCTGTGCACAGCTGGCATCACTGGACTCACATGTGTCTTGAGTGTGTCTCTGAGATTGCCCCGTTCAGTCTGCAGCCTTGGCGAGGGGCGGCCATGCCGAGAGAGCAGGGTGGACCAGGCAGGTGTGTTGGCATCTTGCCCTGTTCGTTTTCCTGTGTGTTTCTGCTCCGAGTCATGGCTGCTTTCAGCATTGCTTTCCTGACACAGATCTCAGTTGCTCCAGAGGAGAGACTGATGGTGGTGGTCTGTGAGCATGGGGATCTGCCGCCTCTGAACGTGAGCCTCTGAACGTGAACGGTACAGTTTCCAGGTTCGTCTCACCCTCGCATCATCATCCTCCGAGCTGAGCCCTGCACCAAGAAGATAGGAGGGATGTTGCCCTCGGGCATGGCAGTGACAAATTAATCCTGGCTCCCTGCACAGCACTCTCATAGCTAGGCAGCTGTGCCTTATGTCGTAGCAAAATGGCTTAGCACTGTGGGAGAGCCACAGCAGAGTCTGTGCCCCGCTGAAATCTCTCCTGTGCTGGTGGAGAGGGCACAAGATGCCCGGCCTGAGCCCTGCCTGAGCGCCGAGGTGAAGTTCATAGCATCGCCCTCTGGCCGGAGCCCATCTCTGTCTCTGTCTCTGCCTCTGCCTCTGTATCTCAGTTGAAGCAAGGCTATTATCGGGTAGGGAGGCACACACACACATAGGACACACCCAGAGAAAGGCCGTCTGCAAAGCAGATGGGGGACTTGATACTGAAACCCTCGTCTCTTGCTCTTGCATGTTACTGACACAACAGAGACATTGATTTCTGTGCCTTAGTGTCCATACTCTTGGATCCTCTGCTGTCCACACACTCAGATCCTGATGCTGTGGAGAGCTTGGGGATGGAAGGGACTTCGATCAGCCGTTTCCCAAGAGAGGATGGAGTAGGAACACGGAGAGCACTCCAGAGCTGGTCATGGGAGCATTTGGTTTATTCTATCAGCAGGCTGGGCAGGTGAAGGTCATGGTTCATTTCATGCTGAGGAACAGCCATGGCTGGCACCTCAACCTCCCCACAGCCTGTCCCTGCCAGACGGGGCAGGGGATAGCTTTCCTAGGAGACTCTAACACATGGCACAAGCTGTTAATGGAGAGCCAGCCTGGGGAAGGGAAGCAGTAAAACATGGAAGAAGGAGAGCCTGAAGAGGATCGGGAGATGACGGGATTTTCAGTAGAACTCCATGTCCTGCTCTGCCTTCCACTTACAGGCTCTTAGCAGGAGCCAGGAAGTGGGGCTCACAGAGCCTGCTCCTCCCTGTGGGTCTTCAGGGGGTGATGGTTGCTGGTGGAGTCATTTTCTTCAAGTGGAGTAGCTACTGCTAAACTGTTTGTACAATTGTGAACAATCCTAATGAAATTCCTTGGGTAACAAAAGGAAGCAGGGAGGCAGAAGAGGGCAGGATGTGAAGAGGAAGGGGGGTGGAGGAAGAATGAGGGTCAAAAATCCAAATTACCTACTCGCCTGAAAATGTCACAACGAAACCCGTCATTACATATAACTAACACGCACCAGCAAACAGCCTTTAATACAAAGAAGAGACACATCTCTTGGCAAATCTGTTCTGTGGTCCCTAGGCCAGAAGAGACCAGAAACAGTCACCCTTCCCCCTTTCTGGCCACTAACTATTCTCAAGTGTGCCTGCTCCAGAACTGCTAAGAATTGTTTTAAAAAGTGTAAGTAGAATGAGCTCTGGCTCCTGTGGAGGAGTTGCCGCTGGCAGCCACTTAGAGCAGCAGAATCCACCACCGCCTTCAGTCCCAGGCCCTTCCCTTCTCACCTCAGGGGCGTCAGGCAGGCATGTGGGGTCCGAGTCTCCTGTCCTGCCACAGAAGTAAAACGCCCTGATAAAGGAGGAATGGCCATTCCGGCTCAAGGTGGCAGGAGCTTGAGCAGCAGCTCACAAGTCACCCACCGCCAGGAAGCACGGAGCTGTGGGTGCTAACCCATGCTCCGTTCCCTTCCCCACTCGTGTAGCCCAGGATCCAGCCACCCACAGTGCCACCCACAGCCTCCCCACCTCAGTTAATGTAACCAACAAACCCACGGCACACCCACTTCCCACGTGAGAGCAGTGGCTTGACCAGGCATGACCCCACAAACTCTTGTGATTGAAGGCTTGGCTCGTAGGGAGTGGCGCCATGAGGAGGCGTGGCCTTGCTGGAGCAGGCGTGACCTTGCTTAGTAGTCGTGGCCTTGTTGGAGAAAGTGTGTCACTGTGCGGTGGGCTTTGAGGTCTCTTATGCTCTAGCTTCACCCAGTATAGAACTCAGTCTCTTGCTGCCTGTGGATTGACATGTAGAACTGTTGGCTCCTTCTCCAGCACCGTGTGTGTCTGCGTGCTGCTATGCTTCCCGCCATGATGATAACAGTCTAAACTCCGAACTGTAAGCCAGCCCCATCCAATGTTCTCCTTTGTAAGAGCTGCGTGGTCACAGAGCCTCCTCATAGCAACGGAAACCCCAGCTAACACAGGGAGTGTAGATTCTGTCAAGTTGACAGCATCAGCCACCACAAGGGGATTGTAAAAGACTTGGGAGTGAAACAGACAGGCCTGGCTCTGCCTGGACACCTCGACAGGTTCTCTCTAAGAGAAGGCATCACAGCCTTTCTTCTTTCTGAAGCCCCTGTGTCCACTAGGCTTCTGGACATGACTTGCCTTCCCTTTGTGTACATCTGTTTATTTATTTTAAGGCAGTGCTCACATAGCCTAGTCTGGCCTCAAATTAATTCCCGATGCCACCGAGGTGGGCCTTGAACTCCTGACGACAGGAGCGCACTGCCAGGCCTCAGCACTGCTGCCATCACAGAAGGGCTGTGTGTGTTCTCAGACAACAGCGGAAAATGTCTTAGTATAATTATGTGCCAAATATTTATTCTAAAAACATTTATAATTGATCTAAAAATCAGTGTTTTTTTATATTTTCCCCTTCTATTAAAAATAAGTTTTTTTCCCCTCAAACAATATATCCCAATCACCGTCTCTTCTTCCTTTCCTCCTCCCAGCATCTCCCCCTCCCCCATCCCATCTGCATCCCTTTCTGTCTCTCATTGGAAAAAAAAATAGGCTTCTAAGAGATAGCAAAAAATATAACAAAATAAAATATAATAAGATAAAACAAAAACCATTACGCTGAAGTTGGACAAGACAAACTAAATGAAGGAACAGAACCCCAAGAGCGGGCACAAAATCAGGGACCCACGCATTCACACATGCAGGAGTCCCCTAAAACCACTGAACTATTAAATATGCACCGAAGGTCTGGTACAGACACACGCAGGTCCTGTGCTGTCGAGATGGGACCCACACCCTGTACTGCTTGGATGAGAAGACCCAGAAACTAGATAGGCCAGAGACCCAGGGTAGAACCAAATGCTAGCACTAGTCTGAACAAACAGTGAGATGAGAAGCCCCCTCCTGGGCACACACGAGCAGACACAGGGACCACAGCCAGACATTTGCAGAGCGAAAATCCTCGGATAATCAGCTCTGATGGGGTGTCTGCATCAAACCCTCCTCAAGAGCTTAGGAAAGCCGTGGAAGGGGAAGTGGAAGAGTGTACCAGCCAGAGGGGATGAGGACACTAGGAGAACCAGGCCCTCTGAGTCAACTAAGCAGGGCTCACAGGAGCTCATGGAAACTGAAAAAAAAAAAAATCACAGCTTACCAGGGTCCACTGTACTATCTCACTGGCTCATCCAAGAAGTGTCTCAGAGGGAAATCTGAGGACCTGCCCTGGACATGCATCTTCCTCTTTGTGGAACCTGTTCCGTCTTAATGCCTTCAGAAGGGGACGGAATGATGGTTCAGTTTATAAATGCTCACCACAAGCCTGAGGACTGGGGTGTGATCCTCAGAACCCAAGTGTGAAAGCCAGGTGTGCTGGTGTGCATTTGCAGTCCCAGTGCAAGGGAGGAAAAGAAGGCAGAATCGTGGGGCTCAGAAGGGTCCCTGTCTCAGAAAACAAGATGGTGAGCCAGAGAGAAGGTCCAGGCATTCAAAGTGCAGGTTGTTCTTTCTAAGGGCCAGGGTTCAGTTCCCAGTGTCTGCATTGGGGGCTCCCAGCTGCAGGGGGTGTAGGGCCTCTTCTGACCTCCCTGCGCACTGACACAAACGTGCATACCCAGCAGAAGCGCACACTCATGCACACAAGTAAATCACAGCGGAGCACAGGGTAGCCAGCACCTGAGGAATGCCACCCAGGGTTGACTTCTGGACTTCACACATATGTATACATGCATGTGCTCACTTGAATACTCACACAGGTACAATTGGATCCTCAGAAGAAAATCCAGAACCAGCGGTAAGGAGTCTAGGCGTGCGTTTGTAAATTTTGTTTCACTGGAAAAAGATTAGCACTAAGCTTTTGAACAGGTGCCTCCCCACTCCCATTCTCAGGAGAGCACCCATTTCTTGATTAACTGCCTACGTTTCATATATATATTCATATATACATATATATGAAATATTACATATACATACATATATAGGTGATATTTGCAAATCAATTAACCTGATCAAATAACTCTCATGAATATAAAGGTAGGATTCTGAATGTGGGTCTCATGCTTCTTTGTATAATGAAAAGGGAGTAACCTTTGACCTTGAATGTCTGTGTGTTTTATGACACCTCCTCCTTGACATGGTGATCTGGCTTTAAGGACTGTGCCTATGGGAGTCAGTTAGGAAGGCAGCTTAAGGGCTGAGACCAAGAGAGAAGAACCGCAAAGAAGACATTTGATATGCAAGAGCTGGCTCCTCATGTGAAGAACCTCTTCTAAGCAGATATAATTTAGTCTGAGAAACAGCAATTCTTGTCTTGTAAGTTTTTCTGCTTTTCACTGAGGAAAGTTACATGTTTTCTCAGAGGCCTGAGACAAGTTTAATTGCTTTTGGGGGAAAATTTTCACAGGTTCTTTCATGTTTTCACTATAAGTTGTATTTTTACTTTTTGCCTAAAAGAAGATAAAATAGCTTTAGATTGAAGTCATAGTTTTGCTACTGAATGGGAGATTTTTTAGGAATATAAAGACTCCTTGTAAACAAAATGTTGTAAGCTGCGTATATTAGGATGATAAACTTATTTCACACATGAAGAAGGGAAAAGCCTAAGGTCAGCCGTCATGGAGCTGGTCCCCTGTGGCCATGAAAGAATGTTAAGGTTGGTTCCAGAAAGTTCTCCCACTGGTTTGTATTTAGGCCTGACAGTACTATTCTGAAATCTTCAGGTGACGAGGTGTGGCTGAAAGAACAGGGTCGGACGCTAGGCGTGGGCTCTTGAAGGGGACACACAGCCTTGTTCCGGCCCATAGTCTCTGCTTCCTGGTTAGCCATGACCTGATGGCCCCACCTCACATGGCCCCAGATGGAGCCATTTTCTGTTGCCATGATGGGAAGAATCGTCCCTGAAGCCTTGGGCTTTAAAAAGAACCTTCCCTTCCTGAAGCTGCTTCTATGGGCATTTTGTCACGACAGTAGGGAAGGGAAATGACACAGGGTAGGGGCCATCCTGACACTCTTGCTCTTGATGACAATTTAGGACAGGTTCCTGGCTGTCCTCACACCTCATTCCCTGAGTCTCTGCCACACTGTTGTCCTGTGAAGTCACCATGCATGATGGAAGGGCCACTCTACCCTGGTAAAGCTTGTCTTAGTTACATGCGCTCCAACCTTATTTTTGGAGGTCACAGCACTAGGCAACAGAGGACAGGGGCACACTCAACCCCTAACATAAGGTGTGCGTGTTGCGCTGAACACAGGACACACAGCATTGTTCCTTCCTCTTGCACCCCTGTCTTTGGCTTTCAGATGTCCACTGTGTGCAGCTCCTGCAGGCCAGGGACTGTTTACTCTTCCATGAATTGTCTACAGAGGGCCCTCGGGAATGGCTGGCTTGGCAGGTCCTATCATGCACAAGGACAGAGGACCTGGCATAACGGCCACGTGGCTGTCACGGCACCATCTGGAGTAATTGGCTCCAGGGTCTGGCCGCCAGGGTGCCTCTGCATCCTGCTGTGGCTTTCCCGATTCGGCCTCTCTCTTTCCTGTCTTCTCCCCCTGGCCCTGCCTGCCTGCGACCACCTCCTACCTCTCCCTAGGTGCCCTGTATCTGCTTGACAGCAAGAGGAAGGTTGTCTACTTGAAGTCTCTCTGAGCAGTTCCTCGACTCTTCAAAGAGAGCCGGACACTTAAAGGCCACCGGGAATTAAGCAATGAGTACACTCTGGCTCTCCTCACCGGCTCTCTAACACAGGCCTGGAAAAGCCATCATACAGGAGTGCACAAGTCTATGTTTCTCTCACACTGAAGGTGTTGCCCAGGAGTGGGCAACTCAGGGTGCAGATGTGGGTCACCCCACCTGCGGGAGGCAGGCTTCTCTCTTCCATGTCTGGAGGCCAG
Source organism: Pachyuromys duprasi (assembly GCA_028658305.1). NCBI lineage: Eukaryota > Metazoa > Chordata > Mammalia > Rodentia > Muridae > Pachyuromys > Pachyuromys duprasi. The sequence goes on from CM053744.1 coordinate 60,083,949, forward strand.
ATGCCTGCTAATCACACACACTCTCTCTCCAGGCAGGAAGGAAGGGTGACTGTGAGAGGTGTTCCCTTCTCTCTGAGGTAGCCAGGACAGCACACAGGCCCCGCCCCCAGTGGCATTTGGGTAGCTTCTCTCATAGGAATGTTTGCCACATGTCAGCACACAGAGGGTCGCTGGCAAAACAGAATCATAATAAATAACAGGGCAATGAGATATGCTCGTGACCTCCGCCATAGCCAAGCACAGCCTTGCAGTGACACCTGAACCGCCCTTCCTGCATCTCCCACTGAGCATGTCAGCTCCAGCCATTGTCCAGGGGTCCCAGGAGAGACAGTGGTTAGAGGGCCCGGCTGACCTCAGAGGAGGTTCCTTCAGTTTCTTTCATGTTTTCACTATAAATTGTGTTTTTACTTGTTTGGGGGGCATATTAGTGATTTTCCTCATTGACCTGACAAAAAGCAACTTAAGGTGGGAAGGCTTTATTTGTCTCAGGGTCTGTGGGTGCACAGTCCATCGAGGTGGGAAAGTCGTGGGGGCGGCAGGAGGGGGAGGCAGCTGGCCACACTGGATCTAGTCAGGAAACAGAGAGGTGCATGCTGGGTGCTCAGCTCCCTTTCTGCCTTCTATTCCATCCAGGCCCTCAGCTCATAGTATGGCTCTGCCCTGAGGAAGGGTGATTCTTTCCACCCCAGGTAACCCAATCTAGAAACCCCTCACAGGCGTGCCGGAGGTTTGTCTCCTGAGCAATTCTAGATTCGGCCAAGCGGACAATGAAGAGTCACCGCCACAGGCTGTGGGGTGGGGGAGGGGGTCAGACCTTCCTCAGACGCCTGCTTCAAGAGTGTGGTCTGCAGTGACCCTGGGTGCAGACCTGGCTCCGTGAGGCTTCAGGTGTGAGGACACAAGCTGAAGGGGATGGAGCATGCTGTGCTGAGTGTCACTGGGCCATTTCCATGTGTCGTGGTGCATGGCGCTGTGCCATGGACTGTGATTACCCTTGGCCACAGGTTTGTCAGACAGTGATGGAGCCCAGAGGAGCCGCCCAAGGCAGGCTGCAGGGCAGTCCAGCTGGTGTCCTACTAAGAACACAAGATTTGCACACACAGAGAGAGACTCGGAGGATGGCTGGAGAAGATGGCTGAACCTACGCCTTGGGGGAGGGCGCCAGGGTCTCTGATTCCTCTTCTGTGAGGCGAGAAGGCAAAGTCATGCTGCTGCAGCTGCTGAGTCTGTGGCAGTTGGTCGCAGGCCTCAAGCAGACAGGTACAGATCTGGACCCTGTTGGCATTCTAAGCACACAGGTTCAGCCTACATCGGCTTCCTCGATGGCTGTTCTGTGAGGGGTGCACAGGAGGGCACTCAAATGTGCGTGAGCACACAGGCTGGTTGAACTCAGGTCCTCAGGCTTGCAGGGCAAGCACGCTCCTGTTTTGGCCATCTCCCCAGCCCTGTTCCGGATCTCGCTTACCCATGTGGCCCCTTCATTGCACACAGAGGCTGGTCCAGGGACAGAGCCCAGCCCCTGACACTGTGAACTGAGGTGGATTCGATTTGAGAACGGAGTGGCGCCGGCGCCTTCACCCACTCTCCTCAAGTTTGATGCCGCCAGCTGGGTGAAGGAAGAAAGGAACAGCCAGACAAAGGCGACCCCGGCCCCCAAAGTTCTCTGACTAAATCTGAATAACTTTACAGAGGAGAGCTTGAGCCTCCTTCGACAGACAGGAGGACCCTGAGGATGTGGCAGAGGTGCAGTCAGAGGGAGAAGCACCCCCAGCACACAGGGCAGAGCCTGTGGTGATGAGGACAGGCCTCGAGAGCTAGGCCGGTCATCCTGCTGGCCAGTTGCCGATAGGACTGAGCTGGGCCAGCGTGGGCACTGACTGAGAGCATGCCCTGGGGCCTCTGGAACACATGAGCCACTCTGTGCCTGTCACAGGCATATGCAGTGCCCTTCAGGATGAGAGGTCCCCTGAGCCAGCCGCTGTGTCTGTACCCACAGCTGACTCCTCACCACAGCTTACGAAGAAACCAGTAGGCACTGGCTGCAGTGTGGAGTTCCGAATATGGGTCCTGCTAAAGGGGAGAGTGCCAGCCAGGATGTTAGGATTGCAAGCTTCTGCACTAGGGAGCCAGGCTGCAAATCCTGCCTCAGTTCAATGTCTAGATGGGTTATTGAAATGTTCAGGTCGATGACATGACCTATCTGGTTTTTAAGCAGTGTGATAATGAAGCATGTTACCGGAAATATAAAAGATCAGCGAATGAGAGGGCTGGGATTTCCCTGTGGGGATAGGCAGTCCCACATCTGGGTCCATATCTGCAGCACACAGCTTCCTCACAGGCTGGCTCCCTTGAAGAGATAATGCTGGAAACTCCCTCCTGTGACCATTTGAAGCAGCAAATGGGCTGAGCCATGAACAGCATTGAGGGCAGAGCCTAGAGCTATGAGGCCCACGGAGGGTACTTACCATCATTATCATAATTACCACAGGCTCATGGAGAGGTCAGCATAGACAACAGAGACATTTTCTCTGGTGACTGAATGAGGCTCTGTGGTGAATACACACATCATATAATTTTATTGTCAGTCAAGCCTGATGGTCATCTGTCACTGCCTTACTTTAGAGAGGATGACAGTGTGATCCAAGCATCGGGCGACTGAGCCATGTTTCTAACTAGCAGAGCTGGCATCACTTGTAGCGAGCCCTGAGAGGAAGCCATCAGAGTCACAGCTCCTGGCCCCTCCCCTGTCGCCCTGGTCCTCCTTGAACTCTAGGAAGAGCCTCAGGACAGCTGTGACTCTGTGCCCTCACCCTGCCACCTTTCTTGTCTCTAGCCACCAGCACTCCTCAAGGAGAGGAGATACTGCCGATGGCAAACTCAGAAGCTGCATCTGCAGTCACGTTAGTCATCAGATGAACATAACTCCAGTGCTCCCGGCACCGTCTAGAACCATCTATCTTGGCTGTGCGACCCACAGTCTCTGAGAGCCATGGCTTATAAATCAGAGCCTGAGACGTGAGGTCACATTGAGAAACTTCTGGCTGAGGAAATGCACCGTGGAGACCTGAGGGATGTGGCAGGTGGCTTGGGAGGTTCAGAGCCAGAGCCCCCCGAAGGCTGAGCCTGTGCACATGAGGTGGCCAGGGAGCCTTGCTGAACCAAGCCTGTGCAGCCAGGAGCCTGCCAACATTCTCCCTGAAGATGCCCAAGCACTTCCATTTCCGTTTCCGTGTATCACTGGTCTGTGTCCTCCTTTGAGAGAGGGCCTCATATATAGCAGCACAGCCTTGACCTTGCTTTGTAACTAAAATGACATTGAACTTCTGATCTTCCTGCCTCTGGGATTACATGTGCCATCACGCCCAGTTTTTGTGGTGCTGGGGATGGAACTGAGGGCTGTTATGTGAAAGCTGGGCAGGTGCGCGCCTTCTGCCAACTGAGCTGCACCCAGCCCCTGTCGTCAGCGTCAGCGTGCATTAAACAGCCCAGCAAGCCATCTGAGTCTCTTCTGAGGTCATGCTTCCATTCCACCTGTGCCAGACAAATTTACAACATGGAGTCAGGTGTTTACTCTGTACAAGACAGGTGGACCTTCATTATTCTGAGATGATCACGGCAGGAGACTGTCATGCCAGGAAGTATCGGAAGTCCTGTCTTACTTTACGTGGCAAGGCGCTAGGCCCAGAAAGGCTGGGAGAATGGGAAATGCCACAGAAGGCTAGAGTGAGCGAGGAGGCCAGGTGTCTATAAGGTGAGGCAAGCAGCCAGTGCAGGCTCTGAGTGTGGAGAGCAGACAAGCGCTGATATCCAGGTCTTGTGCCCAGAGAGTCCACACCATGCCACTGGGACTGGGCGGGAATTCGAATCTAACAAGCACCCCGTGCCTTGACGGATCTTGAAGCATAGTGGCTGAAAAGAAAGTAGCGGGTGTCCCCAGACAGGAAGTTAAGGTGTTTTGGCGTCACAGACACCTGGCCGTGGCTGGAGCAGACATCCTTGCCAGGACAGGGGTTTGCTGCACTGTGCCCCTTGGCTGCCATGCCTGCGCTCTCTGTCAGTTAGCTACTGTTTGGTCTCAGGGCCGTGACCAAATGCATGGCAAGAAATGACAGGGACAGAAGGAGGGTGATTTCGGCTCACAGATGGACTGGGGAAGGCGTGACAGTAGGAGCTTCAGGCAGCTGGTCTCACCAGATCCCCAGTCAAGAAAAAGGTGAATTTGGTGTTCAGTCTGTTCTCCGTTGTATTCATGCAGGAGACCCCTCCCCCACGGCATGGTGCCGCCTGACTCAGGGTGAGTCCTCCCCGAACGGATATGTCCAGAGGATGTTTGGTGACTGTAGTCACATTGGTAATAAATATCAACCCTCACATGACCGTCCTGTAGGACAGTCTTAGCCTGTAACTACTGCAGCACGTTTGTCTCTGGGAAGCTAAACTCACATTCACCATCTGTAGTATTATTAGCACTGGGATGCAGAGGCAGGGGGATGACAAGTCTGAAGCCATTCTTGGCTGTACAGTGAGACTCCCAGGCCAGAACACTAACTGCGCATTTGGTCCTCCTGAGTACTGGCCTACAGTGCATCTATTTAAATGTATTTGAAAACATCCTACATAATTTTCAGTGTTGTTTCATGGCATGGCTGGTGCTTAATTTTAAGGAGAAGTTATCATCCAGAACTGAAAAGCTGGCATTTTGGTAAGGGATCTGATGTGGGCCAGCACAGATGCCAGGACCGGAAGCACCTTCTGGAAGTGTCCTTGCTAAGGGTAAAGAGGCCAAAGATCTCCGCGTCTCTTTCTGAGAGGAACTCTGACACGTTCCTCGGGCCTGTCCCGAGTGTCCAGCCCACCTGCCTCCAGGGGCCCAGAAAAATGAGTTTCTATGTGGTATCCTGGCACCTTTCCTCCCTGGGCCTCTGTTTTGCAGCAAGGGCACGTGTGCCATTACAAGACAAGGACTCATTTTGCTTCCTGCAGCACCGGCTTCTTGCAAGTAACTTGTCTGAGGGCTGAGCCAGTTCCTCCCCACCATGTGTCTGTGGCATATAGCCATGGGGAAGGTTGGCTTTGGCTGTTTCAGCTTGCTGGCTGGCCTCAGCTGGAAGAGGAAGATGGGGATCCTTGCTGTTGGGGTTTTCCCCCAAGTCTGCAGTGAGGAGATGCCTGTGGTCCTAATGCACTGAACATGTTTTCCAAGTGCTGTACTCAGCTGAGAAAAGCACAAGTGCCGTGGCATCTAGATTGTTCACCTTCCTCGTCACCTTGGTTGGGTCCAGCTTCACTGTGGAAGCACACCCCTGGGTGTATCTGTGAGGATGTTTCCTGAAAGGTGTAACTGAAAAGGGAAGGCACCACCGCATAGGCTGGGGTCCTGGGCTGAAATCAAAGGACAAAGCAGAATACCGAGTCCTCTCTCTCTCTCTCTCCTTCTTAATTGTGGGTGTGACCAGCAGCCTCCAGGCCTTATCTGCCATGATAGACTGTACCTCCTAAAACTGTGAGACAAAAACAACCCCTTTTCCATTACATCTCTTTTTGTCAGACATTTAGGGCACAGAAACAGGGATGGGCTTTGATACACCATCTCTGAAACACTTCCTGCACAGCTTCAGCCTGATGTCTGCCCTGGGATGCAGCTCTTCCAGTGTGTCAGCTCTTAAACCACCCACTTCTTCCAAGGCTCAGCGAAAGCTGTAGGCACAGATACAAGTTTTGTGAAACTGCAAACCTGGAGTTCTGGGGGAAATGCAAATTTCAAGCCAGGGTGATTGAGATGGGTCCACAGACAAATTTTGTCTGACATTGGTAGCCAAAAACAGGAAGTCAGTCAGGAAAGAGCAAGAACTGAGTGTGTTCCAGATTCCAAGGTAGGAAGGAAGGACAACAGCTTACCAGCACCCCTGAGGATGGCTCTCAGGGAATCCATATCAGTCACTACAGATCTTCAGGCAGACAGAACAGCGTGTGCTAGATTCTGGAGAAGCTGAGGTGAGCAGGCACTGGCAGCAGACCTATAACAGTGCTCTGGAGAAGGAGAGAGATGGAGAGGAGAGACGGGATGCAGTAGGCAGCACAAGTGGCCAGTGGAAGTTTCCAGAGCCTCCCATGGCTGCTGGCCACTCAGTGTGTGTGCTTTCTGTTCAATAGAAGACAACAGACACCGCCTTACTGGAGGGTGCAAGTTAGCGGTGCTGATTGCTGATTTTTTTAAGGAAGCTTTCCCACTGACTTCTTAGATCATCTTCTGAAGGGAGTTACGGCTGTCTCCTAAAGCTATCCCGGAGTTGGGGCAATGTGCTGATGTTGATTATGTAAACAACTGGGCGTCCTGGACCAAAGCTCTGTGTGCTTGGGCTGCAGCTGTCTGGGGTCCTGTTGGGGTGAGCCTCCTGAGTGCACGTTATAGGGCCTTCACCACACAGAGCTCAACCTGGAGTCACTTGCCCTGCATCACTCATGTTTATGAACTGCCATTTCTGTTTACTTTGTTTGGAAGTAGGGAAAGGCTGTTCTGTGTGGCTGTAAAGAAACAGGTGGACAGTGTAATCAGGAGAAAGGGTGTGGAGAGCCTTCTCTAGGAATTTAGGTTCAATCTAGTCTCCTCATATCTGTGCTACTCCCAAATTCCTAACCTATCAGCCTCAGTTTCCCCACTTATAGAAAAAAATCAGCTCTGGGTGAGAGAGAGAGACAGAGACAAAGAGAGAGAGAGACAGAGACACAGAGACAGAAACAGACAGGCAGAGAGACAGAGACAGACAGAGACAGACAGAACATGCCATGACGTATGTGTAGGTCAGAGGGCACCTTTTAGCTCCCCATCCTCACCCCTCCACCTCTTCTGAGACAGGCTGTGTCTGACAATGCATAAGCCAGTCTGGCTATCCCTCTAGCTTCCATGGATCCTGCTGCTTCCCATTTCTCCTCAGGATCCTCTGAGATTTCAGATGCCTGTGTTTTTCTATAGGTTCTAGAGATCCAAACTCTGCCTCAGATTTGCATAACAAGCCCTTTACACGAAGTCACACTGCAGCCCCACATTTGGAACTCTTTAATGACTTCTGTGAAAGCTAATCTTGGTTGTCAACTTGACCAGCCTCTTTCTGCTCTCAGCATGAACTAAAGACCAGCAGCTCTCTGGGAATCCTCCAGGAATCCTCCGGGAATCCTCTGGGCCTTCAGTGTCAGACTGCGGCTGCCAAGAGCTGCAGCCTCAGGGACTGAACAACTGCTCAGCGCTCAGTCTTTCCAGGGGGAGATGGCCATTGTCGGACTGCCCAGAACACTTAACAATCCCCCTTTTAACATATATGTTCATCCTACCAGCTCTCTTCCCTTAGAGAGCCTTGACTAGCAACCTCACCATCGTACATGATTTTTAAGAAGCAATTTGAGTTCCAAAGCCCATAGGCATGGTAAGAGCAAGCGCAGGGTGAATTATTCAGATCATACAGCCCTGTGGGGCAGGACCCACTGAAGCTGGAGGGCATGTCGCCGCACGGTTGGCAGCCTTTCTTGGTTTCTTGACCTAGACAGCAGACAGCAGAGGGCCCATTCCTGACAGGAGAGGAGACAAGCTCTCATCACTCATCTAACCGAGGTGGACAGACATTACACAGCTGGTCTGCAGGATTTCCTGCCACGGCTATGGACAGTGATGTGTTTTGAGAAGTCCATTCCTCTGATGTGGAGAGGGAGCGGTGAGGCGTGGCCATGGAGCAGCCTATGGTCTCCTGCTCACGGTTACCTTCTGGTGATCTGCTGAGGCTGAGACGGATTGCAGGGCCTGAGCAGTGTGGCCATCTCCCTATCCCCTCCTCCAGATGTGTGACTCTGGGCTGTGATCATCCTGGCTGGGGGAATGGACCAGTGTGTCTGAGGTCTGGCCTCACGCGTTCTGTCGGAGCCATGTGGTTCAGAGAGGAAATCCATGCTGGAAAGGGAAGCATAGCAGCCAGAGCAGGAACAGTTCATCACACGGGAAGGTGTGAGCAAACTGGGAGAGGGTGGGCGCTGCAAGCCTCAAAGCCCCTTTCTGCTGACACGCTTCCTCCAGCTAGGCCTTGTGTCCTGAAACTTCCACAGCCCTCCCCAGGCAGTCACAAACCAAAGAGCAATTGTTCAAATGCCAGAGTCTACAAAGGACACCTGTCATTCAAACCACCATAATAGAAATACCTTCTCACTGGAAATACTTAAAGTGGCCATAGTTACTTTAAAATATAACATACAAAGAGATTTTCTAAAATTGAAAATATGTTTTGCACATTTGAAATGTTTACAAATGTGTTCCTTAAAAATTCCAAAATTGCTAACAGTTCTTACTAATATACTGCTCTTCATTTTGAGCTTATATCTTCCTGAGGTTTGCTGTGAAATTTTCTCCATTTGTGAACATCTTGCTATCACAGGTAGCTGCAGGTGCTTTGGATGAGTGGGGTGGCAGAATGGAATGATGAGGAGTAGGTGTGGATTCCCAGCATTCTGGAGAACTTTGGCTGGTAAGGACCCAGGCCAGGAGAAGGCAGCAAGAAGTCAGTAACCAGCCCAGTTTCCTTTCTGTTGCAGAGATAAAATATCCTGATAAAAAGTCAGGTTAGAGAAGAAGCACTTTATTTTAGCTCACAGTTCTGTTCAGCACATCATAGCAGATAGGTGAGGGCATCTAGTTAGAACATCTAGTCACATCTCATCCCAGTCAAAACCAAAGAGAAATAAATGCGTGCACTTCAGTGCCAGGTCCTCTCTCTGCACTTACCCAGCTCAGGGCTCCTTTCTAGTGAATGGCGCTGCTCACAGTGGTGGGCTCCCCCTTATCACTTAACATCAAGAAGTCCTTCACAGACACACTCACACTTAACATCAAGGCATCCTTCCCAGACACACTCATGCACACCTTAGTTAGATGTGCTCTTCCTGAGACTCTTTCTGGGTAACTCAAAGTAGCGTTCAGCAAGCAAACAAAGCCAACTGTCATATTAACCAAAATAAAAATTGCTGCCAGTGCTTGGCATCCAGGTGGGAAAACCACACAGAGATGCCACAAATGTGGAATTAGCCATTCGGCTTCACTGCTCCTGGGAGAGGAGGGCTAGGTCCCTGTGAGCCTCCATGTCAGCATTCTTGCGGCTCCACTACCATATAATTTTGTCTTCTGACCCCCTCTGTTCAGAGGCCTCATTTAACAGACACTGCTGGCAGACACAGTGACGTCCACGTGGGTCAGTGTTGTTGGTATTTTATGAGTACGAATAAAGCCAGTGTGGGAAGTCATGCTCGGGTGATAGGTTACTGGAAGGAAGTTACTGTTCTGGAGGAAGTTCCCGTTGTGCGTTACTGGGCCTTAGATGAGTGTACGTTCAGTGTCAGTTAGTTGGTTAGTCTGTCAGTCAGGGTGGCTGTTAGATCCAGCCCTGCCTCACACACCAGGCAAGCACACATCCCCAGGCAAAGCTCCCTGCTCAACATGTGTTTCCTAACACGGCCCGCCCACCTGACTCTCAAATGTGAACTGTTAGTCAGTGTGCAGCTGATGGTGATGAATTAACCCTGAGAGAGGAAGGTTTCTGCGGGCTCGTGCTTCCAAAGTTTCAATCCACATCATTTGATCATGTCGTGGTGAGCCGGCAGGATCACAGCGTGTCACTGCAGAAGCATGACACAGGAGACCTCCCCCCACCCAAGCCACAGAGGAGCGAGGGGAAAGCCAGCACCCCAGAATTCCACCTAAGGGCACACCCTAAGAACCTGACATCCTCCTGGCGGTCCAGCCTTCAACACCTGCATCTTAGGTAGGAATTTTCTACCTGAACTCTAACAGGAGGGACACACTGCTAGTTGTGTGCACTGCTAGAGAGGTTTAACCGTATGCAGGGCCATAAGAACAAATTGTGACAGGGTGAAAGGGCATCAGGGGACCCTGGTGCTGACCCACAACCCAAAGGAGATGACAAGAGCAAGCACGCTGCTTACTACCTCCTGCTGTGCCCAGATACCCAACAAGAAGCCGCTTAGAAGAAGGATGTCTTCTCTGTCACAGTCCAAGGGCACACGATCCCTTTCAGTGGGGAGAGGCCTCATGACAAGAGCAGTAGGCAGCTGGTGAAACTGTGCCCACAGTCAGGAAAAGCAGAGGGGGCACGCTGGCACTCAGCTTGCTTCCTCCCATGTCCCAGCTGAAACGCTGATGCCACCGGCAGCACGTGTCTTCCCTTCTTAATCGGTCTAATCAAGAAAAGGCCTCATGCACGAGCCCAGAGGTGAGCTGAAAATTGGTATTACCCCTCTCAGCTCCTGTGTGTATGTGCCAGGAAGTCATGCAGCCCTCCTGGGTACCCCAAGCATGCCGATTCTTGCCAAATACTGGTTATTCTAGTGAGGTCATACCTAAACAACAACATGGAACTGTGCAGTCTCCTCAGGCAGAAAGAGCCTGCTCTCTTCTCCCTGGACTCTCAGAGAACACATTTCACAATTTTCAAAACTAGCCACTTGACGATGAAAGATGTGATGAAAGTCTGATAGAGGCAAAAGAACTGTCATCTGCACCTTCATCATGTAACCATGGATGCGTGGCTTTGGGGGCAAACGTGCCCTGAGAAAGCATTCCCTTCTATTAGAATTACATTCATCAATAGTATGCTTCATGCAAACTTAATTGTGAAAAATTTGATCAGTTTCATGAAACATCCATAACCTGTGTCTATTTATTTATTCATGCACACATAGCAGGTTCCAGGAGTGTAAAATTCAAAACGCCAGGTCTTCAATGGCTGTTTGTTTGTTGTTTAACTTAAATTTTTTACTAATTCTTATGTGTGTGGCTTTTTTCTACAAATGTCTGTGCACCAGGTGCAGGCTGTGACTGTAACCGGGTCCTCTGCAACAGTGCCTAGTGCTCTTAACTGCTGAGCTGTCTCTCTGCCCATGGTTTTAACGTCTGTTTTTGCCTTTACTGACAAAGTTGTCCAATGGCCACTCTTTTTCTGAATCTTCATGTACATGAAGATTACTGATGTCTGATCGCAGCATCAGTGGATTCCATTAGGAGCTGCTTCATCTGGACTACAAGCAATTAATAATAATGCTGGTACAGCACACGCGAAGCCCTGGGCCCCATCCCCGGCACACCAGGAACAGGAACAGGAGGGGAAGGCAGGAGGACCTACAGTTCAACGTCACTTTCTTCTATAAAGCCAGTTCAAAGCCAACCAGGGATTACATGAGATCCCGAGTCTCTCTCTCTCTTGCACTCATACACAATTTAAATATGGATTCTTTATATAAGTGAAAACTGTTAGGTTAGAACCGATCAATGAATGAAGGAATGATGCTCGCAGCAGATCTTATATGAAAGAGGTTTATTAGGTGGAGAGCAGGACATGACGGGAAGAAAGAGAGAGAAAGGGAAAGAAGTGGGGGAAAAAGAGAGAAGGGAGGAGAGGGGGCACCCCAATAGAGAGAATGGAGCAAGAGAGTAAGAGCTAGAGACTGACCACGTGTTGGGTTGTCCCTTTAAGGGGCCAGGTAACCACGCCTCCCAGGTGTGGCCACCTGGCTGGGTGTCACAAGATGACAGCTTAAGTTGCTAGGTAACCCAGAAGCATTCTGTTTCAAAATTCTAACAAAAACCAGAAGACTTGATGCCATGTCCTCAGGTTCTATAAGCACCTCACCTCTGGAGAAATGATTTTTACTAAACCTTTACATCAGAGTTTAAAGAGAAGCAACCACACAGCACAAGGCTCACGTGGTTCTGGGTGGATCCTTTTGTCACCGTCCGAGTTAAATGTTACATAAACTGTGTAGTCATCTGCCTCTCTTCCTGTTTTACCTCGACTGTGAATTTAAAGAAGAAAGCGAATCTCTACTTTCTTCATCCATAGAATAAGAATGCAGTGCATGCAGCCATTAAACAAATGGGGTCCCCTTCACTTCCAGGGCCCTCTTGAGACCCCTTGGTTTCTCCTCTTGCTCTGATCACTTCCCTCCATGTGTCAGAGCACTTCCAGGGCTGCCTGTCAGCACAACTCTTCCTTCAGACATCCCAGGGTGCATTATTGAGACTTTTTAATGCCCACGTTGGATCACTCATTAAGCTAAAATTATGCCTCAAAGGCAGAGAACATTGGGACCCAGCTGCATTCCGCCCACTGGGACTCAGGCTCAGAGCTGATCCGGGGAGAGTCCTGGGCCCGCCTTCAGAGGGGCATGGCGGGTCTCGCTGTCAAATGTTCTCAGGTTGGCATTCAAGGCCTTCCTTTGTACCAGAGCAGAGAGGTTGAGACTGGGCTCTGAGGCAGCAGGTGCTTCTGTCCTGGCTTCCCACGACCACCTCAGGCAGCTCACAGAAGTAAGTCTAAGGCCCGGGACAACAAGGGCACTGCCTTCCTGGGTTATTAGAAAAGGAGCTAACAGGTCTGAAGTGCCTCAAATAACATAGCTCTTATTCTCTCCTCCTGTTCTTAATAGACTGGTTTTCTTTTTATCACAACAATACACGTGCTTCTAAAATACACACCGTGATTTACGGTTCTCAGTGTCTCACCTGCATTCTCTCCACCCCAGATTCCTGTTAAGAAGAACTCTCTCTTTCTCCTTCACACACACACATAAAGATGTGATCTGAGTATTTTCCAGTATTTAAAATGTTTTTGACTTATTCTTTGAAAACTCCATGCATGTATACAGGGTGTTTTGGTCATAGCCCCTCCTCCAGCTCCCCTGGGTTCTTGTCTCCATTCCCCCTCCCCCGGCTTCATGTCTATTGTGTTATAACCCAAGGAGGCCTATCTCAGACACTCACCACTTCATCCCAACATGCAGAAGAGAGCCTAATCCTCAGAGCTGTCCTCTGACCTCCACACATGCGCCATGTCATATGTGCAGGCACACATGTAGATGATAGATATGTCTATCTATCTGATGATTGATAGATAAATAGATACATAGATAGATGACACATAGATAGATAGATGATAGACAATAGGTAGACAGATAGATGATAGATAGACAGATAGCTAGATGATAGATAGATGATAGACATATAGATGATAGATATATAGATAAATGATAGATAGATGATAGATAGATGATAGCCAAATAATGATAGATGATAGATAATAATAAATAGATGATTGATAGATAGATGATAGATAGATGATACATACACACATACATAGATCTAGATCTACACCTATGTCTATAGATAACTAGATAATTAGCCAAATAAGCAGACTATCTCCTTTGGGCTGGCAATATGGCTCAGAGAATAAACATGCTGGCTGCTAGCTCTGAGGTCCTGAGTTCTATCTCAAACCTTCATGGCGAAAGAGAACTAACTTCCACCAGTTGCCTTCTGACCGCCACATGAACACTGAGGATTGCAAGGCCACATGCTTTTGCATGCATGCTCACATCCCCACAATAAATAGACAAACATAATTTCTAAAAAGCGAACAAAATACCCAAATGTCTTAACTTTGATTATTTTTCATCTGAATTTGAGTAAAATGGAGCCTCACCAGCTCATTCATCACAAAGCCTTTACCTGAGGGGGTGAGTGAGACTGAGAGGTAAACTTCATTGTTTATTGGGACAAACCCACACCACATGCCCACCACAGTGTACCTACATAGTCTGAAGTCAGCGACAATGTGAGGTATGTTTGAGATTTGCTAAGGAAATGGATATAATCCGTGCTCACCACACATACACACATGCATATACTCCCCCCACATGCACACCCCCACATACTATACACACACACACACACACAACTATGACAGGTGACAGATGTTCTGATGAGTGGAATTGCAGTTCTTTGTGCCTATGTACCAAAACATCATGCTGTGCACCTGAATACACACAATTTATAATAATCATGCCTCAGTAAAGCTGAAGTAAGAAACTATGCAGTCACCAAAAATTACTCCCAAAATATGTATTGTGTTTAATCAAATGCCGGGAAGATAGCAACTGTTCCGTGAGAGCATCTAGGATAAGTGTGGAGGGTGGGACAGAGCTGGGGAGAAGAGAGGCAGAGATTAGAAATGGGGGTGGGAATGGAGGGATGGGGATGAGGGTGTAGGGACCAGAAGGGGGATAAGGAAGGGAGTAGGGTGGGTGATGGGAGGGGTGGGCTGGAAGGGAGACCAGGAGAGAAACAGGGATGGTAGCTGTCCCTGGATAATGTCTGCACTCCACCTGGTTTGCAAAACAAGATTCTGGTACCTTCCAGGGTCCTCCTTCTTCCACAGCATCTGTGGCCCTTCCGAGGCAGGCTGCCTGACTTGAGCTTTTCCCAGCATGGTCAGCAAAGTTTCCCTCTGTCTGAAGAACAACGAGGTTCCTTTGAAGCTCCATGTAAACAGAAGAGCAGCCCTGCTCTAGACTGCTCAACATCTCCTCTTTGCTCCTGGACCACTCTTGTCTTTCTTGGACTTCTCACCTTGTGTACCCAGTGCAGCATCATAGCATCATTTCACACATGCACAAAGTCATAACTTTATTATTACTTGCAAGTGCTGTGAAACTCCACCCCCATGCTGAGGTTTGGGGTTTGAACCTAGGACCTTATACACAGCAGGGAAGTGCCCAAACCCTGAGCGACATCCCAAGCCCTCCATTAAACTGATGACTGATTGTGGCTGAGCGAAACCAGCCGCTGGCACAGTCTGTGCTCTCTAACCCTTCAGGAGCCTCACAGAAAAAGGCGCCTCAGCTGCCCTGCATTTTCATCAATATTTTTGTTATTTTCCTTGTCTTAATTGCTTCTTGCTTAAGTTTGTATTATTGTTTTTGCATGTTTTATGAAATACTTCAAATTATTTTTGAACTAGGCTGAAGTCAAGCATAAACCAGGCCAGATGAGACTGTGCACACCTGCAACTCCAACGCTCAGCAGGACAAAAGCAGGACTATTATGAAGTTGAGGCTAGCCTAGGCTACATAGACTCTGTCTCAAAAACAAGCAGAAGAAAAGCAAAGCTTGGGCACATGGTTCAGAAGTGCAGCACTCACTGCTAAAGGCAAGGCCCTGGCTTCCGTTCCTGGCGATCAGGTAAAAAGGACACCAGCTGCCTTCCTGGCATGAAGACAAATGCATTTTCTTGCCTTCAAGTCATGAACGTCTGGCTGTCAGTTTTTCGAGTGTGCTGAGAACTGGGACTATCCCAGGTACAGCAGGTTGGCTGTAGGTGGAGGTGAGCGCTTACATGGGTGTGAAAAGGAGGTGAGATAAGCCAGAGTACACAGCGGCCCACATCACTAAAGTCTCGGGAGACTGGGAATCAACACAGAGTGAATGACTCGGCACGTTGGAGAGGGAATCTGCAGAGTCTACTGACTGAGTGGGAAGGTCCGGAAGTGAGTAACGCCATTCTATGGATGGGAGTCCTGTACTGAAGAGAGGTGAAAGCTGTTGACTGTGGGTGCAAACTTGGGCCCCATGCCCTCCCCGTCATGATGAACTGCACCCCAAAACCACGAGCTGAAACAAATCCTGCCTTCCTTGTCATCGCAGCCCGTCCCCCACGCAGCTACGGATGCCCGGCGAGCCCAGCCTGGCCGTGTCTGCCTATGTGGCGTACGTCACTCCCCCTTGAAAAAGGAGCAGCTCATGACATCTGTCGTCCTTCCTTGACTTTAGGAGATGCTTTCTTGGGAGGTCTGATGCCCTCACTAGGGACCAGTTCTCTTCATAAAAAAAAGAATCGGAATTGTCTTTAAAATCTGCAAGAGATGGCGTGATGAACTTTCCTGATGCCTGCAGCCCTTCTCAGGGAACCCTGGAGGGACTTTGAGGAGGCATCTATACTGCCATCCTCATTTACACCCAAGGAGCTGGTGGAGAAGTAGGTCAAAGGTCAAAGGACTGGAGGGTCCTGGGACAGAGTGAGGACCAGAGCTTCCCGGCCACGTCCTACACCCCAGAGCCTTTAAAGTTTGAGACTCTGCATCCATCCCACCTCAGCCAATACCTGGGGGATGGAGAGTGTTCTAGAAGCCGGGCCCTAATTGCCCCTGTCAGGAAGTCCCTGTGAGTCAGCCCCCGACCTGCCTGCACGCTGACATGAATCAGAGAGAGGCATTAGGAGGGTTTTCATCGTGTGCAAAGGCTGTCAGTTGCCTGGTTACCAGAGTGGGGGAAATACAAAGTAATTGTCCTTCTGCATGGCCATGGAGGAAGGGGACTTAATTGTCCCCGGGAAGTCTGAGAAGTGGGGTCAAGGGCCACGCTGCTGACAGATGTCTTGTCCATTACTGGCACCTGTTCACATGCTGTAGAGACAGGGCAGTGAGGAGGACGGCAGCGGTGAGATTAAAGGAGGCAGACCTTCATGAGCCCGCTGTGCTGAGCATGGTCTCTGTACCCAACAGTGATACAGTGGGGGGAGGGGCACATGTTGGGGGGGGCATATGTACAAATGGAGGCCAGAGGTTGACCTCATGACCTCAGATGTTTTTCTCCATCACTTCCCACCTTATTTTTAAAGACAGGGTCTCCTACTGAAACTGGAAATGATGGGTTTATCCGGGCCGAGTGGCCGGGAATTGCCTGTCTCTCCCTCCTCAGAACTGAGCTTTCAGCCTTTCTCCTGGATGCTGGGGGATCCTCAGGCTTATATGGCAAGCACTGAGGGAAGATGCCGGGGGCGCCGACCCTACAAGGGAGGCCAGAGTGAGGATTGTACTCACGGGAGGATGACGAAGTGCAAGCTGTGGATACAGCCCCTCTCAGCATCTCCACATGCCGTGCTTGTGTCTGTGTTCCTTCAGCCTCTTGGGCGCACACTAGTCCATGTTCCAAAATGCTGGGCACCGGGGCAGTGGTGGTCCAGCATGGAGAACCACCGTGTCCTGGTGAGTGAGCAAGCTCCCTTGCCCTGGGCCTCCTTCTGCAGCCCGGTCAGCGCCCTTTCTGAGATGATACACACTTGCATGTTCATTTGCCTGTTTAGAAACAAGGAAGTACTGCTCAGGCTGTCTTAGACTGATGCTCCTCCAAAATGCTGGGATTTCAGGCTTCTGCTGCACAGTTTAAAGCTGGTGTAAATGAAATGGTGTTTAGTGGACACTGAGCGACTGAGCTGGAGCCCAGGTGTCTGGACCGATGTCTCTGGGTGAACCTGGGAAACACAGCTTCACTCCTCAGCTCCCTCACCCTGAGACAGAGCCATCTGGGATCTCAGTTCTGACATCAAGAGAGAGCCTCCCAGGGTGCCCCGTGTAAGCTGGGCAGGGGCCCCTGCTTGAGCCACACCCGCTCTGAATGGAAGCTTTGTATTACACACTTAAACGGTCAGCGAGTATTGGTCACACACAGTGCAGGGCATTCTCACACAAATATGTAATCGATTGTGTCTCCTCCCCATGGCTTTACACTTCACATTTGCCTCTTTCTAGCATTAAAAAAAAAGCCTTCAGAATTTAAAATGGCCCCTTAACCTTGTGAACAGAAAACAGGCTTCTGAGGTTTGGGCCCCCATTTCTACGCATATTTTGTCAAGTTCCTCTCTCCAGGCCTCAGCGCCTCAATGCCATGCATGTGAAAACAGGAAGCTCTGCCTCTAGAAGCTAGAGTGTACACAGTGCCCACACCACACAGCCTCGGCCTTTATTACAGCTGGAGACACAGGTGGGGCGTTCTAGATCAGAGTTAAGAACACGGAAGGTGAGCTACTTCACACTTGTGATCTGAGAACTTAGGGGCTTGGGGCAGGAGGACCAGATGCTTAGGTCATCCTTTGCCACATAGAGAGACGGAGGCCAGCCTGAGCTACCTGAGTCTGTGATGAAGAAATTACACACACACACACACACACACACACGCACAGACACACACACACACACACACACACACGGAGAGAAAGACAAACACAGAGACCTAAACACACATGCAAGCAGCTACTCAGATCCAGCTTCCTGCCCGACCTGATCCTCCTAGCCTCACAGGGAACTCTCAGTGGAGCTGAGTCACTTCAGTGCCATAACCCGCCCCCCCTAACCGCCCGCCATGCACCTTTACTTCCTTCTTTGATTTTGAGATACAGAATTTCCCAAGTGGTGAAGGAAAACTGCTAGTGCATTAGTGTTGGCTTCAAGTGTACTTTAATTACAGTATCACGCATAGGTAGACAGACCCGTTAATAACACACACTCGCTTTTATCTTCACAGGTTCATGGCTTCCGTTACAAGTGCTGTCTCACTTTGTACCTTGGTGTTTTGGTTTGGTCTCTGACGCACAGGATTCCGTATTCACTGCATAATGGGTAGTCTACTTCAGGGAGGGTGCATTCCTGTGGCTGTGGGTCCTGTGGATTCAGCACACACACACACACATACCATTCACTGTGCCTTGTGTATTTGCGGGCACAACACTTTCTCACACATACTACAAATGAAGTCCCACCTAATTAGAGCTAGTGTCTCCTCTTGCACTAGGCTGTGAAGTCAGGCTCGACTCTCCTCTGGGAAGTTATTGTCATGATGAGTGTCACACCTGACATGTAGATCACACACGACAGCCATTTGCTGAGCTGGGTGTGGCAGACTCTTCCAAAGCTCTGCCTGCCCAGGGCAGTGTTTTCCGCTTAAGTGTTGCCCTGAGGAAATTAGTCAGATCTGATTGTAGGGCAGCTGGGTCAGGACACCCTAGTGTGCGCCACCAGCTTGGCGGACATCGGCTGCTTGTTGCTTACTCCTGGCTTGGTTTTCAGGATTGCAAATTACCAATTTGATTTTATTTTAAGTAATTTCAATGGCCGTGTGGCCTGGGGCTAGCAGGCAGGATTTTCGTCCGATGCTGGAGATGGAGGGACATGTGACATGGCCATATTGTTTTCAGTTTGTACTCACTGTATAAACAAGGGACTGGGCAGGACATTTCTGCACACCTGAACTGTAGACTCCATTCAGATGTAACCCTTTCCCTCCCTTGCCTTGTTCTCTTTTGGGGTTTTGTTTTGTTTACTGAGACAGGGTTTCTCTGCGTAGCCCTGGCTGTCCTGGACTCACTTTGTAGGTCAGGCTGGCCTCGAACTCACAGAGATCTGCCCGCCTCTGCCTCCCTGAGCTCTGGGATTACAGGCGTGCGCCACCATGCCCGGCTTTGTTTTTGTTCTAAATAGAGTCTCCCTCCTGCTTTCATGACTTTTTCATTGTTTTTAACCTATGTTATGTTTGTCTCTCACACTCTGGCTTCTTTCTCTTAACCCCTGGTGTCTGGTTCCTTCCATCTTGCAAACGACATTATTCTGTTCTTTGTGGATGCAGAGTAGCACTGTGCATACATATCACATTTCCTTTATCTGTTAATCTTCAAAGGGCCCCGAGGCCGTCATTGGTTTGTCTGACAATGACTGTTTGGATTCCCGAGAGTGGTGTTGGAGACACCCATCTGCAGGGCAGGACTAGTTTTCTTCATGAGCCTGCTGAAGGGACTGAAAAACACAACCATGCCAAGCCTTCCACACAGTGCTCTGAAAGGCATCTCTACTGTTACCTCACTAAAATGTACAGTGCCCGGCCTCAAGTCTGCGGGGAGGGCACAGACAGGGCAATGGGCACGCGGTGCCAACTCTGTCCTTGAGTCAGGCTGGGGTGATGTTACAGCTTCCACTCGTGTTCCTGTTACCTGGCTGGCTGGCAGTGAGCACTGGAACATCGGCTGTTCTGACTGGCAGTGAGTGAGTCCCAGCCAGCTGTCTATGAAGGTGTTCTGACTGACAGTGAGTTCCAGCCAGCTGTCTATGCAGGTGTTCTGGCTGATAGTGAACCCCACCTGTCTTCAGTGAACGTGTCTCCAGGTTTGTACCCCCTCTTCCCCAGTGTGGCTCTTCTCTTGTTCTTTCTGCTCCCTTCCCAACATGCCCTCAGCCTATGTGATACCATCCTTGTTCTGCCTCCTATTTGTCATAACTTCACTTCTCGATGTGATGGCCACCTCTCCCACTTCCCCTGCCTTCATGGTATCCCTCAGAACCCACAGAAGGCTGTCCTGCCATTCGAACCCTGACCCTCTGTCTCCTGACTTATATCTGTATTCATTGTTTAGTCCACACTGACAGCACATCTCACAGCAGCAAATGAGGGGGAAGGGCCCTCTCACCACATGGTTCTGGTGATACAGCTCATCATGCTGGGAAGGCACAGAAGAGGGGACCAGGACACCCCATTATCTGCATGGATGGCTATAGAGCAGAGCTACAACCCCAAGATCTGCCTCTAGTAACTTGCTTCCTCCAGCTGGCCCCAGCTCCCAGAAGGTCTACAACACAGCACCCTAGCTGGGGATGCTGTGTTCAAGTATGTGTGCCTGTGAGGGACACTATTCAAACCGTGACACTTCCCATGTCCGTCTGTGTGGACTTAGTATGTTTATTTGCAAGCAATTCCTGTCTAGACCTTAATATCCATGAAGTCAGTGACAGGATCTTCTCATCCCTGCTTCCATTGGGGCACCACCAAACCAAACACCCAGACCTTTGAAAGATTTGTCAAATGAAGTGAAGATATTCACTAGCACATTTCAACACTGGGTACATGAGCTGCATCTTAGAGCAGATGAGGCCTCTCTAGAGCAGATGAACCTCTATTATAGTGGATTTGAACTCCCTTTCAATAGAACCAGCCCCCTTTCAGAGCAGTGTGCATTCCTACCTAGAATGATCTATAAACTTCACAGAGCTTCGATTTTCCCAGTGACACCCTGTGTCTCTAACATCTCCGGACACTTCAGCTTCCTCACCAGCACTTCTGGATGTTTGACGGTGATGACAGGCTGAAGGTGAGGCCCGAAGGCTCACCTGTTCGTTTGGTTTTATTGTTGTTACTGCTTTTAAGACAGTGTCACCATGCAGCTGAAGTCAGGGCTCAGTATATTATAGACTTGCCTCAAATTTACAGTGACCCCCTGCCCCTCAGGTGCTAGGACTGGACACCTGTTAGCTCCCACATTTAAACTATGACAGGAGGTGGTGGTGGTGATGATGGTGGTGTGTGTATGGGGGGGTGTAGTTGTGTGTGCACAAATGGGCACTGATGGATGCATGGAGGCCGGAGTTCAACCCTACGTCTTTTCTCAGGACTCTGCCTAGTTTTTGGAGACTGTCACTTACTTTTACTCAGAGCACACTGCTCCAGCCAGGCTAGCCACCAGCCTGCTCCAGCAAACCTTTGTCTCTGCTTTCTAGGTGCTGGGTGACAAGCATGGACCATCCTGTTCAGCTTTTTATCTTTGTTCTGGAACTCCATTCCGGGTCCTTGTCAGTGCTCTGCCGACTGAGGCATGTCTTTAGTGGATGTGCTGATGGCTGTGGCAGGTGCCATGGAGGATTTTTGAAAGGCATGCTGACCTCCCTGGCATCCACACCATCGCTGTGAGCTATTGATTTCTGGATTAAACTACAAAAGCAACTGTTGAGTGCCCCTGTGTGACCAAAGATGGTAATGGAGCAGAAGACAAGCAGGATCTGACTTGGCTGCAAAGGCAAACGTTAAAGCCCAACTGCCTTGGGCTTTTACAGTGGGAACGTGAGTTAGCACATTATCAAGCCTGTAAGCAAGGCTGGGATGTTTGATCTTTGCCAGGGCTCTTGGGACAGTCCAGTGTGGGTGTGGCATTTTCAAGCTCATTGCATTATTCACGCAGTCTCTGCTTTCTCTGATTATTGTTGGCATAATGCTGTTGAGGGGCCACGGTGGTAACACTTGATGGAGACAGGGACATTTCCAGTGAGACTCAGATTTTAGCTTATGAAGAGACAAAGAAGAAAACATGTCTTAAGCAAGTAGGCACACATGGAAACCCCGATCCTTGCAGATACTGGCATCTCCAAGTGTTAGCAAGACACTCAATCAGGAGGACCTGATTCAGTCCCAGCACCCAGATGAGAAGACTGGTGTGCTACAGGAGGATCCCTGGGACTCAGTGGCCATGGCAGTCCTAGATCCCAGTGAGAAAGCCTGCCTCAGATGTGAGACGGCTCCTTCCTGAGGAATGGCACACAGGGCTGCAAACATGTGCACAAGTATTAGGGTTGGGTCAGAACTTTTCCCGGAAGTTGCAGTAGTGAAGGCTTGGTGAGGCTGGTGACTTGTCTGCGAGGCAGTAGAAACCTCTGGAGAGGAATCTAGTCATAGTAGATGAATAAGATGTGCTCTTGAACGACGGGCGTGCCACATCTTCCTCTCTCCCTCTCTCTCCTTCCTGTGCACTTCCTGCGTGTCATGAGTGTGCGGCTTTCCTTCATTAAGGTTCTTCCACCATGACATTCTGCCTCACATGGGCTTAAAAACCAAGCGAGACATCGACCACAGGCTGGACACTGAGATCCAAAATAAACCTTCCCTCCATGAAGTTGCTCAAATCAAGTATTTTGTCATAGTAACAGGAAGCAACTAACTAAGTAAAAGTGTGAACTCTGTGGTCACATGACAAGTTCTGACAAGACAAGCTCTGGCTGACTTTCGATGGGCAGTGGACGGGGCCTGTTGTGTGCATACTGTGCACAGTTCTAACAGATTCAGTGTCTTTATCGTGCCTTGTGATGTGTTAAGTCAGAGCATGAACATCTTCTTAAGCTGGCAGGGACAGCCAGGTGTCTTGTTTGTTGTCTTGTCTGTAGACACCAAACAAGAGGACACACTGAACACTGAGCTTAGTGCTTGTTGCTCAGCTATTCCTGTGACACATGCTGCAGACTGGGTTATCAGTATTGAAACAGTCATGTTTGTGAATGACCCTCCTAAGTGGCCATGGATGTTGATGAGACTCTTCATTTGATCTGGGCTTTGCACAACTCTATGTACTTTTCCTCAGTTTCCTTCTGGACCTCAATACAAAGCTGACAGGTGGAGGAAGTCCCTTTCTCATTTTAAAGTAAAGAAAATGAAAGGTACATGAGGAAATTAATGCTGCAAAAGCCAGTATTTCTGTTGTTGGGAACAAGCTGTTGCTTTGTCCCCATGCTCGGGGATTTTTTTTTCCCAGTGAATGGAAAAGACTTTTAAAAGAAAAAACTGCATGCTGATTGTGCACTCTACACACTGCTGTGTGCACTTCAGATTCCCCGAGGGGCCACCTGGTCCACCCTCGGGGGGGGGGGGTAGGAAGCACCATGGCTCTCACCACCCAGGTGACCTGAGTTGCTGAAGGCTTGGTGACAGTGCTGAAGGACTTCAATGTGCACAACCACCACGTTTGCTGCAGCTGCAGAACAGCACTCACCAAACCTCCCTGAGGCGGAGCTGAGCTCCTGACTTCTAGGAGTTGCAGCCTGGTGCACAGTGATAGACGGCGTTCTAATTTCCTTTCTGTCGCTGAGATGAAACTCTGATGAAAAGCAAATTAAGGGAGAAAAGGTTTTATTTTAGCTTATACTTCCAAGTCATTGAGGGAAGTCAGGGCAGAGACAAGGAAGGAACCTGAAGACCAGAACCGTGGGAGGCTGCTGCTTGCTGGCTTGCTCACTGACTCATGGGCTGATTCTCAGCTAACTTCCTCATGCAGCCCAGGACCTCCTACCCAGGGAATGGTGCTGCCCACCGTGGGCTGATCACCCTAAATCAGTTAATCAAGACAATCCCCACAACTCCACCCACCTGACCTAAACAATTCCTCAGCTGATTTCTCTTCCTAGCTGGCCTCTGGTTGGTCACATTGACAGTTTAGCTAAACATTGCCAAACGCAGTGACATCAAGACTTACAACTTCTTTAAGACAAACTGTAATGTGAGATCAGCCCAAGGCTATATTTAGATGATAATTCAAAGACCACTCAGAGCATGAAAACTTAAAAATGTGAATGTTCACTAGGTAAGAGCAAAATCAGTGTCACCATCAATGAAATAGTGGTCAGTGTCACCAGAAGCTAGGGGGGCATGGATTAAATCCAGTCAAGTGATTGCATGCCTGTTACTGCCCAAGAATGTGGTGGCAGAGGGTGGGTGTACAAGCATGTGCTGCATAGCCAAGGGTACAGAAAGATTTCTCCACTACTCATGGGGGAGGGGCACTGAAGGATTCGGGTGATGGGATTGAGGGAGTAGAAGACAGAGCCTGAGAATTCAGTGGTGGTGCTCGCTCAGCCTCTGGCAGCTCTGCTTCCAGTGTCTGTTCCCGGAACAGGCAGCTGTGGGTCCCCGTGAGTGTGACAAGTGAGAATGTTCTCTCCATCGCAGTGAGAGCAAAGAATAGAGACAACTGGACCCCATCAGTACAAAGACAAGAGAGAGAAAAGTAAGAGACACCTATGGTGAACAGCTAAGCTGCCCTCCAAAGGAACCAGTAAAATCTGTTTCTCAACTGTTTTCTGTCTGCTTGACAAAATTACATCTCAAACATATTTCCACTAAAAATCAAGCCAGTGGCTGGATTCAGTGGTGCCCCCTGTAATCTCAGCACTCGGGGAGGCAGAGGCAGACAGATTGCTGTGAGTTTGAGGCCAGCATGGTCTACAAAGAGAGTCTAGGACTGCCAGGACTACACAGAGAAACTCTTTCTCAAAAAACAACCCCACACCAAAATAAAGAGTAGCTACTGGACCCTGAGTGAGGACCCGAGTTCTAATCTCTAGCACCTACCTAAAAAGCCAGGTGTTTCCATGCACCAGTCACCACAGTGCTGAGAGAGTTGGAGGCAGCAGGACCACTGGGACCTGCTGCCTGTCCTCCTAGCTCCACATCTGGGGTGACCAGGAGGGTGAATGACGGAGCAGGACACCAGCCATCATCCTCTGGCCACCAAGCACACATACATATACACAAACACACATACACATACACCTCACAGACACACCACACACACTCAAATAAAGTAAATCGAGTTGTATAATAAAACTCAATATTGTAGATTATTATTGTGTATAAGACTCCAGAGCAATGCGATACATATCAAATGTTTTCTCACATGCATATAAGGGTGAAGATGGGAAGAACAGCTAAGTCATTGTCGAGTGAGTGAGGATGACAGGCAGCAGAGGAGCAGTCAACACAGAAGGAAACACATTGTGATGCTCCAAAGTTTGATGAGGGTGGATTCTGATTTCCAGGACTGTGATGGCTGAACTTACCAACTTTCCTCTCTGAGAAGAGGAAACTGCCACTGAGAAACTTGCTCTGTTGGAGTGACCCTGTGGTTGTCTCTTTGAGGCATTTCCTTGACTACTAGTTGCTCTGGGCGTGCCCAATTCTCTGTGGGCAGTGCCATCCTTAGGCAGGTGCTCTAGGCAGTATTAGAAGGCAGACTGAACAAGCCCCAGGAACAGGTCAGTCAGCAGCATTTCTCCACGGCCTCTGCTTCAGTTCCTGTCTCCAAGGCCCTGGGTCCCCTCAGCCGTGGGCTGTGACCTGTAAGATGTAATGAACCCTGTCTTCCCCAGCTTGCTTTCGCTCAAGAGGGAAGAGAACTAGGACAGTGACAAAATTAAAAAGTAATTTTGAAATGAAAAACAAATCTATAGGAATAAAAAAAAAAGCAAAAAGGAGGGAAGGAGAGAGAAGAACCTTTTCATAAGGTTCATTGTTTTTCTAATCACATTTGCCAAGATTCCAAGAGCTTCCATTTCTTGGTGCAAAGGGAAGGGCTTCTCAGAAGCCGGGCAAAGCTCACCTTTTCTGCCCTTGGTCATGAGTCATGTTAACTCCATTTCTTGCTTATTTTCAAATGCTCCCCCTGCAAAGTTCCTGAGTCATCCTGCCATATGCAAATTTACAATCTCTTCAGTACACATCAAGATGGAAGTTCATTAATCATTGTAGTAATAACCCTCAGATAAAGGAGACTATTTAAGATCACCTCACGGAGAAAGCTCTAAGTAAAAACTTGTTTTCTTAGCTTTGTTTCAAAGAATTGAATAGGAAAATTAAAAACTCCTCCCAAGGTCTTTAAAGAACTTTAAAGGTCACTGTGTGTGGTGTGAGGCTTCCTCCAGGCGAGTAGAACCACATGATCAGGCACTTGGTCTCCCCGTGACCAAGTTGGCGATGGGGCACTTGCCTGGCTGTACAGGGTCCCAGGTGGAAGCCTGAGCCTTTCTGGACTTCACAGAGTGTCTTCCCCTCTGTAACACAGTTTTCGTAGTGGGGTGCACTGACTGCACACACTTTCTGCAGAGCTGTCCACTGTACATACCACCTGCTTTGGTAATTTGGACAGCAGCAGCTTGAGGATGTGGCTCAGTGGGTGGAGTGCTTGGCACACAGATGTGCCAGCCCCAGGACTCACATGGAATAACACACAACAGCTTATGCTTAGAATCATAGGCAGAGTCAGCCAGCTGGCTACTCAGCGAGCTCCAAAGAGAACCTGCCTCAAAAAATCAAGGTAAACAGGTGGCTTCTTGGTCAACCTCTGGTGTCTCTATGCACACACACACACACACACACACACACACACACTCACACATATCTGTATACCCACATGAACACCCACATGCAGGCAGAGAAAGAAACAGCAGCTCAGAGTTTAAACAGAGGGTAAAGCTACCTTTTGTCCATCACACTTTTAACTACCTTCATAGTAACTTCTGAACTGTCAGAACACGTGGACCCCAAAGCCCAGCCAGGCAATTAGACAGAATCAGCATCCCAGTCCCTCTCCCTAGACAGTATCAGACCCAGGTAGTCTGTCGATGTGACTCACACCAGAGTGAAGCAGACTGCCCTCTTCAGTGTGGGTGAGTATCCCTGCCCATCCTGGTCTTTCCCTCCTCTCTATCCCTCTCCTTTCCTTTTCCTTTCCCCTGTCCTCCCTTTCTCTTGGGGAGCTGAGCCTTCCCAGCTTCTAATTGGCTTAGCAAGAGCTTGCTTGCACCCTCTTTTTCTTGCAATTGCTCTTAGGCACTTGGCTGAGAAGATCAGAAGCAACCGCAATCCTTTCAGAACAGGAGACCGTTCTTGTGAATTGTTCTCTTGCTTTTGACTGGACTAAGAGCCCAAGATTGCAGGCTGAGAACTGGCTTCAGAAGCTGAGTGCAGGACCACAGGAGTCCTTGCTTTGCCAGTGTCAAATTTAACCTCCCCGCACTGCTCCTTGGCTTGTCCTTGCACCAAACAAAGGCATTTCAGCCTTCATTCTTTAAAGAGCCCATTTAGCAAATGGCTGCAGAGCCCTGAGCTGCTGCTGTGGGATCCTGGAAACAGACTGACATGGCTCGCAGAGGCGTAGCCATGGAGATGTCAGATTTTGGAAAGAACTTCCATCCAGCCTCTTTTTGTGGGCAGCTCGCTGAGAACAGAGTTACTCCACTGCAGCATGCGTCAGGCACCCTGCCCTGAAAGGCAGAATGTCCTTGCAAACAGACTTCTGACAGAGAGGTAGAGCTGGCAACCAGAGAGAACACTGCCACACTCAGAGCACCTCGGATTTCAGGCCTTGGGGGGGGGTGTCCCTACTGATGATGGAAAACACAGCAGGTTGGGGCTCCAACAGGGTGTACTGAGCAGGGTACTGAGCCGGAGCCTGGCAGCAGGGGCCGGGGAGACTTGGCCATTAGATTACAGCCTCCTGACACGCTCACCCCTGCTGAGGGTGGCTGATTCCACTTTGTCCCTTCTATGAAAATAGACAAGGGCTTTCCCGAGGCCTGCCCACATGGTTCTCTTAAGTGGCTAAGTGCTGCTACCTTTCCATGTGCAGAACCTTGGTTCCCATTCCTCAAAGCCTGCACATAGCCATGGCAATCACCTGCCAGGCCTCCAGGAGGGATAGTCCCAACCCAGCACAGGCGTGGGAGCTTGACTTTAGCTTCTACTCTCACAAGGCGATTGAAATGGTGGGACAAAGGGCTTTCACAGCGAGGCTGGGGATGTTCGTGACTTCGCCCTTCTGCAGAATACTTCGCTGGCTTTAACACTCACTTAAATCTGTGTCACCTTGTGATTGCTATAATCTTCATTTCTGTAAGCCTTTTCTTTACCAAGGGAGAGAATCATCTTGAAGGCTGGATCCAGCAGTGCGCACTGTGACATACTCATGCTCAGACAATCCTAAGAGTTCACAGTGCACAATTTCTTCCCCACAGATGGCGCTGGCAGCTGCAGGCTGTGTTGGTCAGCTTCTGGGACTATGACAAAATGCCTGGGGCACACAGTTGAAGGGGACAGGAACTGAGGCAGAGGCCATGGGGAATGCTGCTTACTGTCTTGCCTCTTGGAAGCTTGCTCAGCTTGCTTTTTACGAAGCACAGGACAGCCAGCCCAGGGACTTGGCACCTACTACAGGCTGTACCCTCCTGCATCAATCATTAACTGAGAAAACACCTCCACAGTCATTTCTACAATCTGAGGGAGGCATCTTCTCAGTTGAGGGTCTGTCTTCCCAGACGACTCCAGCTTGTGTCAAGTTGGCAAAACACTAGCCAGCACAGCATTCGTCGATGTAATCAGATTTTAAAGAAAATACTATGCTGCTTATAATTTATATGTACAAATAGTGTATTTACAATTAAATGTGCAAATACTCTCCTGACCCTGAGTCCTCTGTGTAAAGACCTGTTTTCAGATGGAAGCTGTGTCATGGCAGCTCACGTGGGAAGAGGCTTCGATGATGCCTGCTGTTCTAGATGATTCCTGAGCCTCACACCCAGGTCCCGCTGAGTGTGTGACACCCAGGCACAGCACAGGCACACTCGGATCTCCATCAGCCATAACAATGGGCTCATCCTTAGGAGTCTGGTCGTGACTGCACAGGCTGAACAAGAGTGTCCTCTGAGCCACGGCTCTTCCGGCAGGGCCCTTCAGGAGGCCATCCTTTAACACCCTCCTGACGTGCAGTTAGACTCGTTAGCAGAGCCATCTGCAGCTCACTTTCCTTGTCCTTTACAGAGAGAGACCATGTGCTCCCTAGTCATCTTGAACTCCAGAAAAGGGCCTTATTTGGTGCATGGCCCTCGTGGATCCCATTCATTAAGGACCTTGAGTGAATTGTCCCAGATTAAGGGTGCACCCTAAATCCAATGGTGTGTGTCTGCGTAAGAAGAGGAAGGCACAACAGACTGTGAAGAGGACTTGTGAAGACAGTGGTACAAACTGAAGTGCTGCCTCAAGCCGGGGACCCTGGAGGCTGTCCACAAAAGGGGATCTGAGGGGCTGAGGGCAGACTCACCTCCCCAGAGCCATGGTAGAACCTTCCCTGCAGAGACCCGGGTTCTGAACCGTCGCCTCTGAAACCAGGAGAAAGTACCTGTTACCCTTAGCCGAGCTGTGCTTAAGGCAGATGTAGGAGGCCCCTGCTCTCCTCCACTGCTTGCTGGTGAGTTCCTCCCCTCTCTGCTCACTCGCTCCTAGTGGCTAATTCCTGGTGTGGAGCGTTGTCCTTCAGTGTGTTCTAACCCAACCTGCCCACAGCCGCACAGGCAAAGCTACTCAAGTTTTATCCAAACAGCCACAGATTTCTGGAGAGCTGCCCGGGGGAAGCAGTTTCTGACAGGATTCTTGACAGGATTCACACCAAAGGAACGCAAGATCAGGGCTGGCTGGGAGCTTCCTGTGTCCTCATCACGGGGGGGGGGCGGCTGGTGCCACCTTCTGAGAATAATCACCCTCTGATGGCCACCTGGCTGGCTGGGCTCCCACAGGGCTGGGCCAGCCCCCAGGAGGTGACTTCGCTGCCCAGATTCCTGGGCCTATGCTTCTTTGCAATGAACAGCTGTCACCAATGATGTGAGGCAATGAGCTATAAACTGCGCGTGGATCACTGTTGAGTCATTTGCTCATGGTTAGTGCGTGATGTAGGGCATTTGCAAAGAAATCTCAGGAGAAACTTCCAAGCAGTTCCACAGCCTGGCAGGGTGGCACCCAGTCCTCGAGAATCAGCGAAGTTCATTGTGTCTCAAAAGACAGACTTCTGTTCACAAGCTTTAAAAAGGTTCTGTCTACAATCATAGTCACAGAGGTACAAAAGGTTGGCACTTGCCAACATAAAAAATCCAAAAATCCTCATTGTTTGCAATCCCAATCAATGCTGTCTCCTGGGAGAAAGAGCAATTATGTCCTTTTGATCCGTTGCTGATTAAAAAACAATTTTAAGTTTATAGCCATCCAGACACACTGATGATACATGAAAATGAGGGGTGAGCAGATTGTCCCCAAACACAATTGCTTCTTCATTTTATGTTCTTGCCCTTTAGCCTCATGTGAGCTTTGGATAGTTCGTGGATTGTTTTTCTCTTTTTGCCGCTTACTTCTCTTGAAGGCCTTGTCTGTGAAAGTGCGGTGGGTATGCCTGGTAACAAGAGAATGGGTGCGGGCGAGCATGCTCTGCAGAGCCACTGGGTGACAAAGAGAACGATGCCGACTACCCAGCTGTGAGGATCCCGTCCTCCTCACTCTCCCGCCCACCTCCTGTCTCACACTCACCATGGAAAACTCCCTGGCTATTTTGGTTGGCAGTGTTTCTGGTAATTACTTTCCTAACTCTAAACAGCATACTTACAGCTCTTTATTTCGATTATGAGATTTATTGCTTATATAGCAAAATTACAAAACTGCAATAAAGCAGCCATGGAGCCCTATTGATTGCTAATATACTGCTGTACTGTGTGTATGTGTGTGTGAGTGCATGTGTGTGTATATATGTATATGTGTTCGTGTGTGTGTGTGTGTGTGTGTGTGTGTTGGTGCACCTGGGATGAACATGAAGCTGGGAAGGTCAGAGGTCAACTTCATATATCTTCCTCCATCAGTTTTAAATTTAATTTTGGAGACAAGGTTTCTCACTGAACCCAGAACTTGTTTTGGCTAGACTGGTTTGCCAAAGAGCCCCAGGGCCTCCTGTCTCCGACTCAGCGACTCAGCGCTGGAGTGAAGCATTGTGCCCCCACCACCTCAGGCTTCTCTGCGGGGTGTGAGGGATCTAAACCCAGGTTTTCACCCCACCCACCGAGCTAATACCTCTGAGGTCTCACCCCACTCCCAAACCCCTGCCCCAGCCAGGGACCTTGCACTCATATTTGTCTTTCCTGTGCGTGCATTTAGAAAAGCAGCACACAAACATTTTGGTCTCAGGATCCTTTTAATTCCCTTAAGAATTATTGAGGATCCCCAAACAATGACATCTCTATTGTAGCTAACTATATTTCTATAAAGACTGATGTTTCAGATTGTTGGAAGCATGTTTCCTCAGTAAAAGCTGTCACTGCGTGTAACATGTGGAAAACTTCTTCATGTCTCCCTTGCTGGAAGACAGCTGAGCCGATGGTCTGCATGTCCACTGTGCAGTTGTGAGGTCACGTGTCAGGTAGCTATGGTGTTCCCTTTTGAGAAAGCAATGGGAAAACCCTTGGTGCTGCTATGGCAGCTGTTGCCTTTCCGTTACAGGACTTCCTTAAAGGAGGAAGGCTGGCTTTGGGTGGAGAGGTCTAGGGGAAGCCGTGATGGGAGCCTCAGATTGTCTAGCTGGGAACGTGGCAGAGCAGGAGGCCTTCTGTGAGGCTGGCACGCTAGCACCAGGTAACAGGGAGAACCTTCAAAGGCTCAGCCTTTAAAGAGCCACTCTCTCCAGCCGGGTACCCAACGCTGGAAAATAGTGCCACCAGCCCTTGAAGGACGACCCTACTGAGACATTCCAGAATCAAGCCGCTCCATCATGAAAAGCCTTCTGGCCTCACTAAACAGTACAAAACGTCTCAGGTCTGCATTAGTTACTGTTATGTTGCTACAACAAAACACGAGGAAGATTCCGTTTCGGCTCACAGTTTGAGGGCACAGTCAGTCCATCTCAGTGGGGAAGGAGTGACGACCGGAGGATGAGGCAGCTGCTCACGTCACACCCACTGTCAGGAAGCTGCGGTAGACAGATCCTGCTGCTCAGCTCCGCATCTGCCTCAGCCAAGGAACCCGGTCCATGGGTCGGTGCTGCTGGCATCCATGGTGGTTCTTCCCCTCTCAGGATCTCCTCATAGACACGCTCAGAAATGTTTCCATGGTGATTCTAAAACCTGTCAGGTTGAAGTTAACTGTCACTGAGACCCTTTGAGATTTGTGTGCCAGCTAATGCAAGCAACGCGTCAGTAGACAGACATAATTTTAAGTGATTTTAAATTAGCTTACTGGTTTTCAAAGCACGTTACATAGATGAGTTATTCTATGCGTGTAATCATGGCCATCTTTTCAGTGTTGTTTGTCTTTCTTTTGACCTTACAACATTTCAGATTATTTTTACTCTTATGTGCTAGTTGTATGACTACACTATGCCTTTCCTGATCATTTAAAATAAATATTTAGACTTCTTTTCTCTTACTATGAAAGCTGAAAAGAGTGATTGTGTTTTTGTGAGATTCTGTTGTGAGGGGTGAGGTAGGGCACTGACCTTTGAAAGGAGCCATGTCGGTCAGCCTCTGCTCTCACCACAGTGGATGATTTCTGTGACTAGTGACCCAGCCCACTGTGGGTGACACCATTCCCTGGCTCTGGGCAAAGGTTAGTTGAGTACGTGGCCTGCATCCATCTCTGTCTGCTCTTGTCTGGGTGTGGCGAGACCAGCTCTCTCACCTGCTGTGTGACATCCCTGCAGTGACGGGCTGTATAAATGATGACATCTGGGGCAGGAGGGAGAGACAGCCAGAGGCCTCTGGAAGAGTCCAGAGCAGGGAAGAAAAGCAGACTGGACCTGGCCATGAGAGAAGCAGAGAGAGCAGCGTGAGGGAGAGAGAGGGGGGAGAGCGAAGGGTGAAGAAAGAGTGAAGGCAAAAGAGAGAGCTGGTGGGAGAGAAGCATGGCTGAGATGGCAGGGTTAATGGGCACGTGGGGCTCGAAAGGCCATGAGCAGGAGAAGTTTACGGTGGTGGAGGGGCCGAGAAGAACCCAGATGTCAGCATGGTCCCTAATGTGTAACAGGTACTTGTGATTCTGGGGAAGTCGGGAGACCATGTGCTATGCTGACAGGCACCACAGACAGCCATTTGTCCCTGTGCCAGTGATAAGGGAAATGGCTCCTTTGGTCAATGCTTCACAAGTTTCTGAGGAACGCTGGCTTTGTCTCACCACTAGAATTTGTAGAAATGGAGTTTCCTCTGGAGCTGATACCTGTGAGCTAAAACAAACCCCTTTTCCCCAAGCTGCTGTTTCAAGGCTTTTCTCACATCTACAGAAACAGAATTGGTGCGGTACTCTTTCCTCATTTTTGAGCTGCCCGGTCTGGAACCCACGGCCCTGGTGCATGCCAGGCAAGTACTCTGGCACTGAGCTGCACCCAGTCTAGACATTACTGACGTGGCCATACTGCCACATGGGAGAGCTCCTTGTCGTTCTGAGGTGTTCTAACTTGGGTTACTGTGAAAACACAAACAAGTAAGTGGTTCCCCTCTCAGGTGGGGATTGACTCGGAGGCCCTGTGCAAGAGGAGTGGTGTGCTACCAGGCCTCATCTCGAGTTACTTCAAAGAGCATAAAATATACCTCAGCAGAGCCCAATGGCTTTTTCAGGGAGATGTAAAAGAAACATCTGTTTATCCCAAATGAAGGAGACAAAGGATGAAAGAAAGGGTCTAGACAGTCCAGTTTGGCAAGTATATGTTTACTGGGATTACAGGAACTGGACTCCTCCTCCTCCTTCTCCCTGGCAGCCCCAACACTGAAAAGTCACTCCCTGACTCAAATCTCTACCTGTTGGTATCTGAGAGACAAAGATCCTCACTCCATAATAAGAGACCTGGAGACTGGACCAGCAAAGCTGGGTGTGGGCTTAGAATGGCAGGTGCCCTGACTGGGTGCAGAGGACAGCTTTTATTTTTAATCACCCTTACACAGGGGCCTTCCTCCCTTGCCTCTTGGCTGAGTAATCAGGAACAAGTAGTTTAGCTCTCATCTTTTTCTCTAGAGGACAGAGACCTTCAGTAAATCGCCCGAGGTCACACTGAGGCCACACAGCTACACTGTCCAGAGAGCCAAGTTTCTAAAGGAGTCAGGCTAGCTCCATGCCTTGTGCCTGTAAGTGCTGGCTGCTGGCCTAGAACAGGGGTTCTCAACCTGTGGGTCACGAACCCTTTCACAGGGGTTTGCTAAGATCATCACAAAACACAGATATTTGCATTATGTCTCATAAAGTAGTGAAACCACAGTTATGAAGCAGCAATTGAAATAATTGTCTAGTTGGACTCACCACAGCAGTGAGGAACTCCATCACAGCAGTAGGAAGGCTGAGAAGCCCTGGCCTGAAATAACAACAGAAAAGAGCAAAAGCCGCTCAGAAAGCACACTTTAATAGCCCTCCCCCAGCGACGGCAAACCTGTGTGCATTTCACCTCAAGTTCTGAAGAGCCAGGTGGACAGGACAGACAGAGATCCTTGATCCCAGAGACAGTCGCTATGGCCAGGTGAGCGTCTTTTCCACCCATGTTTGCATTTCCTGCTGGGTGTCTGTTGAGCTCTGGCACCATGGTGAATGTGTCACAGTTTACACAAGAGCCATAAAACAAACACCAGCAGCAGCATTCTGCTCAACGGAAAATATTGCTTATAACATTGATCCACAGATGTCCGGGGCTTGTTTGTGTGTTACCTCTTTGTTTGATTGAGACGGGACCTCAGTCTGTCACTCAGGCTGACCTCAAACTCCCACATTTACACGCATAAGCCACCACACCCTGTTTTTCTTGTTACAGATACATTTTTAACCATCCTATGGCATTCCCCTCGGTGGTGGTCAGAAGAGGAATGGCCCCTATGGTCTCATGTGTGTGAACGCTTGGCCAGTAAGGAGTGCCACTGTTAGGTGTGGGCTTGTTAGAGTAGGTATGGCCTTGTTAGAGGAAGTGCGTTACTGTGTAGGGGTGGGCTTGGAGCTCTCCTATGCTCAAGCTACATCCAGTGACTAAGTCTCCTGCTACCTTCATGTCAAGTTGTAGAACTCTCAGCAACTCCAGCACCATGTCTACCCGAACATCGTCATACTTCCTGCTATGACAATAATGGACTGAACCTTTGAACTGTAAGCCAGCCCCAATGAAATGTTCTCCTTTATAAGAGTTGCCTTGGTCATGGTGTCTCTTTACCCTAAAAAACCTTAACTAAGACACCCTCCATTGCAGATGAACTATATGTTTGTCTATCATCTTTGTATCGATGGACATTTAGTTCATTTCCATTGCTTGGTTACTTTAAAGATTTCCGTGAGAAATGAGAAACTTTCTTTTGTAGTTCTCATGCATGGCTAACCGTTTCCCTAGGTTATACAGGGCAAAGCAGAGTTACAAGCAGATTTGGGGTTGAAGAAAGATTGCAGATGGCACACCAACGCACACCAATCAAATTTAAGCTAAAAATATATAAGTGGTGTATAAAAGATTCTGCAGCCCCAGTAACAGCTGGTATTGAGATGTTAACATGTTTTCCAGTCTGATGCTTGTGAAATAGATGGCATCCTCGGTGGCTTTAATGAGCAATTTCCTTCTCACTGGGGAGGGAGGCCATGCTTTCATATGCTTGTTGGCCTCTGAACTGAACTCCTCTGCTCAGTGAGCTGATGGTTATGCACTGGAGGTGGGTGGCTCTGTAGGCATCACGTTTCCATTACTGCATCAAATGCCTGAAATGAATCAACTTGAAAATATGACAGGTTCATTTAAAGGTCACAGTTCATATTTCATTGGCTCCATTACTTTGGGGCTGTGATAGCCGGCTTCACACACAAGTCTGAAAGACTGAAGAGGGAGGGGAGAGGAGGGAAAAAGGGGGGGGGGAGGAAGGGGAGAGAAGGGGAGGGAGGAAAGGGGAAGGGAGAGAGAAAGAAAAGGATCCTGCTATCTCTTTCAAGGGGATGGTTCCCGGTAACTGGAAGACTTCTACCGACTAGAACCCCAAGGCCCATCCCCTCCTGACTCCACAAAGCTGTGGACAAGCCTTTGACACACACCATGAAGCCATCCCAGGTCTAACTGTAGCAGGGTACCACCATTCATTTCGATTTATTTAATTTTTTTGAATGAGGAGCCATAGTTTTCAAAAAATGACTCTCATATTTCACCTAATATACTCTGTCTTGGCCCGGACTGCTGTCACTGCGATGAAACACCATGACCTGAAGCAACTCAGGAGGGAGTCACAGGCCACTGAAGGAAGCCAAGGCAGAAGCTCAAACAGGCAGGAACCGGGAGGCAGGAGCTAGTGCAGAGGCCGTGGAGGAGCTGCGTACGGGCTTGCTCCTCATGGCTGGCTCAGCCTGCTTTGCACAGAACCCAGAACCTCAGCCAGGAGCTGGACACACACACAGTGGGCTGAGCCCTCCCCCATCAATCATTAATTAAGAAAGTAACTCACAGGCTTGCATACAGCCTGATCTGATGGAAGCATTTCCTCAATTGTGGCTCCTTTCTCTCTGATGTCTCTAGCTTGTATCAAGTTGTCAGAAAAGTAGCTGGCACCTACTCAGAATACGGGAGGGGGGGTTCCCACCAATTTTAAATGGATTTCTTCCCTTTTCCCTTCCTCTCCTCCTGCTCTCCCTTCTCTTTCTTCTTTATATGTTTCAAACGGGAATGTCGTTTAGCTGCAGCTTTACCCGCTGAGCTAATTTGCTGCCCCAGGACTGTTTCCTTAACTTTATTTTCAACTTGTTCATTGCAGGCATATAGAAATGCATGTGATATAAATAAATGTGTGGACGGTATGTGTTTGTGGTGTGGGAGATAATGTAGACACACACATGCGTATGTCTTTTAAGCTTCAGACTAACAGTCTTTCATGGACTGGCTGGGATTTTCCACACACGGGGCCACGTGCCTGTACGTGGAGGTGCCTTTATCTCTCCCTTTCTAATCTGTGTATCTGCATGCCTTACTGCCCTGGGCAGAGCTTCAGGGCACAGAAGCTATGGTGAGAACAGGCACCTGGCCTAGTCCACCCTTTCACTGCTGAACAGGATGCTGTGTGGCCTTCTGCGGATGCTTTGTGCTTCAGGTCTGATGAATTTTGTCAAACATTTTCTGTTCTGTTTTGTTTTCATGCTTCTATGAAGGTGGTCATGGGATTTTCGTCTTTAGTCAATTAACTGTGGTCAGTTAACTTGGGATATTAAACCAACCTTGTACCCCTAGAGTGAATCCCACTTACTATGGTGTAGAAGTACTTTTTTTTTTTTTTACAGATTTTTCCAGATTTAGTTTGCTGGCATTCTATTGAAGAAATTTCAATTCATTTTTCAGAAGAAGTTTCAGTCTATGCTGTCCTTGTGATATCCTTGTCTAGTTTGATACTTTAAAACAATGGGTTGGGAAGTGTTCTCCCATCTGGGGAGGGAGTTTTGCATGAAGTTGTTAATTCTTTTAGTGTTTGGTAGACTCTCTTGTGAGGACATCCAGGCCTAGCTTGACCATGTGAGCAAGTTTTTTTGGTATCGATTTACTTTACTTTTTAAATCTTTTCGTTCCTATAGAACCATTCAGAATGCCGGTTTCCTATTGAGTAGTCCTGAGGAACACATGCCTTTCTGGCTGTGATGCAAATGGTGGCATGCTTCTCTCTGAACTGTGAGCTCACTTTACTATTCGAATGAAGCAGAGAGGAGGGATGGTGGCTGAGCACTTTTTTATGTCCTCTCTTTGGCACAGAACCTTACTGTCTGTAGATCAGGGCAAGGACAGTCTAGGCCTAGTATTTTCAAGGGTTCCATTCACAACATAGGACTCCATCCAACCCTGGATGTTGGGCAGAAAACAGTCTCTAGCCCCAGGACTCACAGAATCGAGTGGGTGGCCTTGGGAAGCAGAAGAACCCATTGTGTCAGTTTTAATGTGAAGTCAAAATGCCAGAGAGAGTGCACAGTCCATTACAATGAAGAAATCATGGCAGAGTTAATGACTGGACATACATTCGGCTGAGACTCCTTAAATCAGGAAATAGGGAGAAGTTGGGTTAGAACCAGAGTCAGGCTATAATAAATAGTGACTTGCTCCACTTCCACCTCTTTGTGACAAGATACTTCCTGGGGAGATACAACATACTACTCACCCCAAATAGGAAGCCCACAACAGACCCAAGTATGGATACCACAAAAGTCAAACTTGGTGAGCCAATGAGTTTTATTGGGGTTACTTACAAGAGTAGAAATTACTCAAATACTGCATCACCAATACTCATCCCAGCACAGGTGACAGCTTACCAAAGCTGGAAACCAGGAGCATGCAGCACAGCCTGCAGACAACTCAGCAGGTTGGAAGGGTCTTTTCTAAGTGACTGAGTTGGTCTAACCTTCTTCCAGGCAGACTTGCTGGTTTCTGCTCCTTCAAGGGTGCTTGGAGGATCTCAGAGTCATCTTTGCAGTATGGCTTGTCTGGGTGTAAATTTCAAGAGCCTTGGTTGTTTACTCTTGGGGAGGAGGGGACTAGTGAATCTGATGGATTTCAGGGATTTCCTGAAGCTATTTTGAGTTGTGTCTGTCTTAAGGAGCTTCCCTGCAGAATGGATTGTCTCAGTCTCAGAGAAAACTGCTACACCCCACTACACTCCAATGTCTCACTTCTGCAAACTAAGCCCCATTTTCTAAAGGTTCCCAGTCCTGCCCAAACATCACCACCTTCTGGAGAACAAGTGTCCAAACACATGAGCACTATGGACAGTCCCAGGACACTTTACCTACCTGGAACTAGACCATACCACCTGGAACTATCTGTAGTGCCAGAGCGGGGCTGGGGCAGAGGAACCCCAGAGTGCCAGAGTGCACAACTCACCTCACAGAAGGTTTGTTAGTGTCCCTAATATCCACCACATCTGCTGGGCAAGAGATCTGTTGAGAAGTACATGCTGCCTCAATGGAAGCAGTCCCCAAGTACCCCAGGGTACCTGCCAACCCTCATGTCTGTTTTCCCTTTCATAGTCTCTGGACTCTCATTTTCTTGAGGTTCTATGGTCAAATTAAGATAAAGCTGAATAGTTCCCATAGAGTTTCTGTTGATTTCCAGCATGGCACCTCCCAAATATTCACTGGCAAACTGACTACTGTGCTGTCTCTAAACAGAAAGAATGAAGTCTTAGAATAAAGTGTTCATTCCAGGGTGAGTTTAAGAGTTAACAAGCCAGAAAGAGGAGGCCTTGCATTGTGTCTTATTTTGTTTTATTTTAGTTACTGATGGTTTTTAGAGACAGGATCTCACACCATAGCCCAGGTCTGCCTGGACTCAGAGTAATCGTCCTGTTTCAGCCTCCCAAGAGTTCAGTGTTTTAATTTTCTCTTCTTGCCTGATGTGCTCCTGATGGCCCTGATATTCCACAACTCAGGGCAGAGCCCACAGTTCTGTTCCAAGACTGAAAGAACATTCTAGATGATTTCCCCTTGATGTGTTGTGGCTGTTAGAGAACACAGCTGGACATTCCCCCTGGGGATTTGTGTCCCCCTCACACACTTAATTGCATATAATAATTTACTATATAACATTAATCTGAAACATGGTGATTGTTTAGTTCCTTACACACACACACACACCCATCACCTATACTTTGTAGAACTACAGTGTCTGGGGAGGTAGGTTAAGGAAGCATCTTCTGCCCCAGTTGTCCAAGACAACATGTAGTCATAGTATATTCTTAGATGCCAACCAATCACACTTGTCAGTGTAAGACACTAGAAGATTTGAGATAAAATACAGAGCATTGACAGAGTTATTTCAAATTAAGACATTTTAGAATAGATTCAAAAGAAACCAGCAGAACATAGTGGCCCTTGGCCTCAAATGACCTGAACATAGCAAAACATGGGGAATGGCTGGTTCCGAGAGTAATGATGAGGTCCGTGTGACTCCAAAAGAGCTTATTAAATCATCATGCTGATCAGCGTCAGGAAAATGGATGTGAAAAAGAGGTATGACATTTGCACACAAATAATCATTTTTCAAATAGACACCGACTCTTGCTTTGGTATTTCCATTTTCATATCTGAGAAGACTTGAGAATGGAAATTTGATTTTATACATATTCCCTTCCATGGCTGATGTTTTTAGAATGATGCATCTTTATCATAATATGAGACAGCTAGGAGTGCCAGGAGAAAAATCCTTCAATTGCCCCCTCGATGGACAGTAGACATCAGTAGGGCCTGAAAACTTTTGAAAGTAAAGCATTTCTGGTTTCTGGCTTGAGCATACCTTGACAATTGTCATTCTTTGCACAAACCATTAGTTTGAAAAATTATCCATTTCTATAGACGAATGAGAGTTTCTATGGAGGGCTTCTACTGAAAAAAGATCCAACAC
The DNA here is from genome assembly GCA_028658305.1 of Pachyuromys duprasi. NCBI lineage: Eukaryota > Metazoa > Chordata > Mammalia > Rodentia > Muridae > Pachyuromys > Pachyuromys duprasi. The sequence goes on from CM053744.1 coordinate 60,124,139, forward strand.
ATGCATATTGAGGCGATCAATTAATTCAGCAAACCATCACCATACATGGGGACCAGAATTTCCATTTGTCTCAGGAGAGGCATGATGCTGAGCTCAGGATTCACCCATCCCAGTCCAAGGAAGAGTTATCTCCAACCATCCTCGCTGCAGCTTGGCTTTACCTGTCAGTCAGCACAGAGATAAATGTTCAGTCTACCATGCACTGCAGCTACAGGTTGGGTGGCAACACAGATGGAAGCCAGCCCAACACAAGCTTTGTCGAGCTTCATTTATTTTATTTTAGGGATAAGGCACCTCTACCTCCGTTTTTAAACTAAACTTTGTTTTGAAATAATTGTATCTTCACAGGCAATTAGAAGAAAGACCACAGAGGCTCCTTGGCACCCTCCATTTAGCTTGCTCCAGGGGTAGCACCATGCAAAAGCAGGGTGTGATACCTTAATCATGTCATTAATGTTGATAGAATGTGCCGATCTTGATCAGATTTTCAAGCAGGTCACCAGGGATAATTCCTTTTATTTAAGTTGCTGTCTTATGTGAATGAGGCTGGGCCCTTGAGTGATCAAATATTTGTGCAGTGAACATCTTCTGAAACACTTCCTCTTCTGCTAGGACAACTCTGTTGGCATTCATTGTTGATAGTGTTCACCACACCATCAGGCCTCTACAGGGTTCACGAGTCCAACAGACTAGGGCCTTCAGGTCTTCACAGCTCTTGGTTTAGATTTAGAATCTCCTCATGTTTTCCTAGCTTGGAAGCCATCTCCTGGACATCACTGCTATACATATGTACTCCCTACTAACAGGAAGCACCTGATGACAGTTATAGCTTGCTACCACACAGTCACAGACTGTGGACTCAACTTTATTTAGATAAGTAGATGGATGAATGGATGGGTGGATGGGTAGATAGATAGATAGATAGATAGATAGATAGATAGATAGATAGATAGATAGATAGATAGATAGATAAATGGATAGATGGATAGATGGGTGAATGGATGGACAGATGGGTAGATGGACAGGTGGATGAGGGTCTCGTGTGGCATAGGCTAACCTCCAGTTCCCTGTATGGCCAGAGGTGACCTTCTATTTCTGATTCTCTCATCCCTACCTCCCAAATGTTGGATTACTGACATGCACAACTAGTTCTAGTTTTTGTGGTACTGGGGTCAAACCAGGGCTTTGTGCACGACAGTCAAGCCCTCTATCCACTGAGCTGCATCTCCAGCACAAGTAAAGATTTCACCAGAACTCTGTAAACACTGAATAGTGATATGGCATATTGTTTGAACACGAACTTATGCACCCCAAAGAACTCTTCCCCTTCATAGCTTTGGGAATAGTTAGGTGCCTTGCATAAATTGGTACACTAGGTGTGACTTGGGGCAAGGGTTGAACAGAGGCCTCAGACAGCTCCTGCTCTCACTCTCTCGGCCCCATAAACTGAGCAGAACCTGGAGGCGCCTTCCTTAAGAGTGAGCCTTCTTGTGGAGAGAGAGGTGAGCTAACAGCCGTCATCAACTGTAGGCTTATACCAGGTGTGCCCAACCACTGTACCTCACTAGCCCAGGACTGTTGTGAATGAGGCCCAGCCCCAAATAACTGAGCTTTACTTTTTGACTGTTTGGTAACTGCGTAGTGCGGCTCTTGGAGCGTGAACTTGGAAGATGCTGTCCAGCATACACAGTAAACACATGTAAGTGCTACCAGCCACTGAGCAAAGCTCAGCAACCCTGCTTCAGAGCATCCTGCCCCTGAGCTCCTGGACAGCTAGAGCAACCTGTATTCTTCCAGGGAAGGCCTTCAGAAGAACCGCCCAGCAGAGTTCTCCCCACACTGCTCCCCCACCAGGTGGTGGGGCAGAATCCAGTCCATTTCAGTCTAAATCTGAGGGGCATGTTCCCTAAGAATCATGCTGTATTCTCTGCTACCAAAATGCCTGTGAGAACAACTCATGGAAGGAAAGATTTGTGTTGGCTCTTGGTTTCAGAGGGCTCAGTCCAAGCCTAACTGGACATAACATTACAGTGGTGGGAGGGTGGAGGGGAGGAGATCCTTCATCCTTTGCAGAATGAGGACAGGACTGGGGCCATGCATGGCCTTCAACTGCACAGGGCCCCAGAAGACTACTCCCCCTACCAAGGCTTCATCTTCTAGCATCCCTGAAACCTTCCAAAACAGCACCACCAACTGGAAAAACAAGAGCTCAACACACAAGCCCGTGGAGAAACTTTCATTTTCAAACCACAACAGAAGTTTATAATGATGACCTCAGCCATCAGCCACAAAGGGGCCTGCAGTAACTTTGAAATAGCTGCATGGCAGTGTGCTTTGTTTATTCCCCAATCCTGGGCTTTGTTCTGGGTCACTGAGAGGATTCTAATTAAGAGACAGTTATTCTCATGACCAAATCTTTAAAGATAATTACCAGCCTGGGAGCCTGGAGTCTGGTATGTTCCCTGGGTTAGGGGCTCTGCTGAGAATTTCTAGAAACTCCAAGGAATCTCTGGGTGCACAGGAGGATCCCCGCAAAGAGAGGACCCAGTGTGGAACGTCCTGAGAACACTGGGCATTCAGAAGCCACGAACATCCTCCTGTCCATGCCCATAGCATACAGCTACGTCCTGAAATATCTCGAAAGCCTCAATGGGCAGGTGCAGCCAGGATGTGCTGAGTGGCAGGAGTAGCCACGCTCCTCCTCTCAAGCCTGGTCTGCTGCAACAAAAGCTGTCTTCAGCCGCAATAAAAGCCCTATTACAGTCTAACAGCTCTCATGCCCAAGTCCGCAAAGCAGGAGTCTAATGGAATTGGGGATGCAGCACTGTATAAACACAGACGGTCCAGCAGTCTGCTTCTCAGGAAGGTCGGCAAAGAATCCCAAGCTGCCTTCCATCTACTGGACTCACGGAGATGCTCTGCTGACAAGGCCTCCTCGTGACCAACCAGCTTGGAAGTCAAGGAGAATCACTGGGGAAGGCACATCGGCTCCTCCACCCGGTGGCACAGCCAGGCTGGAAGGAGCATCGCTTAGAAACTTCCCCAGATCAAAGAGGCGAGGTGGCAGCTCATTGCTGAAGGCTGGGTAGATTACCCTGATTAAGCAGTTGGGGGGTGGGGAGGAGTAAAACTCAAATTTTGGACAGGAGTTGCTAATCGATACAGACAACTTTAGGGAAAACGCCTATATTAACACACCTTCAGAGTGTCCTTTTCTTTTATTCCCATTGAAGAATTTGGATAAAGATGTAAAGATGGGTATGCCTAGAGGTGTTCCTGCCGGCCATCTTCATGATGCACGCTGAGCATGTCCACAGGTGTTCCTGTTGACTGTCATTCTGTCAAAAGCTGACATTTTCCGGAACCGATATCCCTCACTATTTTAACTTTCTAAACATGTTTTCCATGGCGAAAATATGTCCTCAGTGAACGCGAATGCTACTTGAGCATGTAAAGGCTCAGTGAACAAAATCTGCCCCTTTCCTTGTTCAAAGGCAGCACACTTTTGGGAATCCTGCCTGTGTCTCCCTCAAGAGCTGCAGGTCCTACTCTATTATTGGTCTGCTTAATTCTTAGCTTTGGCTCAACAAGCTGTGAACCCTGCTGGTTACACATTTGCTCTGTGTAGGTGTCCCTACCTTGAATACTGAAGGGGCTGGCACTCAAGGTCAATCAATGGATAGCACATTACCGTTCACCGGGTGTCCCACCTGGGTCCTCCTTGATCAACTTAGAACCTGCTGGAACCCAAGAGTGTGCTCTTTCCAGACCATCCCCAAGGACTTCTCTGGCCCCAGGCGCTCACCCTTCTCTTCTATCACCTTCCCTCCCTATGCTCCCTGCTGCTTTCACATGCCTGAGGACTCTAAAATCAGTGACCCGTAGATCTGAGCTCCAGTTCTTCTCACCCACTCACAGGAAGAGCCAAGAGTCCACTATTTATACTACCCTCTGACTTGGGTCTCGTTTCAGGAGTCTTGATCAATGTTAATTATGGTGATTGCTAAAGTAAAGCTAGCTATGACCCAGCCCGGCTGGTTGCCCCTGCAGCCAGTGGATTTCTCCCTGCTAACAATTACAAAAAGTCTCAATAGGTACTCATATATTTCACTCATTTAACAATGAGGGGTAAGAGGGGGTGGGGCTGCAGACTGGGCAACCTGCGGGCCTCTTGAATGCCTTGTCTTGATCGTAGGGAGATGAAATAAAGACAGGTCAATCAGAGCTGCAGTAGGCAGCCTGTGACATATGAAGAATCTCTGCCTCCTGTCCTGAGCCGGCATTTGTGGAGCAAGCAGATAGAACAGGCTCTTGCCACCAGGCTTCCTGTGGTCAAATTCTTGCCAGGCCCTCTCAGGATGAGTCTCCACTGAACTGGGAACACGGTCTCATCTTTCCCTTCAGTTTCAGCCTCTCCTCCACAGGGTGGAGGTTCCGTTCCACTCTTTCCAACAGATGCCCTGCTCAGTCTTCCTTGCTCCTTGCAGAGCAGTCTGGGGTTGTCAGGCTCTCTTGCATCCTGACTGTGGGCCCTGTACCTGGGAGGATACGTGCCTTCTCACTCCCACGGATGTGCTGCCTCATCCTGAGACCCTCCTGACTCAGCTCTTCCACCAGCAGGACCGGCTTCCCCTGGGGACCATGTGGAGCACCACCCAGCTGGGAGACTCCAGCCTCCGTATGCTCTGACACTGACTGTTCATCCTTAAATCATGAACAAGGTCGGTGTCGGTCTGGGGACAGGGTGGCTCCCCCACACCTCTCAGAAAGCTCTTCATGCCAGTGAACTACAGCCCACTTGGCCCCATGGGCTGACTGCCAGTGACTCTGGCAATCAAAGAGGAAGTCCTCTTTATGCCTTTGTTTACTAGCAGCCTTGATGTGGTTCATGCTTTCTGTTCCCAGCTGCTGATAATCTGATCTGGCATTAATTATTGGCTGTGGACCCCTCCCAAAGTTATTAGCTAGCTCCTAAGTTATGAGAGTTAACAGCCCCATCCGTAATTGATAAAATGTTACTCCATTTCATGGTACACAATTTATAGTCTGGGCCAACAAAGGAGTTGGATGAGGGCACAGACATTTAAATCATGGTGGAACAATATTTGTTCCCAGGAAGAACTGACATTAGGGTCGGATTTATGCACAGGGTAGTGACCGCTCAGCCACAGTGGCTTCAGGGCATCTGTGTACTGTCAGCACTCTAACGGCATCTAGACAAGCCACGACGTCTTAATAGTGATCATTTATTTTTCCTGTATTGTCTGAATACTGGTGCAGTGCCTGCATTTATTTATCTCTGAAGAAGGCCACCATTCATAAGAGGATTTTGCTATGGTCAGATTCTGCCTGTCTTCATTCAGATACAAGCAGCTGCCGTGCATTTGCTGGCGTTGCTCAGGTTGCTCAACAAACATTCTGACCACCCACCAGACACAGACGGAGGCAATGAAGTGAGCAGAAGAAAGTCGATGCTATCTTTAAGGGTTTGGGGGGCCCTTGGCAAGCACTCGGGGAACAGTAGAGTGTGCTGAGAGCCCTGGGGGATAGCACTGGGGGACAGCCCTGGGGACCACAGAGAAGGAGTAGCTGGGACACAGTGTAACTAAACAGTGCAGGGCTGGATACTTCCTAAAGAACAGGGGGGTTATTTTCCTGACTGTTTTTGAGGGGGGAGATAGAGAGGGAGAGCAAATGAGGGAAAAGAGAGGGAGAAGAGAGAAAGGGAGGGGAGAGAGAAAAAGGAAGGAGGAGTCCCGGGCCGCAGACAGGAGCCGGTGAAATTCGAAGCACAGCTGTGCACAAGCGCGTGAGGCGCAGGGTGGAGAGCGTTAATCCAGCAGTCCCAGAGGAGGTGCAACCCATGACTGTCTGGGCCTGGCCCTGCAAGGTCATTGCTGCAGGCACCTCTCGGTTCTCATCTTCTCGAAGGAAAGAATTCAGTGAGAAACACACACAGTTTAAGCAGAAGTCAATTTAGAAGAGCAAACAAACATTTCGAACAGAGATTGGAGCCACAACTCCAAAGTGGGGGCCAGCGCCGTGGGTTCTGACTGTGAACTTAAAAAAAGAAATACAAATATTTGTGAAGGAGGTGGGTAAGGATAACCTTCCTTCTCTCATGGTGATCCAGAAAGTCCTTTTAAGATATTTCTTCCAAATATCCTTTAGAGAATCCCACTTGGAGTAGGGAACAAAACAAAGCAAGTGACATTCCAGTGACATCAGGGCTTTTGAGGACACAGACTCTCTGTTAGTGCGCGTGGGAAGACATTCCCTGGTTTCTGATCCACTTTGAGGCAGCGCTGAGAACGCTAAGCACAGTGGGCATCTGGCGGCAGGAGACTGATCCGAAGTATCTGCAGAGTTCCTCCCTTACGGCTCTCGCTCCCCGTCAGCCTGTCATCATTATTGATCAGACTTCATGCACAATTACCTTACTGGGGGACAGAGGAGCTTGGCAACTAGCTGTGGTTCCTTAGCCATAGCCACACCATTTTGTAAATTTCCTCCATTTTGGTTGAACTTGTGGCAATTGCCAAAACTACAGTGATTTCATTTCCTGATCTAAAATAACGTGTTTCTCTAGAAAACTGCCCACTGCAGCTTTTCTATACTATTGAGCCCCAGTAACAACCAAACCCACTGGAAGCATTTGTCACCTGACGTCTGTACTCACCACTCCAGGGCCATACTTAGAAACAGCCAGTCACTAAAGGCAACTGTTTGCCCCTTCCTCCCCCTGTAACCCTCAAGCCTGTAAGCAGTCAGGCTGAGAGCTAGCTCCCTTCTGCATGTTTTCCCCTGAGCTAAACCTGGGCTGTTGTCAGACCCTCAGGTCCTCAGCTGAATGGTCTCTCCTCACCAGCCCTTCAGTAAAAAACATTTCCCCAACAGCCAGTCCTCTGGCTCCCGGCACCCAAGGCTCCTGCAGGTCATGACAGTGATTGGGTGCCTTGCCTCTTAGTCACCTGCTCGGCCCTGTTATGCCACCAAAGCTGCTCTCACAAGTCCTGCAAAGGCAGCTCCCTTGATAAGACGACATATAGGCAATGGCTGCCCTCTGCTTCATCCCCCGTCACTCATCCTCGGACCTCCTTCCACTCAGATGCAGCTGGCCCACTGGCTTCTGGCCCTCATGCTTTCCTCACTCTGCCCACCTGACCTACTCTGCCCCTCCTTCCTGAGAAGCCCAACCCCCGGGAAAGGGCCCAAGGACTCTTCCTTTACTCAGCTGTCCTGTCAGGCAAGAGAAGAGGAGGCTATGAAGACACACACACACACACTTCCTCCTTAGCATCGCTCCCTTCATCCTAGGTGAGGGCAGGCAGGTAACACCAGGTGAGGGCACACATACTCTGTCATCTCTGAGGTGACCATGCTGGCTGTTCATTGGAGTCCCTGGCATAAGACTGCCAATTCCTGGAATCCTCTTCAGTAGGGCAGCTTGGACTGTAGAGTCTGGCTGTGATTTTCTTATTTAGGCTCTAAGGTCATATCCATTATTTTTGTCTCAGTGCTGTGACAAAAAAGCCTGGCAAGAACAGCTGGAGGGAGAAGTTTGTTGGCCCACAATTCTAGAGGACATAGTCTACCGTGGGAGCAGCGCATGAGGTGGCACTGTGTGCCACGTGTAGTCAGGAAGCGACGCGAGACGGAGGTGGCACTTGGCTTGTTTCTCTTTCTAATCCAGCTCAAGGGCCTGGAGTGACGCTTCTACATTCAGTGCCCCCTGACACAGAACCACACACGCTGGGCTTCTACAGCACCCACATACCTTCTGCAGCCTCAGTGTGTCTGTTCCCGACGGCATCTGAGATTTCCAGTCATTTCTTGCGAATGGCTGAATAAGCTCTGGGCTTCTTCCTAGAAGTTCCTGTTTGCATTAGAGCTCATTCCAAGCCCGTGTTCCTGCAAAAGTTGCCCTTCTGAGCAGCCTGCAGACCTTCCAGCTTCACTGGGACACCACACTAGGGCAATGGGTGGAGAAGCAGCTTCTGGGAACAAACAGCTTTGGAAATAAACAACCATTGTCCATCAAGCTTTTTTCTCTAACTGTTGGTCACAGATGGTGATGAAGAACAAATTATAAAAACACGTGGGAGGTCGGGAGAGCAGGTGGTTCACAAAGAGCTTCTGCCGTGGCATGTTTTATGTACCTATGTGGGAGGGGTGACTAGTGCATGCATTTAAGTGTGTTGCAAAATAAGTGGCATAAAATACCACCAGCAATCAATATATTTCCCAAGGCACCCCCCACTGTACAAAGCAACATATTTCCCAAGCGTAAATCAACCAACCTTATTATCCTGCATTATAAGTTCTGCCCACGTTTCAGTGTGCACATCCTTTAGAGTTTGCTTTTATTTCAAGAATGTAAAAGTCATAAACCTTAAGTCTTGTCAAGGGCTTCTCGACAACTTGGGAAAGTCTGTGGTTTATGTTATTAAGAAATGTCATGTTGGTGGTAATGTGACGTCTTGATCCTGAGGGGAGAGTATATGTGACTGTTGCTCTCGATTGTCAGCTTGATGGAATTTGGGGCCACTCTGGAAACAAGTCTATGGCTGTATCTGTGCTGGATTTTCTAGATTAGGTTAATTGAGGTGGCTTCACTTTACCCTGAATGTGTATGATACTGTTTCATTCACTAGGGTTCTGGGCTGAATTTAAAAAGAAAGCAAACTGAGCAAAGCACATCACCTATTCACTTCTCCCTGCTTCCTGACTGTGGATACAAAGTGGCCAGCCACCTCCTGCTCATGTCATCCTGACTTCCCTGCCAGGATGACCTGTATTCCCTAAAACTATAAGCAAACACTTCTTTCTTGTAGCTGCTTTTCCCAGGTATTTCGACACAGTAACTACTACAGTGTCCTATGGGCTATGAGACTCACTGTAGCTTCATGTTCATTCTGGCTACTGCTTTGAGGAATTTAGGACTCTGTGTAATTCTAGGTAAGGATGAGCACACATTCTGCTCCTCAGTAGTTACTTGTGTTTGATTGGCATTTGGCATACTCTTTAGGTTGCCAAATGGGAATGATCGACTCATCAATACCAAATTCTCATCCACAATTCTGCGTGTTTTTACCAGCACAACATAGACCTGTGGGATCAGGAGGTGTTTGGTTTTTTTTAATCACCCTTCTCTCACACCACTGCCACTGGATAGAGTTATTGGGGAAGTGAATGAGTGCTCATGCTTTTCCCATGTGGGCTGCGCATGCGTGTTTCAGGACTTGGTCACCCCCCCCCACCCCACCACTCATGTCTTCTTTACGCCAGGGGCATCTTATCCCCAACCTGTCCTTTCTCTCCTCTCCTCTCTCCTCTTTCTTTCTTTATCTCTTTCTTTCATGCTCTCTCTCTTCCTCTCTTTCTTTCTTATTCCTCCCTCCTTCCTTTCCTTCCTCTTCCCTCTCCTCTCCTCCCTCTCCTGGATGCCTTGAGGTCAGCCTTCCAAAGGCTCCCCACTGATGCTCAACCTCCCCATGCCTAAAAGAAGTGGAGTTAAGTGACCATGGGCTGTGGGAGGGTGCCCTGCTCTGAAAACGGCAAGCTTTTCTTGCCATTGGAACATGCACTGTTTTCTTAGCAACTGGGGCAAACCGAAGGCTGGATGTGTAAGTCAGAGCATCGAGGGTTCTGAGTGTCATTCCTGGGAGTCGGGTCTTTGCCACAGCAGCAGGGAGTATGTGGTGGTTTATAAGGCAGACACTCAGCTGTACTCGGGTGAGTTCAACATGAGTTATTCTTAAAAAAAAATGCACTTTTTCTTCCCTCAATGGCAGAAAACTGATATGGAAGAAAGGTGTGTTTATCACAAGGAAAGGGGTAATTACAAGCACACCCAGGTTCTGCAGTGGAGGCCTGATTGCTGGTGATTAGTAATTACAGAGCGCCTGATTGCGGGTGTGTCTTGGCTGGGATTTATTGGGGGAGCATACGAGGTCCTATGATAATTGGTGTTAGCTGTCACTGTTGCAGAACCTCCACAGACGCCATGGCAGCCGGAGCAGGTGATGGCAGTTAGGTAAGATCTACTCAGACTAGAGAAAAAAGGCTGTGTGGATGGCACGTAGGGCCATGCCAAGGCCAGGCGCTCAGCAGCCTTCCCCCAGTGGCAACAGCATCTGAAATGCTGTCACTGCCCTGTCAGAACAGGAGACAGTACTGGATGGCGCTGCCAGTCACTCATGTCTCCCAGGTGTAACGCCTCACTTGTCACTCTGCTCATTCCATGCCGCAGGCAGAGTCCACCAAGCTCTTGGAGTCTGGCCTATGAACCTGATGTAATCCCTTTGCGCCCCAGCAGGTGGTTGACATAGGCATAGACAGGAGGAACACTCTCTCCTTTTCTTCATGCCTGTCCGGTCCCCAGCTCCATGCCCACCCACTATCCTTGTTCCTGCTTCCAGCCTGGGATGTCACTCCTGTGAGGTGGAAAGGGGCTCTCCCTCCTGTCAGTTACATGAGATGAGACTCTCCCAGCTTCCTTGGGACTTCCAGAAGTGGCTAATGCTGTATCCCAGCCCTCTGTGACAGGGAGGAGAGTCTCCTTGAGCAGGTAGTGCATCTGGGAGTTGTCACTGCTCTGTGCCCTGATTCTATATTCTGGAGAGAGGACTGCCTGGCGGGCAGTGACTTGTGTGTGTGTGTGGGGGGGGGTCTTACTTCAGAGCAGCCAAGGCTTCCTGGCACTGAGTGTTCCCAACACATGTTGCTAAGCTTGTGGAGATATTCCTGAGACCCATGAACTTAGCCGTGGGCCTCCCATGGTACCATTCCACAAGCCACAGGTTGAGAAGCCCTTCACAGCGTCAAAGAAACCACACCACCTTTCTTTCTGAAGCCTCTCATGGTTTCTCGGTTGTCTGTTAGGCTCCACACACCTGCTCTTTCCCTCCTTCTTCTCCACTCCCGCTGTCTCGGCTAGGGATTTCCCTGGTGACAGAGCACAAAGAGTCATTTGCACTTGTGTCTGGTGACAAGATGGGCATATGGATTTGCCTCATCTGGAAGTCTAAAGGAAGTGTGAGGAGACAGAATCCTGTGGCAGGAGATAATTAGGGTGAACACGCTGAAAATGGGAAAAGAGGCCCCCTGCTAGAGAACAGCAGCACACAACACACCTATGGGATAGGCCCGGTCATGCTGGCCAGCCCAGCAGCCGGACATGGACACTAAATGCTGATATAAAGGGAATGAAGAGGGGGCTGTGTTGGCTGTGCAGCCACCCGTGGCTTCAGGAGGCAGCGGCTAAGGTGGCGTGTCAAGCCCTCTCCAGCAAGGGCAGGAGTGGAGCAGGGAGGGAGGGCTCTGTGGAGCCAGATCTTGTCACAAGGATACAGGAAGGAGCAAGAACATCTGGGACACACACCCAGTAAGGGGAAAGATGCGGTTTGTCTCTGGAGAAGGTGGCCTGAGGCCCTGAGCCTCCAGGAATCAATACTCGTGTGGTCCTGTCACCCACACAGTGGACAGCGGACGGGAAGTGGTAACATGGTGTGATGGAAATGGAAGGAAGGGGTGTGCTGTTCCACAAGCGCTGATCTGGGTGTGTGACAAAGACGCTCAGACCTTCGTGTTCACACCCCCAAACGAGGAGCAGCTCCTCCTAAAGCCAGCCTTCCTCTGAGGAGAGAGTAGATGTGTAAGCATGGGGAAAGGCAGAGCACTGTGAAGTCCAGCTTGAGGAGTGTGCGTGCCAAGCAGCTGATGTATCACAGAGAAGACCAGGCTTCCAGGATGGCAGTTTGCACCAGTCACAGAAGGCCTGATGGAGTCACGGCCCCCTGTGTCAGCACATCAGCACCCATAAAATCAGGTATGCATACATGTCAGCATCACCCGCAAGCCCTGTGCAGGGGTCACGGAGGCAAGTCACGTTCTGCCTGCCCACACTCAGTCACGGCTCAGCAGAAGCCTGCATCATGCATGCAGACGCTCTGGAAGAGGTGCCTGCAATGGTGCTGCCACGTTACCCAGAGATTTTGCTGCAGATGTTCCTGAGCACACTGAGTTCAAAGTCAGACTTAGCAACATTCTTTCCTTAGCTTTGTTTCCGCCATTTTTATTTTGCATAACCATGAGCAAGACTTGAGGCCATAGGTGTGAGAAATAATCATCAGCTGCTGAACTGCACTGGACGCTCATCTCCTGTTGTTTTGTAATAGCGTAAGTGCTACACAGATGTGTTTGCACAGGGAACACGTCAGATGCAAATACCTGCAGTACATATACATGCAAATGCCCCTTCATCTTTATCCACTGCCCAAACCACTAATCTTTTTCCAAAATGGGTCTTATCAGCCAGCCTTGGCACTGCACACCTTTCATCTCAGCTTCTCAGGAGATGTAGGCAGGAGGGTTTCGGTGGGTAGCCTTAGCTCAAGTTGACACAAGCTAGAGTTATCTGGAAGGGGGAAGCTTCAGCTGAGGAAATGCCTCCATAAGATCCATCTGTAGGGTGTTTTCTTAATTAGTGATTGACAGAGGAGGGCCCAGCCTGCTGTGAGTGGAGCCATCCCTGGGTGGGTGGTCCTGGGTTCTATGAGAAAGCAGCTGAGCAAGCCATGAGGAGCAAGCCAGTCAGCAGCATCCTCCATGGCCTCTGAGTCACTTCTTGCTTCCAGGCTTCTGCCCTGTGTGAGTTCCTGCCCTGACATCCTCCAGTGATCGCTACCATGAGGAAGCGTAGGACAAACAAACCTTTTCATCTTCAGCTTGCTTTTTGTCATGGTGTTTCATTGCAGAAACAGCAACCCTGATCAAGACAAAGATCAGACCTTCCAGGACTTCCTGGGGCATAAAGCAAGTTCAAGGTTAGCCTGGATGACTTCGCAGGGCTCTGCCTCAGACTAGGAAGGAAACGTGGGCTGGGGGTACAGCTCGCTGGTGGCACCAGCTTAGAGAGCCTGGGGCGCTGGGCTCGGCCCTCATGCTGCATGAAGACAAAGCAAGAGGAACAAACCTATTGACGCCTTGGCTCAGGGTTTGCCAAACTATTTTTTTCACTCTGTTTGTCCAAAACCCTGTGCTTTCCTCCATGTTTGCATTTTAGTGAGAGTGTGAGTCATCTGATCACGTGCTAAGTTCAGCCTTGTCTGGGGTTCTTCTGTCTACCTGAAGCTGCCACGGGTGGGCAGGTCATTGTCCTCAAGGTTGCCTCCTTGGCTCTTGGCTAATTGCTTTTTCCAGACAGCAGAACTCTCCATCTTGACCTACACAGCACAGGGTCTGCACTTGCCCCAGGGCTGAGCATCCTTCTATTTCTTTCTTCTTTTTAAATGTATTTATTATTTATACACTATTCTGCCTGCATTGTGTCTGCATGCCAGAAGAGGGCACCAGATCTCACTATAGATGGTTGTGAACCACCATGTAGTTGCTGGGAATTGAACTCAGGACCTCTGGAAGAGTAGCCAGTGCTCTTAACCTCTGAGCCATCTCTCCAGCCTGAGTCCTCCTATTTCTGATAAACAGAAATGAGGCTCCTGCCCTAGGAATGCCAAGCATGACTCTCAGGTCAGCCCCCAGGGCCTTCACTGCCAGGCTCAGGGAAGTTGCCTGAAAGCAGAATAGCTTGACACTGGGCCAGACGAAACCCGATGCTCTCTGATCCTCACTCTGGCGGGTCTGGCTTTCCACTCTGGTCATGAGGCCTAGCTGCAGAGAACTGCCATCTCATGTCCCCAGTGTCCCCATGTTTTCAGAATAACAGAGTCAAGCTTACATCCTCCTCTGGGAGCATGGAGGTGATCCGGGCTCCTGAGACGCTTAACACCCGCCTCAGGCCAAAGAGCTGCAGCCAGGGCTGGTACTCCTGGAGACTTCTGTTCTCAAACCATCCCTAAGGCACTCAGAACTGCTCTCTGGGGGTCCCTCTTGCCTTTCCTCCTTGACAGTTTCTTTGCAGATGAGTCATTACAGTAGAGGAAGAAGAAGAAAGTTACTTTGTTTTCATACACAGGTATAACTTACACACACACACACAGAGCATGAAGCAATCCGACTGAAGCGCACAGGAAACATTGCCCTCTTAATCAGTGTGGCCAGACGCAGAAAAGGGTCATCCTGCATCTTGCTGTGTCCCCCGTGCACATGGTGACAGACTGAACAAGATGGGCTGGGGCATGCAAGAGAAATGGCAACTGTGTCTGGGGGCCATGTGCAGCTGTGGGTGTGTAGACATGCTGGCCAAGGACAGACCACCCACGAGGCCAGCTAGCCAGCAGAGCTTCTGGAAACCACCAGGCACAATTGCTGTGCACACAGGTGTTAGGATGGACTTCCTGAAGGCCCAGTGCAAACTGTGGTCTCTGGGATCTAGCTTCATGGAAAAGAGAACTCACCTCCACTGCAGGGCAGCTGACCATTGCCCAGACCTCACTCTGCCTACTTTGACCAGGACTTCCCTCTGGAGAGATGCTTAGGAGCCATGGTCCTGGGGAACCATTATCCTGTTATCCCCTGCAGCTCTTTTCTGCCCCGGGACCAGAGGCAGAGCAGCTCACAGCAGCCAGTTTTCCAGGCCATCTGCAACAAGAAGAAACATTTGCTTTTCAGATCCCCTGGCTTTCTGCTCTGGCCAGGGACTGAGCTGGCGTCGGCCAGTGTCAGTGGAGCCGACATTGCTGGCTGCAGTTTCTCTGGCCAGTGGTGTTGCTGGCGCTGAGCCCTATCACAGGCCATCCTTGGGGCTCCAGGCAATTCCCACTGGTTTCTAGAAACCTTTTACTTAGTGGTTTCCAAGGAAACGATGTGATCGATGGCTCATTTCCTGACTGGAGGTTTATCTGGTAGTGGAAAAATGAGCTGACCCTGAGCCCCAGGTCTGAAGGCCTTGGTTCCCAAACCCCCGGACTTTGTCAGAACTGTGACCCTCAAAGAGTGCATCCAGGAGAGATAGTCCTTAAGGAGGAATGGCCGGTACATTCTGTATCTCACTGAGGTGACCAGATGCCTGCTAAGAAGCAGTGTAAGAAAGAGCTTCCTCTGCTTCAGAACTCTGTCACAGAAAGGTTGTGGCGGCAAGAGCCCAAAGCAGCGGGGCACACGGCACGTGCTGTCGGAATGCAGAGAGACAGGTGAAAGCTGGTGACTGGCTCCTCTCTCAGCCTCTCCATGTCCCAGCGTGACCCATGACTGCTTTCCTTCACCTAGGTATCTTTTCACAGTCCCCAGCGTGATGCGTACCTAACCACCTTCCTGTCCCCTCAGCATTGCTAGTCCTGGTCAGGGAATGCTGGCAAGATGTCTGCTTCCCTCTCCCCGAAGTCACCCCCTGCGGCCCTCTCTGGCCTCCACCTGCAGAGGAAGGGCCCGATGTGAGGCTGTGCTGGGGTAGATGAGCCTAGAAAGCTGCAGTTGGTCACTCTGGCTGGCTTGCTGATGGCATCTCAGTGCCCACTCTGTCTCACTGTCCAGCCAGGACCTTGCAGTCTGTGTGTAGCTAGAAAACTACTTACCTGTCTCTCAGCAGAGCCAGGATACTCTGTATGGCTGAAGAAGAGCCCCAGAGCCCCAGAGTCCCCAAGCCAATGGGCTGGAAAAGGAGTTCAGACATTGGTGAGCACCATGTCTGTGCTCTGAAGACACAGGCCTCAGAAAAACATTTTTGCACAGCGCTGTGCTCAGTGGTGATGTAAGAACGGCAGCAGGTGACAGGCCACAGAGGTGGTGGAGGTGCTGGTGCTGGTGGTGGAGGTGTTGGTGATAGTGATGGAGGTGGTGATGTTGATGGAGGTGCTGGTGATGGTGGTGGAGGTGTTGGTGACGGAGGTGTTGGTGATGGAGGTGGTGATGGTGGTGGAGGTGTTGGTGATGGTGATGGAGGTGGTGATGGTGGCAGATGTGTTGGTGATGGTGGTAGAGGTGTTGGTGATGGAGGTGTTGGTGATGGTGGTGGAGGTGTTGGTGATGGTGGTGGAGGTGCTGGTGCTGGAGGTGGAGGTGTTGGTGATGGTGATGGAGGTGATGATGTTGGTAGAGGATTTGGTGATGGTGGTGGAGGTGTTGGTGATGGTGGTGGTGATGGTGGTAGAGGTGTTGGTGGTGGAGGTGTTGGTGATGGTGATGGAGGTGGTGATGGTGGCAGATGTGTTGGTGATGATGGTAGAGGTGTTGGTGATGGAGGTGTTGGTGATGGAGGTGTTGGTGATGGAGGTGGTGATGGTGGTAGAGGTGTTGGTGATGGAGGTGTTGGTGATGGAGGTGTTGGTGATGGAGGTGTTGGTGATGGAGGTGTTGGTGATGGAGGTGTTGGTGATGGAGATGTTGGTGATGGAGGTGGTGATGGTGGTGGAGGTGTTGGTGATGGAGGTGGTGATGGAGGTGTTGGTGATGGTGGTAGAGGTGTTGGTGATGGAGGTGTTGGTGATGGAGGTGGTGATGGTGGTGGAGGTGTTGGTGATGGAGGTGGTGATGGAGGTGTTGGTGATGGTGGTGGAGGTGGTGGTGGAGGTGTTGGTGATGGTGATGGAGGTGATGATGTTGGTGGAGGTGCTGGTGATGGTGGTGGAGGTGGTGATGGTGGCAGATGTGTTGGTGATGGTGGCGGAGGTGGTTGTGGAGGAGGGTGCCGGCTGAAGTGACTCTTGCCTGCCTGACTCAGACACAGCCGCTTTGTTCACAGCACGTAGTGTAGTGCCGACAGTTCCGGGGAGAGTGTGGGGCATCGACCAGCCTGAATAGCAGTCACTTCAAGTAATGTCAACACCGAGTATATGCTCAGAAAGTGCCAGAAACCTGACTTCCTTTCTGGAACCTAAATGTTATTGGGGGCGGGGTGTGGTGGGCATACATGTGGATGTCTGAAGATAACGCTGGGGAGTCGGTTTTCTGCTTCCCCTGAGGCAGGCTTTCTTTGCTGCTGCTCTCTGTGCTCCTGGAGAGCAGCTTGTTTCCAGAGACTCGCCACAGGAGTGTGGGGACTACAGATGTGAGCTGTGACACACCTGGCTTGTTTCTGTTCCCGAGATTGAACTCAGATTGCCAGGCTTGTGTGGGAGGCACTTACACTAACCGAGCCATCTCCCTGGCCTCGGGTGCTTATTTCTTAATTAAATGCACAGTTAATTTCATGGTGTTTTCAACATAGCAGCTAAAACAACCCTCTAAAGATGAGAAAGGAACGCAGTGACTCAAGCAGACCCCGCTGTCCCGTACTTCCTATAAGAGCCGCCCTCGCTAGCATCTGGGCGGAAGGGCCATATGCAACATTCAGACTTCACCTGGTCTTCCCCAGCATCTCCAGGAGGGTCGTGTTGGCTCTGCAGCCTTCTCTATGATCACAGTTCTAGTGAGAACAAGGGTGAGAACAAGAACACTTGTGGAGCCTCTTGGTGTCTGTCTATCTGTCTGTCTACACATTGTTCTGCAGGTGATACAAAATCCACTGTAAAGAGACAGAGGGGTAGCAGCAAGGTGGCTTCTTTCAGGAACATGTAACCAAAAGAGTTTGTGCTGGGGGTGTGGCACAGTGGTTAACGTGCCTGCCTGCCATGCACAGAGCCCTGGGTTCGATTCCCAGCACTGCATAAAATGAGCATGAGGGCTCACACCTGTAATCCTAGCTCTTAGAAGTGGAGCAACAGTCACCCTCATCTACCTACTGAACTCCAGGGAGCTAGGCCACAAGACGCACTGTCTCAGAAAGTAAAACAAGAGCCATCCTTTAGACTCCCACAGAGATTTGGGTCAGGTCTTCCCTTTTCAAGGAAACGTGCAGAATTGGCTCTAAATCTTTTTTGCCGTTATAACAGCTCTAAACAATCCCAGAACAGCTTAGCCATCTAGGTTTGGGGTAAATAGACTCGAAGAATGGGTACGGATGCCCATGGCTGCCCAGAGGGAGATGGGCAGAGAGGAAGAGGGAGCAGCAGGGTGCCCTTGTATCCACGCTAAGCCAATGATATCACATCTCCAGGGAACTGAACACCACTCACTAAGGAGGGGCCTGGGGTATATCTGTCTCCTACAGAGCATAAACTTCTAGCAGAAGCGGCCGTGACATGGTGGGCCGGCGGCCGAGCACACCCTCTGTGAACTCTGCTCCCGGTACACACACTGGGTGTGCTGTGGAGCTGTGCTCGCTGGCTCGGCATATCATCAGTGTCCTTGCTCTCCAAGCTTTGTCTGATCCGCGTGTCAGCCACCAGGCCTCCCGGGCTCTGGAGCATGTGCTTCTTCCCCTTCCCGCCACACCGCCCCTCGTCCTGGCCTGTTAGAGACTTCTGGTGGGGCTCAGCGCTCACAGCAGCAGTCACACAGCAGTGGTCACTAATCCTCCTTGCCATCCCCTGAGCACGGTGTGGACTGCCTTCTCCCCGCCTCTGGCCACATCTGTCCTTCTATTCCACCAGGCCTTATTATGAATCCAAGCCTGGGGGTGTAGGCTTGTCATCGGTCTCCACTACTTAGAAAGAACCAGAGGGAGATGGTGAGTTCAAGGGCAGCCAGGAACATGGTGAGACCCTGACTCAGAACAAAGTAAACAGGGAGCTGAAGGGCGGCGGGTAAGAGTACTCCCTGTTCTTGCAGAGGACTGAGTTCAGTGCCCATGACCAGGCAGCTGCCTCAGCCATCCTCGACCCCTGCCCCAGGGGATGGGATGACAGGACGTCTTCTTCAAGCCCCTGCGGGCACCAGGCACACACACAGTGCACTTACACACATGCAAGCAAAGCATCCACGTAAAAGTAAAAATAAATACCCTCTTTTTCAGAAAGAGACATTCTCGTTTTGGTCATTGCTCTGAGTTCTTACAACTTGTGTCTGGTTGGATAAGTGTGTATTCAGACTGGCTCTTGATACAGAGTATGCGGGCGCCAAGCATTTCCTGAGCCCAGGCAGACACTTACCTCTCTTGGCGTCTTTGTAAACTCAAAGATTCTCACACAGTTCCCAGAAGCTCTCCAGGAAGCGGACTTCCTGCTGCAAAGGGTGCTGTGCTCAGAGCCCACAGCTCTGCTGGTGCTACTGGGTAACGCTGACCCCAGTCAGATTTGTTTGGAAGGAAGTCTGTACTGTGTGTGTACCTGGGTGAGTGTGTGCATGAGTGTTTGTGCACACTCTTGTGTGTGAATGTGTGCATGAGTATGTATGTAGGTACATGATGTGAGTGTGCATGAGTGTGTGTGTGTGCATGCGCGTGTGTTGTATGAACCTTTGGTTTGAAGGCAACACATAAACAAGGTTAGGTAACACTCTGAAAGTTCTGGATAATGAAGGAGATGGTAAGAAGTTTCCACAGAGCCCAGCAGAGCCAGCTCCAGGCCAGCAGCATCCGCACGGTTTGTTCTGTAAACTGTAGACATTGTCTCCTCCCCGAGTGTGCAGACCCGAGGTGAGAGTCTGCACACTCAGTGAAAAACCATCATATCCCCAAGCCCCATGCCTGCTGCCTGCCACATCATTGTGTCAGCCTCTCCATGCTCCCTCTCTGTCCTCCTGCAGAGACAGACCCTGACCTAGCACCAGTCCAGCTGCTGGGTAGCTGAAGGCATGCCACAGGAAGATGCCAAACCATGACCGCTCAAGCTGGGGCCTCTGAAGATGCATTTGGCCCCAGCCCACACTGATGGCCAAAAAAATTCACTTCTCCACTTGTAGCTAAAGCAGAAGCCACATGAGCTAGACAAAGTGAAAGGGAGAGTGTAGGAAAGTGCTCTGGCGACAGCGTTATCTGCCCATCGAAGCAAAGTTCAGTGTCCACAGACAGTCAAGTGCCATGGTGGAAAGCCACAAAATCCACACGTAAGACTCAGCTTTCTATATAAAAAGAAATCTGGTGGGGATGGTAAAATGTCAGGATAAAGAATGTGGAAGCCAGCCTCTCAGCCAACACGTGAAGGAGGGAGAGTGTGGGTCAGGATCACAGGACCTGTCAAGATTGGACAGCCAGGACCCTGTTCCCAGGAAGGCGACTAGCAAAGAGGTGGGCCCTGTCACTTGCTGAGTCTGACTCCAGCCTCCCCTGATGCCTCCCTGATGTGGCCTCATCATTAGTATTCATCAGAAAAATATGAGTATCTGCGTCCAAGCCTAGCTACAGTTGGTTCCCTGGTTACCCTCTAAAGTTCACGGTCCCAGAGTGGATGAGCAAGGGTGAGGTGGCCTGGTCTGCAGGCATGAACAAGAGTCCTCAAAGTCTATGCTGGGAAGATGGCTCAGTTAGTAATGGGCTTGGCACACAAGCATGAGGACTTCAGTTCCGATTCCCAGGATTCACATATGTTGGTTATTTTACCAGATGCCAGAACAGAATATCTGACCAAAGCAACTCAAGGAATGAAGGGTTGTTTTGACTCACAGTTTAGGGGTACACAGTCCATCATGATAAGGATTGGCTCACAGTTCAGGGGCACACAGTCCATTACAGTGAGGATTGGCTCTCAGTACAGGGGCACACGGTTAATAGTGGTGAGGACTGGCTCACAGTTTAGGGGCACAGAGTCCATAGTGTTGAGGATTGGCTCTCAGTTCAGGGGCACACAGTCCAACATGGTGAGGATTGGCTCACAGTTTGGGGATACACAGCCCATCTCGGTGAGGAAATCCTGCTGGTAGGAGCATGAGGTAGTGGGTGAGATTTCCTCTCAAGTCAGGAGGAAGAGACCAATGGTGCTTGCTGATGGTCAGCTTCCCTTCTCCAGGATCTGAGCCAAGGATGGCATGGTCCACAGTGGGCAGGCTTCCCTCCCTTAATTAATGTAATCATGGTAACCCTGTAGGCAGGCCCAGAGGTTCATCCTTCAGGAGATTTGAGATCCTGCCAAGCTGACAATTATCAGTCACCATCACATTGCGGCACACTTAGAAACCAGCTGCTGCAGGCAAGCCAGTCTAGTCATTTGACAAGCTCCAGGCCAATGAAAGAAGCACTAAAAAGAACAAAGCCGTTGGCCTCCAAGGAATGACGCTCAGGCTACCCTCAGCCACTCCCCACCCCTACACATGGAGGTTCTCCTGAAGGCACGGATTCTACACACTGACACAATCTGTCTGGATACAATCTCGGATGGGTGTGACAGAACCAACAAGACCCTCAGTTCTGCAGTAGCAAACATCACATTGCATTTGGAGTTTCCCGTGGCTCCAATCCAAGGTGTGATGTGAGGCTGAGACCTTCCAGGATTGACCTCCCAGTGGTAGGCTTGTCTGTGGACTGAAACACTCTGCAAAGTGAGGTGGCAGAATCCCTTCTGAGCAGCCGTTGTCCATTCTGGAGAGGAGGGAGACTTCCTCTCTCATTGACTTCACCTTGGCCATTGTTCTTGGAAAATCTGACTTGCATTATTGAATACTTGCCTGGCAAGATCATTTGCCGCCTGTTCCTTCTGGGCCAGAATGACCCAGGTGAGAACCGTAACCTGTCCAAGAACAAAGACAGCGAAGTGCTGGTGTTTACTGAAAGAAGCTGCTGAAAAGTAAGCGACTAAAGTAGATGCCAACCCTTAATTAAAGTAGAAGCCAGGGCTGGAGAGGTGGCCCAGCCAGGAAGCACAGGCATGAGCTCCAAGTCTGGGTCCCCAGCAACCACAGACAAGCTCGATAGTGCAATTTCCTCTGTAGCACCGCAGTTAAGCAGGACCCTGGAGCTCACTGGTCAGCCAGCCATCAGTGGGAGGCCCTGTCTGCAAATAAGGTAGAGCGCTATTAGGGAAGTCATTAGACGCCAGTCCTAGCAGCGGATGCTTCACCGCGGAGCCGCCTCACCAGGCCCTCATTGACGTGTTGCTGAAGGGTCTTGTAATGGCCCTGTTTGGTTTCTCTAAATCTGCCTTCCCCAGCCCAGGCATAAATCTCTACCAGCATTTCCGCCGTGCTTCCTCACTGCGGGGATGCAATCGTTCTGATCATTAATGGGCTTTATTGCAGGTGGCAGGGGGCTGGCAGAGCCTCTTATCCCAGATGGGCCTGGAGAACCTATTAGAGCCCTCAGGAGAAGTAATAGTCTATGTGTGGAAGCCTCTCCCCTCCTGCTGCACTGCTGGGCACCACCGCCCCCAGCACACACACACACACACACACACATACACACACACACACTGACACACACACACACACACACTGACACACACACACACACACACACACACACACACTGACACACACACACACACACACACACACACACACACATCACGGCAAGACCAAGGCAGCAGAGGGAGCACCTAGGAGCAGTTTTCCTCCTGCAAACACCGCTAGCTGAGAGAGTGAGGATCTTGACTGGACCAGGTCAAAGAACTCCTTCATTGTCTTAGGCTGGCGAAGGCTGCAAGGTCCCCACCAAGGAAAGTTGCTTCTAGTCTTATGCTGTGAGGAGAAACCCTGCCATTAGCCATCTTGGGAGATGCTCACTGTTGAGAACTGTTTCAGAGCATCTTTCAGCCCACTCCCATCTCCCGTGACCTGTGGCTGGTGCGGTGGCCTCGGGACCCATGGGGCTCAAATACCACCTCTTTCCCTGGTTTTCTCCATTTCTCTCTGAAGCTGATGTCCTTCTTACAGACAGGCTTCTCTCAGTGGCTGCAGGTGCCTTACCTGTGAGCATCCCTTTTGACCTCTACAAAAACTTAGGGAGAGACTATTTTGTGCTGGAATGATTTATTTTATTTTTTAATTAATTTTTAAATTTTTACTTAACATTTTATTAATTACAGTTTATTCACTTTGTATCCCAAATGAAGCCCCCTCCCTCAGCCCTTCTCAATCTCACACTCCTTCCTTCATCTCCTCCCATGCCCCTCCGCAAGTCTACTGATAGAGAAGGTCCTCCTCCCCTTCCCTCTGACCCTAGCCTATCAAGTCTCATCAGGACTGGCTGCATTGTCTTTCTCTGTGGCCTGAGAAGGCTGCTCCCCCATCAGCCTCTGAGTTCATGTCTGAGACAGTCCCTGTTCCTCTTACTAGGGAACCCACTTGGACACAGAGCTGCCATGGGCTGCATCTGTGCAGGAGTTCTAGGTTATCTCCATGAATGGTCCTTGGTTGGAGAATCAGTCTCAGAAAGGACTCCTGGGCCCAGATATTTTGGCTCTGTTGTTCTCCTTGTGGAGCTCCTGTCTCCTCCAGGTCTTTCTATCTCCCCCTTCTTTCATAGAATTCCCTGCACTCTGCCCAAAGTTTGGCTATGAGTCTTAGGCTCTGCTTTGATATCCTGTTGGGTAGAGTCTTTCAGAGGCCCTCTGTGGTAGGTTCCCATCCTGTTTCCTGTTTTCTCCCTCTTCTGATGTCCATCCCATTTGCCTTTCTGAATGAGGATTGAGCCTCTTACCCAGAGTCCCCCTTCTTGTTTAGCTTCTTTAGGTGTACAGATTTTAGTATGTTTATCCTATATTATATGTTTAATATCTACTTATAAGTGAGTATATACCATGTGTGTCTTTCTGCTTCTGGGATACCTCACTCAGGATGATCTTTTCTAGCTCCCACCATTTGCCTGCAAATTCCATGATTTCCTTATTTTTAATTGCTGAGTAGTATTCCATTGTGTAAATGTACCACAATTTCTGTATCCATTCCTCAGTTGAGGGGCATCTGGGTTGTTTCCAGCTTCTGGCTATTACAAATAAAGCTACTACAAACATGGTTGAGCAAATGTCCTTGTTGTGTACTTGAGCATCTTTTGGATATATGCCTAGGAGTGGTATAGCTGGATCTTGAGGTAGCACTATTCCTAATTGTCTGAGAAAGCACCAAATTGATTTCCAAAGTGCCAGAATGGATTTAAGCGGCAGGGCACCACACCAGGCAAACTGAGAGCCAGGATGAGCATCAGCTCTGGGTTCTCTGGAGAACAGTCACGGGATACTGCCTGGGCCCAGAGGTCAGGAGCATCTGCCTCGTAAGACTGGGAACAGCATCTCAGAGGCTGGGCACCGAAGATGATATGGGGCTTCAGTGGGGTGGGGGGCAGAGTGCAGAAGCAGAAAAAGGTGACACTGCTCAAAAGAGCATTTAGCTCAAGTGAGTGAGCAGACAGCTGTGCTCACCACGACGGGGGGGGGGGACAGGGGGGGGGACCAAGCTCAGAGATGGCTGTTGCGTCCACCTCGACCAGCAAGGAAAGACACAGCACACAAGCTCTTCTTCAAGCAGTTTATTCAGGAATTTTGAACAATCTTCTTCTTCTTGTTGTTGTTCTTCTTGTTCTTCTTCCTCCTCCTCCTCCTCTTCTTCTTCTTCCTCTTCTTCCTCTTCTGCTTCTTCTGCTTCTTCTGCTTCTTCTGCCCCGAGGAGAGAATAAATACCCCTGAGCCAGCCAACCCCTGGTAGCCACGTGGGAAGTGCGGATAGGTACACGCAAGAGAAGGCGGATCATCAGACACAGCACAGCCAAATAAGGAGTTGTTTATCACAAGAGCACTCGCCGTCGGGGTGGTGGAAGGCGGAAACCGGCACCATCTTTAAGGCGTGGCACACGCAGCTCTCTACAGATGGCTACAGAGCTGGAGGCCTTGGAGCGCAGTGTAGGGACAGAGGTAGAAGGAAAGAAAGAAGACCACTTCTTCAAAGAGAAACAGCAGAGTGTTCCAGCCTCCAGAAATGGGTATTGAGCAGGAAAATCCCTTCAGATCCCATAATCCAACCCATAGGAAGCAGGAGGAATGGAGAGGAGCACTTCATATTTTGTGTTATATTTTGTAAATTGTTAGCTCTGCACCCACACACCGTTGATGATTTGTTTGTTTTAAGTTAACCCCTTCCTCCCCAAATGCCCCTGGAGGAGTACAAGGTTGGTTCTTGCAGAAACTGACATTCTTTAAATGACAGCTCGGAATTTAAAGAAGCCCCTCCGCCCGGAACCAGAAAGCCTGAGAGGTATTGAAGACACAGGGGCAGGGCTGCTGAGCCTTCCATGCAGAGTTGTGGGTGTTAAATTCAGAGTTTGTGCCCTAGCTGCTGCACAAGCCAGGCTCTGCCACCAGCCTTTAATAAGCCAATTTAAAAAGCCAAATTAGTGGAGAAAAGCAGAGAAGATGTATTCAATGTGGCCACCCCGGAAGCAGGGGCAGAGGCCCAGGGCAGTCCTGGTGAAGGTGTAGTCTCCAGCATCACCCTTCCTGCAGGGCAGTCGGGTGGGTTGCCCACCTCTTCCCAGGTCCCTATGGTGCCCTGACTCAACAGTGCAGCTTGCCCAGACTCCGGGACACAGAGTCTCTCGGAGCAGGCACACTCCTCTAAGCCAGTTACCACAGCAGGGTGCTCAGTGAACATAGCTGAAGTGAAGAAGTTTTGAAGGGTTTGCCCTTCAAAAACAAACAAATTGATGGCAAAGAAAATAATTGCCGGCATTCTTTTACACTCTCTTTAGGGTCAAAATGCTGAACAAGACATTGTGTGACCCCCAGCTGATGGGACTGTGACCTGGAAGTGTTTTAAGCCATGTGGGTCTTACACCCCACGTACAATATTCTGCTCCCAGCTACCTGGCCTGAGAAACTAACACTGACAAGACTAGGTTCTCAGCACAGTTGAGCCACTAAACAGGATTTTCCTCTGGCCCACCGTTCCTATAACAGACCTGCAGAGCTCCTATACAGCTGAGAACGCGGAAAGGCTCTTGAATTGTGTGGAAAATCTAGTTTAACAATTATACAGTCAGGCCCTTGGTGGTGTGGCTTCAGAACGCTGTTACTGTAAAGTTTAAAGCACAGAGATGATACAGGTGTGAGTTACAATAGTAGGAGAGAAAAAAAAAACCAATCCTGCCCCCCACACACCCTGAGGAGGGACTAGATGTAATGTTTGGGACTCAGCTCCTGTGGACTTGTTTGTGCACACAGGCTCCTTTGCACTCAGGAGGCTCAGCGGATGCAGAGGTAAGCCTCGTGCGCCCTCTGCTGGCCCCAGGAAGTAGTGACACACCAGTCCTTCGGAGACCAGGGCTCTGAAAGCAGCAGGCAGCTTCTACAGAACTCTGATTTTGCCAATGGAAGAAATATATAATAGGGTTTGTCACCACGACACTGTAGGGCATGGAACCAGAGGCTGACACTGCCTCTCCTTCTTCTGTGGAACCCTCACAAGCCCTGTGTGTGGGGACAGTCCCAGCTTGGAGTGGTGAGGCCATGTACAAGGCAGGTCATGTTTGCCATAGCAGCTCAGAGTCCTTGTCAGGCCGACTTGGATTACTCTGTGTCTACTGCTATGTGACTTTGTAATAATAAATGGAAAAACCAAGACCCATAGCCTGTCTCTTTCTCTTCATGTTAATTCTGTGTCAGAATTCACCCACTAAGCCAGAGTCCCAAGAAATATCAGACACAGCTCTCTTAGATTATACTGGGAAATTGCACCAACTTTTGGCTGTAGAGAAGTTCATGACGGGCATTCTGTAGCTATCAGTACGATGCTCTGTCTCTCAGAGAATCATTACCGTGTGTAAGCCCGTCAGCACACTTTGTTGGCCGCAGTCATCAGAATAAGCCCTTGGCATAGGGACGGGGACACAGACTGGGTAGAGCCTGTCCATCTAGACAGGCCATTTGCCTGCCTTTCTGGGAAATTTTCTTTGTAGGTGAAGCTTGAGAGACACTCGCTGCTGAAAATGAAGATCTCAAGATCTGTGGGGGTATTTTAAGAACTTTGAATGGTGTCACCAAGGGAAGCCATTTCTTTTTATAAATTATTTGCTCTAGAAAGGGTTTTGAGAACTGGTACAGGAGGGAACTCGAGGTCAACATGTCGAAGGTAAAAAGAGAACACAGGGAGGAGGGAGAGGGGAAGTTATGCTTTCTGAGTTCCAGCTCCTGAGAGAGGCAGGGACAGAATGGGCATCGTAAACTGTGCTGAGAGTCTCTGTTCACGAAGGGGACCCTGGATCCCCGTTTCTCTTGGCTCAAAGTCTGAGGGGTCCAGGGGAGGGAGGATGCGGCAGCAGAGACGAGAGACAGCTGCTCCTATCACCTCTGCCGCCAGGAAGCAGCTCAGCCCACCTCCTTACTCCCTTCAGAGCCCCAGCCCATGGGATGACACCCCCCTCTTCTAACATGGGCCCTCCTGCCTCCATTAACTCAGTGTGGAGACTCTCACACAGAGCGTGGTCTCCTACATGATTTCAGAGCTTGTCAAGTTGACGGTATTAACCACCACAAGCTAAAACAGGAATTTCCCTTTTAAGACAGTGGGGTCATACCTCAAAGGAAGATCCCAGACTGAGCCCAGACATGGAAAGCACCTTCTGATACCTCTGTAGAATGTGTTAGTGCCCACTAGCTAAGCCACGGGAGAGGGTGTTCTCAACCCTTGGCCACGCTCATTTGGAAAGAGTGTTGTCAGCACTGTGGAGGTGTGCGGTTATTGTGTAAATAAAGTGCTGGTCTCTGTAACCCCCATCTCTGTTCGCAATCCTTCTTCTGAGAACCTCCTGTCTCCATGTTGTGTAAGCACTGCTCCCCAGTAGCCCCCTGGTATGCCAATAAAGCAGCTTATAGTCAATTGATGAGCAGGGAAGAGAATAGGATACTTCCTGCCAGCCAGGGAAGGAGGAGTTAGAGGAGGAAGTAGGAGATTCAGCCATGGGAGAGGTCTAGGAGGGACCAGGAGAGAGAGCGCTCAGCAAAGACAGCCACAAAGCGCAAGTATCTCTGGGATGCACGCTGGAAAGAAGCCAAATTAGCTTAGAAGGTTAAGAACAAAGTAGTAACTGCTCAGTTACTGTTCTGTGAGGCTTATTAGTAAAAAAAAAAAGTCTCAATTATTTGTGTGATAGCCAGGTTAAGAGAGAAACCGAGAAACAAACGCAGTTTTAGAAAAATAAGTATAACAACCGTAGACCATGCCATGTGTGCTAAGGAAAGCAGCGCATGTGCTGACAGTCCCGTCGAGAGGCGGTGTCAAGGGGCAGAGCGTCTGCATCTCTTTTTTCCTAATGAAATCCTCTTTCAAAAGGAAGGCGCTAATCCACGCAAGCACAATGAGAGAGGATATAGCTCTCTGAAGATACTCAGTTACGTGGGCTGGAGAGATATCCGTGATGAAGATATTCAATTACTCACGCTTAGGCTGTTGTGAAGTGAGCTCTTCCTGAGTGCTGGAGACTGGCTGATGGACACAAGTCACCAGGGGGTGGTTCCTCTTCACCACCCCCCAGCGTGTCCTGGTGAATGTTTAATGACTGGCTTTCCAGGGAAGGGTTGGGCCTGCTTCTCCTCGTCTGACAGTTTCAGGCCACAGATGCACCCATCATTCCAGTACATGCACGTTTGGGGAAAAATGCACACCACAGCCTTCGCCGCTGGCATGGTGTGGTTCAGGAGTACGCTGCGTGCTGTTCGTGGATTTTATGGGTCTTCTGGAAAGTTACAGCCAGTTGGTTTTTTGGTTTTGGTTTGCTGATGAAAATATATGGAATTCTGCTTAAGTTTGGAAAGAAAAACAAATTTGAGAATTATACGTTTGAGTTTCTGTGGAAGGCTAATTTCTGAAGTTTGGTGTTTGTTAGTTTGTTTTTTCTTGTTTTATTTTTAATATATTGTGTAGGGCTGGTTTAACTGTGAGTGTAAAGGAATGTGTCTGGGAACTTCCGTTGTAAAGCAGGCCTGTCAGCTTACGGGGAGAGGTGGAAGAAAATACTCTGTACTGCGTGCGGGTGACGTCCTCTGCAGAGAGCTATCATGTTCATAAGCGGAGCAGGAGCAGTCACTGGTGAAGTTTGTGTCTGGGTTTGGAGGAGCTGGCCTGTC
Source organism: Pachyuromys duprasi (assembly GCA_028658305.1). Classification (NCBI taxonomy): domain Eukaryota; kingdom Metazoa; phylum Chordata; class Mammalia; order Rodentia; family Muridae; genus Pachyuromys; species Pachyuromys duprasi. The sequence goes on from CM053744.1 coordinate 60,152,836, forward strand.
ACCCAGCTTGCCCGCGGGCACCAGGTGGCGCTGACTCCGCGCGCTCCAAGCCCGGCTTCCTCCCGTTGCTAAGCAGCAGGCGGGAGGGGCGTGGTCCTTTTCTAGAAGGGAGGCGCGTCAGAGCTTTTTGTTTGTTGCTGTTTATAAAAGGAAACTTTAAAGGGCAATGCTGGTCTAAAAGTAGGGATGAGGCTTGAGAGGGTAAAGCGCTTTCCCCACGAGAATAGAAACATGAGTTCCGACGCCCCAAAAGCCAGACACAACCCGTGTCCGCAATACCGATGTTCCCGAGACGAACCGGGAGGCAGACAGGGGAGAAGCCCCGGACACTGGCACCCATCCCACGCAGTGCCGCCTGGGACAGGAGGGTGCGCCAACACACATCAGCCGGCTGCCCAAGATTTTCAGGGTAGAGCTTTTTCTCTATCTCTGTCTGTTTCTGTCCCTCTGTCTGTCTCTCTCACATGTTCTGCAACCCTGGGGATCCGAGTTCAAATCCCCAGCATGTAAAAGTCAAGCCTGGCTGCATGTGGTGTAATCCCAGCTTTGGGAAAACAGCAAGCTTCCGGTTAATGAAAGACCTGTCTCTAGAAAATAAATGCTAGACATCTAGCTATAACCTCCACAGGTACACACGTGGACACACATATCTGTACACTCATGTGTGCAACACATGCAGGCAGCCTTGTTTTAACAAAGGTTAAAACAGAAGTCTCTTAGCTGCCACAATGTCAGGAAAATAATTTTTATCTTGATATTCTCATCAAGTGTGAGGATTTAAAATAGCTTTCTTGGTTAAGGACAAGTAAAAAAATATTGTTGGGAGAGATCCGGCCTGAAGAGGGGAGGAGGGCACAGCAACTGTGCAAAGACCCGTGTCAGCATGGAGCTGCTCAGTGAAGTGGTCCAGAAGTGTGTGGCGGCTCGTGTGTGTGTGTGTGTGTGTGTGTGTGTGTGTGTGTGTGACAGCAGGTCTGTGTGTGTCTGTGTGTGTGTGTGTGTGACAGCAGGTCTCTCTCTGTGTGTGTGTGTGTGTGTGTGTGTGTGTGTGTGTGGCAGCCGTCTGTTTGTGACAGTCTGTTCATCTGCCCACTCTCGGGAGTGTCTCCTGTGGCCTCCTTTCCCCACTCAGTTGACCTGAACTGAACCTGAAGCTCCTGCTTCCAGGAAGCTCACTCGTCCTCCGCCTGGGGCAGGGACCATTTTCAGAGAGCAAAGCGAATGGGTGGGGACCCCGAGTGCACCAGTGTCTGCACTAGCTGGTGGCCAGGTGGGGCACAAGCAGAGAGATCCCTCCTGCCAGGCAGCAGGGGCCATGGTGGGGTTCCCTCTGCCACAGTGCAAGGGCAAAGTGCTTCTCTGCAGCGGCTCACCTGTAACTCCTGACGGACTTGTCCAGCAGCACCGAGAGCGCTTGCACGTGCACACACACAACTTTCCAACCAGAAGCTCCTCGGGCTTTGCTTGGGTTGCCAGGGAGGACAGCTTCAAAGGGACAAGTTGTGTCTGCCTCACAGGACCGGGAATTCGGGGTGGGATCTTGTTCTTCAGCCGAGGGTTGGGAGGCCACAGGTAGCCGAGGGCGGCCGTGAACTGCACATCTTCCTGCTGCCACCTCAGAGTGCTGGGGCTGCAGGCATGCACCGCCATGCCGCAAATTCTATGAGATGCTTGGGGATGGGATCCAGGACTCCATGTACGCCACAGGAAGCACTCGCCCCCTGAGCAATGGCCCCATCCACTGCCCTGTGCCTCAGAGATGGAAGCCACATGCATACGCCAACAGGTCACTGAGGTGTGACCTCCCCCTCCTGCTGCTTCTGTCAGGCACAGGGTCCTGGGGAGAAGAAGAGTGACACAGAGCTCACAGTAGCATTTTCATGGGAGAGTGGGAGTTGGCGTCCACTGGGCATGGGATGAAAGCAAGGCTTGATCTCTGTTCACAAAGTTCTGGAGGTCAGCGACGGTGTGCCACGGCTGTTCTCATCGTCCTGGTAATAACCGTGGCATGTCTGATGCCATTCACAGGCCATCAGCTGTGACCTGGGAATTTGTGCATGACACTTGTGTACAGAGCTCTCTGTGCACAGGGTACATACCCTATGCCCCCTCCCTTGCCAAAGGCCGCAGCACACTCACATTCCAGACGGTGTAGGCTGTCTGTGCCCAGGGCAGTCAGGAAACCCTGCACAACAGCAGCCTCGTTCACACTGTAGTGCAAGAGGCCACACCCAGCTGGGCAGGCAGGTGGGACCCAGCTCGCCAACACAGGAGGGGCGTGAAGCCCAGGCCCCTGGGTGCCTTCCCTCTGCCAGAGTCATGGCTGTGCAAATGAACCCATGAGCTGTTAACTCAGTCCTGTTTCCTGCTTCTGCCTCAATCCTCCTTAAAATTCCAGCCAAGAGTCTGTCACCTGAGCACGTGGAATTCACTGAATGTAACCAGTTCCAACAAAGGATTAAGATTTTCTCAAGCCAGTGTGGTGGTGCACACCTTTAATCCCAGCGCTCAGGAGGCAGGGGCAGGTGGATTTCTGTGAGTTCAAAGCCAGCCTGGTCTACAAAGCAAGTCCAGCACAGCCAGGACTACACAGAGAAACCCTGTCTCAAAAAATGAATGAAAGAATGAATGAATGATATTCTCAAGCAGCATTCTGGAGTTCTTTCTGCCCAAGCAGGAGATACTGAATTTTAAAAACTCTCATTATTTAAACTTTTTTGTTTGTTTTCACATTCTTGAGAAAGAGCCTCCTCCTGTAGCCTGAGCTGGCCTTGAATTCATACAATCCTTCCTCGTTAACCTCCCAAGCACTGGGATTGCAGCAAGTCACCATGCCCCGTGAAAAAGAGAAACTTCTGAGTTTGGGCCATTGTTCTTTAGCAGGGGATGAGGGTAGAATGATTTTTTATCTTGGTAGTCACATCAAGTTTGATGATTTAAGGTTACTTTTTAATTGCTTTGACTAAGGACAAGTAAAAATCTGATTCTGGAGAGATGTGAACCTGTCAGGGGTGTGGTGAAGGTTAACAACAGTGAGGAGAACAATAGTGAGAGAGGACCTGACTCCTACGGTTCTTCACCTGGTCCAGGACTGCTGAGGTGTTCCGTGTCCCAGTGGCCAGCCGCTTGTGTGTACAGGACGTCCTCTTTGACCTCTGTAAGGCTGTGCCCCATGCCAGGCTCACTAGAATGGAAATCATTTTACACATAAGGATAAATGGCTGTGTCGATAATTCAGTAATAGTGTTGGATATTTTGATTTTGGAGCCATTGTTCCTGCTCCCAAGACTGGACCTTTGCCGTATCGTGGGCCCATCTTTCATTTCGGGCATCTCCTCCCTGGTCATCTCCCCCTCCTCCTGGCCCTTCCCCTCCTCCAACCCCACCCATACCCAGGGTTAGGGTCAGGGTTAGGGTCAGGGCCAGGGCTAGGGGTTAGGGTCAGGGTTAGGGGTTAGAGTTAGGGTCAGGGTCAGGTTAGGGTCAGGGTCAGGGTTAAGGTCAGGGGCTCATCTCCACCTACC
>CM053744.1:60166080-60183372 GCA_028658305.1 Pachyuromys duprasi
GGTCCTCACCCTTACCCCACCCCCACCCTCACCCCGACCCCCATCTCCACACCCTACCTCCCCCACCTCACCCCCGCCTCTCTCTCCTGTCAACCCCAGCCAAGACTCTCAAGAGCAAGTTCTTCCTGCAGAAGGTCCTGAGAAGTCTCTGGAAGGCTCACTCAGGCCATTCTGCGCTGGAGGGGCGCTGTGACCTGGGTCAGCCCTTCAGGGAAACTGAAGAATGCTGAGGAGCTGTGGGGCTCCTGCCCAGCTCATTGCCTCTAGGGGCAGCCTGGACCTGACAGGTTTTCTCAGCCGCCTCAGGATTCGAGAAGGAAGCTGTATGAGAACTGTAGGGGACCGAATAGTGAAGACAAGATCTATGCTGATCTGAGAAGAGGCTGTCTTCAGGCTGTGTGTGTGAGTGTGTGCGAGTGTGTGTGTGAGGAAGTGTGTGTGGTGTGTGTATATGAGTGTGCGTGTGATCTGTTTTGTGTGACTTGATTGTACCATTCTCAAATGTGAACGTGGCGGATGGCAATGTCTGTTGAAATGATGAAAGGTTGGACATGTGTGCATGAGGACTACAGCCTCTGCTTTGCCCTAACAATGCGAGGACACACTGCCTTGCAGCCACCAAGCTCCTGGGAGCCAGGAGCACCAGCACTGAGCATCCTGAGCCTTCGAAATCACAGTCGTGGCATCTCCCAATGCCAAGTCAAAGGGAAATCAGTAAGCCGGAGTTCAGGTCATTCATTACTCCTCTCAGCTGACAGCATGTGTAAGTGTCAGTCACAGGGTCCACCAGGAGAGGACATTTCAGGGCTAGCCCTCCAGGGATGCTGGCTGGTGCAGGCTGGCCCAGGAAGCTGAGCTTTGATATTTTCAGACAGTGTGAAGTGCGGCGTGTCAGACTTTCCCTGAGAAACCAGGCCCAGTGTCAAAGGCCACCTGCACTGAGCTCAAACCCACTTTATTCAGAGCACACAGCAAGGATGCCTGTCTCCTGGGGCTGTGGGAACCAATCCATGTCATTGCTTAAAACGGGCTGGGTGGGGCTCTGCGCTGGCTGTGCAGTGGAGGCACTGGCCGCCAAGCCTGGCAGCCTGGCATCAGTCCTGGAACCCATGCGGCGTAGGTAAAGACCAGGCTCCTGCAGCTGTCCTCCGACCTCCACACAAGCTGGACCATCTCCAGGGAGGACTCCAGCTCCCACCAGCTTCTGTGACCCCTAGTTTTCCTTGTCACAAGGCAGCAAGAAGCCCAGGGAGGTGGCAGCGGAGTACTAAGCTCACCTGCCTCTGCCTGGGGCCAAGCTGATGGAGGAACGGGTGAGAGGGCACCAAGGCTCTGAAAGCTCACATGGCTTCCTTTCGGTAAGCCATTCAGTGTTTAATATCACGAGCATCAGACTCCTGCTGCCAGTACCTGTGCAGTTCCTGAGAAGAAGGAGGAGGAGGAGAAGGAGGAGTAAAAGAAGAAGTTGTTTTGCAAACTTCCAAGCAGTGGGCAGTATGGACCACAGGAACGTCCACGCCCTGCTGTGGTAGTGTGGGGCAGTGTGTGCTGCCCTCCTTGCCCAGCCTCGACAGCACTCAGGGCTGTCCTGGAAGGTCTGGGTGGGGTCTGTGCAGACGGCCAGCTTTCCTGCTCTGTCCTCCTCCATCACCAAGATGGTAGACTTCCACTAAATGAAGACTCCATAGATAATGACCAGAGAGTGTACTCAGAGAGTGTGCCCAGGGGTGTGCCCCAGGGAGTTGGGGCTACCTTGTGAAGAGTTTCCTCTGAGAAGCCTTGAGACCATGCAACCTTGTTGGAGAACACACACTAAGCTGCACAACCAGGACAAGGGCCATTGACACCTGCTGCAGGGCTCCCGGCACCAGAGAGTGCTGCGTGTACCACGTGTGCTGGGGAACTTCCAACTGTGGGTACCAGGTGGGGCCTGGGGCCTGTCCTGCCAGATCCCCAGTGTCTGCAGATCACAGGGAGACTTGCATCCTCCATCGCTGTCCCTAGCCCACGTTCGCCTTAGGAATTACCTGGGCAACATGGGTGTGACTTCCTAACAGCTCACATGCTCACAGGAGCCGTAGCACTGTGCTTGAGTAGGCACCTGAAGACGGGTGCAGTGACAGTCGTGTAGGAGACTTAGGACAGGCTCTCCAACAGGGAGTCGGGACGTGTGCCACTCCAGAGGACACTAACCAAGATGTAAGCACAACTCTGTCACAGTTGGCAAAAATGTGTAGCTGTTTGTGTGTGTGTATATGTTTGTATGGATGCATGTGTATGCATTTTATGTGTGCATATGTGTGTACATATGCATATATGTGTATATGTGTATGAATGTGTGCATATATGTCTGTTTATGCATGTGTATATATGTAGGTATTGTGTATGTGTGTGTGTACGTGAACACATGAAGGGAACACCCTATAAAGCACAGCTCCTGAGAGCAGGGCTCTGGCACCACTGAGCACACCGTTGAGTGCCTGGAGTGGAGGTGTCGCCATACTCAGCCCTTCTTTGAACTGTTCTCGAGGTTAGCCTCCGGACAGGTCTTAGGATGCTGGCTTGAGCTTCGGGTCCTCTGAGGCTTCATTTGATCTTAGGGGTGAGGGGGTTGTGTGGTGAAGATTCACTTCCAGGCCTGGCCCTAACGGCCTAAAGCAGCCAACATTCGTGGGGCAAGCCGATGTGGGAACCAGAGGGAGAAGGCCAGGTTCCGGGAGCAGCCTTGACCTCCTCCTAAGGTTGACATCCCCTCCACACACCACAGCCACCTGGAAAGCTGCAGGTCACACGAGGGCAGCTTTCCTCTTTTCACAGTGCCGAGAAAGCCTGAACCCGCCTGTCTCCACGTTTCCTAAAGCTCTTACAGTGCACTGAGGTTCGGTTATCGGGGCTCAGGGTGGTTGGTTTTAGCTGTCCAGTTGACACAACGTGAACTCACATGAGAGGGCTCTGAGGATGGCCCTGTGGGGTTGCGGTGATTGATGGAAGACCTGGCGCTGGCTGAACTCTATACTGGGTGGAGAAAGCGAGGACCCGCCCAGGGCCCTCTGCAGTTGCACACTGGTGTGACACAGCTGGATATGCATAGCTCTCACCTCTCATCAGAGAAACTTATTCCAGAGGTTGTGGCTGGGCAAAGGGAAGCAGATGTGTGACCTTGGGGTGCCCATGTGTAATACGACCCTACACCATAGCTTCAGGAGATTTTTAAGAGGCAGACAACCAGAGTGTCTCTTGCTAAACAGTGCTAGGCCAGGGAGTCGCATGCACATTACAGCAGTGTGGCTGCCCAAACAAGACCGGATGATGACACTACTAGTCCAGGTGACAGTGCCAGTGAGAGATTTCACAAGGCCTGCTGGGTACGAGCTATAACCAGTCAATGTCTGTGTCACTATGGCATTTGCTGTGGCCCTAGGTTCTACCAAAAAAAGAAAAGGCAAGCAGGCTGAGCTGGGCAGGGTGTCGCACACCTTTGATCCCAGCACTTGGGAGGCAGAGGCAGGTGTATATCTGTGAGCTTGAGGCAGCCTGGTCTACAGAGTGAGGTACCGGTCACCCAGAGATATGTACAGAGGTCCTGACTCAAACAAGAAAGCAAAAAGGCTTCAGGATTCCAGACTAAGGGGAATTGTTTTCTCTCTCTTCCTCTCTCTCCCCTTGCTTTTCCACCCTAGCTCACTATGCCTGTAGCTTTAACCGCTCATGGAGAAAATGATGAGAAATAAATTTCTAACACACAGGATATTGTACTCTGTCCAGCCCATAAGGCCTAGTCAACACTGTCTCTGTTTTTCTCCACATTATCCTACAGCACCTGCTGCAAGCACTGTAGCACTCTGATGCCACCCACAAGCTGGCACAGATGGGGCTGGGAGCAGAGGACACCCTGGCTCTGGGGCTCATCAGATGCTGGGGTGCGACTTCCAAGGCTTTGAACATTTGTTCCTTGGAAGGGGCTGAGCACAGGCCTTGAAAGCCACTCTATAGAATGAGCGCAGCCACATATGATGAAGAACTTCCTGATGTTGTTAGGGTCGGGGCCTAACAGATGAGGCTTGGCCATGCTTAAGCAATATGCCACACTGGGAAGAGGAACAAATAAAGAGGTCTAGTGACTCCCTAAGCCCGTTTTGGGGCTTTTACCGGGAGGCTCATATTTAAAGAGAGGGCAAGAGGTGTGTGTAGCTATGCAGTCTGGTCGTGACGTGGTCCTGCCCATCCATCATTGTCTCAGCTCCAGCCTCTCCTGCAAGGTGGGCTGACCAATTGTTAGGACTGGGACTGGGTTTACCTTGCTAGAGAAGTTCACCCTCTGGCTGACAGCAAGCTCCAGCCTTTCCCCGAGACTCCTGGGAAAAGTCAGTGCCTCTGGGCGCTACTTAGGTCTCTGCCACTGTGGCAAACATCGCATTTATGGCAGCTTGGAGAGGAAAAGGTTCATTTTCTCCTTTCAACTTTCAGATCACTCTCCATACTGCAAAAAGTCAGGGAAGGAACTGGAGCAGGAGCTGAAGAAGAGGCCATGGAGGGTGCTGCTGACTGGCTTGCTTCCCATGGCTCAGCCTGTATTCTTATGCCATCCAGTATCACCTGCCTAGGTGACAGGCAGCCACACCCCCAGTGGACTTGGTCTTCCATGATGGCAATCCAAATCACTACACAGAGACTGGGACTTATTTAGTTAACATAGAGTACAATGATGGGCAATAGTTACTCCATCCTAAACCTCCAAGCCCGCATAGTTTCCTCCCATTCAGATTTTACACACTATACTTGCTTTTAGTCATATCTTAGGTCCAGTTCATCTCTCCTTCTGGTTCTAAGTCCTCTCCTGCCGATCTCTGCTCTCCAACTCCTCCAACTTGCTTCCTTCTCCTCCCCTCCAGACCAGGATGTCCCACCATATTCCGTCCATCGCACAGCACTGGGTGGTTGTTTAATTGACAATACAGAAAACAAATGGTGGCATGTTTACACAAACTTGAGACAGGTGATGCTTAGAATAAACATCATAATGCATTGTCCGTATTGAAACCAGATAGTGGGGGAGAAGAATCAGCATTCAAATGAACAAGGGTAAATTGTATACATTCCACAAGAACCTTATACTAACAGTATGTGCTCAGGGCTAGACTCAAACTCATGATACTCCTGACCCAGCTGAGAGCGCTATGCCTAGCACCTTCTGCTTGCTTTCTGTTTGTCTTTATATCTCCCCGTTCAGCTTTCACTGGCCTGAAACTCCTTATGTAGACCCTGCTGACTTAAAACCCATAGTGATCCTCCTGCTTCTGCCTTCTGAGGGTTGGGGTTGGAGGTACCTGCCACTATGCCCAGCCTCTTTGCATTCTTAAGACCAACTTTTTTTTTTTCCCAGAGAGGGGATTTCCAGTTTCCATGTCACTTTAAAGACATGAATTCCTGAATCTTGCCCAAAGTTTAAACTGAACGCTAAGGAGACACCTCCTCCTTTCACCTGCCCCAGAAGAATCTGAGATGCGGCAGGCCATGGCTCCATCAGCCCGAGCTCCTCTGGGCCTGGGGTGGCTGCAGCTGTGGAGCAGCCCAGCCACTTCAGCTGCGTGTGCACTTCCGGGTATATTTAGGCTGTTCCTATTTAGCAGTCCCAGAATAGCCACGTTTTTTGTTTCTCAATCGTCCTCTTAGCTTTTGTTCCTTCCTGCTTCAAATTGAGAGTGACATATGACACACTCGATGATTTCCAAACCTTCCCCCATCCCAGGAGCCATGACATCTAAGCCTTCTGGGCGTAAACTGAATGAGCTCCTCCGTGGTACCCTAGACCTCCTGGGAGCAGCAGGCACCATGTAAGATAGAAGAATCAGGGCACCCACCCAGTCCCAGCGTGCTTCGGTCACCACTGCTTAAGTTCAGAAAGAAGTTTGCTGGGAATTAGTGTGCTGGGTTGAGGACCAATGCCAGCCGGCCTGTATTCTTTTTAGGGATTCAGATGTCTCTGTAATCCAATGCTTCCTGACCTAAGGATGCATCTGCTTCATCTATTTCTGGGTGCCTGGCATTTCCAGGGACAGCTGAATTGAGTCCCTTTGGCCTGTTTTGTCTGTTCCATGCATAAAGTACATGGAGCTTTGAGGATCCTGGGTAAAGTGGGTCTGAACATCTCGGGTGCTATTTTCAGACTGGCTTCTGACCTGTTGCTATCCCCCTTCTACTTTACATACAGCTAATCCCCAAATTAGACTCCTGCCGTCAGTAGAGTATCTGATGTCCACTCCCTGTAAATGAGCAGTCAAGGTTAACCCAAGACTCGTGAGCCTCTTCTCCGAGCACTGAGAATAAGCTGAGCTCAGCACGGAGCCTCAAGGCCAGTCCCCTGCTCTGAGACAGACCTGGGGTGGGTGTCCAGCTGTGTAAAACACTGACCAACCGCAGCTTGCAGGACTAAAGGGTCTAAGTCCATCTTTGAACCCTTGGAAAGGTTGTAATCTATCTTTGAAGGAGATCATGGAATGAGCTCAAGCGGGAACCTGGAGGCAGGAGCTCAAGAGATGCTGCTTGCTGGCTGGCTTCCCTTCTGGACCACTCTTTGTGTGCTGGCCTGAGGTAATGCTTTCCAGAAGATTCCACCTCAGTGATGCTGGAGTCTCAGGCCCCAGCAACAGAAACCTGAGGCAGTGGTGCATGCTGGTTTCCTTATGTTGGAAGAGTTAGGAAGGAAGATTTGTGAATGTAGAGAACCATGCTTTTGATGGTGGCAAAAATGAGGTTGAAGAGAGAAGTGATCTACCGTTGTTTTCCTGTAACCCTGACAAAATACACAACAACAACGGAAGGAAGTGGGCTCATTGCTCTTTGAGGGGACAGAGGCCATCATGGCAGAGCTGACGAGGAAGTGAAAGGCTGAGGCATCGGTCACTGGCATCTACAATCAGGAAGCTGAGAGAGAGGAGCGCTGGAGCCCAGCTCGCTTTCTCCTGGTTATCCAGCCATGATCCTTGGTCCATGGCTGACGCTGCCCACAGGAGGGTGGAGCCTTCAGTTCAGTTTAAGCTAATCCAGAATCTCGCCCTAGGCATGGCCAGAGGCCTGTGCCCCAGCTGTTTCCAGACCTGCCAGGGTGCTGGTATTCACTGCCATAGGTGGGCACTGAGCTACGTCACATTGGTGCTATTCCATTTGGGTTTTTATATATCAAGCCAAATAAATCCACCTGGAAGGTGTTGAGAAATGACATGTAGTAGTTAAAGGGCTCGCAGAAACCCAAGAATGTCCTGAAAGTGTTCCTAAGAGTGGGCTGAAGCTGAGGCCAGAGCTGAGAGGAATGATGTGGTGTGTCGTGGTCTCCTGGCCCTCCTCCCCTTCCTGCTCCACCGGGGGGGGGGGGAGGAGGAAGGCTGCCTGCACCCACGCCACTCTAGGTGCCGATCTCCCTGCTGACCTGTGGAGTGGGTGCTCCTGAGCTCAGGAAAAGGCCACATGTCTAAAGGGCCAAGGCACTTGAGCTCAGTCCACGCACGTGTAAGGGACCAGGGCTCCTGTGCTAAGGACACAGGATATGCTCAGCAGGAGTGAGGAGGTAGGAAAGAGGAGGGAAGGACAGCTGTGAGGGAAGACAGCACCCAGAAGGTGAGGCTGCTTCTCTTGCTAAGCCCAGGGGAGCAGCACCATCCTAACGGCCATCGTGGCCTCCTGGAGGACACTCCCAGGTATGGGTACGAGCTCCTCCACCCTGCAGGAGGCTGCTGCTTCCGCCTCAGTAGCTCACTCATGTTACCCTGTTACTCGCATGCTCTGAAATGCCTTTAGGTAATTTAAAGGGCCTGAGCCTCGGAACGTGGCTTAGTCAGTAAACTGGCTGCCTTGTAAGTAGGAGGACCCAAGTTCAAATCCCCAGAAAAAGCTGTGATCGCATATTCCTGTAATACCAGCCCTGGGGAGGCAGGGGTGGAGGGTCCCGGGGTTGAGACAAACCCATGAGCTCCGGGTTTAGGGAGAGATCAAAAAATGTGGCCACTGAAATGAGAGCCACTGAAGATACTTGAAGTCAATCTCAGACCTCCACACACAACAGCACACCTGCATGTGTACCTCCACACACACAAATGTGCACGCACACACACACACACACACACACACACAATAAGATAAGATATGGGAGACAAGAATAGACATTGATTGTTGGCGTAATGACATATTTTTAAGAAGACGGTGCAGGCAGGGTCTTTAAAAGCATGACCTAGCTGTGCCTGGTGGCACACACCTTTAATCCCAGCACTCAGGAGGCAGAGGCAGGTGGATCTCTATGAGTTCAAGGCCAGCCTGGTGTACAAAGTGAGTCCCAGACAGTCAAGAGAAACCCTGTCTTGAAGAAAAAGAAAAGCATCACCTGAAAAGTTTTTATATTTATATTTATAAATATAAATATTATATATTTAATAAAGAAACTATCTTTATTAAAAAGGGAAAGCCATCTCATGCGCCTCTCCTGAAGACCTCCTGCTCTCGTTCGCCTGAGCGCATGCTTAAAGAGGCAGGATTTTAGAACCTTCATACCTTTGTGAGCACCAGGACGGCCACCGCCCATCCTGGAGACCAAACTCATAAAAGGGGGTGACCTTCTCCTGGGGCTTCCTCCTGAGGAGAATGTGAATGGATCACTGCTTCCACTTGTAGTTAGAAAACCCAACAATTAAACACATGGAGGTGGTTTTGACTTGGGCTTTTCTGCTGAGATAAACAGAGACTGGTGGTAAATAGCATATACATACTTGTTGAGTGATACCACGTGATCTGTGTATGATGGGCTCAGTGTTGGCTGTGAAGCTTGTTCTACATTTTTCCTTCCGAATAGTACCCTCTACTGTTAGCAGTTCATTGTATTACTCACACTCCACTCTTGCGTGTGAATACTCTTCATGCTCTCTTCCATTTCCCTGTTAGCAGACATTTCCAACTCACCACTACAAACAACCTGTGTATCTTTGCAAGATGTCTTTGTCTATGTCACATTATTTTTTTGGTTCAAAATTTCTCAAGATGATATGATGGTTAACTTACTTTTGGATTTATTTTATTTGTAACTGTGTAGGTCTGTGCATACAGATATGCACGTGTGTGCTGGTGTCCAAGGATCCAGGAAAGGGCATTGGATTCCCTGAAGCTGCAGTTACAGGCAATTGTGAGATGCTAGACATGGATGCTGTGACTGAGCTCAGGGCCTCCATAAGAGCAGTAAGAGCCTTTCAGCACACAGCCACCTTCATGATGGTCAGCTTCACAAACTAGGGAAGAGAGTGTCAATGAGGGGCTTTCACACTTGGCCTGGAGGCGTGAGACATTGGACTGTGTAAGAGTGAGAGATCAAGCACAAACAAGCAAGCAAACAGGCATGCATTCCTCCCTCTGCTCTTGACTGTGGCTATGATGTGGCTATTTCACCCCCTGCCGCTTTGACTTTCCCACATGACTTTTGAGCTAATGTAAGAGTGTTCACGGGACAGGAGGGAGAGAACCATGCCCACTCAGATGAAGGATCCCTTGTTACTAGAATGGGGGGGGGGGGCTTGCACTTTGCTCCTATGCTCACCCCCTCCTCTTTCCTCTCCCTGAGGACTCTGTCACAGACAGACCGTGCCCTGTGTCCATGGTCCTGAAGTCATCTGGTGTTTTTCTGCTAACTGGCAGAGCTGGTGGGCACTGAGTGGGTTTGGCCCTTTCTGTGACTTCTTAACCTAGCACAGATCCATGGAGGAGCCAGGACCAGAGGCTGAGGTGACTCCTGCTGGGCTGGGAGGGACCATGTGCAGACTGGGTGACCACCTCACCCAAACCACAGGGTGTTCACTCTGCAGAGCTCTGGGGACTCCTGGGAAGGCCTGGGTCTCTTAGGGCTGTCCCTGGGGTTTCAGGTAACCCTCACTGTCTCTGCACACATGTCCTCCATGGCCCTCCCATGACTAGCCATGCTGGCCTCCCTTCTAAGACATGAGGCTCCTGCTGACAGGAAGGTGGCCTCTGCCTTCAGAGGGTCAGCACTGCAGCGGGCCCCAGAACAGCTGAAATGTCTCCTAACATGGAGCCCCAGGGTCCTCGTGGGAAGAGACACTAGCAGAAGGTTCCAGCCAGCTCCTCTCTTGAGAAGTAGGGGTGTAGCATGAGCTCCACCTTTCAGATCTCTTCCTCTGCTTAATGGAGGTTAATTCTACCGGAGTCCCCTTGACTCATCCTTGGAAGCAACACCAGCCGGGGGAGGGGGGATTCTGGGTGGCCAAGGACCAGATGTAGGTCAGTATTCTACAGCCTGCAGGAGGTGGCTCGGAATCTGAGTGCAGGCCAGCTGTGGTCGCTGACTCACGCCCACACCGGCGTCAGCTATTTCTGAACTGAAAGGCATCCTATCTCCCTCCTCACCTTGAGCGAGCCCTGGTCTTCAAGCACACCTCCCTGCGACCCAAGCAGGACAAAGCTGGGGATGAAACTAGACACATCCTCCCATGAGCTGTCCCTGCGCCATGCCGGCAGGAAAGAACAGTTCAAAAGAAGGCAGCGGACAATTCCAGACAATCTAGAATTTGGAGTTGTAAGAACACCCTCCCTCCCTACCTCTTTCCCTCTTTCCCTTTGTCTTCCTTCTCTCCTTCTCTCTGCCTCCCTCTTCCTTCCTCCTTCCCCCTTCTTCCCCCTCACTCCTTAACTTTCTTTCTGCTTTTTTCTTTGTGCTATGGAAAGCACACACTGTGTGAGACATGGGATGGGACATGGTCCCTGTCATGCCTGGCAGGAAGGAATGAGAACAATGCCCTTGGGTGCTGGGTCTGACTGCTCTAAGCACATTGCCTAGGCCCCTCCACACATGATTCAAATTCTCTCAGCTGCATCAGAAGGGCTTTCTTAAAGTTGAGAGAGCCGAGCACAGAACTGGGTCCCGGGCTGCTTTTCTGAAGTGATGGAGACTGCCAGGAGGAGTTTTTGGAAGGCTGTGCTTCCCTTTCCCTGTTGAGGAAAGCATTTCACACCCCAGGGCTCGCTGGATCTAAGATAATGTCAGGGTCTGAAAACCCAGCTAGATTCCTCACAGGGAAGGCCGTCCTGTCTCCCAGGTGCCAGTGGTGGGAAACACTCTGGCCCAGGCTGTCGCTCAGTGCTGAGAGCCGAGCTAGGGTTTGCGAAGGCTCGGCAGTGCTCCCTCCACCCCAGCCGCCTTAAACTTACACACAAGCTTTCCCTGCACAGCCCAAGCTGGCCTTAAATGTCGGGCCCCCACCTCACCGTCCTACAGACCACGGGGCCGGTGTCCAGCCTCTGCTCGGCCAAGCCCTGGTGTCGTCCCTGAGCAATGAAATGGGGCCCAGACAAGGCTTCAGGAAGCAGACCTCGTCTCTGCTGTGTTCCCTGTGACCCAGCTCCAGGCTTTGCCTCAGCACCGGGGTGAGGTATCATCTCTTTGTCATGGGCGGGGGGGGGGGGAGGGGCGCTGTGGGTGATTTGGGGGACGAAGGGAGATAGACAGAAGTCTGGTAGTTACTGTCCAGTGTTCTACATACCCTCAACCTGGAGGAAGAGGAGTCAGTCCATTGGTCCTGAGAAAATAAAGGGCACTGGGCAGGGGGAGGGGCACCGAGTGGTGGCTCTGTGTTCTTGACCTTGCACCAGACTCTGGGGGACACCATCCCTGGGAGGAACACCTGCCCGGCACTGACCGAAGTTTCTCAGTTGGAGTCAGGCCTCCTCCCGGCCAGGCTGATGCTGGCTCCACTCTGAAAGCTTCCCAGTCCGCTCTGGTCCACAGGCTTCCTGGAGCCTCCTTAAGTGATTCGTTTTAAGTACAGGCGACCACAAAAATAATTTGTTATTCTTAACTATTTAATTCTGTGAAGGACAGTGTTGAGATTTCACAGTGAATTAATTGAAGTCGTCTGTCTGCCTTCCCACTCCTGAAAACCCTCCTGCATTTTTTAAAAAATATTCAGCACACTAAATAAAAGGCTTCACAGAACCTACCATGGGCACTAAGTAGGCAATAATAAAGACAGGCTCACAATGGGCAAAGCATTCGCCGTGCAAGCATGAGGGCCTGAGCTCAAGCCCCCAGAAGTCACAGAGAGGCTGAACATGTGACCTATGGTCAGGCACCCCTGTGGGGAGATGGGAGGCAGGGTCAGGAGAACACTGGGAGCCCTCTGGCCAGCTAGCCCGAGAGACAGAGCCAGAAAACAACAGACTCTGCCACCACCACGGTGGAATGTGAGGGCTGACACTGGAAATTGTCGTCTGACTTCTACCACTCAGACACTATGACATATGTATGCCAGTGTATACACACACAAATAAATAAATAAAGTTCATCATAATCAACCTTTGTTTTTGCAACTAGCAGACAGATCAGGAGAGAAAGGCAGTCCTACACCAGAACACTCCCATGTGTTAAAGATAAGTAATAGAGCATTTCTGTGTGTACATATATATATATATATATATACATGTAAATATACCTACACACATGTCTCTATGTACCTCATTTGCATGCATATGTGTACAGGCTATGGTAGCTAGCACGCCTCTCCAGTCTTTATCACAGTAGTAGCTCACAGAGCCCCACGCCTACCCTTTTCCGTATTAGCCTCTGTATGGAGCCCAGAGACTCCGGCACGCTGGGCAGGCACTCTGCCACTGAGCTTGCCCACAGTGCTCCTTTCACTGGCATTTGGGGACAGTGTCTCACCAAGCTTCCCTGGCTGACCTTGACATCACTCTGGCTCAGACAGGACTTGACCTGTGGTCCTCCTGCCCCAACTTCTGCCTGCCACCAGGCCTGGACACTTTGTTTGTTTGGTTTGTATGTGTTTGTGTTTTGCCCGCATGTATGCCTGTGCCCGGTTGTCTGTCTGGTACCCTCAAAAGCCAGAAGAGAGAGTCTGGTTCCCTAGAACTGGAGACGCTGGGAATCAAGCCTGGTCCTCTGCGAGAGCCATCCTCCAGCCTCCAGTGCACGGCTCTGCTAAGCACAAAATGCATTTCTAACTATGTGAAAACAAAAACAGCCAGACAGGTGCCTGCAGGATGAGCCTGCAGCGCACATATGGCAAAGGACCGCATCTGAGATCCGAGAGAGAGGTGGCTCCGTACACACAGAATTGTAGCAGGGCCTGGGAGATTACCATGTTTATAGTTTTAGAAACTTTCTTCCAGCTCTTCCACCTTCTCAAAATCCAAATCTAGCAGACACCCAGGAGATGAGATGCAGCCTGCTGCCAGGACAGCCCATGGTACAGCGCTTGCCAGGCAGGTACCAGGCCCTGTTCCATCCTCAGCACCAGGAAACCTGAGCTGACCTTCAGAGAGGGTGAAACAGTTGAGAATGTAGAGAACGCCCAGTCTATAGCATACTGCCTCACAAGCCCAAGGACCAGAGTTCAATCCCCAGAACCCACATTTTCAGAGCTGGAGCTGGTGGCTTGTGTGGGGTCGGCCCAGCCTATGTGTCCAGCTTCAGGCCAGTGAGAGACCCTGACTCAAACAAACAAAAGCTGAGTCTTCTCGTCTCGATTGTGTGCACACGCTAGCAACAGCCTGCACATACAAACACAACACAGGTGAGGAGGGCATGAGCCTTGCACTGCAGTCTGACCTCCTGGTTCCCAGAGACCCTAGGCCCCCGCAACCAAAATGGTGGCTCAGGGGACCACTTCCTCTTGGCCAAGCCCAACTCAAGCCAGGTGGTTGGCTGTCTTTAAGACAGTTCTCCGTGCTTTGGTGGTGCTGGGGACCCCCAAACCTCACGTCAGCCCTGCAGAAGGGACACTACAGGGGACTGAAAACACATACATGCACACTACTGCGTGTGATCAAGAATAGACCCGTGTGGCTCTCAGAATTCTGTCCTGAAAATCCCCCAAAAGGCCCCTCAAATCATGCCAGCATGAGGCCGCCCCTGAGCTGAGAGCCTAGCTGAGGACATGGCTCGGCCTTTGTTTCTAGAGGGCATCATGACCTGTCATTGCTGCACAACCTAGGACGTTTGTTGAGTGTCTCAGCCTAAATCCAAAGAAAGAGGTGGCTCTGCATCATCACCTGTAGTGAGATGTCTTGGTGGGACAGCTTCCTTGGAAGAGGAATGCAGAGGCGCCACTAGAGGGCTCTGCAGGGACCCGGGAGCTTCTCCTTCCCTGCAGACAGGGGAGAGCGACCCCAGAAGCCCCGGCCCTGTGGATTCCATCATTACATTTATTGTAGCTGTTCAGGAGTCAAGAGAAGCTACTTCCAGGCGCTGCTTCCCCTGGCCACCTGGGCACGGCAGGTGGGCGGCACCCGAAGCGGCTGGTGGGAGCTGCTCTAGGGGAAGTGTGCTGGCAGTACCCCTCTCCACCCGCATCACAGCACCTGTTACCGTTATGGAGGTTCTAATGATGTCGTACATCACAACATCAATTCCGAGACAAGCTCAGGAGCTCTGGTGATCAAGAATAAGAAAACCCACCTGAGTCGGATTCCAGGTAGAGCCAGGGGGCAAGCCCCGAGGTTTGGATAGCAGTGAGTGGGTGGCAGAGAGCCGGTTAGGTGGGAGTCTTGGAGCTTGGGGGCTGCATGAGTCCACCAGCAAAGCGCTGGCAACCTTGATGATGTCTATAAGGACTTAAGAGCAGCCAGTAAACACCACTCAGGACTGGGGGCCGTTCAGAGTGATCTTAAAGCTTCCAACACGCATCACTAGTCAGCTCCTTGTGGTCTCTAGAGGTGGGCACTGTGCAGTCAGCGCAGCGGTAGCGAGAACTTTCATCTTGTTCCCTGGAGTCCGGCCTCTCTAGCGTTGTCTTTAAGAAGACAATTTCTTTCTGTTTGTGGACACGTGTACCTCCTGGCTGTGCGCTTGCCTGTGCACACAGGTGCCAGCAGAGGCCAGGAGAGGGCGTCGGTTTTCCGAAGCTGGAGGTGTAGGCTGTTGTGAGCCCCGCTGTAAGTGCAGGGTGGGAACCCCAATCCTCTGAGAGGGAATCCCCACTCCCACTGCAAGGCCTCCTGGCTGCTGGTATCACCCCAGCACTCAGGCCTTTGCTTCTTTCTAGGGACTCTGCCTTGACAGAGCTGTCCTTGGGGCCAGAGAAAATACTCCTCCAGTCCCCCCGGAAGGGAGTGCAAGTTGTGGGGGCGTCCACCCCAGCCCCTTCACCCTCTGGGTGACAGTTCAGGTCTCCTCCTCCGGCCAGGCAGAGCCAGCCACCTACAGGGTTCACTGCCAAGGGTCTCCCTGGCCTGGCCATGCATGGGCTCAGGAGGAGGAGAAGGAAGAGGGGGAGGAGGAGGAAGAAGAGGAGGGAGAGGAGGAGAAAGTGGAGGAAGGGAAGGAGGGGGAGGAGGAAGGGGATGAAGAGGAGGAAGAGGAGGAAGGGAAGGAGAAGGAGGAAGAGGAGAAGGAGAGGAGGGAAAGGAGGAGGGGGAGGGAGATAAGGAGGAGGAGGAGGAGGAGGCCGAGGCCGCAGTCAGGACAGGGCTGGGGGCGAGCCAGTGAGCGAACGCAGCGCGCGTGGGCCCCGGGGCCGGGCGTCCCGGGGCGGAGCAGGTGAGCCGGCGGGGTGGGCGTGCGGAGTGCACTTGTGCGTGACGTCGGAGCTCGCCGCCAGCCGGGAGGAGGAGGAGGGCCGCGGCCGGCAGGATGTGCGCGGGGCCGCCGCAGTGAGCGGGCGACGGGAGCGGGCCGCGGCGCGGGGCCGGCCCGGGATGCAGGCGCCGCGCTCACCATGAAGAAGCACTCGGCCCGCGTGGCCCCGCTCAGCGCCTGCAACAGCCCGGTCCTGACCCTCACCAAAGTGGAAGGTAACGCGCGGGGTGGCGGGCGGGGGCGGCGTGCCTGGAGAGGACGCGGGCGGGGGCGGCGGCTGGGGACGCCGGCCGCAGTGCAGCGCGGGCCCCGGGCCGCCTGGGCTGGGCTCCCCGCACCGGGGCGCACAGGGGCGGAGAACCTGGTGGCTCTGCGCCCCTGCCTTTCCTGCTGTCCCCCGGCTCGCGCCCAAGAGGAGAAAAGAGCCGAGACCAGCCAGAGAGAGCACCTGCCCCTATGTATGTGCGTGCGTGTGTGTGTGTGTGTGTGTGTGTGTGTGTGTCTGTCTGTCTGTCTGTCTGTCTGTCTGTCTCTCTCAGACACACACACACAGGCACAGGAGTGTGTGACCTGAGTGGGAAGCAGCCCTCTGGCACCCCACCCCAGGAGCCCAGAGGTGAGGCACACCCACGCTCCTGGGAGACTGGACGTGTCCGGCTGATGGCAGCTGGGGAGAGCTTGGCAGGTGAG
Source organism: Pachyuromys duprasi (assembly GCA_028658305.1). Lineage (NCBI taxonomy): Eukaryota > Metazoa > Chordata > Mammalia > Rodentia > Muridae > Pachyuromys > Pachyuromys duprasi. The sequence goes on from CM053744.1 coordinate 60,182,354, forward strand.
GGGTCCCCACAGCAGCGTATACACACGCTCTTCCCAGGCCTGAGAGCTCTGGGAAGAGCTCCGGCTCTGGGCGGCTCTGGGAAAGAGTTCCTGCGCTGCCTGCCTTTTCCCCAGCATGGAGCCACCCCCACTCGGGGGAGGTGAGAGAAGGGGCCATGGAGGAGGGCTGGGAGTTACTCAGACACAGCTGCTGTTCTGCTGGCCTGGAAGAGGACCCTGCTTTCCAGCAGGGGCTGGCTCTTAGCTGCTCCCGGGAGGAAGCTTGGTAGCTCACCAGCCTGCCGGGAGCAGAGAGGAGCACCCCGTAAGGCCTCCATCCCAGTCTCTGCTGGCTGTCAGGCAGGGCTCCAAAGACCCTGGTTTACAGCCACTGCCTGAGTCGGGCCCTCTGGGGTGTGTGAGGGTGTGTGTGTTGGGGTGTGTGAGGGGGTGTGTAAGGTCCCTGTGTCTTCCCTTGTGCTCCTTGTTGGAATAATAATCCCGAGGACCGGTAGTATTGGACATCTTGCGTATCAAATGTTTACATTATGGTTCATAACACTAGGAAAATGACGGTGTGAGGTAGCCATGGAATAACTTTGTGGTTGGGGGTCGCCTTGCTGTGAGGACCTGTATTAAAGGGCTGCAGTGTTAGGAAGGTGAGGATGCTGCACTGGACAGAGGGCAGTAGGTATGCATCCCCCATGCTGGATCCATCCTGCTGCCTAAGATGAGGGCGTGAGGAAAGGAGCACACTGGCCTGGACCAAAGCGGCTGTGGAGGGTCCTGAGCGTGGGACCTGGCTCATCCTTTCCTTCAGAGTGGCCTCTTGTCTGGACATCCCTATTTCCTTCACTTCTCTCTGTGGTTGTCCTCTGCCTCACACCATAGTCTCGGGGAAGACTTGGTCCTGATTATCTGCATCAGAAATGAGTGAAAGAGCTTGCTCTCTGAGGGATGGTGGTCTCGGGGTGAGTGAAGAGGGGGCCGGAAGCTGGTGTGTCCACTCAGGAGCTCCTCCAGAGAAGCCAAACACTTCT
>CM053744.1:60183872-60211002 GCA_028658305.1 Pachyuromys duprasi
GGTGTGGACAGGGCTGGTGTGGACAGGAGTGGTGTGGACAGGGGGACGTGGACAGGGCTGGTGTGGACAGGGGGACGTGGACAGGGGGACATGGACAGGGCTGGTGTGGACAGGGCTGGTGTGGACAGGGCTGGTGTGGACAGGGGGACGTGGACAGGGCTGGTGTGGACAGGGCTGGTGTGGACAGGGCTGGTGTGGACAGGGCTGGTGTGGACAGGAGTGGTGTGGACAGGGGGACGTGGACAGGGCTGGTGTGGACAGGGCTGGTGTGGACAGGGCTGGAGTGGACAGGGCTGGCATGGGCAGGGGGTTGTGGACAGGGCACAGCCTCTGTGCCTGGCTGTCACAGGATGCAGGTTAGGAGACAGTGTGGCTAACGGCTCGGGAGAAGGAACAGAGAGGGGAGGGCACTCGCTTCCTGGGCTCCATGAGTGGTGAGCTCTGGCACACACATAGTGAGGAGGAGCCAGGGCTGAGAAGAAGGCAGCTGAGAGTGTGGAGCCATGAGACAGGTGAGCACAGCAGGATGTGAGCCTGGGCCCGAACCTGTTCATCACTGTGGGGAGGGTCCTTAGGGAGGATCAGCCGACTGAAACCACCAAGTGTGTTAGTGAAGAGAGCCAGCTGATCCTTTTACTGCTGTGTGTGTGCATATGTGTGTATGTGTGTGTGCGTGTATGGGTGTGCATGTGCCTGTGTGTGATTGAAGCCGAAGCGAGGAACTGAGCTCCATCCCAGAAGCCAGGTAGAAAGAGGTGGGAGGCATGTGTGCCCACACTTCCAGGGAGGAGGGAGAGTGTCCCTGGACTAATGACCATCAGGGAGTGCAAGTCCGTGCGCTCCAGGCTCCACAAAAACCTGTCTCAAATAATAATAATAAATAAATCAATAATAACAGTAATGCAGGTGACTGAAGAAAACACCTGTCATCGACCTCCGGCCTCCACATGTTTCATACACAAGCATGCATGCACACCCCCTGTGTACACGTTCGTACACAATCAAAGGAGAACACCTGCTGTTGCGGAGGTTCAAGCAGGAGCTCTAGGCTTACACTCAGCGCTGACATGGCCCCCGGCCACGTGTGTCCATGGCATCCCTGTGAAGCGGGCCTCACGTGATCCCTGACATATATGAGGAGCACCACCTGGTGCAGTCATGAGACATGTGGGGCCTGTGGCCGTGAGCATCCCCACCACTGTAACACACACACACACACGCACACACACATGCATACAGCAGGGTGGGCACAGGACGGAGGAGTAACCACCAAATCACCAGCACTGAGTAGTGCTAGGAAGGAGCAGGAGCCTGAGCACCCAGAATGGGAAGTGTGCAAACCGGAGGGCACCTGCTCTGAGAGTGCCCGCTCTCCCACTCTGAGGCTCAGCAGCACCTCAGGGAGGTGGAGGGAGACACACGTGGCAGAGCCAGGGTTGCGTTGGGTCACGGGCAATGATGGGCTGAGCTCTGACCAGCAGACACTTCCCTGTGAGGTGCTGGTGGAGAGCAGAGGCTGTGACAGGGCACGAGAGGGTGTCAGAGGCCGCACCAGGGCATGAGAGGGTGTCAGAGGCCACACCAGGGCATGAGAGGATGTAGCCGCACGGAGACCACAGACAGAAAGCCAAGGAAGGGGCTGAGTGATGGAGCCGCTGCCTCAGTGGGGTGTTCTGCAGGACACACAAGCAGCGTGGGGAGCGGTGGTCTCTGAAGGGGTGAGCAGGACCGGCCCCTGCACAAGCTCTCTGGGCAGACTGGCTGGCCTGGGGTAGAGAGGGGTAGGGAGCTGTGTGCCCCTGGAGGCATTGTGACAGTGAGCAAAGAAGAGAAGGTGAGCAGGGAAACAGTGGGCAGGGAAGGCAGAGAAATGGTGAGCAAAGTGAGCAGAGAGGCGGTGTGAAGTGGGAGCAGCAGGGCCCGCTCTGGACACTTTGATCCTTACAAAGGCAGGAAGCAGCGTTCTCGTCTGCCCCGGATGCTGGTGCCCCAGATGTTGGTGCCCGGATGACAGGTGCAGACTGAAAACATGGAGAGGTGGGAGCAGCTTCAGCACAGCTCCACAGAGGGGGCCCGGAGAGGGACCTAATCCTTAAAAGCCTTTCTGGCGGGCGAGGGTTTCCCAGTTAAGACATCCCGTACCAGGGGAGGGTCTAGAGGAAGGGCGCTGGGGAAGGGGAGGAAGGATGCTGGGGAAGGGGAGGAAGATGAGGAAGGACGCTGGGGAAGGTGGAGAAGGGAAGGAAGGATGCTAGGAAGGGGAGGAAGGACGCTGGGGAAGGGTCTGGAGCCATCTTCCTTCTCTGCTCCCCCCCCCCCTGCCGCCACACTCACTAATTAGTAGATCACACATGTTGGCTTGGCCACAGAGCTGCTGTCTCTGTGCTGATCTCCCATCAGCCCTTGGAACATCAGTGAATCCAGCCAGCAACTGACACACTAAGAGACTGGTGGACCTGATTAAGAGCCCACACAAGGACACACAGGGACTGGGGGGTGTGGTATGGGCAAGCACATGTGTGTGTCCTTGCTGGCATGCACTTGGGGGAAGTTTTGATGAGTGGGGATTGTTAGGGCGCGCAGCACGACTCCAGCCTCTTCCACAGTTTTAGAACCCGGAAGCGAAGAGGTGGGACTCGGGATGACAGGGCGGCAGAAGAGAACGGAAAACCATCCCCGAAAGCTGAAGCCAGCAACAGGGAGAGACGTCATGGCGACCCGGGCTACAGATGTGTGAGTGTATGTGTGTGTGTGTATCTGTGTATGGATGTGTGTATGTATGTGTGTGTGTGTCTGTGTATGGATGTGTGTATATGTATGTGTGTGTGTATCTGTGTATGGATGTGTGTATGTGTGTGTGTGTGTCTGTGTATAGATGTATGTATATGTATGTGTGTGTGTCTGTGTATGGATGTGTGTATATGTATGTGTGTGTGTCTGTGTGCGTGGCCTCCACGCTATGGGTGCACTGTGATACCCCACTCCCAAGGTGAACAGTGGGAGACTGAACCGGGTCGTGTTCACCACCTGAAGGCCACCCCTTGCTTCCATGAGCTGGCAGGAAGGTTTAGTCTTCAGTTTGAGGTAAAATGCTCTGTGGCCTGTGCTTGCACGGCTCGGCTGCTCTGTTGCTGTGGTTCTTTCCCCCTGATCGTCCAGCCGACCAGAAGAGGGGGGCTGGCAGTGTCATGCCTGGCCAGCAGCCGTTTTGTCACGTGGGGGCACACAGCCAGCTGCCCCTTCCTGATGGCCCAAGGCTGCAGGGAGCTGTTTCCAAGAGGGGCAGTCCTGCATGCCGTCCATCCACCAGCTGGCTCACGTTGGCCTTGGGAGTTCCCACAGTCAGAGTCCAGGGTCTAGACACCCCATCGTAATCAGACACTAAGACACTTTCCAAGTCTCCACATCGTCCACTAAGGTCACTTTCTACTATAAAATACTCATTTTGTTTCTTAAAGTTTTCTCCACAGAGACCACAGTCTCTCCGTCTCTGTATGCTGCCCCCATTGAGGGGTTATTTCACAGCTAAAGCTGAAATGGTTCCCACAGGGAGCAGCTGTGAGGGGGAATTCCCTGCTCCTGACTCAGTGTTGGAGGTTGGTCTGATGTGTGCTACTGGCCCTCAAGATCTGGTACACCTATCCTTGATGTGTAAATCTACCTGATTGGCTCATTAACCAGCCTATACCTGGGCAGGGCAGGCTGGGGTGGGCGTGGCTAGGGTTCCCAGGCTTGGAGAGGACAGGAGAATCATGGGAGATAGACAGACAGGAAGAGAGGAGGAAGGAGAATGCCACGATGAGTTAGTGTGTAGAAAAAAAATCATGTGGGCCAAGAGGAAGGCCTCCAATAATGCTGTGAAAATGTCCAGATGAAGAATACAAGCAAATACCATGCGATTATGGATGGAAGGTAGACCAGATGAGGATAATTAAGGAGGATGGCATTGGATGGGGGCTGGGAGATGGATGGTGAGGTTAGTGAAATATCTACCTGGCCCAAGGTAAATAAGGCAACTGTAAATATAGCAGGTGTCTGTGTCTTAGTATTTGTGTTAGTGGGTTAGGTAATACCGCCGTGATAATTAATACAACTAATGATAAACATTATATAGCCCAACACCCATTTTTTATTTACTACAGCAAAAGGACATCAAATTAAAATCTGTGCCCCCTGTGCTGGTCACCCAAGTCCTGATGGTGACAGATCTGGGTCTGCCCTGGTCTTCATGAGCACAACGGACACTCTGCCCTGCTCAGCGCAGAGCTCGGTCACTGTGTCTCCTCACTCCTCATGCTGAGTTGTGCTGTTCCGCTGTGTGCTCCCCTGGCCTTTTCCTGTGTGTGCATGTGAAGGCTGAGGGGTGTTCTCATGTGTCTTCCTGTGAGAACATCAATTCCCGGGGCTGGGGCGATGGCTCGGCTGGGGAAGTGCTTGCCTTGCCAGGACCTTCGTTCACTGCCAGAGCCCACAGACAAAGCCACGTGAGGTGGCACACACCTGCCACCTCAGCCCTGGGGGGTGGAGACAAATAGCCGGCCAGCTGAATGGGCACAGTCTGGCTAAGTGAGAGACCGATTCCCCCATGGTGGGCCACCTGGTCCCCGCACAGGGGCAGATCTGGGTCTGCTGTGCTGTGTCCCTTTGAATTAACAGCTCAACACGGACTGCAGAGCTCAGCCACAGCTTTGGACTTCACACTTCTGGAGGCTGGAGGGTCACAAGGTGTGACACCCCAGGTTGACCTCTGACCTCCACATGTGTGCCCAAAACACTCATCCCATTACCCTACAACCTAATCTCTTCTTCAGAGGTCCTTCCTCCATGCACAGCCACACTGGGCTTCAGGGCCTCAACCTGTGGATTAGACAGGACTGCCAGCACACTCAGGCCCCAAACGGCAAACCCCAGCCCCACAGATGCTCAGGCTCTTCTGTCCTTAGGGGAACCTAAAGTGTCCAAAAGCACAGCCGTTACAAGTTCTCCAGGTCCATGGATGTTGTGGAGCTGGACACCCGTGGGTCGGAGCCGAATGGCCACTGCTCACTGACCCATGACCTTCAAAGCCTCCTCAGTCCTGGCTACAAAACAACAACACTTACTGCCACACTCACAGTGAGGAAGGAAGGAGTCCGGTGTAGATGGAGCTTGCCTCGCTGTCTTCTTGCTTGTTACCCCTTCTTCACTGCCCAGGGTCAGCGTCTCAGATGGCCATGGTTTCCATTCTCTTTCCATGCTCAGAAGCATGGCTGGGGTCTCCTCAGAGGACAAGCTGGAATTTACTCTGACTTAGAGTCCAGGAATTCCCATGGAGGTGCGGGTGGGTGTCTGGCAGAGCCGGTGAACGTGGTGGTGCTCAGGGATATGGAAGGTGTGGGCCTGGTCCATGAGTCCTTCTGTTTCCTCCAGGCTGCTGTCCATCGCTGCAGGCACATCCCGAGTGCTCACTTAAAGAGTAGGTGAAACAAAGCTGCTCAGATGTGTTTGGGGAGATGAGTCATCCTTGCAGCAGGCAGACACGGAAGCTTTCTTTCAAGCCCCGAATTTTCATGGGACACTTTGGCAGCCTAGTTTGAGCTTGTGTCTCTTCCAGGGGACTCATCTTTGGGCTCTGTCATTCCCGGGAATTCCGGGGGAAGGAAGAGCTGGCTGGGCCTGGGCAGCTCACTGTCACATCCTGGGGGAACAGAAAGAGAGAAACTGGCCGTTAAGATATGGACACAGAAAATACTTCCCACTTGCGGAAAGCCGCGCTCTTCTGGGGCCATGTCTACCTTGTGCCTCAAAGTTGACAGTAAGGATTTGTGAATGATCAGCCCCAAAATTAGTTACCTGAGAGGAACACCAGGAAATACCCACACGTGCTCCCAACAGCGGCTTCCAGAGCTCACTGCCGTGCTCAGTAATCATGATTATTCCTGCTCTCCTCCAGCCCTGTGCTGTCAGCCTGGGGTGATGCTTCGGAGGCCCACTGTTCTCCTGCAGGATACTGCCAGGGTCTGTCTCACACATAAGTGTCCTGTGATGTTTTGTCACACTCCGAGTTCCCTAAGTGGTGCTTTGAACTTGACCCCAGAATGCCAGCGTGTTTCACTGATGCCCTGGGTGGCTGACGTGCTTGTAGGATGCACGACACACACAACCCTGTGAACAGGACAGAGTCCACGTGGTGGCACGCCTGGTAAAATGCAGGGTAGAAACAATGCAATCCCGAGTCTGCGGTGTGGGTGTGTCAATGGTGGCAGAGGCTTGGATGTGGAGAGACCGTTCGTCTTGCTCAGATGAAGTGTGTTGAGAGGAAGGACAGATTCCCTCCACTCCTCAGGGGTTTGCTGCACACTGATAGAGAATATTTTTTATTTATACTGGTAGGAAGCACTCAGAGTAGGCTATGTGGACACTGGGAAGATGGCTCAGCTAGTTGGTGAGTGTCACACGAGTGAGGACATGAGTTAAGGTGGGGTCTGGGGAGACGGCATGGTGGCTAAGGTGCTGGCCATGAGCGTGTACAGGCCCCAGAGCCCACATAAAGGTGGGTGCATGTGGCAGCCTGCCAACAACTCTGCTACACGGGAAACAGGCAGGACGCTGGCAGAGCAAGCTGGCAGAACAGGCGAGCACCGTGGGAGAGATGTCCCCACCTCAGTGTAAGGCGGAGTAAAGAAGATACCAGTGTCACCTCAGCCTGTGCACACACACACATGTGCACACACTCAGGAGGGCTCTCACATGTACATGTGCACATATCCCATGCATACACATGTGAAAAACAAAACAAGAACACTGGCATGCTGGCAGACAGGCGGATCCCTGGGACTCACTGGCCAGCCAGCCTCACACAATCAGTGAGCTCCAGGACACTGGCAAACCCTGTCTCAGAAACAAGATGGACTGCACCTGGGAAATGACATCCAGCCTCCGAACACAGGAGCACACAGGCGCACACATGCACACACACACACAGTGGGGAAGGTGAGGAAACTGATCTAACCAGGACTTCAGGGTGAAGTGCAGTGAAGTGATGGTGGCAGCATCCTCTTCTGTTGCTCTCTGTGAGCCAAGGCCAGTGTAACTCTGCCATATTGTTTGTAGGGGGTGTCAAGCCAGCTGAGCACTGAGCGTGCCATTTGTTCATGGTCACACTCCCCTTCGAGATTACAGAGCTAGACAGCGGCCAGATCAAAGAAGCACTTGGCATAGACCTTGGGTGGTGGTGGGCGAAGGGTCAGTCAGTGGATGTCTGTGCGTGTTTGCCACGAGAACGTGAGGACCGGAGTCCCAGTCCTGGCACCTGACCAAAACCAAGCCAGACACGGTTGTGCATACCCAGCGTGGCAGAGACAGAGGCAGGAGGACCCCGGGGCTTGCACTCGGGCCAGCCTCACTGAATCAGTGGGCTCCAGTTCAGCTCGGAAACTGAAGTGTATGTGTGTGTGTGGGGGGGGGGTAAACCTGTAGCTGGAGAAGCTGCCGGTCCCCATGAATGCTTGCTCCAGGGCTCAGCATGTGCCTGTGCTGTGCCCTAAACAGACACCTTCTTTATTTCCACCGTCATCATTTCTAATATAGGCTCTTGGCAGAGATAGGGACACACACTTTGAGGGCCCTGAAGTGCTAGGTGCAGGGGAATGTGAACCCCGCAGGCGGGGGTGGAGGTCAAATCCATCACACTTCCACTGGAAGTAGATTCCACTCTAAGTTCTGAGGATCTACTGTCAGTTAGGTCAGGAACGGCGGGCAGGGCATGAAGCAAGAGCCCAGGGCCTGTTCTCCCGGCTCCACCCTCAAGCGTTGGCGACACAGAGGCCATGGGTGTGGACTTCCTGGGCTCTTCCCATTTGGACATGGGCGTGTCTAAAAAGGGAGGATATATGTCCATCCCAGGTTGGCTTCAGATTCCCTGTGCAGCCCAGGGTGAGCTTCTGGCCCTCCTGCCTCTAGCTGGCAAATGCTGGGATTATGGCCGTGCATCGTCGCAGATGTGTGCACCACAGTTCAGTTTCCGCAGCGCTGCGGATGGAACCCGAGCTGTGCATGTGCTTCTCCAACTGAGCTGCGTCCCCATCCAAACTGCACCTGGAACACCACACACTGGCTCTGACGGGCCATGGCCTCACTTACTTTGATTTTTGGCCCAAACAGACACAGTGGACCACCTTGAGTTGGGATTTGTCCCACAGAAGTGTCGTGTTTCAGAAAGCACGCAAGCTTCCTTCTGTTGAAACTGTTTAAATGTCTGTTGGGTCAGGCAAAATACAAGAGTGTGTAAACCCAGAGTGTCTGGTGCCTGTTTCCTGCACACCCTGGGCAAATGTGTTTCTCCAGTCAGCCAAGCGCTCGGTTCAAACCCTAGTGTGTCATAATCGGTACATGGAGGCAGGAAGCTGTGACCCCATCACCAGGGAGGAGCAAGCAGAAGCATCAGAAGTTTAAGATCTTCCCTAACTCCATAGCCGGTTCAGTGCCACCCGAGAGGCATGAGTACCCGTGTTTGAGCTTCTCCCTCTTCTGGAAACACGTTCCCCAAACTCACCTGCAGGTCACTGCTGAAGTCAGGTCCAGTTCAAGGATCTAGGATGGAGCCCAAGAGTTTGCAGGTCTAAAGGGCTGCTGGGGCAGAGCTGAAGGGCTCTGGAGAGCCTGGCCTGGGGTAGGAAACCTGGCACACGCCTTCCAGCTGTGGTGCCGAGCCCCTCCCTGGCCCACACTGTGGCAGGGATCCGACTGTGGGTTCTGCCTGAAGCCCCAGCTAACACCCCTTCTCTTCTTCAGGGGAGGAGCGCCCCCGGGAGCCTCCGGGCCCTGCAGAGGCCCAGGCGCCGGCTGGGACCGAGGCCGGTGGGAGGAGCGCCCGGCACCGCTGGACGTGTTCTCCGGAGCGGCTCAGGAAGGCCTTCTGGGGCGTGGCCGTCGTGTTCTGTGTGTGTGCCTCCTGGGCCGGCTCCACGCAGCTTGCCAGGCTGACACTCAAGACCTTCGACGCACCCTTCACCCTCACCTGGTTTGCCACCAACTGGAACTTTCTGTTCTTCCCGTTGTACTACGCAGGGCACGTGTGCAAGTCCACAGAGAAGCAGTCTGTGAAACAGAGATACAGGTAGGGACTCCTAGACCGCCGGTCACTCCTCCGGGGCTGTTTCCCAAGCACCAGGCCGCTAAACTGATCCTGCAGACCAGTGCTGGTGGGCGGTGGAGGGACCCGAGGGTGAGGAAACAGGAAATGCACCTGCTCTGCCAGGAGAGAGGTCAGAATTCGGCTGTGGTAGGCCTTGGAGGTGTGGCAACAGAAGCAGAATGCTCACTCCAGCCAGGGGAGTGGAGCTGGGCTGAGGGAAGGATGAAGTGACGGGGGCCGAGTGCTTGGGAGCTTCCTGCAGCTCACGTCCCCTAGCCTCTTTCTGGTTTTCCACATGTCTCCTCCCTCACGTGAATGATAGCATGAGTCTGAGTGTCTGACAACAAGGCAGGGTGTGCAGTCAACAAACTGCCTTACCTCCCACAGAATCAAGGCCCACACCTCGCCATGCAGCAGGCCCCCTGGGCCCTTCTTGAGACCAGGGGTGTGACCTACAGTGTTCCAGTATAGCACAGCTCGTAGCTGCTTTCTGTTTGTCATGGGCTGTGTCCAAGGACAGGCTCAGTCTGTCTTACCTGACACACTCAGGAAAGAATGTTGTTCAGGCTGACACTACTGACCCTGGAAATGTGGTCCATCAGTCTCTGGGGCTGAGCAAAAGCTGGAAGTCACAGACACTCCTTTCCATCTCTACCACCTTCCTCCCACTATACCCGGTTCATCCATCACATGCCCCCTTAACCAGCAGTCCCACATGGCTTCTCTGATGCTCTGATAAAACACTGACCAAACACAACACAGGGAGGAAACACTTTATTTGGCTTATATGTCTTTATCATACACCATCATTGTGAGGGTCTGGGGCAGAGGCTCAAGGCAGGAACCTGGAGGCAAGAACTGCAGCAGAGGCCATGACTGGCCTCTATGGCTTGCTCAGCCTACTTCTTTATAGCACTCAGTACCACTTGCCCACAGCCAACAACACCCTCCTACAGGTCATCTGATGGAGGCATTTTCTCAGCAGAGGTCCCCTCTTCCCAGATAACTCTAGCTTGTGTCAATTTGGAAAAAGAGAGAGAGAAAATGAAAGGAAGGAAGGAAGGAAGGAAGGAAGGAGAAAGGAAGGAAGGGTGGGTGGTGGGCACAGCTGCCAAACCCCACTGCTCACCACCTGCTTCAGACCTCAGGCTTGTCCGAATTGCTCTTAGAACTTCCATTACATGAGGAAGAGCATCACTGGGATCAGGGAGAACAGATGGAGAAGGATAGACCACTCAGTGGGAGAACAGATGGAGAAGGATGGACCACTCTGCGGGAACTAGACTTTCTTTGAGAAATATGCCATTATATCCTCACAGTTACAGATGGACAATTGGCCTGTGACTCAGGACACCAATTCAAGAGGAAGGGGCTCCGATGTGGTGTGCACAGAGCCAGCCTATCTCTCCCCTCAGGGTCTGAGGACAAGAACCCAGAGCCTATGGAGTCTTCTTGCTAACTTAAGGCAACAGCTCCTGGGCCAGCTGTAAATGGCTGGAGGGGTACTTAATGCAGCAAGCACTTCTGAACAGCAGCCAAGAGAGGAAGCAAATAGATTTAGGAACTGTGAGAGGGCTGGAGAAATCCCCAAAGGCCAGAAGGAAAGAATGGCCTGAGTCATGGGGAAAAGCAAACATCCAGGAAAGGCTGCATTTCTTAGCCAAGCGCTCCTGAGTGTATCAGCCTGTAATTAGGAGACAAGACAAATGTTCCCAGCAGCCATGCACGGCGAGAGTCCCTGAACCACAAAGGTGGCATAGTGCTGTCCTAAACACAAGCCACCATCCTCCCCACCCCCAGAACAAGGCTGACTGCCGACACTTGGAGAGCAGCCTAGCACAACCACAGAGAAGCAGGTGCGTGGCACACTGGGCAACTCTGGTTAACGGTGCTTGCTGCCCTCTCAGAGGACTGGAGTTTGGTTCCCAGAGCCCACACTGGGCAACTCACACCTTCCTGTTGATGCCAGTTCCAGTGAATCCAGAGCCCGCTTCTGACCTCTGTGGGCATGAGCACACATACATGCGTACACGCACATACAGATACAAGCACATACACGTTAGTAAAAACAATAGTAAAAAATGTAAAAGTCACAAAAAGAGTTCAGCCAGGATGTGAGAACAGTGAGAAGGGAGTAACTCCATGACAAACCCACTCTCCCTCGCCCAGTCTCTGTCTCAAAGCACGACTACCCCTGCTTCTAAATGCAATCGTTCCCTAGCCCGGGTGGTAGGGGTTCTGAGGTGGACAGGGAGGCTTGTTTGGCAGCCAGGGATGTTCACAGTACCCAGGGAAGCCGTGAACACCCCGGGGGGGGGAGTGAGGGGGGACCGTCTCCACAGCCAGAAGGAAGCTCGGAATGAGACAGTCAGAACTGTCACAGCTCAGACTGGGAAGACGCCCCGAGTGGAGAAAAACCGAAACCACATCTCTCATCTTCGTGCTTTAATTGATGCCAGAGGGAGACAACCAAGACAGGTCTCTTGGCAGAGAGCGTTTGAGGAGAACTGAGAGAACAGCAGAGATGCACGGCCTGGAGAAAGAGCAGGTTCTCTGGGGTTTTCAGGAAGTTTCTCCCTCCTCAGCTGGGGAGGGGAGGCATCAAAGAGAAGTCACTGGGGCCTCCTGACAGGATGTCCGAGTCGGCAGGGCTGGGTAAGCGGAAAGTGGCTGTCCTGAGCCATGTTTGGGAAGCAGCTGCCGCCAGCCTGTGGCTGCATGGTGACCGTCAAAGCCCGAGGCGCCATTCTCAACTGCCAGCTTCCCAAACTGCTCCTGACCCAGGGCTGGGACACGGCTCGGCCAGTCACTTCAGTTTGGACCTGTAGCAGATGTGGACCACCCCCCCCGTCACCCCGAAGTTCCAGAGGCAGAGATGGGGACCCCTGGAGCATGTGGGCTAGCTAGACTAGAGGAATCGCAGGCTCTGTGCTCGGTGAGAGACTCCTCCTGAGAAAATGAGGTGATAGGATATGGAGGGAGACACCCCAGTGTGGGCCTCTGGTCTACACACACACACACACACACACACACACACACACACACACACTCGTGGCCCGGTATAAATGCTACAGATCTGACAAATGGAGGATCCAAGGGTCAGCTGGCCACATAGACGCTCTTCCAGTCTGAGCCCTGGTCCGTCCGGCTTGCACAGGAAGGCTCTGTGAATGTGTTACCCCACTCACAGCTAGGCTGTTTGCAAATGGACACTCTGACACGATGGTGCCCTGGCGTGTGTGGAAGTGAGGAAGAGGGTTCACTGGGGTCTCCCTGTAGTTCCACAAGTGAGGTCGCCCATGCCTGTGCCCTGTGGGAGAGCTGACCCCGTAGCACCATGGGAGTGCTCACTTAGGAGAATGAGCTCACAGCGCCGGGGGCTCTGGGGGCTCCGTAGATCAGGCTAGAGGGCTGCTCAGTGTGTCCCGCTCAGATGCCTGAGTCAGGCACTCAGAGTGGGCTAGTCACTGCCCACCCGCTGGGGATGTCCTCCCTTGCCCCTTGCCTTGGGTGTCCCAGCTGGAGCGCAGTGAGCCCTTTCCACACCTAGTTGATGAGCACCGCACTCGAGTGTTCCCGGCCTTTCACCGACAGCTGGGAAGCTCCAGCAGGGAGCCCCAGCATCCATGGAGGAGGTAGAATTCAGGGAAGACTCAGCCAGGGGAAGCTGAGAGGGGCTGGACATCATAATCCCAGACAGCTGTGCACCGGGAGGTGCAGACACTGCCAAGGAGGGTGTGGGGGCTGCTGCCGGCCCCTGTGAACCCAGAGCATGATGGCCTCTCACTCTCAGGAGTACCAGGGTCAGGAATTCAAGCTGGAACAGACAGGGCCTTCGCTGCCTTGTCAGGGAGCTGTCCAGAACCGTCTAGCCGTGCTGACCAGCTTTCCAATGCAAACACAGAGAGCATCTGCTGCTGTGCAGCTGCCCAGGAGGAAAGTGGGAAAAGAGAAAAGGAGCCGAACGGCAACCATGGCCCTCCTCGGCATTTGTAGTTCTAGGCTTCCTAGAGCCGCCTGCGCTCCTCAGAGGCAAGGGCCGTTTGGATCCTTGCACCTTCAGTGTGCATGGGCTGAGCGTGTGTGCGCCTACCTACACAGGTGGCCACGGGAGTGCTGTCGGCCGTGCAGAGGCAAATTTCAGTGTTCCTAACTAGAGGTTAGTTAGCTTGATCTGAAAATAGTTCCCATGTAAAGGTGACACACTGGGAAGCAGTGATCAAGGAGCCTTGTCCTTACAGCCCGAAGGCTATGGAGCAAGCCAGAGAGGGGGTGCATGAGCAAAGCCAAGAAAAAGAGGCCAAGAGACACAGGGAGTCATGACCTGGGCGCTGGGTGTGTCTAGGAAGAAGTGAGGTGACAAACAGATGGTTTCTCGATGCTGAAGGGTCTAGGCAGATGGAGAGCCCGGAGCTCAGGGAGCAAAGGAGGGGTGTGGGTGAGCGCAGATCCCGGGGAGACCCTGAGAGGTTCAAAGCTGGCATGACTCCCAGAGCTACTGCAATGACAGCCAGGCTGCAAGCTTGGGGACTGATCCTGGGGAACGTGGCGGAGCTGGGCGCAGGCCGGGTTAGCTCAGCAAGGCCCTCCTTAATGTCTGCCTGCCCAGGACATGTGTACAGCTGTGGGTGAGACAGGGTCCTTCCCCTGGAGACCTCACAGTGAGAGCAAAGCCTTAGGGGACCAGGGCGGAACCATTGTCAGGAGGGGTGTTCTGGAGCCGCTCACGTAGCCATTAACAGCATATGTTCACATTTCCTTTCTCGGGTAGATGGGTGTCAGGTGTCTCTGTGGCAGGGGACGGGTGTGTGCTCAGTTCCTGAACACCAGCAGTGCGTGTAAATCTACAACCAGCTCTCTGGCTTTGAAGGTCCAACTCGCCTTTTGGCCACCGGAAACTTCATGTTGATTTGACTGTGTTCACCTCCACTGTCTCGTTTGCTGGGTTGTAGCATGGTGATGTTAAGTCTTCCTTCCAGGTAGACTAGTGGGTACTGAGGCGCGGCAGGAGTGAGCACCACCCTGCGCTTCCTGCCTCCTCAGCTCCCACCGGCTGTGCGCTTGCTGTTCGGAGGCCCTTCCCTCTCCTTGCTCACTCTGAGCCCCAGCCTCTGCCCCCACCCCCCATCCTTCCCTCCTTCCCACCAGCTTCTCCCAACCAAGGGTGGCCCTCCATGCCAGGAGGGTTGACAAGCTCCCAGCCCATCTTCAGAGTGTCAGTCAACCCTCAAACAGATAACAGGGGTCGAGAGCTCGGCAGCTTAGGAACAGGATCTGCTTCAACACTGTGCTTCCAGAGCCTGTGTGTGAGTGCGTGTGTGTGCGTGTGTGTGTGCGTGTGTGTGCATGTGCGTGCGTGTGTGTGCGTGTGTGCGTGCGTGCGTGCGTGTGCTTGAGGAATGAAAGCTGCTTGTGTGACTGCCACGACAGAGCAGTTGTGTCTGGGCACAGGGAGAACGTCAAGATTCCCTGACTGAGGAAGAGACTTGTTGGGGTTTTCACATAGCAGTCAAGGTCTCTGAACGTCTTCAAGGTCATTCTAACTGGGCCAACGTGGTCTAACATAGTGTAGGGCAGGAAAAGGTCACTTTTGGGGCTGGGAGAGAAGTGCTTGCCCAAGCTCCATCCCCAGATCTTGCACGGAAAGCTGAGTGTCCCCCCAACCCTCACTCCCAGTGCTGGGGAGGCAGACACTGGGGCACCGGCCAGCTAGCCTGACTTTCTTGTTGAGTTAGGTCAGTGAGAGACTCTTTTCAAAAACAAAACAAATACCACACACACACACACCCCATACACATACACACACCCACACATACATACATGGCTTGGTTCCAAGAGGAAGGAGCCCTTTACTCTCGGGGGTCCTGAGCTGACAGCACTGTGTAGCCAGGTGATGAGGAAGCCCCGTGGGTGTGCCATGTAAAAGGTGCAGAGACCTGGCCGTGTGTGCTGGTTGGAAGTCCATAGCCAAGAGCCTGGCCCCACCCAACATTACCTGCTGATGCTGAGGCAGTTTTCACCTCCCAGACTGGTGAAGTGACTGAAGGCACACAGAAAGTCTCACATTTAGCAAAAGGCCATCTGGCCAGAGACTCAGAACAACGAGACAGGACTACAGGAACCTCTGACCCAGTTTTGCTGGAGTTATCAAAGATATCATCAGTGGTTTCAGAGGTAAAGCATTGGTGCCCATTGTTCCTAACAGCCTTAGGCCTCTCCATAAAACATCTCAACAGAGGTGGGCAAAAGCCACCTCCTCACTGGAAGGGGGCTGGAGAGCACCCAGGCAGGGAAAAGCAGGGATGGGAGGCCCACATTCTGGACACTAAGGAGCAAGAACGTGAGTGTGCCATGGGATGGGAAACCAGCTTTGTTTCCAGTCACTGCAGAGGCAAGGCAACCAAAGCTCCCTGTGGCTCCCTGCTGAAAATGGAGTTCTGCTGCCCTCAAAGTTGCTGTTGAGGTCAGGTGTTCCCTGGGGTCACACGCTCAGGCTGAGTAGAATCAAGTGTACAAAGCCTATGCTGGGGTTGTAGGTTTCCCACCAGACTCTGGGACACGAAATAGAGGTCTCCAAAGTCAAGCAGAACCCGTGTTCTCTGCAGATAGTAAAGTGATGATGGTAATAATAATCACGGCAGTGGAAGTGCTGGTGATGTCAGCGGGGATGCTGATGAACAAGGATGAGGGGGATTCCAGAGATGCCGGTGGTAATGGAGGCGGTGGTGATGATGGTGATGGAGGGGTGGTGAAGACGATGATTATGGTGGTGGTAATGGTGATGATGGAGGTGGTGGTGATGATGGTGGTGATGGTGGTGATGATGGTGATGGTGGTGGTGGTGGTGGTGGTGATGATGGTAGTGATGGTGATGATGGTGATGATGGTGATGGAGGGGTGGTGAAGATGATGATTATGGTGGTGGTAATGGTGATGATGGAGGTGGTGGTGATGATGGTGGTGTGGTGATGGTGGTGGTGATGGTGATGATGGTGGTGATGGTGGTGATGATGGTGGTGGTGGTGATGATGGTGGTGATGATGGTGATGGTGGTGATGATGGTGGTGACGTGAAACCAACTGCATCATTCAGCTCAGAAAAGCTGTGTCACTTGTGTGGATCACACAGCTGGGAGGCTAATGTTCATGGTGTTGCTATTTCATGCTACTGTGGTAGGGAAGTGTTTCTGAACAGAAATGAGCTTTGGGACAAACTTTGATGTGGAAATGACAGGAGTGCTGTGCACGTCCCCCTGTCAAGCCATTCCAGAGCCTAGAGGAGAGACCCATGAAAACGTGAGGTTTGTCTAGAAGACCGGGCCCTGTCAGGCTCTTGGTGCTCCTTTCCTTGCTGAAACCGTGCAGGAGGAAGTGTGGGGTTGCTGTGTGCAGGGCTGACACACCCTGCCGTATCTTTCTTCTGTGTGGCCACTGCCTCGGCCTGCCCTTGTGTGCAACCCTGGCGAAGCTGGCCCAGCCACAAAGGCTGAAACACTACAGTGGTGTCCCACGCCGTGTGTCCCTCATGTTTCCCCACTCAGCATCTGAACATTGCAGGTGACTGGCCCCATGGACACGGGAGGCCATGCAGGCCAGTCTGGGAAGCAGCGCTCCCAGGCTTGGTATGGTTCAAGTTCTCAGTCTGCGCTTGTGTGTTAGGTGTGGGTATGAGGGCTGTAAGCATCCCCGGAACAAATCACCTCCACCAGAGCCCGACCTTTGGGCAGTGCTGTGCCAATGGTAGCCATGCCTGCTGGACAGTGTGTCCTCTGGTGGTGGATCTGATCAGTGCCAGTATCCCATGCTAAGGGATGTGCATGTGTGCTCGCATACCCATGGTGTGGTGTGGTGTGGTGTGGTGTGGTGTGTGTGTGTGTGTGTGGTGTGTGTGTGTGTGTGTGTGTGTGAGCTCCTGGAATCTACCTTTCTGTGCCTCTCCAGAACAGGGGCTGTGAGCATATGTCGCCATGCCTGGATTGTTTTGTTTTGTTTCTTGGCATGGGTTCTGCAGGACTAACTGAGGTTGTCCTGCTGGCAAGCTTTCCTGGGTGCCCCCTCTCCCTGCCCACGTGGTTGTTTCTTTGGGTTATCGCGCCACAGGGCAAAAGTACTTGTCTCTTCTTGTGTTTCCTCTGGCTGCCTTATTGTATTGCTCTCCACATAGCTTTTCTCAGCAAAGGAATGCAGAGCCTATGGGAAAGACTCGCTAGAGTCCCTGTGCCTGATCTTCCAAGCAATTTCAAACCACTTCCCACTCTGCAGGCCGTGCCTTGGCTAGGTGCTCAGTAACTGGCCTCTTCACCAAAGCACAGCATGTCTTCCTCTAGCCTGACCAGAGCAGGCGAGGCACGTGCCCGGCTCTCGCTGGGTAGCCTTCTTTCTGGCTGCAGCCCACCGACACTAGAGCCAGTCCTAAGGAATGGGGCCGGAGCATCCTCTTCGTCCTTCCTGCTGTGTTCTAAGTGAGCCCCTTGGGAACCAGTCCCCAGTCCAGAGCTGTGAGCCGAGCCTGAGGACTTGCTTCTGGTGCATGTGCCCTCTGAGGCCCACACTGTCCAGCTGAGGTGTCTCAAGCACCTCAGGCAAGCGGTGTGAGCGGCCGGGACGGACTGCCTTGCTATCTGCCAGTCTATCCCTGGGCTTCCTGGATGATTTAAGATAGAGTTTCAGTAATTATGTTTACCTCCGCCTGCACCCGTCTGCACCCAGAGGAAGCAAACACAACTTAGGTTCTTAATGCAGCCCTGTGGAGCGGGCCTGCCTGTTTTTTCCCCCCGCAGTGCCCGGTTTTATGACGCTTACATTTAATGAGCTACTCTCAGGCACACATACATTATTAATTTACAACATAAAGGAAATTAAAAGGACTGGAAAAATTAAAGGTCCCTTGTTTCAGGAATATATCGTTAGACCATTTTTTATGTCATTTCAGGAACACATCATCACACCCTTCATCCACCAGCCTTTCACCACACGCTTCTCCAACAGGAAGACAGAGAATTTTTTTAAAGGTTTTAAGCACTTCACCAACAAAGTGGGAATCCTGGGTGGGTGTGGTGGTGTGGGGGCCTGTTAAAGCTGGTCAGCTGCTGTCTGTGACCAGTACATATATGTTTACCTGTGAACACGGATACACACATGATCCTGTCCCAGTGTGCCAGAGGTGAATGTTAAGTGTTGTCCTGGGATGCTTCCCATCTTCTTGAAACAGGGTCTCTCACTGAGCCTGCGCTACCAAGTGGGCTGGACTGAATGACTGGCTGGTGAGCTCCTGGGACCCTGGTAAGCTGGGATCACACACACACAGCCATGCTCGACTTTTTCTGTTTGGATTTCGAAACCAAGTCCTCATGCCTGGGAAGCCAGCACATCACCCACTGAGCCACCTCCCCAACCCCTGACCCGCTGCCCTCTGGGCACCTGGGGATACGAAAGCTGATGGAACCCGGAGTGTTCACATCCATCGCCGGAGGGCTGTGTGTTATGGTGAACATGTTTCCTCGAATGTCTTGAGCAAATGAAATTGATGAGGTAAACTGAGGAGGCCACGCCCATGTGCATTGTCAACACTCCTTTTTGGAGATGTGCTGAGCATAACATGACCTTCCCTGGAGAGGAGAAAGGGCTGGCACCATCTAGGTTGCCTGGTCAGACCCCGGGAATCCTAAGCAAGGCACCGCTGTCCCATTTGGAGCGGGTCCTTCCGAGGCTGGGGAAGGAGAGGTAGCCTGTTCTCCAGCCAGCCTTGCACTGGGGCTTCATCCTTCCGCTGACTCTCACTTAGGCCAAGCCATCCTCTCTGGGGTGACATGTGCCCTCTCACTTAGGCCAAGCCATCCTCTCTGGGGTGACATGTGCCGAAGTCCACAGTTTGAAGGTTAACTGTCGCCATGGGCTCTTGTGTTGGTCACTTTCTCCCTGTGGTGGCTCTGTTCTTGAGGCTGGGGGAACTTTTGGCAAATTGGACCTGGCTGGAGGAAGCCGGTTTCTGGGGACTTGTTTCTGATTCTGATGTGAGTGCTCTGCTCCCTGACCCCCCAAGACGTGGGAGACTCTACAGCGTGCTGCTGACATGAGCTGTGCCCTGATAGACTGAACTCCTCCTGAAACTGTGACCCAAGTCCTCTCTCCTCCATTAAGTTCTTTCGGGGGGGGGGGGGCTCCGTCACAGTGAGGAGAAAGTAACTGGTGGCCGCAGCAAGGTGGGGAAGAGGTGGCCTGGCATTTGCTAACCCCATTGCACTACAGCCGCTGCAGACTGGTCTCAGCTCCCAGGGGAGGTGACAGAAGACCTGTCAATCAGTGGCAGTTCTGAATGAGGGAACTTGACAGGCAGCCTGCCTCACGATAGGGAACATGATCTCTGGGAAGCCACATCCTCAGTGATGCATTCAGACGTCCTCACAGCCCCGGGTGCGGACCAGGCTGAGTCCATACAATGGCCTTGTAAGTAACAGAGAGGTTCAAGTCCCCAGAGCTCAAAACCCCAGGCACACTGATGGGGTCCTGTAACCCCAGCCATGGGGAGGTGGGAAGCAAAGACAGGCAATGATGGAAGCTAGCCTGGCCTAATCGGTGAAGTTCCAAGCCAGTGAGGGACCGACCTTATCTCAAACAAAAGATGGAAGGATGCCACCTCTGACCTCCATGTGTATATTCACACACACACACACATGCACGCATGCACACACACATGCATGCACATGAACTGTGCTTCTGCTGCCATGGGGACTTATTCTTGTTCTGAATATATACAATCTTTTTACACAGTATCTAGACAGAACGTGGCTACCTTTAAGCACCATGAGGCCAGTGACATGGCTGGTCTTACCCTCCTGCTTCTTCCTACATGGTGCTCAACCTGTGGGCTGAGCAGTAGAGGGCACACCCTGAGAGTGAGCTGACTGGCACTCTCCAAGGCAGTATGCAGCGAGCTCATCCTCTGCCATCCAGCATGCCCCACAGGGCAGTGCCCAGAGCTTCTCAGTGACAGAGTGGCTGAGATGTTTGTGATTACCACACACCTTTTAGGAATTTGTGTGATCTGAAGTTATTAGGGTCCAGGACAGAGATGTCCCTCTGTGCCCTCTGGGAATTAAGACCAGTCACTGGAAAGCTTCGTTTCCATAATATGGTGCTCAGAGCATGACGTGGCCACTGCTCTTGATGGAACAGCATCCTGTGGGCATAAGTCTCACTGGCATCCTGTCATGAGAGGAGGCCCCCTGGGGGGGCTCGCAAGGCTGCAGCCCTCCCCAAGCATTCCTGGGCAGCTAGGTTTACTGAGAAGGAGGAGGTTTTTATATCCCAGTTGTGTTGTGGCTGTGGATAAGATGACCATGCTCTCGTAAGCAACCCTGGTGAGAGTCAACAAGAGGGGGGGGGAGAAAGAAAGAGAGAGGGAGAGATAAAACAGAAGAAGAACAGAAGGGAGGGAGGGAAAGACAGAAAGACTAATTGAGAAGATACTCATCAGAAGTAGGAGAGGGTGGTAGGGTGAATAAGATAAAAATATACGTGTATAAAATGCCATAATTAAACCCATCATTATGAATAATTACGTATGTTGATAAAATAAATTTTATAAAAGAACGTTTTTAACTTTACATTTTCAGTGGCTGGATTTTCATGGTTCCTCACACTACATCTTCACAGAGTCCTGGGAGTGGGGGCTCTGAGCTTTTGCCCACCTGCGGCCTTAAAATGCTGCTCAAACGTCCTCCGGCCATGAGGGCTAAGATCAGACATTGGCTTGCATGGATATCGCTGTTTAGTGAGCTACCCAGAAACGCCTCAGTGTAGGCAGCTCATTGGTGGTCTGGGAGAGGGTGATGCGTCCAGTCTGTGTCCACAGACTTGCTGGCTGGGTGACAGATGGCAGAGGACCGGACCCCATCAGCAGGGGACAGTCCTTCAGTGTCTGCCATGTCTTTCTCAGCTGGGACTATATGCTTGCACGTACACACTGCCTGCTCTATAGGCATGGACTTCTGCACAGTGGCCCAGCCAGTCAGACCACGGTCACGGGTCCCCAAAAGGCTTGCATCCCAGAGGGCTCAGTATGCTCTGCTACTTGCTTTTGGTCACTTCTTCCCTGCTGTGTCAGGACCCTCAGAGGGAGCACTTGAGTTTCATCCTATCACTGGAAGGATAGCAAAACCATCTCACAGATATGCATGTGGAGCGAGGGCACTGTTGCCACCATCTTCTAACAAACTGCCTGCCTTGGTACCTGGAGTGTGCCTGGATGTGGGAGGGTGGGGACGGCAGGGCGGGGCGGGCGGGGTGTGCCTGGATTCCGGAGGGCGGGCCACCTCTGTCAGAATTGCTGCAAAGTTGGCTCCACTAGGCAAGCATGGTTCCCCAGGGGACCTTCTTAGAGCCTGACCTGCTTGGAGATTGTTGGACATACACATGCGCCCATGTAAACACATACACACACATGCACACATGCACACACTGCATGGAGGCCAGCAGATAGCAGGGCTGATGAATTATTCAGAGAGTGGAAGCGTGCTTTGTGGCTGGAGGGTGGCGGGAAGGAGAGAGCAGGATGTGCTTGCTGCTTGCTCACTGCTCTGGTGCAGGCCACACTTGTGTATACCATGTGTGAGGAGCATGGGGTTATCTGCCAGTTAATACACCCTGAGCTGCCAGGCCATTAGGCATTGGTGAGATGCTCATGTAAGACACAGAGTGACAGGAATAGGAGATCACTCCAGGTGGGAAGACTGGCAGAGCACAACACAATGTGCTGGGTTCTGTGGGTGAGTGTGTTGGGGGCTGAGGGGTCTCTGTCAGAAGGGTCAGGGCCACAAGAAAGCCAGGCTGCAGCCCCAGAGGTCACGAGGAGACAGCAGACACCATAGCAGCTAAAACACAGCCAGTCTCCCACCTACTCAGAGTCCCCACGGCTGGAAGTCCGGGTGTGAGGCCAAACTTCATGCAACAGGGACACTGGCTTCTTAAAGATCCAGGTAGGAGACATGAGTAGGCTAAGTACTAAAGGCAAAGCACAAAACAAGAAAGGAAGGGTAAAAAGGGGATGGAGTATGAGGGGAGGGGAGAGGAGACTGGGCCTGTGTAGGGGCCAACACTTATCATATAGGTCCCTTGGCTTTGTAGTATGTTTAAGGCCGGCTTGAGATAGATGTGAGCCTGTGTCAAGAAAGGAGAGGAAAGGTAAAAAGGGAGGGAGAGACACAGAGAGGGAAGGAGGGAGAGAGAGAAAAAAGAGAAGGAGGGAGAAAGAGAGACAGAGAGAGAGCATCCCTCTGTCTATATTCCACAGGCCTGCTCTTTCTCCCAAGCATGTTCAGACCATCGTGGACAGTTGGTCAGAGCCTATGGCCAGCACACAAACCCCCTCCTACCAGGAGTTTCCTGGGTGTCAGAGCCCAGAAACCAAAAGCTGCTCCTTGAATAAGCAACATATCTCCCACACTCCCACCAAGCCAGCCTGGCAGGTCCACTCAGAGTGACATCCAGGGCAAACATCCCAGACAGCTACAGCTGAACTGCAGGCATGTGTGACAGAAACCACCTGGATCCTTCCACAGCAATCCATCGGTCATGCTGGTGGCTAGGATAAATGGAAGGTGCTTCCAGGGAGATGCAGGTGTCAGCACCAGGAAGTGCACACCCAGCTGTGGGGACACCCAGCTGTGGAGACACCCACCTGTGTGGATGCCCAGCTGTGGGGATGCCTACCTGTGGGGATGCTCAGCTGTGGAGATGCCCACCTGTGAGAATGTTCACCTGTGGGGACACTTTTTGGTCAAAGGGAAGAAGTGACCAAAAGCATCCCCACCTGTGAGGATGCCCACCTCTGGGGACATCCACCTGTGGGGATACCCACCTGTGGGGATGCCCACCTGTGGGGACACCCACCTGTGGGCATGCCCACTTGTGGAAATGAAACACGTTCCCTTCTCCAGCTGGCAGCCACTGACCACCAGAAAGCTGTGGTCCTTCCAGGAGGGACAGGGCTGAAAGCAGGTGAGTGGGCACTGCGTCCTCTCTGCCCACTGGCACCTGTCTCCAGGGGCCTCACTGTCTCAGGGCCATCAGTGTCCAGGCCTGGTGACCCATGGCCCTTCTCCCTATGTGCCTCCCTTCTTCCCCCTTTTCAGCTTCACGGGGGACCCACTGGGGAGAGCAACAACGTCCTAGCAGTTGCTGGATACCTCAGTCCTCTGAACTTGGCTCTGTGATAAATCTCTGGCTGTCATCAGGGTAATTTTGCTGTTCTCAGATGAGGGTGATGGTAAGAAGTAATGTTGTTGGAACAAGAAAAACTGTGATAGGGTCAAAATAAATAATTGTGGTGCCTGGAAGTCTGTGGCAGGAAGTGCATGGCCAGTGGAATGGCGAGGCTTTAAGGGACGTGTTATCGATGTGGCCAGTGGAATGGTAACACACAGTTCAACAGCTGTGGGGTGTTCAAAATCCAAAGGGTGTGCCCTCCTCCTCCGCTGTCCCACCCATGACACAAGCATCAGGGGGCTGGAGATGTGGCTCAGCGGCTAAAAGCTTGTGTCTGTCTTGCAAAGGACCAACGCTGAGTTCCCAGCACCCACCCTGGGACGTTTCACAACCACCCACAACTCCAGCTCCAGGGGATCTGGCTCCCTCTTCAGGTCTCCACAGATACACAAACACACTTCAAAATTTAAAAATAAATAAATAAATAAAATCTTTAAAAAAAAAAGAAGATTTTGCATTAGCAGATTATGTCACAGAGCGCATCATTTGAACAGTACCCTGTTACTCTTCTGTAACTGGCTAAAGATTCAAATCACCTAAAAAAAAAAATATATATATATATATATATATATAGGCTCAGAGCATGAGCTGTACACAGCAAGGTAAGTGCTTCTCTGATAGCAGAGGAAGATCCCCACAAGATCCAGTGAAAGAGCAAGCCACCTTGACCATTCATAAAATGTAGAAAGACTGCAGAGAGCTGCGCTGGATGCAAACCAGTGGTGAGATCTGCCTCGTTAGCATGGGTGAGGCACTGGGTTCAACCAACAGAGAGCTGTTCTAATTAAATGCCTAGAGACTGTCCAGTCCGCAGTCTACACAGAAGGAGTCTTCCCTCTGCTGTCTGGTGTATTCCTTTGTTTTGAGACCGGGTCTCACGTAGACCCAGCTGAGCTCCAACTCACTATGTAGCCAAAGCTGACCTTGGACTTTGGCTCCTCTTGTCACCTTCAAGAGCTCAGTCCAGGTCCATTCTACTCCAGAGTGATGGAAGGGCTTGCAGACATGGCTGTGAGAGATTCTGTGGGGGCAAAGGCAGAAATATTTTAGAAGATCATTTTTTGGTATTGTCAAGGGTTGGAAAACAGACTCTCAACCAGCAGGCAGAGCATTGACTCATTGCTAAGCCCTGAATGACTCATTAGCCAGTTGATAAGTACTTACTAAGGAAAGCTGTCAATGAAAGGGGTGCTGGCTCCTCTCGTGAGAGTGTGCTGGGTCGGCTGAGGCTTTGTTGGAGGGAAGCATACGCCCTTCATCACTGAGCATGTACTTTGATTCCACCAGTAACTACGATGTGCAGATAGTGTGTCGTAGAATGTCATTATTAATTTAAAACGTCTGCTCCATGAAAGACCTTGGGAAGAGAATGAAAACTGAGCTGCAGCTTGGGAGAAAATATCTGATAGAGGTCTGACATTCTGAATGTACAAAGAACATTAGAGGTCAAGCACAAGCCAGCTGATGTCAAGGTGGGTGAGTGATCTGGAAAGTGGCCTCAGAGGTAGACAGACATGGCCCGTGAGGAAACACACACTATCCGGCAGCATCAGTGGGCTGCAGATAAATGGGCAGAGAGACCCCACCGTCCGCACATCATGAACGGGTGCCATGAAGATGCAGGGACGGGTGCTGTGAAGATGCAGAATAGCTGGTGCCCGTTTCGTCGATGGAGAAGATAAGGTGTGGACACCATGGAGAGAGCTCTGTGTAGAACATGTGATGAAATCCTCTTACGTGCTCAGTGCAGAGGACCCAAGCTCGCGTCCCCACACCCACATCAGGCAGCTTGCAGTGGCCAGTGACTCCCGGGTACCAGAGGCCCTCTTCTGCCTCCCACAAGAGGAACTCTTATCTTCCATGTGTGAGCTGTGACATGTACACACAAGAAACACATAAATAAATGTGAATTAAAACCCTTGAATGTAAAGATTGTAAAGTAAGCACCAGTGGGTGCTAACAGCCAGGATTTTAAAAGACTTTCTTTAAACAGCTGACCTGACTTTGGGGAGGTAGCTTTAGCAAGACTTCCCTTCTCCTGCCGTGGTGTAGAACTGGCAATGGGCAGTGTCTCTTGAGAATATAATGCCAATCACAGATGTGCAGGGCGTCTTGGCCCCTGGCTCATCTTTGGGTCTGAGCGAAGCCTGGTATTTGACACTTGTCTGGATCAAGATGAGGGAGCAGAATCAGCCAGCCGGCAAGGGCTTGGGTGTTACTGTCGGCCAGCTAATCAAGGGTCGATGTCTGGACTGGTGCGGGTGACAGGAGCTGTCAGAACTCTCACACAGTGTTGATCCTGTGTGCAGAGGAGGATGTGGGGGACAGGGAGGGTCACAGAGAGTGGAGCCCATGAAAAGGGGAGAAAGGTGTAGAGCCTGGCAGCAGTTAATCGTGGAGGAAGACTCTGAAGAGCTGGCGCTGATGTGGCCCGGCTGGAGGCTTGAGTGCCGGGCACACGGCACACGGGAGATCCTGGGTTCAGTCACATTCCCTGACCTGGGGAGTCGTGGTGGCACACACCTTGGTGAATCACCAATGAGGTGCAGACAAGAGGAGGGCCAGCAGCTCAAAGCTGTCCTTGGCTACACAGCAAGTTCAAAGCCAGCCCAGCCTACACGAGACCTCATCTCAAAACAAAGCAAAAGGCTCCAGAGGAGCTTGTGTTGCCTGACAAAACATCCGACAGAGAGACTGAAGGGAGATTTACTGCTGCTCAGGCTCGGAGGACGCTGGTCATCACCTCAGGGAGGCATGTTCACAGGAGCCACTGGAAGCTGTGGAAGCAGGCGTGCAAGGCTGCTCACACCTCAGAACAGGAGGCAGAGGACTCAGGATGCTGGCACTCACCTTCTCTCGTTAGTGCAAGCTCCTGCCCTGTGGGTTCATAGTCAACGTTCAGGAAGGTCTCCCCCTCATTTGATCCCCCAGAAAATGCCCTCAACCACCTCACAGAGGCATGCCTTCCTAACACCCTGGGTGTTCCCTGAGCCAAAAACTGACAATTAAAATTAACATAAGTCTGGCACCCACTTGCAAACGAGTGGGCTCCATCACTGAAGGTCAAGAAAGAATTTGGTGCCAGCCGAAAGCCACTCAGCAGTTGCAGTTTGTCCTGTGTGAAGATGCTGAGCATTCCAGAGCCCGTTGGGTGGTAGCCCTCCTTGTTCTGGGCAGCTCTAATGTCAGCCTAACAAAGCGGTCTGAGAAAAGAAGTCAACTGAGGAATTACTTAGACCAGTTTTTCTGTCTCAGTGACCTGGTACACACGGTCCTGGCCACCGTTCCCTCTGTAGGTGACACCGGGCTGCAGAAGAGAGCAGTTAACCATAGGCCTCTGAGCAAGCCATGAAGCTGCTTCCTCACATGGATTGCTCTACTTCCTCAGCTGTGAGTGAGTTCCTTGGAAGCACCTTCTCATGTTTCCTGCTCTATTTCCTCATCTGTGAGTTCTTTGGCTAGAAGGATATGAGGGCAGAGTCTTGCCTCCAAATTCCTAATTGAGTTCCTGCTTTGACTTCCTCTGTCAGATCCAAAGGAAACTGTTTCTCCACATTTTGGCAGCTAGACAAAAGCCAGCATCCCTCAGGACCCTGTGATCCCTTCTTTACAAGGAGCCATTTCCCTTATCACTATCAGAGGTGCCTATCAGCATATTGGAGCACTAGCTGGTCTCCCTCACCCCTCTCTCCCTCACCCCTCTCTTCTTTCCTTCCTCTCACCCTCACCCCTCTCTCCCTCACCCCTCTCT
>CM053744.1:60211102-60223638 GCA_028658305.1 Pachyuromys duprasi
CCTCCTTCCCTCTCTCCCTCACCCCTCAGCCCTCTCTCCTTCTTTTCCTCTGTCTGCACTGTGCTCTTGCTTCTCTCCCACCCAGGCCCAGTCTGCTCTGAGTCTTTCTCCGATTGGGCTCTTCCAGATGCTTCTGGCTGTGCTCTCCCTCATATCTACAGTAAAAGCTTCCCCATAACCATACCATGGAGCAGACAGGTTGCCAGTTTACACCCTTGAGGTTGACTGTGACCTTCCAAAGTAAATAACTTCTCTTTGGCTAAGTCCATCTTGATCAGGGAGCTTTGTCACGGCAACAAACTTTAAGCTAGAGCACCAGCACGCCCCGTTATTGAGTTTTGGAGGATTAGAGTGAACACCAGCTGAGGGCTAAGGTATCCAAGTGTGGGAGATGGAATTCAAATAGCTGAGACTTGTGAGCAAATTGCGTAACTATTTAGAGCAGCATACTTTTCACTGACAGAAGTCTTCTCAAAAAAATCTTTTTAATTCAGCGGGGCATACCTCAGTCGGCAAAACGCTTGTCATACAAGCTTGAGGATCCCAGTTCACTCCCTAAAGCATAGATTAAAAAGCCAGGCATGAGGATATACAGATCTCTAGTGCTGGGGTTGTGGAGACGGGCTCACTGGCCAGACAGCCTCCCCACAACTGGGAAGCGGAGACCGCTGAGAAGCCTGTCGTGAACTAAATGAATAGATAGATGGATAGATAGACAGACAGACAGACAGATTTTAAGAGGGTGGTTGAGAACACGTTGAGGCCTGCTTTTCTTTCATCGTGAAGATGACAGACAGGAGCCCTGGCAAATCTGCTGAGTTTTCTCCAGAGACTCTCAAATAAGAACAGAAAGGACAGTTGGAAGATAGGATAATACTGGAGTTTGCCCCTAAAACTACCTGCCTTTCCTTGCCCAGAACCAGCAAGGGGCATCTAGCTGCATTCTTCAGCATGTGGATATCCAGTTTCCCAGCATCTTTACTGAAGAGGTGGTTCTTTCTCCATTGTGTATTCTTGGCCCCTTAATTTAGAAAACTAAACAAAACAGAACAACAACAACAGAAACCCCTCCAGTTGGCTGTAAATGTGTGTGCTTCTTTCCAGTCCCTCTGCTCTGCTGGCGTGCGTGTCTGATTTTAAGCCAGAATCACGAGGCCTTTGCTGCTATTCGGCTTTACAGCAATTTCAGACTCAAGGAATGCATGCTTCCAGCTTGGCTCTTGTGCTCAAGGTTGCTTTGGCGACTGAGCATCTTTTGTGGTTCCATATAAATATTAAGAGTGAGTGTTTTCCCATTTCTGCAAAGATATACAAAGAAGCAATATAGAAACTAAACAAGCTGTTTGTGAATGAGTATGTAGCTCGCTGGGGAAACCAGACGTGAGCCCCCAGCCCTGAGAGTTCACTCCTGGCCTTTAAACCTGTACAGCAAGGCACACGTTTGAGAAAAATGACTGAAGACAGAACATTGGCATGGATGCTCTAGGATCTCTGTCCTGCTGCTGTAGTAAGGCACCCCTGTAAATGCAGAAGGGAAGTCAGGGCAGCTTAAAGGGAGACCACCTCTAACCCCAAACCTCACTCATCTCCAAGGCCGTCCATGGAGGATGTCGCCTTCGGGCCTGCTCTTGCTCGGTGTTTAGCTAGCTTTCTTCCACAGCTCACAGCCAACTCCCACAGGAAGTGCTGCCCCCCACAGCGGGCTGGACGATTCTGCATCATAGTCCCTCAGAGACACGGCCACAGGCTCGCCGGTCTGGATTCAACAGGGATTACCTGCTCGGCTGACTCTGGCCTGTGTGACATCACAGAGCTAACCAGGACACCGGGCACCTTATAAAAAAAAGCAATAGAAGGATCTGTGGACTCAACTACAGCTAGCCTTAAAACTAAAAATTATTTTGGGTAGCATAGTTCCAAAGTGTGTCTGCTGCTGTTAGGCTCTGCCTGCCATCTTCTGAGCCAGAGCAAGGGACAGGGCCAGTTTTGGCATTCTGGCAGTGATCCTGCCTTGCCTAGCAGTTAGAAACAGGGGTCAGGCTGTATGTGGACTTTTCCCGACATCCAGTAGGAGGAGACTTTGGGGCGGCGCCACATCACCACGGATCTGTATAGACAAGGATACTGAGGACAGAGGGCTGTAACTAGTGTCAGGGACCATGGCAGGAGCTTACACCTGTGTTTGCACACACGTCCATCCACACAGGGCCAAGGTCTCTGTGACCTCTGTGGTTCTGACCAGAGCTGTCACCCAGCTGGGTAAAGAGAAGGCTTTGGTGTCCATTTCAATCAATATTTACTTAGCGCTTCCTGTACGTGAGGCTATTAAATGGTGGAAACTCAAAGCCTCCGTTTCCACGGCCTGGAGCAGGTGAGAGTTGTTTAGAAATGAGAGAGTGAGAAAACACGGTGCTAATTATCAAAGAGGCCTGACTGGGGGTAGAAAGGGGACAGCCTCGTGGGCACTGACTTGCTGGCCGTGACACAGGCATGTGCTCATCTGGGCTCTGTTTTCTCACCTGTTAATAAATTGCTCTCGCTGGTATGGAAACATTTGGAGTAAACGCTTGAATGGAAAGGAAATGTAACCGCCCCGCAGTCCCGGGCACGTGGGGTAGTGGTGGCTGTCCTGGAAGAGTTGGCGGCTCCTCAGGCAGCCTCAGCCCTTCTAGAAAGAAAAGAAACAGCTCCGCTTTCCTCTGGGTCCCTGACTCTGCTTCTGCACTGGGGGAGGGCCTTGGCATTTGATTGTGACAGAAATCACACCTAAGTGTGCAGTGGTGGCTCTCTGTGCCTCCCCACCCGCCCCTGCCCCAGCTCCCAGGAGTCCCCTGGCCCTCTTGTAACCCTCGGGAGTCCATGAGGCTGGCTGCAGTGCTGAGCTACAGGCCCCCCTCCTCAAGCTCCCTTCTCACTCCCCAGCTCATACCCTCTGCAGCAGGGGGCGGCACCCTGTGTATCCTAACAGGCAGCTGGGTTTGTAGTGAGCACAACACTTTGCCTAATGACTTTTGCCTCGAGGAAAGAACTTACTGTGTTGCCTGCTGGGCCGCATGCAGAGCAAGGGCATTGCTGATAATGAGGCTTGGCACTTGAGTAACTAACCTAAACAAGTGCACATGCACACACACACACACACACACACACACACCACACATGCACATGCACACCACACACTCACACACAGACAAACACAAATACATGCATGCACACTTGAACAGATTCATGCACATACACACACACACACATGCATGTGCACCCACACTTGAACATACATAGGCCCACACACCCCATGATTTCAGTCCACAAGAGAGTTATGTGTGTCCTGCAGTCACAATGCTCAGATGGCACAGCAGCAACAGACAATAAGACATTCTATAGACACAGTCCTAGAACAGCAACAAACAGAATCTTCAAGTGGAAATTACAGTGTTTGGCACCTACACCTCACTAAACACGTTCAAGTTTAAATTCAGTAACAAGAAAATGTACTTGCCTGGAAAGAAAGTTCATAAATCCTAGGACGTCAGTGTGTACACCTACATACAGGTCCATGGGAACACATGTGTTTTGGCTACTGTTCTGTTGCTGAGAGGACACATCATGACAAAAGGCAATTTTTAAAAGAAAGCATTTAATTGCTTACAGTTTCAGAATGTTAGTGCATAGTCACCGTGATGGGAAGTCTGGTCACAGACAGCAGCAGGCAAGCAACAGGCAGGCAGACAGACAGGCAGGCAGGCAGCAGGCAGACAGCAGGCAGCAGACAACAGGCAGGTATGGCCTAGAGCAGTAGCTGAGCACTCACATCTGATCAGTTAGTTACAGGCAGAGAGAGAGAGGCTGGTTTCAAAGCTCAGTGACCTACCTCCTCCAAAAAGGTCACGCTCACACTAACAGGGCTATGCCAAACTGTTTCCAAACAGTTCCACTAACTGGAACCAAAAGTTCAAATATGTGATCCTGTGAGGGCATTTTTATTCAAATCACCACAGGGATGGAAAACAAGGTGAAACCAAAGTTATGAGTTCATGGAAAGCTAAAGATTGAGATTTCAGGAGAAAACTCCAAGGCTCTGTTTATGTTTTGTTGTTCTTAAGTCCCAGGGGCTGAGGAAATGCTCGGTGTTTAAGAGTATTGCACCTCTCTCACAGATAACCTGGGTTAACTTCCCAGCATCTTTATCAGGCAGCTCACAGCCAACTGTAACTTCGTCTCCAGGTCGCCCTCTTCTGGCTCTGCAGACAGCGCACTCATGTGGGCACACAAACACATCCTCATATTTAGAAATAAAAGCAAAACCATTTTTTTAAATAAAAAGTATAAATAAACAGCATCAATCAACTTTAGGCTTAAGAAAAACATAAGGGAAATATGTGTGCTTAAGTGTTAAAGGTCACTGCTTTAAAATATTTAAATGTTAAATATTTAAGTGAAATGCATAAAGGAAGCCGTCCAGGAGATTGTGGAAAAAGAAGGGAAAAGAGACAGAAGGACAAACAGAGCACATTAAAGTCACAAAGCCAGACAAAGCCTAATGTATCCACAACAAATGACAATGTGTAACCTTAAAACTCTTTTTTATTTTGATTGTCACATGCTGTTTTCAAATGAAGTAAAGTAAGATTCTTGGGGTTTGTAATCTGAAAACTACCTTCCATCAAGCTGTTTGCTGTCGTTACGCTAGAAGTTATGGGCAAGGTGGGGCAAAGAAATAAGTAAGTAGTTTGTGGCTAGTGGTCTGCTTTGCCGTGGTCTGGGGTGTCGTGTGGTAGCACCACGCTGTCCAGTCAAAATGGCTACTATCCAGTGTCCCTTTTCCTCACAGAATCCATTGCTTGCCTAGATGTCTCGAGGTCTACTCGGGACTCCCTACTGACCATCCCTGTCCATCTCCACTCTAGTCAAAAGCAGCAGAACAATTTCTAAAGGGGGGAAGGCAACTCTCCATTCCAGCCTGCAGGAGCACAGCCCGAGCGGCGCCTCTCACGCCTGGTGGAGATGGCACCTGCCTGCTGGCACTCTTGAGACAGGAGGCGGGTGTCACACAGGTGTCACACCGGCCAGACAATCAGGCCCGAGACACTCACCACGCACAGAACCCGGTTGTCTGGGGCTGGGTCCCTGCAGCACATGGTGTCTTCCTTAGGAAGGAGCCATACCTTGCCCCACAGTTCCAGGGAACAAGACTTCCTTGTGGCTCCAGCCTGAGCATGTCTTGGAGTTTTATTGCAGAACTAAAAGTTGGGTAGAGTTCAGGTAATAGATTTCCTAAAGGAGTTTTGGATGGCGGGGAGGGCTGTAAATGTCAAGATGTGTGGGGAGCAGGAGCCCCGCAGGGCATCCAGGGCCCCTCTAGTGGGGACGCTATAGAGGCCATATCTGCGGAGGGGGAGAGGGTCGTGTCAGATTCAGGGACGGACGGACAGGCCACGAGTGTGTGTGCTGGGCAGATTTTCTGCAGCCATGACCCCGAATTGTCAGATAGTTAGACTGTGTCTGAAGTGCTTGTGGCCGAGAGCCTGCAGAGACTGCTCCTAATGCAATGTCGCTCAGAGGCGTCCCTCCAGAACGGTCAGCCAGCCCCCCACCTTCTGCAGCTCAAGCTTGCTGGGTTTTGAGAAACAGATGTAACAGTTTCCCTGGGGCGTTTGCTGTTGTTGAAGCAGTTTTCAGTTTTTTCTTCTTGCCTGTGGAGTGCGTGCGTGCATTCATGTGCTTCCGTGTGTGCTACACATGTGTGTGGAGGCCTGAGCATGGTATCAGCTTCAGGGTCCTTTCTTGATCACTCTTCCACCTTAGCAGGTTCTTCCTCCCAAACCCAGTTTTCCCAACAAAGCTGCTCTAGCTAGCTGGCTTGCTGTGGGAACCCCCCAGGCCAGGATTACAGGGTGGCAGCACCCACCGCATTCGCAGGGTTCTGGGGACCGCACGCAGGCCCTCTTGCTCCTTCGGTAAGCTCCGCCAATGAGCTATTTCCAGACCTGTAATGGAAATGGAAAATGTGACATCAGTTGAAAATGATACAGGCCATAGCGGTATCTAACAACATGATCTACCCTAAAGCAAAAGCCTTGTTCTTCCAGGATGTGGGCCTCAGGTTCCACAGTGGAAGAAACACCGCCATCAAGGCAACTCACAAAGGAAGGAAAGCATTTAGCTGGAGGCTTGCTCAGTGTGGGAAGGTTAGTCTGTCACGTGGTGGGGGCACGGCGGCACACAAGGCACTGTGACAGTGCTACAGTAGCTGGGGGCTTTGCATCCTGATCTGAAACCAGCGGCCAGAGAGGTGTGGGCTTCGGAGACCTCAGTGCCCCCCCCCAGCGACACACCTCCTCCGACAAGGCCGTGCGTCCTTATCCTCACAGACAGTTCTTCCAGGGGCCAGGCAGGGGTGCGGAGGAGTGGGGGACACTCTCATTCAAAACCCCACAGTGTCATTAAAAGTTTACTCGCCCATGTGAGCTCACCAAAGCACCAGCCAAAGAGCAGGCATGGGCTGAACCTAGGCCCCTACACATATGGAGTAGACGTGCAGCTTGCTCTTCCTGTGGGTCCCCTGGCAACGGGAGTAGGGGCTATCTCCAGTTCTGGTGCCGCCTCTGCATCCCTTTCTCCTAGCTGGGCTGCCTTGTCTGGCTTCAGTGGGAGAGGATGCGCTTAGTCCTGCTGTGACTTGAGGTGCCGAGGTGGGTTGGTGCCCCTTGAGGGCCTCCCCTTCTCTAAGAAGAAGGAGAGGGGGCACACAGGGAGGGGGCATAGGATGGGACTGGGAAGAGAGGAGAGAGGGGCTGGGATCAGGCCGTAAAGTGATTAATTAATTAGTTAGTTAATTAGTTAATTAAAAGAGAACAATTTACTCACACAAAAGCTAAAATATTGGCCCTGTATCAATCTAATGCCCTATCCCAGAGAGCAATGTCAATTCCTTGACTTTTAAATAATCCAGTGATTCATGCCTTAATAAATGTAGGGTTGGGCCTCAGGGGACAATGCCCAATGCCTGCCATACAGGCGTGAGGGCCCATGTTCAATTCCCAGAGTCCACATAAAAGGCCAGGTGTGGCAGCTTGCACTAGTAAGGCCAGCTCTGGAGAAGCAGAGACCTGGGGTCTTGCTGGACCACCCAAAAAGTAGTGTGGGGATGGCAGGTAAGAGGTGATTGAGAAAAACCCCATTCATATGTAAGAACTATTGATTGCTCATGTGTACATGTCAGAGTGTGTGGGGGGCAGTGGATTTGCAATGTGAAGCTCTACAATGAAGAGAGAAACAGACTGTGAGAGTTTCCAGTACCCTGAGTGCAAAGAACCCAGCCACCGTAGTCAGATAGGTCAAGGAGCTTCCAGAGCGTCCCTGGAGGCTCAGCAGGAGTCAGAGAAGCTGGTGGGCTCTGGGTGTGCATCTTAACTCCAACACCCTTTGATGCTAATTCAGTTCCCAGAAGTCCTGCTTGCACCACCCACCCAGAACACCTGTCAGTGCCCGAGAGGGGGCCGTTAATGCAGGGTCACACTCCAGCATTCCATCCTTAGGTCTGCCCCTGCTTGTCACTAACGGAGCCGGAGCCGGCTCCTGCTCTTGCTTGGCTCCCGGCTCAGGGTCACCCAGAGGAGACTGAGCTGCTCTTCAGCTCAGAACTACTGTCACCTAGCAGAAAAAAAGAAAGGGCTGTAGCTGGACTGGACCAGCTGGTGGTTGTGTTCCCACCTTTCCATCAGGAATCCCTTATTGAATAGAGTCACTCCCAAGCTGAAACCGGCTTTGGCAGTCTGTTTACCGGAAAGTGAGGAGGAGAATAGCAGGGATGCTTTGGTGACCTGCCAGAGGTTACAGGGCATTAAGTGAGCTCTATGGCTCTCTGAGGCATTAACTGAGTGGCTCTCTGAGAGGGTGTGGGATAAGAGGGCTGAGACCGGGGGTATTTGTGGGCTATTGCTGTAGTTATTTTGAATCATACAGATAATCATTGTGAGCTGTGGCCGTTCTGCTTTGCACACAACTCACGATTCAGTTCCTCTCGTTTAATTGTATTGTTTAATTATTTTAAAGTTTACTTGTTTATTTATCATCTGTGTGTGTGTTTATGCACATATTTCCACACACGTGAGTGCACGTGAACCTGCACAGGTACGTACACTGGCACATGTGTGCAGGACAGAAAACAACATTCAGAAGTTGGTCTGGGCTCCTCCGTGGGCTCCTAGGATGGAACTCGGGTCTCTAGAGTTGTTCAGCAAGGGTTTTTTCCCTCCTTGGCCAATGCACCATTCTCCAGCTGACTGTGTCTTATACTCCTTGGCTGACCTTGTCCTTCTGTATATAGTAATTACCCAAATTTGACTGTTACATATTGTACGCATGTATTGAAATCTCACCTTAGATTCCATGGCTGGGATAGGTCTGCTGGCAGAGGGCAGGAGCCAGGGGCAATGGCTCAGATCTCCAGCCCCAGAACTCGGGGAATGGAGGCAGGAGGATCAGAAGTTCACGGTCATCCTAAACTAGTGATGGAGGGCAATTGAAAAATGGACTGTAAATAAAAAATGAAAATGGAATGAAACGGGCGGGACAGGAGGAAAGACAGATGTAGGCTGACAGGGCCCCTGAGCATTCTGGGGTGTTCCTCCTGAGTGTCAATGGGATATTCCACTGGAAGGTGCTAAAATTGAGGTCATGAACTAACTACCAGGAGCAAGGAAGGTGCCACAGTTGGCAAAGTGCAAGAACGAGAGCCTGAATATCATTTCCAGCTTTGTGGGTCTGTCATCCCCGTGCCAGGGAAGCTCAGACAAGGAGATCTCCGGCCTTCGCCGGCCAGTCAGCCTCACTAAATGGTCAGCTCCAAGTTCAGGGAGAGATGCTGCTTCAGAGATGAAGACACTACTGAGCGAAGGTGACAGCCAGCATCAATTCTGGCCTCTACACACACACATACACACACATACACATACATACACACACACACCACATGAATTTTAAGAAGCCCTAGAACAGTTGCTAGCCCTTTAAGACACACCTTCTACCCTGCATTATGAGATGTGCCTCAGGCTTTTCTCTTGAACTGGAATGGGGTCCGTGCTGAAGTGTAAATAGCTCAGGACTCCAGGCGACTTTCAGACAGGCAGTGCCACTTGCTGGGAAAGACTGCGGCCTGTGTTGTCAGTTCCCACAAATCAGCCCTGTGGAGCGCGTGTGAAGATGCCTGTGGACTTTTCTCAGGATTACAGTGCTTTGTGCAGAACCAACCAAGCCCTCCCTTGTCTATCACGCTTCAGGTCAGATTACTGTCAGAGCGCCAGCCCCGGCCGGTGTGGGCAACGTGCATTGATGGTCAAGCAGAGGCTCAGCTTATGCCTCCTGCTGTTGTTTTCATTCCCGAAGCCCACAGCAGAGCAGGAGTGTCTCACAGGCCCTGCATCCAGCTGCCAGGCAGAGCAAAGGCTTCCTGGTGCCCTCGTGCTCAGATGCACACACTCCTGTTGGTCACTGTGTGTCACAGGAAAAGTCCCGAGTCTTTCCCCAGACAGCGGCTGCTGCACTTCGAGAAAGAGCCTCCGGGAAAGTTCCTCCACCCCAGCAGGTGGAGACCAGCCTCTGCCACACACTCTGGAGTAGAGTAGAGCTTCCTGTGAGCTGACAGTGGACAGTGTGTGCCCCAGGCCTCCGTGACATCAGCTCACACCTACTAAAACATATCTGCTTCCTGCATTCTCCCACTCTGCCTTTGACCCCCGCCTACTCTGTAAGGTGGATGCACCTCACAGGGCAGAGCAGGGCTGGCTGGCCATCTGCCTCCCAGGCTGCTCTCCCAGAGCCTTGCTGGGCAGGCCTCTCCACCCAGGGATCTCCTAGAGCCGGCGTGTCTGCTGCAGCAAGCTTGGAGAACATGAGAGTGCGCGGGATGCACTGTAGTTGGGCCGCTCAGATCTTTGACAACGCCCTGTGTCCTGGAGGCTGCGTGTACCCTGGAGGGCTGTGTTGCTTCCCCAGCCCTGTTTGCCCTTTGGCCTGGTGCTTACGGCCCCCTTAGGCCTTAAGAGCAGGGCTCTCCATAGTTGAAGCCACATAACATAATTTCTGCTGTCATTTCTAATGCACGGCCATGGTGCTGAAAACCAGAGGTGGGGGGAGCCCTGAGTTCTCAGACGATCTGTAAGGTTCTCTGGGGCCCTAGCCAGTGCAGAGACAGAGAGGACAGGCTTCCTGGGGTATCTGAGGGCCTGGGCAGGGAAACCCGTGTTTCACAACTTCAAGTAAACACTCCAAGGCCTGCTGCAGCCTCAGCCTTTTCATTTAGAAACAAGACCTCCCTAAGTTGCCCAGGCTGGCCTTGGACTCAGAAAAGCCTTGAGCTTACAATCCTCCTGTCTCAGCCTCCTCCAAGTCTTGCTCTTGCTCGTGTGTGTGTGTGTGTGTGTGTGTGTGTGTGTGTGTGCGCGCGCGCATGTGCGTATCCTGCTCTCAGATCTGGACTTTGGATATTCATGGGGCATTAGCTTGTGAACACCAGAAATCTCTCACCTCTGTCACCAGATGAAGACACACAGTGTGGCTATGTGATCCAGGGCCCCGAGGGACGACCAGGCTGTGGCCAGAGTGTGTTACACAAGCCACGCTTTTGATTTCACAGGAACTATGGACACTCACCCCCTCCAAGCAAATGTTCTCAATACACAACAAACCCTGCTTCAGGAGGCTGCTGTCAGCCTCTCTGCCAATAACCCAGAACAAACAATTGTGTAACTCGCTGCTGGCATTTGTGGGTTTAGGCAGGCTTCGGGGAAGGCACTGGGGAGTGCAGAGGAGCACCTCAAAGCCAGGGCGCACTGGACAGGCCCTGCCAGTGAGATGTGTGGACTCTGCCGTGTCGGTACTGCCAAAGAAAGAAAGCTCACTCTGAGTCCCGGAAAGGCAAGAGACTTTGAACACAGCAGTCGCCGGCTTCAGACTGCAGCCTAGATATCAGCCAGCAAGGCTGCTGTCCATGGCTGGCCACGGGCAGGCTCTGCGCAATAGGAGCGGCTGGTGGTAAAAATCATGGCGCCTGGGTTACCGCAGCAAGGAGCTGTTCACAGTTACCATCCACAGCTCAGCAGCCGAAGGACTGCATGTCCAGACCTGGGAGCGATTGAACACTAATTGAACACTGAAGACTGTGTGTGGTACGTGTGCATATGTGTCTGTGGCTGCACACACAGAGGCCAAAGAGGACATGGGTGCCCTATCCAATTACTGTCTACCCTACTGTCTCCAGATGGGCTCTCTGACCAAACCTGAAGCCAAGCTAACAGCCACAAGTTGCAGCCATCCTCC
The DNA here is from genome assembly GCA_028658305.1 of Pachyuromys duprasi. Taxonomy (NCBI): domain Eukaryota; kingdom Metazoa; phylum Chordata; class Mammalia; order Rodentia; family Muridae; genus Pachyuromys; species Pachyuromys duprasi. The sequence goes on from CM053744.1 coordinate 60,222,419, forward strand.
TGTCTGCACCCTCCCCTCCCAGCGCTGGGGTTCAGCTGTGCAGCCACGCTCTACTTTTTACATGGATGCAGGACCTTACTAGTGCAGTGAGTTCTAACCCAAGCCATCTCCTCACCCATGATCTGTTTTACAGAGGACCAGCCTGAGGTCCATACAGGAAAATCTGGCTCCCCAAGATCATACTCAGTTAGGAGCTGGGAAGGGGAGAATGCAGACCTTGCTGCCAGGCAAGCATCCGAGCGTGGCCTGAAGGAAGCTGCTTCCGCCAGGCCTCCCATCCGAGCGTGGCCTGAAGGAAGCTGCTTCCAAAGGCCTATGCTCACTGACAAGGCCAGAGTGGTGAGCATTTGGGATGGTCCTGGGCAACCCTGGAGACACATCTTTGTCCAAGGTGTGCAGTACCTAAAGCTCAGCTTCTAAGGACAGCTGGAAGCCCTTCCCCATACCCGCACATGCAGCAACTGAGAGCATGCATCTAACTTGGGCCTTCCTCCAAGGACCCTTCAACAATGCTCTCCCACACAGCACAGGAGCCCACCACTACCGCTCTCAAAGACTGTGGGCATGTCAACTGGGAGCCTGAGCCACCCTGCAACCAGGGCAGGGAGTCCTAACCTGTGGGTCATGACCCTGTTGACATTACAGTTCATAACAGCAGCAGAAGTACAGTTATGACGTAACAACAGAAATAACTTTGTGGTCAGGGGTCGCCGCATTAGGAAGGAGGTGCGAACCACTGATCTGCAGGAAGGAACCCAACCTCCACTGCCCCGGTCTATACCAGTGCTCCGGTGAGGATGTGTGCGCACAAACCTTTCTGCTGATGTGCACGCTCCCGGCAAGGTAAAAACAGCCCAGTACACCTAGCTCCTGCACTCAGCTCAGGGTACTGGAGACCTGTCCTGGGTCAAGTGCTTTCCTTGGTGCTGGGGCTCGAGGGGATGAGGACACAGGCCTCTGCGTCAGAAAGGAGGCCGACGGAGATGCAGCCTGCCAGGAGAAGGACTGGAGGTCTTGATGGAGCCTCAGGCAGGAGGGAGGGCACCAGAAACAGTACAACAAATATGTGGAGAGCCAGAGACCACAGAGCAGGAAAAGGAGGCTTCCATGCAAAACCCAGAGATGAGCTTCATTAGGAGCAAGGATGTGAGGGTGCGGGGGGGGGGGGGGGGGAGAAGGCCACCATGAGGGGAGGAGGGGAGGGGTTGGGAAGCCAGGGA
>CM053744.1:60233547-60321004 GCA_028658305.1 Pachyuromys duprasi
AGGAGAAAAAGGACAAAAGACAAAAACAGATTTAAAAACAAACAACAACAAAAGACCAATTAGGAATCCCCAACATTAAATTAAAAGAAGCTCCAGAAAGACACAGGGGAGATATGCAGGGGGAAAAAATGACAAAAGAGGTGAAGAAAGTTTCTTAGTTTAGGAAAGGCTTGTCTGGTTTGCGGGGTTTGTTTTGGGAGTGGGTGGAAGAGTGTGCTCAGGCCACAGCGTGACTCACGCTCCGTAGCCAAGACCAGTGGACTTCAGTGACTTCACACTGTGCTGGCCACACCACCTCACGTATTGGATCAGATCACTGCTGCAGAAGATCCCACACATCACGGAGGAGCAGGCAGAACCTGAGAGTAAGGCCGTTCACATCGTGAGGGACCAGGAGGCAGAGAGCAAGGCAGGAACCAGGGGCTGGCGTGGCTCTCCAGGGCACACCCTGTGCCCTGCTCACACCAGCCAGTCTTATCTCCTCAACATTCCTCAGCCTCCCCACATTTCACCACTGGCCAGAGAACAAAAGGGTGAACTTGTGAGGGGCTCTTGAGATTTACCAACACATGGCAATCCCTTATGAAGTACAGGAAACAGTTTGGTGTTCACATCAGGACAAAGCCTAGGACCCTGTTGGCACACTCAGGGGAATGTGTAACAACCAGCGTGACAGCTGTGAAGGAAGTTGTCCTCCCTCCTGCAGGGGCCAGTGAGAGCTGGAGAGCACGCCACAGAAAGCGAGGCTGACATGCTGTCAGAATGTCTCTGCAGACAGCAGACCGCAGTGTGGCCGTGGCTCGGGAACTGAAGCAGCGCCACGGTCACCACAGGAACAGTTCAGGAACTGGGGCGCTGTGTGAGGTGCTGGGACTGCAGGCTCAGTGCAGGGGCAGACCTCCATCCGCCCTTCAGACAGGGATGTGCTAACTCGTCCTTCCCATCCTACCACTCAGTTCCCTCTCCAGGAATTTCTCTGTTTCTTCCATGGCCTCAGAGTCGACTAATAACACAGACTGCGTTTAAATGAGAATAAATGAAAAAATTAAATTCACAATATTTCCAAATCGCCTTTGGCTCCGGGTTTTAATTTTCTTCCATAGCTGGATTTTAATATTCTGTGACCCCAGGCACACTACTCCCCACTCAAGCGTACTTGGTATTTGGCTAGTGATGTCTCTTTGTCACCTCTGTAAGGATGAGTAAGGCCTGAATCCACTAAGTCCCAGGCCAGCTGCCTTCATCGAGGCACACCACATCTGTGAGCCTGGACGGGGCATCTGGGACAGCCATCCTCCTGGCAAGGATCTTCAGGATCCTTGTTCCCAGACAGCCATGGCTTGAAATCCCTCTCCACAGGCTCACCGTGCTGGTCCTGGGCCCCGCCTCCCCTTCCTGGCTTCTTCCACTGACTGGGAAAGGCAGGCTTTGCTGTTCTTCAACATTTCTAAGATAGCAGTGAGATAGTGATGGAACATCTGCAATGGTCTGTAAGGTTTCCTCTGCCGTGTGTCTGTCTGGTCCCATCTTATGAGCTCCTGTCCTCCTGGGTGTGCCTGCTGCTTTTGTTCTGGGTCAGCTTAGGGAAGGGCAGATATGAGCTTCCACAGGGAAGAGTGGAGTGGGCGGAAGATGTGTAGGACGTTCAGACTGTTTGCATCACAGCTGGAGCGCATAGCTCAGAGAGTCCCATCCTGGAGAGATGGCTGGTAGCTACATCTGCAAAGGACCCAAGTTCAGTTCCTAGCAAACGCATAAGGCAGCTCACAACTGCCTATAACCCCAGCTGCTGGGGCCTGAAACCCTTTTTTAGACTCCATGGGCATCTGTAACCTGTGCATAAAACTCACACAGGGCCACACACACGTACACACACAAGTAAATCTTTATAAAGTGCATATCTGTGCTTGACCACAAAGGCAAACTATGCATTCTTATTCACCATCAATCAATAAATAAATGTGAAACAATCTAGCCCAAGCAGGGTTTTCCATTCTCTAGACATTGTGTCATTGTCATCCACAATGTTCACACTTGAAACCCACGCAATCAAGGTGCAAAAAGCTTCTCCCTGTTTCAGTAAGTTTGGAATTCTGTGTTGAGCCTGCAGCCCAGGGGTCATGGGTCAGACAGCCCTGGTGGTGGCTTTATTCTTCCATTGAAGGTTGCAGAGCCCCTCAGTCAGCCACTGTGGACTTGGGTCAGATAATCCCAACACACCTGCCATGAAAGCCATCAGCAAAAGAGACAAAGATCCTGTGACATCAGGTTACAGGGAGAGAGAAAGGCCACAGTGTGCAGCCTCTCACACTCACCTCCCACCCCAGCTCCAGGACCTAGCATCCTCTCTGGCCTTGCAGCCACCTGTATATCCAAGGAGACATGCCACATATGCACACCAGTAAACAGTGAAAATAGCAGGAGGTAAGAGGCCCTGGCCTTTCTTCTGCTTCTGTTTCTATTTTGAGGCAGGATCTCACGTAGCAAAGTTGGCTCAAAACTCACTGTGTACTTGAGGATGACCTTGAATTTCTGCTTTTCCTGCCTCCACCTCCCAAATGCTGGAATTACAGGCGCTTGCCTGCAGGCCTGGTTCTTGCAGAGCTGGGAGCGGAACCTAGGACTCCTTGCACTCTGGGAAGACACCCCAGCCCTGCTGTATTTTCTTGTACTTGTTAGCTGAGCAGAGGACAAGCCATGGTCTGTGTGAACCCAAGATGCTAACCCTGCCTCTCCCTCCCTCTCCTGTTTTAGGGAATGCTGTCGTTTTTTTGGAGACAATGGCCTGACTTTGAAAGTGTTCTTTACCAAGGTGGCGCCTTTTGGTGTCCTGTGGACTCTCACAAACTACCTGTACTTACACGCAATAAAGAAGATAAATGCCACAGACGCCTCCGTTCTCTTCTGCTGCAACAAGGCCTTTGTTTTCTTGCTGTCGTGGATCGTTCTCAGGGACAGATTCATGGGCGTGAGGGTAAGTTCCCTGTCCTCCTGCCTCCTGAAGCCATGCCAACCAGAGCCTGCCCGTTGGCTTGCCGGGCTTCACGTGCTGGACTGCCAGCGTCAGCTGACAGCCACTGTCCAGACTCTCAGCAATGCTCAGTTCTTGCTATAGCTTGGAGACCTTCTTGCTTGCCAACCGTGCTAGACCAGCACCGTGAAAGCCCCTTTCATCCGAGGCGTTTCCACAAGCATTCCCTGAAGTGTGCACCAAGCAGGGAGTCAGCTGAGGAGTGGTGGTGTCCTTCACTGATCTCTGCCTGTCCCTTCCGATGTGCAGCGCTGGGCATGGGTGTGCCCCCAGCTAGGGGCTATCTGGCATCGTTCTGACTTTCAGGGTAGGATGAATCTGAACTCCTGAGCACACCTTGGGTGTGCATGTGTGTGGGAAGCCTGAGACCTTACCTGGACAGTGTAGCCAGAATCAAAAGTGCTAAATTAGAACTGGGAAGTGGCATAGGGTGGGGACTGGGGGGCACATTTCACTTCAAACTGTAGGTCAAGGGCAAACAAGTGGCATTCCTTGCGTGGCCTGGAATTTTCCAGGAGTCATGGTAGACTTAAAGCTAGCCACTTTTCATGACAGTCGTGTGGAGCATGGCAAGTGGACTGTCAGATGCCAGCAGGAGGATGGAGAGGCACAGGGACAGGACACAGAGCTTTGGTGGCTTTCTGCCTGACCCCTGGTGGCCAGGGACTACCGCAGCTGTTCATGCTCTTGTAATAGAACAGGACAGAACCCTGGCCCCTCTCGGTGCAGCTAATCATTTCCTCCTTCCTCCTGCACATTCAGGACCTGGTCCTGGGGAGCCCTGCTCTCGATGGCCATGATGGCAATCATGGAGAGGCAGACGCCAGGCCCCCTGCTTGTGTCCTTGCTCCTCTGTCCTGGGAACAATGACATCACCTTAAGGGTGGGCTGACGCCCACCTGAGTTACACAAACAGCAGTGGGGACATGAGTCAACTACTGGTTAATATTTTTAGCTTTCAGCGGGTGGGGGGAGTTTGTTTTGAGGCTTGGTGTTAATTTTGGAATAAAAACTCACGCCCCGGGCTGCCACCCAGAAAAGCCTTCACCAGATACATGATGTGCCTCATCTCTGGAAGGACTGCAGGTGCTCCTCACAGACACAAAGCTAAAGCCTTGGGGGTCCCAGGGACACTGGCACCCGGTGAGGCCTTTCCCAGCTTTACTTAGGGGATACAGAACCAAGAGACTGCATGTGTAGTGCTTTGGGGCGTGATGAGATGCCCCACGCAGGAAAGAGAGTGTTCAAGGTCAACAGTGCTGGCTGCAGAGAAAAAAGGCTGGTCTGAGGTGGGGAGGCGTGGGTGTGGACAAGCCTGAACCTTTCAGCCGACTCCCGGAACAAGGGGTGGTTGAGATTTGTGCTGTGTGTTGACTGTGGAGAGGAAACTTCCCAGCACCCTCTGCTGGGGTACAGCCTGCCAGGGTTAGCCTCCGCCCGAGCAAAATGTTCACTGCAGGTTTGTGCTGAGGCTGGCAATGCCCAGTGCTCAGGGAGAGGCCACGGGGCCAGCCCGGGGAACGGGGTGCTGTGTGGGGCAGAAGCTGTGCAGCCATGCTCTTCTCCTAACTGGAGACTGCCCACTGCAATCGGCAGGGTCAACGCAAAGCTCAGGCCACTCGTGGAATCCATGAGACCGAATGATACACGGTTGGAGACGTAAGCCCAAGGTCATGTCCAACTGTGCACAAATCACTCAGCATTCAGGTAGTCGGCAGGGCCAGGCAGCTGCTTCCGCTAGGGGATTTCCAAAGACTTAAAAGCTATTGCAGTTTCCGGCCTGGTGGCTGAGTGAACAGTACCAGCTTCATAGTCTTGAAGGATGTGATGACCGAGGCTCCTGTGTGTGTGTGTGTGTGTGTGTGTGTGTGTGTGTACATGAGGTGATGGGGGAGGGGGTTTGGAGAGATGAAAGCTAGGGGAGCAGCAAACAAGACTTACGGGATTAGAGCCATTGCATCCAGTCACGCAGGTACAGATTCTTGAAGATGGGAGGGGCACCTAGGCCAGGCGGACAGGCCCCAAAATAAGGAGACTTTCGATACTTTGGGGCCCCAGGTCACCCTGGGGTGGGGGGGGGCAGGGGCTGTGGCGGCTGCTTAAGCAATGCTCAGGTGTCCGTCCTCTACGTACAAGTGTTGCCTGTGTGTGCCCTGGGCCTCTCGAGTGGTGGCCAGATGCTCTGCCTGGGGCAGGCAACCAGACTGGGTGTCCCTTGGCTTTTTAGTCTTTAAAGTGGACGGGGAAGAGATGTCACTGTCTGGTGCACTGGATTAAGAAGTTGTACCCCAAACTTGTGAATCCACAGGACAAACTTGGCAGGGTCTGGGGAGACTTTACTGTAGCACAGAAAATTGGCAGGGAACACATCACTGAAACCAAAACCAAAGCAAACCAAAGCCCCCGTGCCTCCATTCATGGAGCATGGAGCAGGTGGGCCTTCCACCTCAGCCCTGGGCTCCTGTACTCAAGGGCGGGCGGGGAGAGGGGGCCTTCCACCTCAGCCTGGGCTCCCTGCGCTCACAGGCCGGGGAGGGCCTGGGCTCTGACCTTCCTGAGAACCTTGAGTGTGAGGTGGGAAGCTGTCCACATGCCTCCCGAAGGGGCTGCTGAGCTCGGAGAGCGGGCACCCCTGTCAGACCCCTGGACCTCAGGAAAGTCATTGTCGCTGGTGCCAGCTGCCTTGGTGAGCCACAGGCCCTGGCTTGCCTGGCTTGTTTGTCTTCACAGCGGGGGGGGGGGGGAGGAGGGGGAAGAGCCAGGTGACCCTCAGCCATTCTGTCTTGATCCCTGACTCTTTTACACAGCTGGGGAGGAAGCTCTTTTTTTTTCTTTTTAAAATTATTTTTATTTGTATTAATTACAATTTACTCACATTGTATCCCCACCCCCCCTTACATCCCTCCCTTCTCCCCTCCCAATCCTCTGTCTCCCTCTTTCCCACCCATGCCTTTCCTCCAGTCCAGAGGAGTCAGAGGAGAAATCAAGAAAGACATAGAAATTTGGAAAATTAAATGAAAATTAAAATACAACACACACACAATCAGTACACACAATAAAAGCAATAAAAGGAAAACAGCTATCAGATCCTACATTTAAAAAAATCAGAAAACACATCACAATTCAGGTGAAAAAATCTGGAAAATTAAGAACAAACCAAACTCAAATTTAATAGATGGGAAGAAAATTTAAAAAGGAATAGAAATTAATGAAATAGAAACAAAAAATAATACACATAACCAGTGAACCTAAGAGCAGATTCTTTGCAAAGACAAAAATCAACAGACCCTTGGCCCAACTAACAAAATAGACTACCCAAATTAACAGAATCAGAAATGAACAGAGAAATATTATGATATACAATAAAGAAATACTTTCAAAACCTATAGAAAATCTCATAGAATTGATTGAATTTCTAGATTGACTCATCAAAGAGATATCATTAACATAAGCAGACACATAACCAATAAAGAAACAGAAACAGAAAGACTCAGCTTCAGATACATTGACAAGAGAATACTATCAGACTTCCACAAATCCACAAAGACTCCTTAAATTATTAAAAAGGAAAGAAAGAGAAGGAACTCTTCCAACTCATTCTATAAAGCTAATATTACCCTAATAGCAAAACCAGATAAAGAAACCACAAGGAAAAGAACCAGGTCAATATCCTTGATAAGCACAAAAGTAAAAATTCTCAATAAAACAATTGCAAACTGAATACAGGCAAAAGCATACATACATACATACATACATACATACATGCATACATTTGTGTGTGATTCATCATCAAACTGGCTTTTTCCAACTTTTTTTTAAATGTAATTTATTTATTTTTATATCAATCACAGGTTAGGTACTTTGCATCCCAGGCATAGCCCCCTCCCTCATTCCCTTCCACTCTCCCCATCCCTCCCTCATCTCCTCCCCACCCCCTCCAAGTCCACCGACAGAGGGGGTGGGGAAGGACCTCTTCCCCTTCCATCTGACCCCAGTTCATCTTGTCTCCTCAGGGCTGGCTGCAGCCCTTAACTGTTGATTTCTAAGCAGTAGTGAAGAGAGTGGGGGAGGCTGGGCTTTGCTTTACCAGTCTTCAGGAAAAATAACCCATTCTCCTCTGTCACTTCAGATGTCAGCCATATGGGCTTTTGGAGTCATCAGAAATCTGGTCTCTCTCTCCCTGTTTTTCTCTCTCTCTGTCTCTTTGTCTTTTTCTCTCTCTGTCTCTATCTGTCTCTCACTGTCTTTTTTCTCTCACTGTCTCTCTCCCTCCCTCCTCCTCTCCCATTTTCTCCCTCCCTTCCCTTTTTCTGGGCTCTCCTACCAGGCTGCCCTCACATTCACAAGGTAGCCAAGAATGCCCCTGAAGTTTGATCTTCCTGCCTCCAGCTTCTCAGAGCTGGGGTCATGGGTGCACAGCAGCACCCCAGGTGGATCCTGCACTTAGGTTAGTTTTGGAGGCTCACCCCTCTCCTTGTTTCCTGGGGCTCCGTGAGCTCTGTGGCTGCCTCTGTTTGCACTTTTTTCTGGATGCCAGAGCACATTCTCCTCCTCCATGCTAAAAACACCATAGAGGGGAGACCCAGGAAGAGCCAGCTAAGGAGAAGGGAGAAGAGCCACACTTCTAGGTCAGGATGTGGTCCACAGCCCTGGCTGGGCTGCGCTGTAGTCAGGCCTGCCGCTGGTATGCCAGTGAGAAACACAGACTCCAGGCCCCATGGGGTCCTGGAAGGCTAGGAGAGAGCTCAGTACTTCCCAGGTGGTAACCAGCTGTCCCTCAGGCCCTGTCAGAACAATATTACCTGTCAAGGGGCCGAGGCCGGAGATCACCGCTCTGGCTACCCTGCCTCAGGATTTAGGTTACCCCACAGGTGGAACACCTCAAGCCCTGCAGCTCCCTCCGTCCCTGACGACGGTCCCTTCCTCCCTCCCTGCAGATTGTGGCTGCCATCCTCGCAATCGCAGGCATTGTCATGATGACCTACGCGGACGGCTTCCACAGTCACTCAGTGACGGGCATAGCCCTTGTGGTGGGCTCTGCGTCTATGTCGGCCCTCTACAAGGTAGGCACGGCGAACCTGCTCTCCCAGCGGCTGGGGGCAGCAGAGCTCTGGGGCCCTCAGCCTGTCACTCTGGATGGGGTGTGCATCAAGAGGCAGACAGCACCGGGGCAGGGCCCAGGCAGGCAGCTGAGAAACACCGGGCCCCTGAGCCTGCTCTGTGTTTGTGCCTGGAGGGGCATGAAGCCCGGATTAGCTGTGTGGCTTTGACATGTAAATCCTGTGACTTTCGGGCACCAGCCAGTATGAGCTCACGAGTGGCTCAAACTTGTGAAATGAATGCACAAATGTATCCCTGGCAAGAGCTGGGCAGAGTGGCTCATAGGTCTGTCCTGCCGCGGTCACTCACTGAGGCAGGAGCATTGCCGCAAGTGTGTGGTGAGCCTTTGCCTCAGAAAAGAAAGACAAAGTTTTGACAAAACATTAGAAACGGGAAAGTGCTTCCTAACTGCCTGACTAGAGTGCAGATGGCTGTTCACAGCGCAGGGGGGCCTGCTGTGGGGCCACGCTGTCGGCTCCCCTAGCTTGGTCCCTCCTGCTGCTCTCCTCTTCTCCCCTCCGTCCTCTTGCTCCTCCTTAGATGTCAACTAAGTGATCACGTCCTCCAGCTAGGTGCCCAAGACCTCCAAACAGCACTCCGAAACAGGACCACATGTTCCCTCACACAAGCCCTCGGGGAGCATGCCACATTCAAGCCACAGACCTGCCCAGGAGCAGCGAGAGGATCTTCACTCCCTTTCCTTACTGCCTCCACAGATGTGGGTCAGTCACCAGGCAACGGAGCCACGAGTGCGGTCCTGGGTCAGAATCTATTTGGAGGCTCCTGAGAGGGTGTGCAATCACAGCAGATAGTTCTAAAGGATGCAGCACTGTGAACACAACACACAACAGCCGCGTCCCATATGCAGACCCACGGCTGCTGGGTCTGAGCTCTGTGAGGCCGGATGTAACTCTGCCTCAGCTGCTCTTACACACGTGGGCTCCACCACTCCAGCAAGCCTCATCAACCGTCACTGACAGACAAGCGCAACCCCGCCGGAACGCGGTGCACATGCACGGTCATGCGTGCAGGCCATGGCCGGGTGTGTCCTCACCTCCTCCTCTCTCGCGCAGGTTCTGTTCAAGCTCCTGCTGGGCAGCGCCAAGTTCGGGGAAGCGGCCTTATTCCTGTCCATCCTGGGTGTGTTCAACATCCTTTTCGTCACCTGCATCCCTGTGGTCCTGTACTTCACCAAGGTGGAGCACTGGGACTCCTTCGACGACATCCCGTGGGCAAACCTCTGTGGGTTTTCTGTTCTCCTGCTGAGTAAGTGGCACCAGCCCCGGAAGCCCTGCAAGCAGAACTCGGTCCCCTGCTGTCCTAGAGTGCTCGCTTTGTCAAAGTCCTTGCATAAAGAACAATATTTAAGGTTTTTAAAAAAAGATTTTTGGGGGTGGCCTTGGAAGGTAGGGCTTTTAGAAGGATGTGTTTATTTCACTGTAAGTGCTAGGTGCTCTGAAATCACTGGGCCATCTCTTTACCCACTGTTTTAGTTTTTATTTCTATGTCCATGTGTATGAGTGAGTGTTTACCTGTGGGTGGGTGTGGAGGCCAGAGGAGGTGGTCAGGTGTCCTAGCAGTTACCAGCAGCTGTGAACTGTCTGATGTCAGTGCTGGGAATGGAACCTGGGTCCTCGGAGAGAACAAATGCTCTTAGCTGCTGAGCCATCTTTCCAGTCCCACTCCTTGGATTTTATGAGGGCTTTGTAGAACTGTGGTCATCGTCATGGTAACCGGCACGGCAACCATTGCACAGTGGCAGTGTGGGGTTAGTGTGTCTGTGTAACGAGTGCCCAGGGGCATTGCTAAAGCACCACTGTTCAGTAAAGATGGTTAGTTACCATTCTCATTACGGTTTCACCATCACTACCACCGCTAGATGAAGGCTGTTGCTCCGCAAAAAATAGTGATGAGGTGCCTCATGAGGTCATTCATGCTTCCCTTTGCTGCTGTGACAAATGCAATGGCCAAAAGCAGCTCGGAGGAGGGAAGGATTCACAGGAGCACTTCCGGATCACAGTCCGCATGAAGGGAATCAGGGCAGGGGCTCACCCAGGAGCTTGAAGCTTTAGAAGACATTGCTTGCTGGCGTCTCAGCTTAGTCACTGGGTTCCGCTCAGCTAGTTTTGGAGGCCAAGGGCAGAGCAGTTGTGAGTAATTCTGGTCTCCAATCTTTATTTCAGCATTCAATATTGTATTAAATTTTGGAATCGCTGTCACGTACCCCACACTGATGTCTCTTGGAATTGTCCTCAGTGTCCCCGTGAATGCAGGTAAGCATTGTCTCCTGGCATGCTCCCCGAGGGCTTGTGTGAGAGAACATGCAGTCCCAGTTTGGAGTGCTGTTTGTGTCTGTTAGAAGCACACCATCTGTTGGGCTTACACACACATGCACACCTTTAAATCTCCGCTCCCATCCATTATCACTGTGGCTGCTGCATAATGCTTAACCTCTGCAAACAGAGGTGCCGCATCAAGTGTGAAGCTGTCCCTCAACATGTGTGCATTTCTGTCATTGTTCTTTTCTTTAACTACTCTGCTGGACATGGGATGGAGCCAGGAGCCTCCCTAGCAAGCTCCCTACCACTAAGCTGTCTCCTCAGTTGATTCTAAGCATTTTATTTTGAGGCAGGGTCTGGCCTGAACTCATTTTGTAGCCTGGGCAGTCTGAATTTGCCCAGCCTCTGGGATTACAGGTGTGTGCCATCAGGGCCAATTTAGCAGAGCAACTTCTTTTCCCTGCTAAGCACAGAAAGTCCAAGACTGTCCCCACTAAGCATACAAAGTCCAAGACTGTCCCCACTAAGCACAGAAGGTCCAAGACTGTCTCCATTGAGCAACAAAAACTGAACCTAGAAAAGCATGGGACAGAAAACAACTCAGTTTTTTGCAAGTGGCTTTGCTGGGGAAAAGTTGCCACATTGGGAAGTCATGTGGAAACAGGTTGGCCCTCCAGTGAGGCAGGGATGTTATTTCCTCCTGCCTCTGGGGAGAGGGTGAGAGCCTTTTGTTTGGATGTGAACCTGCTTTGTCCTGCCCTGGGGCTCTGTAGCTGACACATCAGCAGTTCTTCCAAAAGCCTGCCTTCACCTGTCCCTTACCTGCTCTCCCTGGCTGCCTTACACTGGTGTGAACTTTGGATTTCCTCTCCAGAATCCTCTGCCTCATGCCCTGGCTTCCTGCAAATTTGCCTCTGGACCCCTGACCCCAGGCCAGTAGGGGAACATATCCTCTTCACAGTAGAGTTTGCAGAAGCAAAGCCGCTCCTGACTCCAGAGACACCCCTGAAGCCCGGCTCCCCTCCCCCGTGCCAGTCCCTGCCCTGCCCCACAGCTTATATGACTCCTCACCTTGGCCAGGCTCTCCCAGGTGTCTCATGGCCACACTGTGGAGGGCCTCAGAACACTGGGCCCAGCCCCCCACTGCCAACCCCATCCTGGAGTCTGTGGTCCCCACTCATCAGCCCTTTGGTCTCCTGGCAGTTGAAGGCTGTGCCTGTCCTTTTTCATTCTTATTGAGAAGTGAAGGACACAATCTATAAGATGGCACTTCAGAGCAGGTGGATGGACACCATGGGGACACAGCCTTGTAGTCGCAGCACCGAGGAAACACGCACAGCAGGATCCCTGGGCTCGTGAACTAGCCGGCCTGAACTACTTACTGAGCTCTAAGCCAGAGAGAGGCTTTGCTGCCAAAAGAAGGTAGCTGGTGTTCAAGGAACAACAGTTGAAACTGCCCCTCATCTTCATACACAGCACACATGCATACACACATGCACGGTTACACACACACACACACACACACACAAACACACAGAAGCTTCAACGTGCAGAAGACGCTCCTTACCCAGCATCCCCTACAGTTGGGTGTTTCATGGGGATGTGGTAAAAGGCACAACTCACCTTATTTGGCACAGAGGGTTACGTTGGCTACAGCCTGCAGCCAAAGATTAGTAAGAAACATTTCCTGTGGCTCACCTGCAGAGCACAGGGGTAATCCCGCGTCAGAGGCAGGAGTCCTGACAGGCAGAGGGAGGCAGGGCCCAGCAGAGTAGGTGCCAGCCTGCCGTGCACACCCTGTGTCAGCTCAGAGGACTCTGGGTGAGCATCACCAGACACTGAGTTAACAGAACACTTGTCAGTGTTAAAAACTGGTGTTTCTGAGAACCCTCAGGAAGACTCTGGAAAGAACTGGCGTTGGGGTGAACTGTTGCCCTCTGAGAGAAGGAGGGGGGGGCAGGGAAGTAGCAGAGCCAAGCCATGGCTGAGAGGAGTTTCGAGCCCCAGCAGGGTGAGTTGGGGACAGCTGTCCAGGTAGTGAGTACTTAGAACTGTGAACTCTAATGTCTGCAGCCCCATTAGAAGGAGGGCTCACTGTGGGTGTTTTTAAGGCTGTCTGTCCTGAGGCAGGCAGGCTTCAAATGGCTCAGCCTGGATTAGGTAAGGGGAGAAGAGAGATGTCCCCAGCTTGGACAGCACCATTGGGGCTGTTAGGAGAATTAGATTCTTACAAACTCATCTAAACTTTCCATTTAGCCCTGTCACCTGTTTGCCCATCAGGACAAGCCAGGGGTCTCTACAAAAGCCTCAGAGAACCCTGCTCCCTCAGACTTTGAGCCTCATAGGAATCAGTGGGCATGGAGTAACAAGAATTCTCTATTGCAGTTGGGTGTGCTGGCACTCACGTGTAACCCCGGCACTTGGGAAGTGGAATCAGGAATTCAAGTCTTCCTCAGCTACAAAGTCCAAGGATAGCCTGGGATACATGAGACTCTAGGAAACAAAAATGGTAGGGGTGGTGTGAGATGGTGGGTAAAGGCCTTGCCGCCATGCCTGGTGGCCTAAGTGAGATCCCTGAAATATGCAAGAAGAGAAATGACTTCCAAAAGTTGTCCTTTGACCATTCACAGTGTCATACACATACACTTCAGATGGATGGATAGATGGATGGATGGATGGATAGATGATAGACAGACAGATAGATAGAGAGATGATAAATAGATGATAGACAGATAGAGAGATGATAGACAGACAGATAGATAAACAGAGAGATGATAGACAGATAGATGATAGATAGAGATGATAGATGATAGACAGGCAGATAGATAGACAGAGTGATGATAGATATACAGATAGACAGACAGGCAGACAGGCAGACAGGCAGACAGACAGACAGAGAGAGAGAGAGAGAGAGAGAGAGAGCTTTTAAAAAGAAATTCACAAATAATATCCTAAAAGAACAGGGTCAGGTTTGCTTATTGAAACACACACAGATGTATACACATATAGTGAGATTAAATTATAAAATAAGTATCATGTATGACATCAAAGATAATGTGAAAAGTACCAAAAATATAAATAGAAAATAACATTTTCTTTACCCCCAAACCCAGATCAGCCATAGTTAAACCCAGATCAGCCATAGTTAAACCCAGATCAGCCATAGTTAAACCCAGATTAGCCATAGTTAAACCCAGATCAGCCATAGTTAAACCCAGATCAGCCATAGTTAAACCCAGATCAGCCATAGTTAAACTTCAGCACGTCTCCTTACACTCGCCCTCCCAGTTTCCCGCGGTTTATTTTCTTCTCACTCAAGTCACCATTTACTCTCAGTGCTGGGTGAGATGTGATGGTATCACACAGGCCTGATGCCTCCAGGGAGGCAGGTGATGAGGTCAGGTGCTGTATCAGAGGCCACGCCAGCCAGCGCCGGTGGGCGTCTGACCCACCACGTGTGCACAGCCCTGCTGCTGAATAACGCTCTGTCTCCCACAGTGGTCGACCACTACACCAGTCAGATAGTCTTCAATGGAGTCCGGGTCATCGCCATCATCATCATTGGCCTAGGCTTTCTCCTGCTGCTGCTCCCAGAAGAGTGGGATGTTTGGCTGATCAAGCTGCTCACCCGCCTCAAGGTGAGGAAGAAGGAGGAGACAGCAGAGAGCAGCGGGGACTCGGGCCCCGGCGCCCAGAGCAGGAGCAGAAGAGCCCGGCCGTCCTTTGCTCGCTGAGACCACCACTCCAGGACTCTGGGATGCCCCCATGGTAACGCTTTTGAGCTCTGTTCCTGAGGAAGGAACCTCAGCTGGGCAGGTGTACATACATGTACAGTTTTGGTAATCTGCAGTAAGTTCTATGGTATTTATTGGCATGTCCAATTTGCTTGCACTTTTCCACATCAGACCTTCCACTTAAGGGTACCAATTCAAAATGGAAGAGAAAAGAGCCTCTCAGTGCTACTTCAATGAATGTAAAGTGGGGTACAGTGAGCCTTGTAGTGATTGCTTCAGAGGACAGGCAGGCTGGACAAGCCAGAGCAAAAACTCTCTCTCTCAGCATCTGAAAATGACATTGTACACTGTGATTACTTTTCAGCTATAGTAGGTCATATTTTGTTTTATACCAGAACTGTATACTTAATTTTAAGGAATTTCAATGAACCAAAAGATAATTGTTAGTTAATCCGGATGGATGGATGGATGGATGGATGATGGACATGTGGATGGATGGATGGATAAGCATGTAGATGTACAGACAGGTGGTAGACAGATGGGTGGATGGGAGGGAGGAGGGAGGTGAAGCAGGAAAGGGTTATGGACAGGAAGATAAATGGAGGACAGACCTGTGCAGGTCACATGATAGAAAACAGAAATGTGAGCGTGTGCTGGCCTGCCCCAGTGTCTTCAGAGGATCCCAAGGAGAACCTAGTGCCTTCTACAGCCTCTCCGTCCTTACCTGTGTGAAGCGAGGTGACAGCGTAAGTCACTGGCGCCGTCTTATAATTTAGATGTAGAAATCTTTAAAAAAAACATAAACACAAATTCTGTGTGTCTATATGTGTACAAGTGACAAAGCTGGTGGCCGGTGTGTTTGGAAGGCAGTTGGCCGTGTGTGGCACGTCCAGCAGGTGCACTGTGGGAGGAACTGCTGGTGGCCTTCACTTCCAGACCAAGAGGAAATGGCATTTGCTGAGTCTGGAAAACCTTTTTAAGAACCCTTAGCGCCAGCTGTTTCCTCACACTGTTTAGGTCTGCCAGAACTTCTATCTGTGATAGATCCATACAGAGGGACCTCGGCTAGAGTTTACTATTTTGAAGTTTACATTGTTACATACAAATGGGAAGCTGATATTGAAATGGTGTCATAGCCCAATGGTGCATTCTGGAACCACGGAGTCTTTCGTTTCCCGGGGAAAGGAGCACTCATGACCTGAACTTTCTAGCCAGTTATTACCCTCAGTTTCCATTACTTGTTTGGCCAAACTGATTAATAAAATATTTGAAACAAAAGTAAAGTGTCAAATGTGCTTCTGGTGCCACCTTGTTGCCCCATCGAGGGTCCCGATGCAGCCTGCCTGTGCCTGGTGCTGTGACAACAGATAGCTCACAGCAGTCATGGGAACTGTCAGTCTCTGGGGCTGAAGAAATGGCCCGGGAGCCAGGCTCAGCAGCAACACCTGCTGCACAAGCAGGAGAAGCCAAGTTCACATTCCCAGATCCCGGGTGAAGAGCAAGCACGGCTGCATGTGTGCATTTGTGTATACACAAAACACGCACAGACACACAGCATGCACTCTCACATGTATGCACAGGCATGTACATGCATGCACATAAAAGAATACACAAACACACATGCATGCACACATACACGCACATATACATATGTGTGCACTGTGTGCAATGCATTGTAAGCAGTGGAGCAGACAGGTCAGTGAAACTGTCCAGGCAGCTGTAGGCATGGCCTATGAGACCCAGGTATCTGCAGAGCTGCAGAGGGTTCTGAAAGGGGGGTAAGAATCATGTCACCCACACCTACAGTCTACACTCCAGAAAGTCCAAAAGGCAGCACAGGCGGAAGGTCCTGGCCTGTCACCTCACTGCCAAACACTTCATGTGACTCACCCCAGGGATTATTTTCTTTAAAGACATAGCATCATAAAGTTGGAGATACCTTCCCTGTAGCAAATCAATCTTCTCCCATCAGTTAATTAAGATTTTAAAAGGGGAGGGGCTGGGGCAATGGCTCAGCAGTTAACAGAGCTGGCTGCTCCTCCAAAGGATCCAAGTTTGGTTCCCAGCATCCACCAGGCAGCTCACAACTGTCTGTAACTCCAGTTCCAGGAGACCTGAACCTTTTCTGGGGTCCACAGGTAATACCAGGCACATATGTAGTGCACGTATGTACATGCAGTCAGGACACCATAAACGCTTTTTTAATTTAAAGATAAAGAGGAGGGAGCTCTTCCTCTCAGGGAATTCCACTGGCGCCTGGCTGGCACTCTGGTCAGTGGCTCACCATCAGGGAAGCTTGCAGGAGGCAGGCACTGGCCCGGGATCCACAACTGCACAGTGTGCAGAGTGTGAGACTTCGGGATATTCAGTCCCGATGCGATGTCCTCATCAAAGCCCTCCCCTCATGACTCAGGATCTACGGGGAAGATGAAAAGACTGTGAGAGCCAGGGATGGCATCTGTCAAGGGAACAGTCTTCCAGACACAGCAGGACCAACAGGTGAACTGTCCCAGCACTGACAGGGGGGCAGCACAGGCTCGCATCCCTGACAGGAAGCTCTCTGCCACTGCTGTCCCTGACCTATGGAGTCTCCTGGGCATACTAACCATGCCTCGGGGTGAGCACCATGTTCATGAGTAATTGGCCAAAACAAAACAAAGAACTTGGTATTTTTGTAAATTTTTTGTCTTGTATTCCTTTTGCTTGGGAATTTTTGTCTTGCTGGTCAGTAGTTTGGTTGTGTATGTTGTTTTCCGTTTTGTGTCTTTGTGGGTTTGTTTTGTTTCTGTAGTTCTTTGGGGGGGGGTTTAAGGAGACAGAGCAGGTGTGAAGTTGGATGGGTGGAGGGTTCAGAAGGCTCTGGGTACAGTTGGGGGAGGGGAAAGCATGATCAAAATATATCGTATGAAAAAAACTTTCAATTAAAAAAAAATTGCCAACACTTGGGGAGGGAGAGCCAGGTGGATCTCTGTGAGTTTGAGGCCAGCATGTCTACAAAGTGAGTCCAGGAAAGCCAGGGCTACACAGAGAAACCCCATCTTGAAAACAAACAGGAAAGAACTGGAAGCAAAGACTATGTAAGACATCTGCACACCTGTGCTCAGGGCCCCATTATTCACGATGCCCCAAGGACAGAAGAGCGTGGGTGGTAGCTGACAGACGTAGGAATGGGAAGATTTAGCTATGTGTGCATAAACAAAATGTGGTGTACTCTTACAGTGAAGACCTATTCAGCCTCAGAAATCAATACGGAAACGCTGGCCTGCTGCAACACATCTGGCCCGCAAGGCCCCTCTGCAGGATGAAGCAAGCCCGACACCAAAGCACAGCGCCATGTGGCTATGCTTCTGAGATCCCTGGAAAGGCCAAACTCAAGCACACCTGTAATCCCAAAACAAGAGGCAAAAACAAGAGGTCCACAGCAAATCTGAGGCCACCCTTCTCTATGCAGTGAGCTCCACGCCAGCCAAGGCCCTGTTTCAAAAAATACAATAGCAATAGCGATCCCCTAAAACAGAACAGAGCGACAAGAAGCATAAAGAACGGAGTCTGCTACGGACTGGGGAAGGAGGGGGTCTGTGTGGTTTGGGACACAGAAGTTCCTGGAGACCGGTGGTCCTGAAAGCTGTGCAGCCAAACACTCATGACATCATGCAGATGTCATGAATACGATCATATTCTGAACTTCTAGAAATGACTACAAAATACAGGATGTATGATGTAAAAAGGTTAAAACTCTGCTGTTTCTGGATTGCCATGGGCCTGAGTTGAAGTGAGGGTTTCTGGAAAGGAGATCCACACAGCTTTTTAAGCCCTGGGAACACAGGGGAAATGCTGAAGGAAGAGGAGAGTGCAGAGGCCACCGTGCTGGAAAGGGCCCGCCCTCTACAGGTTAGTATAGGTAGCAACTGCAGACCTGTCTGTTTTGGCTCCTGTGAGTACACAAGTGTTCCTGTGCATGTTTGTGCATGTATGCGGGTGCAAAGGTATGCACGAGCCAGGGGTTGGAGTCCAGGGGTTGGCATTTGATGACTTCCATCACTCTGCATCCTGTTTATTTGAGACAAGGTCTTTCGCTGATTAGACTGGCAAGCTCCAGTCCTGCAGGAACCTTACCTGCCTGTAAGAGTGTAACTCCTGCCACAGTATCTGCAGCAGCTTCCCCTCTCTTTCACAGGTAGGACAAGCACCTGACTGAGACTGTGAGTGAGTCTCAAGCTAACAGACAATCCCCACGTCAGGACCTCACACCCAGGGAGCGAATTAACATTGCTGAGCCACAACACCACAGGGCAACGTTAGGAGAAAACGGTTTTCTTACAGCTCAGAAAGAATCACAAGGCAGGGGCCTGGAGGCAGGAGGATTAATGATAGAATGGGTTAGTGCGTAAATGACACCTAGGTAGACAGGTAACGGTTAATTGTTAAGTGATGGACATAGTCAACAGACAGATAAATGACTGTGATAAGGGATTATGCTGAGGGATACTGGACAGACAGACAGAGCAATGAGCCCTGGACCACCAAGTCATGTTCCTTTCTCATTCTTGATTTGCTATCCCCAAAGTAAATCCCTAGGTTTGCTGTGGGCTCATGCCACGCCTGCCACCTCACTCCCTTAGCAAAACCCTAATTGCATCATTCTTGAAGCATCATCTGGAAAACCCTCCTTGACATTAAAGCCAGTCTGGCCCATCAGTTTATCACGCCAGATCTCCACTAAATAGCTGCTACTCCTGTCAGGCCCATGAGATGGGATGCAGGCACTGAGCTTGTTCTCATGGCCGTTCACCAGGGCTACACGCTAAGACCCTGTTGCTGAAGGAACCAAGCGCTTCACTGCAGGATGTAAGTAACCCAATCTCAAGCCAACCAGGAAAGTCCTCCCCAGGGTCTGGCTCTGACGGCACCAGCTATGCTGTTGTTGCGTGACAAAACTTCCTGGGGAGACGCAACTCACACCTGCTCATCCCAGATAGGGAGCCCACAGCCAACCAAAGTACACACATGACCAGGGTCCAACCTGGTGAGACAATGAGTTTTCACTGGGATTCCTTACAGGAGCATCTGTGAGGGTTCCTTACAGGAACATACCTATGTGAGGGTTCCTTACAGGAGCATCTGTGAGGGCTCTTTACAGGAGCAGAACTGTCTCAAAACCCCCTCATCAAAGCCCACCCCCGGATGGGTGACAGCTCACAAAGCTAGGAGCCCCGGCACACTGCACAGCCTGCAGGCAGCTCAACAGCTGTTGAGTACCCTTTCCAGGGGCCTCAGTAGGTCTAAACTTCTTTCTGACAGCTCGGCTGGTTTTGGTTCTTTCAGGCAATTGGTCTGGTCTCAGAGTCTTTGCAGCTTTGCTTGTCTGAGAGGGATTTTTTTGTTTTTTGTTTTGTTTTGTTTTTTGATGTTTTTTTTTTTTTTTTTTTTTTTTTTTTTTTTTTTTTTTTTTTTTTTTTTTTTTTTTTTTTTTTTTTTTTTTTTTTTTTTTTTTTTTTTTTTTTTTTTGCAGATAGGGTCTAACCTTCTGAGAAGTACTCTCAGCTTTTTTTTTTCCTGTCACATGAAGGGGCTTTGTGAATCTGATCGGTTTCAGGAACTTCCTGAAGCTATCTTTGAGTTGTTTACCTTCATGTTTAAGGAGCTTTCCTGCAGGATGAAATGATTTCATCTCCGAGGAAACTGATAAGCCATAGCTATGTGGGCTTCTGAGGGAGAAAACAAACTCACCCAGCACTGGACTCCCCTGAAGTTAACTTGGGTAATCTCGGCTGGGAATCAGCTGATGTACCAAGACTACTAGCTCAGGTTTTCCACACTGCACAGTAGGAGAGGAAGGTTGAAGGGACTCCAGCCAGGTGGAGCACTGCAAACAGGGCTCTGGCAGGCCCCCTCCCCATTCCCTCTACCTTGCTAAGAAAAGAAAAGAAAAAGATCCTGTTAGATTACATTCCTAAAGCTAGCCTGGAGGTTCCATTCCCTTATTTGGCCACTTCCCCCTCCTGAGACTGATTACCAAGGTCCAGCTATCACAGTACTGAAGTCCAGCAATCAGAAGCCCTCTTTGCATCACCAAATTAACATGCTTAAGTACAATTTAACACTTTATCTTAAGGTGTTAAAGGTAAAAGGTTTCCCCTTCTACCGTAATAAGCCACCATTTGCCTCTGTATGCAGAGGCAGTCCTTCATTCCCCACTTTCAGAAAAAATACCCTTCCCCTCTCTGCTGTTGCTCCCTCCCTTTGTCCCACACCCTCTGTCTCCTGTCTTTGTCTCTTCTCTCCTGTCCTTTGTCCCTCTGGGACACATAAATCTCCCTTGTGCTGAGAACCTAGTCTTGGGGGTCCTGAACAGATACCAGTCACTTCAAAGGTTATGTTAACTCACCACCTCTGGATATCAAGTGAGTTAGGTAGGACCTGGGTGAGGCTTCGGGCTGGAGACATGGTCAGGGAAAATGATGGATTCCGAGGATGGTGCTGAGACCCACACCCCTCCCAGCACACACTCTACCCTCTGTCACTCACAGGCCACCAAGGCAGGCTGGGCCGTCCTCCACACAGAAGACACCACCCCTAGAACCTGTTCTCTTAGCTTCTCTGAGGCTCATCACAAAGATTCCCCACACCTACAGAGTAGTTCCCTCCATCACTCTGCACAACCGCATCCTACATTGTTCTTGTTTAGTCAGCACAATGTGTTTTAAATTATGTAAATGTGTTGGCTGGGGTGTGGGGCTGCTTTCCCCAGCGAAAGCTAAGCTTCAGAACCTTGGACAGCACCAGGCGCAGTCCTGACTTTGGAGTGAGTTGAACCCTGAGTTCCCTGAAGAAGCTGGACTTGAGATACTGACTCTTTGCCTCTGTCAAAGACAGGAGAGCACCAAGTGGGATTTCATGAAAGCCTGCCTGGCCTCCTCGTCCTGCTGTCTCCACTCTTGTCCTCAGCCCTGCGACTATCAGGCCAGCATAAGGCACATAGCCCCTTCCCTGCTCCTGTCTCCCAGGCAAGACTCTGGAGGATGCCAATGCAGAGAATCCGGGGCCTTGAGAGAAGAAGTAGGCGTTAATAAATGGGCCCCCTTAAAGGCTAGCTGTCCTTTGATCACTGCACAATGACATTTAAACGTAACTAGGAAAGACACATCTTTCATGTCTTTACAGTAAAGGTCATTCACAGATACGAGCTCAATGACCAGGGGAGACTGAGCAGCTAGTGGTGAGTTCAGGTGCTCCTGAGGTTGAAGCTCATTCCTACCCTTGAAAATCAAGGTACTTCTTTGATACAGACCCATGTGTTTCCATGGAAACCTGTTCTGTTGCCTAGGTGACTAAGGGTTCATGCTGGCACAGTTAGACGATTATTTTAAAATTTTCAGAACATTCAGGTCTACTTAGACCAAAAAAAAAAAAAAGAAAAAGAAAGAAAGAAAAAGAAAAGAAAATCACACTTCTTTGCCCCATTGAAACTGCTTCATTACTTCTTTATGCCACATTCAAAAATTTTTCATGTTTTTTCTTTTTTTTTTACTTCACTAAGTTATGGCAAAAAACTTTTCTGATCTTGTAAATTCTCAGGTCCTTAGGTCAACAACAGCAACACTGAAAGAGCTGCTTTTACCTGTGTCGATGCAGAAATGAAAACAAGAACCACAGCTCTTGCCTTATGGGATGAGATGCTTTATTCTGGAGCATATGAGTGACTGTAGGAACACAGGAACACAGATTCACTCTACTGTAAATCCCATGTTCCATTGTGTTAACAGTGTCATGACGTTTTGATCATAACAGAACGAAGAAAGCCATGACAGAAGGAAGAAAGCCATCAATGAGACAGTTTTCAAAGCCGATGGTGGCACCATCGGGTAGGGAGGTCACAGCACAGCAGGGCATTGCAGCCCCAGGCCTCAGGTTTTCCCCAATGACAGTCTTTTGGTTGGTGGAATCTGGGTATCTGTCTGTACTTTCCAAACAATCATAAGAGCGTTAGGTTAGACGCAGAGGTGGGTGGGTACTAAGGGGCTAATAAGGAGTCTAAAGGTAGCCTTAGACACATTTTTGGTTAGGCTCTGGATCGGTAACATTCCAACCCCTCTACTCAGGCAGTCTTGAAGCCTGGACACAGAATCAGGAGAGACACAGCTGTGGAGGGAGGGCAAGGTCTCACCATCTCTAATGACTGTGCACTCAGTTCAGCTTTCAGAACTGAGAGAAATAAGTTCTATTTACACCTGTCATCTATGGTAGTGTTATCACCACAGTCCAAGAAGACTAAGCACCACTGCTCCTTTGATTTATAAAAACCATTGCAAAGTGTCACTGTCCTAGTTTTGCATGGTAACTTGACATAGGCCTAAGAGAAGAAACCAGCTGAGGAAGTGCCCGGGTCATAGTTTCTGGGCAATTGTCTTGGTTGCTAGTTGATGGAGGAGGGCCCTGTTCACTGTGGACAATGCCATCTCTAGGTGTGCGTGTGTGTGTGTGTGTACATGTGTGCGTGTGTGCTGGGGGTGGGGAGCGCTGCTTAAGAAACATAGCTGAGCAAGCCAGAGAGAGAGAGAGAGGCCAGCACCGGCTTTCCTGGGCCGATATCCTGCTGAGCTCTTCCCTGATCCTGCAGCAATGGATGGTGCCCATAAGCTGAGATCCACCCTTTTCTCTCTTTTCCAAGCTGCTTTGGTCGTCCTGTTTATCCCAGCAACAGAGAGTGAACTACAACCGTGATGTCAGCCTTTTTGTGCAAGTCCAACATATACTTTGAGCCTGTTTCCACCCTGTCCTCTCTCACCCTGACCCTCCCACCAGCCCTCATCCCCTATTATCACATCTGCTTGCAAGCCATCCACCAGCACACATAATTTTACATGTCTCTTAAGTCTAGGCACACACAGAGAACACACAGACAGGGTCTTTCCGAGACTGATGCAATTCATTGAACAGGACAATCTCCAGTTTCGTCATTCCCCTGCAGCGTGACCTCCTTCTGGGTGGGTGAAAACAATCCTGTCGTGTGTGCACATGGTCCTTAGCTATCCCTCAGCTGTCAGATACTTGGGTCCATGGTTGGCTCTCATGAATAGTGTGCTGTAAGCGCTGACATGCAAGGCCTCTGTGGTATGTTGACTTGGAGTCTCAGGGTAGATACTGAGAAGTGGTGTAGGTCATAGGTCAGAGGAAGGCTCCACACTTAGCTTCTGGAAGACCCACCACATTGATTCCCGTAGTGGCTGTGTCAGCTTCCGTTTGCCAGGTGTGTGCAGAAAGTCCCTGCAGTGTGCAGCCTTGCCACTGTGCTATTTCTGAGTACCACCGTCTGATGGATGGCAGGCCCCTTTCATCTGAGCTGCTTTGGGTCTCTCTTGCTCTGAACACTCGATTCATCTTTCTAAGGCTCAGCCCAGATGCTATATTTTATTCATAAAATGGTCACCTGTTTGCCAAGTCTACCTGACTGAACTGTCTTTGTTGCCTGAGTTAGTGGTCTTGGCAACCTGATTAACTTTAACTTCTAAATGTAAGGTGAGCTCTGTTTCAATTATTCAGCTTCTTGAAGCATTTATAGACCAAATAAATAATGTTTGAAATCCTCTCTGTCCAAAGCAGTTTGAGAAACTTGAAGGGGAATGAAAGCCTAAGTCTTGGTGTGTGGCTGACTGAAACTAGAACAGGCACAAATATGAGTGCCCAGAGCTGGCCTAGATGTGCTACAGTGCCAAAGAGGACGATGCTCCAGCTCCTGGCCGTGGGGCCACCGCCATTCCATACGGTGAGGAAACACTGAAAGGATTGCTCTACTGAGGGCTGCAGGAAGGAGCCTCACAAGTACAATCTAATGGCCATTTTACTCACTCTGGAACCAAGTGCTCACACCTGGGGGACCAAGAGACTCAAATGTATGTTTTGTGGCTAGAAAGGAGAGAGATGGGCCGGAAAGGAGGGCACTCATTTTATTTACAGTAGGAAGAAATACCATACTGGACACTGGGAGCAGGGCGGTGGCAGCAAGCATGGAGCCATGATGGAAAGACCACGAGAGAAGGGGCAGAGTGGGCAGCCCGAGCCTGCCGAGGGCCACTGTCACTTTCGGTCACTGGCTCACCTGTCACTGTGAGCAGCCGGGGTGCTGGGCAGCTGTGTTTCCTGTCAGCATCTCTACAGTATTTTGGAAAGAGATCAGCTTGCAATGACTTATTTTCTCTCCCACCTCAAGTTCTGAAAATCGAAAGGTTAGACATGCTGAGGAATTCTCGGGGGTAGAAAAGAAATGGAGGAAATAAAAGAAACCGAGGGCAAAGTGTCCACAGAGGAGTGTGGGCAAGACTGGCATCAATACCTCGCATGGCTGTGGGCAAGACTGGCACGATACCATGCATGGCTACAGACAAACTGCTCTAGAACATGATGAGGCCCGTGCCGCCGCTGTGGGCTCCCTCCTGAAAGAGCTGTTCTCTTCAGAGCTGGGGTCACGGGAGGCCAGCAGCCAGGCGTGAGCCCCAGGTTTAAACCCTACAGTGTTTGCTATGCGAGCGGGTTAACCTGGGAGGAGCTGTGAATGTTTAAGATAGAGGGCAAAGCAGACGGGAGATCACGTTCCCAGTCAGGATTCGGCAGGTATGTGGTATTGTGACATACTGGACAGGCTCCCTGAGAGAAAAAAAACACTGCAACCACTGAACATATCACAACATCTTTTAAAATGTGTTTGAAGGTCTAGATGTTTTTAATAAAAAAGGCTAATATTTAAATGACTTTTCATAAAATTTTACATAAAATTTTATTACACTGTTTTGTCTCATAAACTGATTATTGTCCAGTTTGCTTTTATATTTCAATAATGTCTGAATATTTTATCACTATGCTGTAAAAATATGTACAAAAGTTTAATTTTTGGTTTATATTTACTTACATTTATATTTTTCTGAGTTTATAAGTTTTGAGTACTCTGAACACATATTTATTATTGCATATATTATTATTTTAGATTTGTGTGATATTTGATTTTAACCTTATAACAATTTTTTAAATTAAGGAAAACATACTTTGAAGAATAAATGTATATAAATAAAAATAAGATAAAACCTCCTATATTTAAATATTGGTGATCCAGTGACAAGACTCTCAGATATGGCAATATTAATTTAACTCAGACAGTTTTGATATTTGGCCATTTTTAATGTTGCCCTATGGACATCCATTTCTCAAAATACAAGACAGGATACACTCTGTCTCTGCCTGGCTCGTAGCCTCTAAAGACAAACTGTGGTCAACATGAACTCTTGGGTTTCTTGCCCGAAACCTACCAGACCCTGGCTAGATGCTGGGATAGTTTCAGACATTTCCCAGCCAGTGAAAATGAGTTCAGTCATGATCAACAAAAAACAAAGATCCTGGTTGAGTGTGCAAGTGCATCTCTGTGATCCCCACACTTGGAAAGTGGAGTCAAGAGAATCAGAAGTTCAAGACTAGCCTGCTACATAGGCCATTGTGGGCTGAACACAAGTCCCTGTCACAAACAAACAAGGTCAGGGACCCTCACATAAGAGTTTTGAATGCATTGAACTCTATGTTTAAGGGATAAAACTAAAACAGAATGACACAAAAAGTAGAAAATGAAGGACTAAGAAAAAGAGGAAGCAAGGAAATTCTATAGAAACAAAGTAGATAAGTGAAGACCAATAGCTGCAAGTTAGCGAAATCCAAGAACTAGGAATATAAATAAGGGAGCTATACCATGAAACATAATATGTTTACACATCCAGTGAGCCAGCTTGGATTTTCCATTGTTGTAGCAAAATCCTGGAGACAGTGTGATTTGTAAAGAAAGGGGTTTATTTGGCTGACTTTGTTGGCGGCTGAAAGTCCAAACAGCGTGTCAGATGTCTGCATTTGCACCATCACCAACAGTATGGAAAAGCATGTGGGAGAGGGAGAGATCAGATGGAGAGAGATGAGGCCCTACACAGGGAGGTTTGCTGGTCTTGATCTCTCAAAACAGTGCACTTAAGAAACTGACCAGGGACTCCTGAGAGCTATTAATATCTCATGGACAATATAGTACGTGACCTGATGGCATTCTGCTGTGTCCATCATTGCTCCAGGGAATTGGACCTGACTGGGACAGTGAGGAGATGAAGAAATGACAGACAGCTGTGTGCATGTTCGCACACACACTCACACCCCCTCACACCCTCCCCCACGCATGCACCCATGATTGGTGCTGGACTGACTTCTCAGATGGAGAAAACTGTGTTTATTACAGTGGCTTACAGAGAGCAGGGGTTAGCACTCAGAGACCAGCCAGGAGGCAAGGGAACTGCTGGATCAAGGGAACAGGAAGAATCACTGCAGGGGAGGAGTCCTTAAACTTTAACATCTGGGTGGGGGACGCTATGGTAACATTTCTGCAGACACTGTCAACACTCGCACACAGATCAGGAGGGGACGCTTTGCCATTCCTTCTTGGGCCTGAGGCTCTGTGGTCCTTGACATGGCCATGTCAACAGCACACACTGACTCAAGCCTTCATTCACCCAGGGCTTCTCTCCTCCCACCAGCACCTCACAGCTTGAGAGCGGCACACCAGTGCCTACCACCACCATTCCAGAGACTAATCATCCAACACACGAGTCTTAGAGGAACACAGCCAAGCCACAGCAACAGCTGCTAGAAAGAAATATGAAAAGCAGGAAACACAGGCAGAATGCTAAAATCAGTGGCTCTTAGCAATCAATGGAAAATTTAAGAGCACCAACATTTGTGGGGTTTGAGTAAACAGCACAGCACATATGACTAGATGAATGAATGGGTAAAAATATACACATAATAAGACATATATGCATGCATAATTAACAGCTGGCTAGACACACAGAGATAAATGGAGGAACAGAGAGGCAGCTGATGCTAGATAAACACGAACAACAGGGATGGGGAACAGAGAGTAAGCGGATGATTTGATAATAGGGGTACACGAGAGATGAAAGACATGAAATGGACAACCCAGTGCTAACATTTCAGAACAGATTAGCGGAAATGCCCTCTGGGGACCTTAAAAAAGAATGCTTCTTTTAAGGCCCAAACCTAGCCTTGCCTTTCGAGCAGAAATAGAAACAGAGGAAGTATGAGGGTAGATCAACACACCAAGAAAAACAGGAGGGAATGGGGAAAGAGAAGTAGGAAGGGAGGGGAGGAGAGCGGCAACTGTGCAGGACATCTCCAGTTAACAAGGGGACTGCACCAGGACAGATGGACAGCGAATTCGGGAGGCGTGTGGCAAAACCACAGTCAAAGGAATCTGCCCCGTTTGTGTTCCTGCGGAGGTGTCTCTGATAACTGCTCTGAAAATCAGAGTATAAATAAAAGTCTGTGGGCAGCAACGGAACAACAACACCCTTGTTTTCAGTGCAACTGAGTCTGCCCACGGCGTCTGTGGATCCGTTCAGTTCAGACGAGGTGACTCCCGCAATTTTTTGAGGCTGGGACTGCCAGTGGGGTCTGCCTTCTGCCCTCCCTTGCCTCCTCTTCACCAGCTTTGCATTTCAAGTGCAGGCCGGGAGTCTGCGCCCTTTAGAGGCACAGTTTACTTGCCCTATTGGTGGCGTGAAGGTGGGCTTTGCTGGTATCTCTAAGTCCTTCTGTGGTGGAGTCTCTGCGGGAGGGGCAACATGAAGGCGGTATGCTCACCTCTTTGGCAGTGCTTCTCCTCTCGCCTCAGTCCTGTCAGGGAGAGGGAAGAACTGTGTAGCACATGAGTGGTACTGATCAGGAAGAACCTTAAAATCCAGAAATCCTGCTCTGTATTAGGGGCCGTTGTTCTTGTGTTTCTGTAGACCAATTCCACCAGTGATGACCTCCCTTGGGCCAATTACTCATTCTATTAAAAACTGGGCACACATATTCATGCAAAAAATGTAAACAAAATATGGTCGTGGTTTAAAGAATGCTCAGAGAGCAAATGTCCAGGTTAGAGGCAGAACCCAAAGGCTTCACACCCAGAGTCTCTGTGTGTACTGTCTCTGATCAAATTTCTCCTTGTTCTGGAAACAGCTGTGATGATATTTGCTTCTCTTTACAGTTTTACTACTTATATGTTTATCCTTAATCCTGTAGTTTACAAAATCACCCAGCACTCAGTGGGGAGGGGGGAAGGTGGGAGCAGAGGCAGGTGGATCTCTGTGAGTTCACAGCCAGCAGGGTGTACACAGTGAGTTCCAGGACAGCCCGAGTTACACAGTGAGACCATGTCTCAAACAAAGCAAGATAAAACAAAAACAGAAAAGGCTCAAAGTTAGAGGGACAACCATTGTGTCCATTCTCTGACTTGCCCATGCCTCCGGATGTTGTGATCTGTCCTATTATTGCATGGGCAGTTTTCCTTCAGTTATAGTTTGTCTGGGTCAGATGGTGGTGTTAGCTAGTTTGAATAATATACAAGCACAACAGAGTCTGAAATTGCCAACATGCAAGTACTGTCTTCAGGTTTACTAAACCGCACACACTTCCTCAAAAGATTATTTTATTGGTTCACAAATGCATGCAGATTATCCTTGTTAAAAACTTGTTGCTATGGTATGTGTATGTGCGTGTGCTTGTTTACATGGAGGCAAAGGAAAAGCTCGTCTCAGAGATTATTGTTTTGGGAAGGTTTTGTTTGTTGAAATAGGGTCTCTTATGGCCTGTGACTCACCAAGTAGGCTATGTTGGCTGGCCAGCAAGCCTTAGATCTGTGTGTCTGCGTCTCAGCAATTAAAAGCACTGGCTGCTCCTCCAGAAGACCCAGGTTCAATCTCTTAGCAAGTACATGTCAGCTCACAACTGTCTGCAGTTCCAGTCTCAGGGGATCTGATACCGTCCTGTCTTCCAAAGACACTACATGCATGTACTGTACACAGACATACATGCAGGCGAGAGACCAATACATACAGAATAATAAATTCTTAAAAATTAATTTTTCAACTCCCAAATCCAGTTTTTCTCATACAGGTCCACCATGGAAGCTGGAATAGACTTTGGGGTGGATATTGAAAAGGCCTTAAAGAACATAAAATATGTAATGCATAACACCGTCAACAAATACTCAGATGACACCCACAATCATGTACATTTTAGTTATGTAAGTGATAAGTATAAAGTCTCTCTCATCAGTGATGTCGGCATTTAGGACACTGGGAGATTTTGACGCTAGTACAAGTTTACACTTAGCAAGAATACAGGCAGAATTGAGTAAAAGTGGGCAGGAACCTACTGATGGAACTGGCTGGAATTTGTAGAAAGATTTTTAGTACGGATTAGAATTGCTTGCCATCACCATAATTCATCTCTTTGGAAATACTTTCCTAGGCTTTACTTGCTCTCACTTGTTTATAAGATCCTCCTTGTCAGCTACAGAGCTAACATTCATTACTGAAATTGCTGTTACTAATTTCTCTGATGTTTTTTTATTTTATTCCTTTTTCAAAAAAATCAACTTGACTTTCTTTTTCCAATGTTTGATTGCATGTGTGTTTAGTGAATGCCTCCACACCCCAGCAAGCAAAATTCTGGCTTGCTGTTTTCCACAATGTGGGACTGCATCATGGTCAGTTTCAAGCTCCCAATGATGTCCTGATCATGGATTTGGGAAGGGGTGCAGATGGCCGTGGCTGGCTGTGGGCACCACTGCTTTTGTTTCCGATTTCATTCATGCCTGCTCTTGATGCACTTATGTGGTGCACATTCCGACTTAGCCTTACAGATAGAATAACTAACTCCTTACATTTCTATTTTCAACTCAAGCAAGGCTCTTTCATCCTGAGCCATCAGTCAATTTACATAACGCTTTATCTTTTTCTAAACGGACACCGATAAGGTAAAGCCATGCCAATTATAGTCCTTAGACCACCAGGGTATCTGTCCCATATTTTGGCGGTGCTTAGAATCACGCTGTCACCCTGAAAACCTGCAGATGCTGAATGCGGTTAGGGCCTCAGAGGCACCGCGTGTGGAACTGTGAGCTGCAGCTGTTGAGGTGCACGAACGCACGGGGCTCTCCAATCGAACAAGAAGCCGGAGCCCAGCTGGCTGGCTGGCTGTCAGCCACGGCCCTGCCGGTATTTACGGACATTCCGCTTACAGACTCGAGCTCACATGCTAAGCACACCTCTCAAAACACGCGAAGCAGGACTCCCATCGCTAAGGGAGGTACGGGAGCCTCCAGGGGCGCCTTCGCCGGGAGGCCGCGCTCTCTGGCTAGCTGCTTCCTACTCACAATACTCTGAGGACGGGGTGCGGTTCCAGCTTGGCCACCTAGGCACGCTCTGTGGTCCATAACTACAGGAGGAAGCTCCCACTACGGGGCAGAGGGCGGTACCTACCAATCAGCGACTAGTTTCCGCCCTCAGACTGGAAATTACCCGCCAGGAAAAGTACGCGACCGGAAGTCCCGCCCCTCCATGTAGCGAACGGCGGCCGGGACGGGTCAGCCCGCGGCCGGCTCTTTCGCCGCCACTTTCCCCGTCTAGTCGGGAACCGAGCTCCGCACCGCGCTCTCGCACTTGGGCTGGGCCCCGCGGCGCCGTGCGGGACCGGAAGCCTCTGGTTGAGGCCTCACGCCGCGTCGCTCCCGCGTGACCCCTCAGGGATGGCTGCCCCGTCCATGAAGGAGAGGCAGGCGTGCTGGGGCGCGCGCGACCTGTACTGGCGCTGCCTGGACGACAACGCGGAGGACGCGGCCCGCTGCCAGCAGCTCCGGAGCGCGTTCGAGGCCAGTTGCCCCCAGCAGTGGGTAAGTCCGCGGGGCTGCAGCGCAGACCTCAGCGTGGGTCTGAGGGACAAGGGCACGGGGAGGTCACGCACAGGCCAGTTGGTGTTTCTGGAGAAAATGATGGTGCGCTCGCTGGGTCCTGGAGAAGGGACGGGGTGGCCCAGTGCTGTGACTTCCGCAGGCGCCCACAGCCCCGTCCTTCAAGCTTCGTCCTAATCCAGTCTGGCCCCTTCGCTGTCACTTCTTTGCTCCCTTCACCTCGCCCCAGCCTCTGCCAGCTCCTATAAAGACTGAGAGGTGTGTCCAAGACACACGTGTGTTATATGGTGGCGAGATAATGGAGGATCATAGGAATGTGTTCCGAGGGAGACGCTTGGCTTTATTTGCTAGGATATTTACTCAGTCTTGCATTCAGTTTTATGCAGCGGGAGGAGAAGTGTGTTCGAGATGAGCCAGTCACTGTGGTGAAGAGGGGATCCGAACTAAGGTCCTGAAGTTTGCGTACTTCTCTGGTGTATGGCAGTCCCTTGAGAAGGATGCTTGTGCAGTAGGGGAGAACGGGGGCCCCTGGGTGAGTGGTGCATTCACAGAAGCAGGTTCAGGAGGGGAAATGCCCGGAGCGGGGCTGAGTTCTGTCAACACCAAAATACTGCTCTCCCTTCAAGCATTAGCCCATTGTCCTCAAATATGAGTGGCTGGCTCAGGAACACAGCCTTGAGGTTTCCCCACATAGTGTGGCAGAAGTTTGATAGGAACAGAACAAAGAAGGCCTAAGTCAACACAGTTTTCAAATACATGTTTGGAAACATCAGATAAGTTACACCAAAGCGAGAAAGTCTCTGTGGTCTGAAGACATTCTTAGCCTTTTGGTTGGTGGGAGCTAGCAGTCTAGTAAAAGGGTTTAACAGACTACAAAAGGTTTCACCTGAAACTAGGGTGTTAGATCAGTGGAGAACAAGGGATTCAGACAGACGTGCAACATTCAGACCTCTTCATCGTCACTCACGATCTGATCAGTAAGTCAGTGCTGTAGAAGGTTCAGTGTAAGGTATAGCTTTTCCCCCCATTCAAGTTGGGATGGAGTGCCTAAAGAACCTCTAAATGTAATCATCTCTTGGGGCAGTTGGTTTCTAACAGATGTCGCAATAATTAATCTGCCACAAAATATGAGGGGCACAGTACGCTGATGTCCTATATAGAACACCCATTCTACTGCAGTCAGTTCAAGGCTGCCAGGGATAAAACTCAAGACTGAGTGAGATTTTAGAATTCCTTGTCATATCACTTCAGAGAGACAGAGGCCATTAAACCAGAGGGGACTCAGGGGAAGGATGGGGCTTCGGATAAAGTGTCTTGGCAGCCTCAGGTCGGAGCTGTATACACACAGGTCCTCACCAGCTCTGGAGTGAGGTCCTGTTGTCCATGAAGTTAAAGATTGAACATTGTGTTCAGAAACTGTTTGAATCCTACATGTACGTTGGTAGTCAGGGCTGCCCCTCTGTGAAGATGCCTTTGATACTCTGGGCTGGAGGGTGTTTGCTATATTCTTCTTGATGGAATTTTAAGGAACAAGCCTGTCTTTCTGCTATGATAGAGAACAAGATTTTTCAATGGACAAGAAATTCAGGTAGGGGGTCCATGAAGACACACCGAGGCTTTCAACAAAAACAATGTTTTCTAGTCTAAGTGCAAATGTGAGGTGACCTGCATTTGTCTAGTCTGCAGAGCTGGGTACAGGTGCTGGGGCAATATCACAACTGGCACATTTGTTCTTGGATTTGATTTATACTCCTAGAATTTAAGACTTTTCAAATGTCCCATGAAGGATTCTGTGAATAAAGTGAAGTTGTTAATAACTTGGGCGTTTTTAGTTATGTGTCTCTCCCCAGATGTTTGTTTCTAAATAAGACATTCTTGGCAGAAATGCCAGGGCTGAAAAATGATACAGTACACTGAGCTGATAACCAAGCACTGCCTGTGAAACTGAGATTCCTGAGCTGGCTGGCTTGGGGCTACCTATAGGCTCCTGTGTTCATCAAACTGTTCTGTAAGTTCCCAGGACATTTGGACACTGAACAGAGACTCTAGCCATGAGGATTAAAGATTCATGGTTCTTCAGGCTTCTTAGAGGCTCACTAGACTCCGGACTCGGGATTCCAGAATATAGACCACAATTCCGTTTCTAATCAGTTAATGCCTAGTAACATGTTCATTTAAATATGTGCTGTGCCTGCCTAAGCTGAATAATGTACTCTAATGTCAAGCCTTTTTATCTCAATAGATAAAATATTTTGACAAAAGAAGAGACTACTTAAAATTCAAGGAAAAATTTGAAGCAGGAGAATTCCAGCCTTCACAGTCAACTGAAAATTCCTAGGCTCTTCCTGGACTTTCACACAGGTGGAAATCATTCTTTTGAACTTTCAGAAATCCTTTGCTGATCCCAGGACAAAAACACTGTGAATCAAGGTGCACATCAGCTCTTCTCTGTGAACAACTACTAACATGGTCAAATAACAGATCTCACCATTCAAACTGAAGGACTGA
The DNA here is from genome assembly GCA_028658305.1 of Pachyuromys duprasi. NCBI lineage: Eukaryota > Metazoa > Chordata > Mammalia > Rodentia > Muridae > Pachyuromys > Pachyuromys duprasi. The sequence goes on from CM053744.1 coordinate 60,266,977, forward strand.
ATGGTATTAAGTGTACTGCTTTAATTTAGTGAGGCATCTATTTTAAGAAAAAGATATTACATAAAATGTTTATTATAAAAACACTGTTATCTTTCTTCCCTCCTTTGGAATAAAAGCTGAATTTAGCAAATATGGTGGCACTTGATATAAATAAAAACTAAGCTTGTTACATGTGTTTCTGGCAGTTAGGTTAACATTTTAATACAGAAGCTTACACAATGAAGTCGGAAGAAACCTTAATCAGTGCATTATAATAAAATACTGTTCAAATGTTGTCAATGACCAGACAATGCCTGGGTTGCTACCTAGTTCAATAAGAAATAAAATATAGATTGGGAAGGAGAAACTGGTTCTAATCCAAGATGATTAAGAACACACCTAAGGATGGACTCTCAAAAGTGAAACAATAACTCACAAACTTAGAGTCGAAACTTGCAAATAATGTATTTCTTGAAGAACTTGTATCCAGAATAAAAAATCTAAAAACCAAAAAAAAAAAAAAAACCCTAATGATTCTTAATAAGAAAAATGAACCTGTTTAAAAAGTGGACAACTTGTGTGAAGATATTTCTCGAAAGAAAATGCAACAAATATCTGAGAAGAACCTCTGTATCATTAAATAGTAGCATAATAGAAATTAATGCCATACTGATGTGTAACTAGATACCTGCTAGAATGGCTCAGCTAAAAGGCTGACAATGCCAGGTGACAAGGATGCGAAGCAAGTCACTGTGGGTGACCCTGTAAACCAGGAGAGCCATCTGCAGTTTTCCAGAGGCAAACTGCTGACCCGCTAGCCCCACTCCTGGGTAATTCACTACGTGAACTGAAAGCAAAACCTGCAGTGTTACTCAGTCACTGAATCCTGATGCCATGGCAGGGATAAAATACTTGCCCCTATGATGGATGGAATACCAGCAACATGAGCAAATACTGGGATAAACTGTGCATATACTCCCTACCCGACAGAAGCCAGACTGATAGTGTCAGCACCTGAATGAAGTGCACATGTGGAGGTGCAGTGGCCTGTGTTCGAAACCTGTAAAGGCAAATTTTACTTGCTTGATGTAATTGTCTTGAAGGCTTAATAAGCTCACCCTTCTCTTTCTGTACTCTGGCTGGCTGGTTCAACTCAGCTGTTTCTGCCTCAAACTCCTAAAATGACTGATTCAAACTGGCTTCTCTCAGCTTCTGACTGAATTGCTTTGCTAGGCCTCTCACTCTAGCAATCTGTTCTAATCTTCTGGATCCTTCTTGTTCTCTGTAAAACTGTCCCACTAAAATTGCCTTCTCCCCTCTCTCAGGTTGCCTGTTTGCTCCTGTTCTTGTGATAGTTGGGTGTATCCTATCTCTGACTCATTGTCAATTCTTTCCCTGATTTGTCACTTTGTCTGTTCCTCGGTTGGACATCACTTTTAAACATGGCTGCTTCCTTCTACAAACTAGCCTTACCTCCATTCTTTGGGAGTAAAGGTGTGTACTACATGTGTGTCTGTATTCCAGCCGGGTCACATGGACCTAGAAGGTCTTTAGATATGATCAATTGCCAGAGCAGCCATGTTGGTGGATTAAAATTTCTCTACAGAAACCCTGTTGCAAATCAAAACCTTAGAATAAAACTACAGCAGAAAATGAATAGGCAAGGGTCTCTGAAGGTTGAGTACTGCTCAGAGGATACAGTACTGCTCCAGGGACAACAAGTTCTTTCTGGGATGATGATAATAACTATCATTAAATAATGCAGCTATCTGAGCAGAAAAGCACTATGGGTTTTGTTCTTCGTTTCATAGGAGTGGTCCAACTTCTTGGGGTGATGATTACAGTCCTCACAGGTTTCCAGCCATGGTCAGAGCACAACTGTAGAGGTCAGATTTCATTTACACCTAACGTAAACAGTGATGGCTCAGTTCGTGGCTTTGGAGATAAAGCCTTGTGGATAAAGAGCTTTATTGGAGAACAGATTCAGAACTTGCCACGTGTTTCCTCTCTATGCAGGAATACACAGGTGCCCAACAGCAGGGAGAGGCAGCTGCTTCACAAACCCACTCTTTGCCTCACAGCTTCTTCAAATGCAGGGCGTAGGTGCTCACATGTAATGACTTTTATTCTGCCATACTGTTAGCGCAGCCACCCTGAAAATACTGGTTTCTAGGAACAGCATATCTTAAAATTCATTTTTAATTTCATTATTGCTTACAATATTTAAAAGGGTTAGCTAAAAGGGGACAATGTAGAGTGATATAGTTTAAGGCACATGAGAAGGTTTTGGCATTGAGGTGCAAGTTTAGAGAGATGCAGGTAATCCCAGGACATCACAGATTTCCTTAGTCCGGAAGGTTAGAAGACACCTTCTGTAGCACCGTGAGAGATAACAGCCAAGGCCCGCCTTCAGGATGGCGGCTCTGCACGCCCGAGCAGCCACTGTCTGGTGTATTCCCAGATCAGCAGAGCCCCGCTCACGTGCACATTCAGGGAGCGGGTGATACCCTGCTGAGGAATCTCCACACACACGTCCAGCTGCTGAATCAGGTTGGCTGGGATCCCTTCCCGCTCATTTCTGCACAAGAAAAACAGAGCAAGGCATGTTAGCTTCCCTGTAATATAGGGAAGTGGCTTCTATTGTTACTGTTTTAGGAATCCTGAATGTTACTCTAGGAGACAGATGAGGTCAACCTGGGTTCCAGGAAGTAAATATGGGCATTCCAAAGGCCAATTCTGAATTTAATAGTAAACATCTCAGCCAGGTGAGATGAAGGAAAACCAAGGGGTCCACCTAAATGATGTCAGTTCCAAGGAAGCTGTGTGACAAGAGCCTGAGTCACAGAGCAGCCTCAAGAACAGACGGCTGGGGAATGGCTCACCCCAGCAGCAGCAGTGACTTCTCGGGGAAGCGGTACTGGGCCAGGTCACAGCTCTGCGCCGTCTGCTCTGCGCCGATGACGGTGTAGCCCTCCGCCTTCTTCTGCTGCAGATAACCCATCAGTTGGGATGGTCTCACCTTAGTGGCAGATTTAGAAGAGCAGATACGAAATCATTCCATTGTGAAATGAGAGGGTGGGCAAAGCATCAAGCTCAATTTGTTGAAAGGACTTTTAAAGGGAAAAAAGGACAACAAATGGCATCAGGAAAACTTTCCTTCACGACACAGACTACTGAGGGGACAGCTACGCTACTGTCGGTCACAGATGAAACCTCACAGACCTCAGTGCTGAAGGACGAGACCGAAGCACAAAGACAACATGCCAACAGTTTCACAAGCATGGGCATCCTCGGCCACTCTGCACTCACCTCCGCCAGAGGGAGCCACTGCTCCGCAGAGACACTGAGGTGCTGGAACTGTCTGTCACCGACACACTGAAGACTGTCCACCACAAGCAATGCAGCCCCGAACACCTCACAAGTCCTGCACAGCCCTGCACGGAACAGCTGTTACTGACACTGTCTTCAGCATGCCACGGCCTCAGGGCATCCCAGCCTCCTCTGAAGTTTGCCTAGAGCACCATGTGCGAACAGACAGCTGCCAAAGGTAGATGATTTTACCTCCTAAGTTGGTTGGCTTGTCGATGAGCGAGGCCACAACAATCAGTCTACTGATGGCCTTTCCCAGCTTGGCGGCCCGGTCCTGGGACACGAGCTCCAGGTCTGACTCCAGGGCACTGTGTCCCCATGGGATAATTTTTTTCTGGACATCAGCCCATTCTGGTTGGCAATCTCCTTCACCCAAAACAGAACCTGAGAAGAAACAGTAGTTCCTGCATGTAAATTAGCCTGAGTCAATTCTCTGTGCATCTTCAGATCAATTTTTAAATATTCTTTTTGTTGTGTGTGTGCGGCCTCAGTGTATGTATACCACCATGCCCATGAAGACCAAGAGGGCACTGATACCCTGGAGCCGGCAATCCAGGTGGTTGTGAGCCACCTCCCGTGGGTGCTGAGAATGGAGTCACACTCTGCTCATCATCGTCCTCACAAAGGTCTCTCAGCCCTTGGCGCACTCTACTAGGCTGGACTTCCCAGGGCTTTGCTGCCACCGTATCGTCTTATCTGTGTGCAGCTGTCTGCCGTGGGAACCCAAGCTGGGAGGTGCCTTGTCTGTCTAGCACATGGAGTGCCAGCGATGGCCCTGCCCAAAGATGGACCATCTCCACCTTCCCCAGAACTCTACGCAAACCACAGCGTGGGACTGTAGTCTGTATTTTGACGTCTGTTTACTGTGAGGCGAGGAGGCATGCTTGTCAGAGTGTGCACGTAGACATCCAATGATGCGTGTGACTTGGTTGTCTGCTGCCATGTGGGTGAGTTCAGGTAGCCCAGCTGGGCAGCAGGCATCCAGGGTAGCCATCTCACCAGCCATCTTACCAGGCAGGCAAGAACTGCCTGGAGACATGCGGAGCTTAAAAGCGGCCACCAGGAGGCGCTGGCATGCAAGGTTGGAGCTGGGAAGAGAAACAGCAGCAGGGCCAGCAGAGGAAGCTTACAGAAGGGATAGGTGTGGTAAGGGGGAGCCCCTGTAGATTTTAGGGACCCTGACTTTGGGGAAGCAGTCATAGTGGTAGGTACAGTCAAGGGAGGGCTGGGGGAAACTGAGGGAGAAGCCAGCAGAGTGAGGCCTCCACTGCTGGTAAGGTGAGCTTCCTGGACACCCTGAGCCACAGGCTTTTCAGGGACCAGATTGTCACATGGAGGGGAGGAATATGGCTGTGGAGAAAGTGCAGAAGGCTGCCTAACCAGACCTTGAGGGGCCAGGACCCCAGAGCTCTGTTCAAGAACATGATGTCATGTTTAGTCTACGGAAAGCTTACCTTTCTAGAACAAATCAGATACTGAATTCTAAAATCTCTAGTTAAAAAGGAAGCCATCTTACATAAAGGCGAGCTCTGTCTGGAAAGCAAGCATTCAGTGAAAAGTCCTGGTCAGAGCCAGGCCACATGCCTCTCTGGTCTCTAAGCAGAAGCAGGGACTCAGGTCAAGAAAAATCTCATTAAGACCTGTTCTAGAACAGCAGTCAGGCGCCTCACCAAAGAGCCGGGCTAAAGTGAAGCTCTCTTACCCTGGTCCTGCTGGGACCAGTCCCCTGGACTCAGCTTATTAAGTGCAGTCCCAGACCAGTACCGTGGGGACTGTGCACTGGAAGGGATGTCTGTGAAGCTGGCAAATTTATCCACGGTGATCCATTCCTCTTCAGTGACACCCGAGAGTCGTGGGAGTGTGTAAAATATGGTCTGAAAAGAGAATTATAAAGTCTGTTGTTTTCCTTAAAGAAAAATAAAAGGTTTTATTAATGCTGCTGCTGCTCCCCGCCACCCTGTACTGGCAAGCTCTCACGCCTGCAGCACCTCTCTAGCTATAGTTCACAGTGCCCTAGAACAGCCTTAGTCTCAGCCTCACTTCCCATAGAAGGTGTCTGAGGCCACGAGGCCACCGTTTGCTTCTTCTCTCTTGAAGAACTCTCAACATGGAAAGGCATGTGAGAGAAAAGCCCAAGTAATAGGCAACTTAGTGAAATGACATACGTCTTCATGGGCAACCTTAGGGCAAATATGGTTTGCTTCATGTGAGCCATTTGTGCAGATTCAAACTGGCATCATCACGGGGAGTACTGTGTACTAGGTGGGTCCCGTAAGCCCAGCTCCAAGCATCAGAGCTCTTGGTGACACAGTCTGGTGGGCCACAAGACCCCACCACAGTCCACACATGGAATGTCACTGTGGTACACACACCGCTGTCTGCCTGGCATCACTGATGAGGGCCAAGACATCGCTGAAAGCAAGGCTGGCAAGGGGAGGGGAAGTGGAGAGGGCCGCTGCTTGGGGGCTGGGGTGAGAGAGCTGCGAGGAGGGCATCAACAGCGGAGCATGACGGTGTGTGATGTGAGAGAAGAGAGTACGTTTTATCTTGAGAACGCTACTAGTGTGTGACACATCTCATGACACCATAGTGTGTCTTCAAGGACAGCTCTAAGCAAACCACGATAGAACTGGCTGCACAGTAGCTAGGCTCCCAATACAGATGTTCAGAGAAGTCACCGAGGCCAGATGCTCTCACTGCAGAGCTAGGTAGGCAGCAGTGCTGCAGCTGGAGCTGACGGGGGTTAAGAGTGCCTGGCGCTCTACGCAAATGTGAAGAATTTACACACTGAAGTCATTTATATTAACTGTGGTAAATATGTTACGTTCTTGAAATTATACAACCACTTTGCCGACACCAGCAAAGTGGAGAACATTTACCATACATTTCATTACCCAGAATCCAAAGGGACTAACTGCCATTGACAAGAGATCTGTTTGTTCTTGCATTGGTAACAGGCTTCAGTACAAGAAAGTCTCACCTGCACACATGTTCTCTCACTCACTTCCTTTTAGAAATCTGTTCTGATTCTGTTTAGAGTTAAATATTCCCTTCCAAGCCAGACACTGCCAGAGAAATAGAAAGTTAGAATGACTAGCCAGTTGTCACTGCTGAGGAGCGAGCCACAAGCACATTCACAGCTTTACAGGGTCAAGGGGACAGAGGGCACGCCTCATCACAGCCTTCAGCAGCAGGAGGGGCAGAGTGCAGAGTGCAGTGAGATGGCACGGTGCTGCCAGCTTACCTCCAGACAGTAGTCGCTCAGGGGATGGAACGCCGAGAAGAAGAAATGGTCCTGGATACGCTGCCAGTTCTTCCTGGCGTTCCTGGGGGGCGGGGGGCGGGGGGAGCAGTTCTGGTGAGGGGAAAGCAGCATGATATCTTAAAGAGGTCTACCCAGGTTCATACTCCTAGTTTCTGACGTCAATGTGTGCATGTTCTAGTTCTGTCTCTGTCTGTGAGGTTGTGGTTTGTAGATGTTCCCCATGGGCTCTTGTATTTGAACTCTTGGTCCCCAGTTGGTGTTAGAAGGTGTATGGCCTTGCTGGAGAAGTGTGTCACTTCAGGGCAGGTGTTGAGAGTTCACAACCCCACCCATTACTGCCAGTTGTTTGTTTTCTGATGTGATCCCTCAGCTTTCTCAAGCCTGCTGCTTTTGTCATACCTCCTCAGCATGGTGAACACTTATCCCTCTGGAAACATAAGCCAAGACAAGCACTTCCTTCTGTAAGTTGCATTTGGTCATGGTGTCCGTCAGTTACTAGCACAGGGTACTGGGAATTAATCCTTGCACTCATGTGTGCTAGGTAGAAACTACCTCTGAGCTCTGTCCCCAGCACGCAGTGTGCTTTTGAAACTGCCACTTATAAAGGCTCTCAGTTTTGCTTTTTGAGACTGAGTCTCAGGTTTGTGAGGGTAGCCTTGAACTCATTTATCTGAGGATAATCCTGAACTCTCTACCTCCAAGTGCTAGGATTATAGATATGTGGGACCATTTCTAGCTCTGTTCTTCTTTCAAGCTATGCATTATGGTCCTCAACTACAATTGCAAAACTCGGCAGATAGGCAGAAGGATTGCCAGGAGGATAACGCCAGCCTGAGCCACATCACCAAGACTGTGTCAAAGCCAAACAACAAAACAACAGAGTTCTGCTTTGTTGCTATTTGCAGAGATGGGGCTTGGACCCAGGCCTCATGCCTTCCAGAACATGCTCTACCACTCAGATAGCTCATATTTTGAAATGGAACTCAAAGATGAACAGAAAAGCTAATGCTTTCAGCGTCATACATGAACCAAGGAAAGGAGTAAAACCCAGCTGTCTGCGTATCCGACAGGCATTGTCCAGTACAGCACAGTTCTGTGAGCCCAGCCTGGCCTCAGACTCAATCACATAATACAGATTAAGACACCGTCATCTGCCCGCACTTGGAATCTCTGGGGTTGGAGTCCTGTGATTCTGCCTGGCAGTGGACCCTTTCCTCCTGAGAGCAAATCTTCCGTAAGCTGTGGTTTTCTCTGAAAACCAATACACAATACAGCCCAAAAGACCCAACCATAAGCAAGGCAAGCCCAGCCACTATGTTTGAAAAGAAGAACCAAGGCAAAGTCATCTGGCAGGACAAAAAGTTTAGAACTGGGACCATCAGCCCCCAACTGTACAGCAGTTTCACTTTAAAGAATTTTTTGCATAATTTCCTAGTACCTCACCTACCTCACTTCCAATGCTTCTGAAAAATGAATGTCAGGAGTATTTTAAACACTCCAAGTATCTAAACACAGAACACAGTGAGTTCCAGACAGCCTACTGCCAGGAGGAAACAGGTGTTAGCTACTTCTGTGAAAACTGTGGCCTCCACTTCAGATCTCTGAATACCTAGACACCTGCCCTGTGTCCCCAGGACTGGCTTCCTCCAGTCTCCCAACGCTGTGTCTCTTGCCCAGAGGTGTCTCTTCACTCACCAATTCTTGCTCTTCTTTTGGAGTTCGCAGATTATGTTGGTTAAAGGCTTCCCTAAGCCACAGGAAGCGGGTCTGTGCCTGCCATGGTGCCCTCTCTATTGTCACCTACTGAGAAACCTGTGCACTGGTGTGACTGTCTGACAGTCCTCTTGGGACCAGAAGTAAAGTAATGACAAAAAAGGATGTTTTCTGGCTTTATAATAAAATATATAGGATCTGAACCAACGGTTTTTAGGGACTAGAGACCTTAACCTAGGATCAACAGGCAGAGAAAGCAGCTCAGTGCGGAATAGTCTGCCATGATCTCACCACAGAAAGCAGTGCTCAGCTGGAAGTGGGCGGCAGAAGGCTGAGGGACACCCCTAGGTCAGTCCTTCTTCCTCCAGGCTGCTCGCCTGCTGTGCCAGGACCAAGCTCAGAGTTCACAAGGCCCAAAGGATAGGAAAACGTACACAACCCTAGTCTGGACCAGCACTGGTGGTGCACACCTTTAATCCCAGCACTTGGGAGGCAGAGGCAGGGGATCTCCACAAGTTTTAAGCCACCTGGTCTACAGAGCAAGTTTCAGGACAGCCAAGGCTACACAGAGAAACCCTGTTTCAAAAAACAGAAACAACAACCAAAACCCCAATCTGGATCCATCATCAGTTTTTTATCTTTGATTACCTACTGCATGGGGCTGACCCAAGCCCTAGTGTGCCCTAGCAGAAGGACAGTGATGCAGAAGAGAGTGACAAGGCTGCACCTCGCTCCTCCAGACTGCCGGCAAGGCCAGCCATGCAGTCCTTACCCTGCTCCGTGCATACTTTCTGCCTGGCTGAGGCTGCACTCGGTCAGTATGCTCCAGGCACCACACTCCTCAAACTGCAGGGCTTTACACAGACGCCACACCTTCTTGAGGGCTACCAGTGCATACAGTCGAACACTGAAGTTGTGGCTCAGACACCACTGCAGGGCAACAGTCAGAGCTTTCTTTAGAACCAGTGTCTGCAAAGACAGGAGAAACAGCTTGAGGGTGGCCCTGACCAGCTCTGGCAAGCCTTTCCCTGCCTGGGCAGCTGCACCTTCCTCCCAGGCACATGAGCGCCACTCACTTTGACCAAGGCCTGCTCTGTCTCTCTCTCTCACACACAAACACAAAGTGGAATTAAATAAAAAGAATTGAGGCTAGAGAGATGGCTCTTGCTGCTCTTGCAGAGGACCTGGATTAGGTTCCCAGCACCTCCATAACTGCTCACAACTATCTATAACTTCAGTTCCAGGGGATTCAATGCCCTCTTCTGATCTTTGTGGGCACCAAGCATGGAAACGGTGCACATACATTTGTGAAGGCAAAATACTCATAAAATCAATTGAATAATTTTAAAAAAGAGTAGCTTTAAAAAACCACAGACTGCACGTTTTTGCCAACCCCCTACAAGAACACACACAGCCATCCCTATGATAAACAACTGTACAGACTGCCAGCTTCATCTGCAGGAAAAGTCGGGGGCCGTACCAGGATTCCCTAGGGGGAGTAAAACACAGAGGAAGGGAAGAAGGACTGGACATATGGGGCTCCAGGTGACTGCCCCTAAATCTGTCTGCACCAATGTCGGTTAAAGAATCTCTACTCAGGGAGGGCGGATGAGCCCCATCGCAGCCGAGGAGCTGCTGTCAGTCATGGTTCCTGGCAGAGGAAGTTACTTTTCTTTAAGGGTGTGCCCTCTGTACATCCTCACACCGGTGGAAGGCACCACACCCAGGAGACCATGTGCACACACGCTGGACTCGAGTTATACTAAAAACAAAGGGGACATGAAGTTGGGAGGGGCTGGAATGGCAGGGGTGAATACGCTCAAAACACAGCCTGCATCTATAAAATTCTTAAAGAGCTAATAAAAATACACATACAAACCAAAACCAAATGGCCAGGAATGCAAAAACGCCAACTCTATAACAACTTGTATAAAAGTAAAACCATTCACACTGACAGGAATCACCTCGAACTTGGTGTGTAAGAGGCCAGTTATCCCTTGCAGCAGTCAGAGAGGGAGGGAGAACTGGGACAAAGCCACAGGGGCACTTGACTGTTTAAGGTCAGGTAGAAGGGTAGACGTGGAAGGAGCTCGGGAGGGTGGCTATGATCAAACTGCACTGCGTGAAATTCTTAAGGAACTAATGGAGACTGAGAAAGACGCACACTTAAAGATAATCATGAAACAACTGACAGCTAGAAACAAGCCTGCACAAGCGCATTCTTCTTATACTAGAATGCCAAGTTCATAAATTCTTGCAAGTAATTCAAACTCACCTTTTCTGGAATATTCTGAATGATGGTGTCCAAATGTGATAAAACAGATAAAAATGTGCAAATACTCGTTTTAAGTTTTTCTTCACCCTGGAAGAAGATGAGATAGAACAGTCGTCATTTGGGTTTTAACTGTGAGCAGAGGCTGCTGGGCTCTGGGTGAGCAGAGGTGGGCGGTGCTCTGCCCTCCTGAAATAGCTCGCACTTGACATGCGTAGGGCACAGGACTGAAAACCAGAGGAGGGGCACCCCTGCAGCCCAGAGCGATGCAGGCAGCACTAGAGGTACAGCCAACAGCACTGGATGGCCCCAAACGTATCAAGACCCTGAGCCAGGGGAACAGGAAGGGAAGAACCTGCCTGGAGCAGGAGTGGGCATGGGTCAGGACACTGAGGAGCTGGTAAAAAGAGCAAGACAAAGACGCAGGGGAGAGGAAGTGAGGGTCTCACTGACCCTTGGACGGTACCCTGCTATCACATGCAAGGTGACAGACATGGGGCACAGATGCCATCTGGAGCCCTTGCAGATGGGGACCAAGAGAAGGGCTGGACTGCCAGTATGCAGAGCCGCCCAGAGCAGATGGCCAGGTAGGTGGTGAGTGTCCTAGCAACCCAAACTGGGGTGATCTGTGTGGCTCAAGCATACACACAGGGAAGGGAACCCACTATGGCCACCAACACTGGTATCCAGAGTGGTTTTCACAGGGCATGAGAACAAGCTGAGGAAGTTAACTGTCAACTGGACAGATCTAGACTCACGGGAGGGGTAAGCCTCTGGGAACCATGAAGGACTATGCAGATTAGGCTAAGTGAAATGGGGGAGGGGCACTCTGAGGAGCACCTGCGCTGAGTGCCGACGTCATCCTTTCTGCCGCCCGACTACAGGTGTAGTGACCTCTCCTGCTGCCGTGCCTCCCCATGCTGGACTGAACCCTCAAAGCCTGAGCCAGAGTAAAGCCTGCCTTCCTCAGGTTGCCTTTGTCGGGGAAGTTCTCAGCTCCTAAGAAAGTACCGAGGACACTTGAGAAGGGAGGAGGTGGGAAGGCGGTGCCAGCTCACCTGACGCAGAACAAGCTGACTTGTCCACGGCTGGGTGAAGTGCTTCCCTCCATGCCCTCTATCTCGGTTGTTTGAAATTTCCCTCCTGAGGCTCTTTTCAAAGGGAAGGGAGCACTTCATTCCCTGCCGTCCTTATTGCTAACACCAAGCCAGGACACTGCTGGGGATGGCCTGGCGGCCTCTGCTCTGCCTCTTCGTTTCGTTTGGCTTGAGACAGTGCCTCACTGGGCAGCCCAAGCTGGTCTGGAGTTTCTGACCCCCTGCCTCAGTCTCCCAAGTGCTGGGATTACAGATGTGCAACACCATGCCCAGCCTCCCTTATATCTTAATAATAAAAGACTTTACCATCTGTATTTTGACAAAATTAGAACAAATCACATCATACTCAAGACAAACTTGGGGAATCTCCATCGTCTAAACACTCAGGACACAAAACTATTAACTACAATGTCAACATTTCAATAACTGAGGAACAGAAGCAAGCACTAAAGTGAGGTGCTCCTCCACAGTCAAACCCTTTTGTAGTTCAAAACAGTATGGAGAAAATCTTTACTTACATAAGAAAAACAAGCCCAGAACTTTGGAAGAAACTGGGGGAATTTGTGAAGAATCAATATAATAATCCACTCAATGAAACACTTTATGGATGCTTGATTGTTGGTGAAGCCAGCACGGAGGATCTTGTCAATGACTCTATTCAAAAAGTTCTGAGGAAGGAAACGTAAGGTGAATTGTTAACATGCTCTTGCTTTTCAGTTTATTAAAACCTCGCAACTGAGGCTGGAGAGGTAAGAGGCTGCTCAGCAGGTAAGAGCACCGCTGCTCTTGCTGGAGACCTGGCTGCACTTCCCAGCACCACAGCTCACAGCCGCCTGTCACTCCAGCTCCAGGACACCACCGCCCTCTAGTGGCCTCTGTGGACACGGTTCAAACGCAGCGCACAGACATGCATGCAGGAAAACTCGCACACACATGAACTAGTGAGACAGGCCTTCTGGAGCATTTCTACTGCTTCCACCAATTCCATGATGAAGGTTTTGATCATCTAGGTTTTTATGGGGAAAAGGAAAGACAAAGGGGCCTAATAATTTCCCCAGTTACACAGTTCATTTCTGTGGGTAGTGTGTGTGTATGTAAATGTTCGTGTGTGCATGGGCTTGTGAGTGCAGCTGTGTGTTTGGATGTGGGCACATACACGTGGAGGCAGGCCAGAGGTCATCAGTTAGGTATTTTCCTCAGGCACTCTCCACCTTAATTTTTGAGGTCTCTCCAGTTTAGACAGACTGGCTGACTAGCCAGCCATAGGGCTCCTGCCACCTCCATGTCCTGAGAAGAGTGTGCCACCAAGTGTAGTTTTTATGTGGATCCTGGGAAGTGACCTTCAGTCCCCCCTGCTGAGCCTGTGCCCCAGCACTCAGCTGAGTGCTTAAGTGGGAGCATTTGTGTGCAGCCTTACTTCACACCTGGCCCAGCAGCTCAGAAAAATAGCTCCATGGCCACACCCGACCCCCACACTCAGACGTTCCCTAGCCCAGACCTTGAGCTCCAAACTCGTCTCTCCCTCACCCACTCCTCCATCATTACATACTGATGACAAGTATGTAAGCATCAAGTGAAAAACAATTATTCACATAAACATTTTAAAATAATGATTGTTCACTCTGTCTCTCTGCCTCTCTCATACACAGATTTTTTTTTAAATAAAAAAGGTTTTACAACTTGACATAAGCTAGAGTCATCAGAGGAAGGAGCCTGAGTAGAGAAAATGCTTCCATGAGATCCAGCTGTAAGGCATTTTCTCAATTAGTGATCAATGGGGGAGGGCCCAGCCCTTTATGGGTGGTGCCCCCTGCTTGGGTGGTCCTGGGCTCTATAAGAAAGCAATTGAGCAAACCAAGGGAAGCAAGCCCCCAGTGAGCAGCACTCCTCCATGGTCTCTGCATCAGCTTCTGCCTCCAGGTTCCTGCCCTGTGTGAGTTCCTGTCCTGACTTCCTTTGGTGAATGACAGCAATGTGGAAGTGTAAGGCAATAAACCATTTCCTCCCCAATCTGCTTTTTGGTCATGGTGTTTCATCATAGCAATAGAAACCCTGACTAGGACACAGAACAGGAGAACTAACACACCTGATCAAACCTGGGGAACAGGACGAGCAGTGTCTGCCACACACGGTTCTTCACCCGGTGCTGTAGGGAGTTCTCATGGTGGCGAGTTCTGGACTTGCACACCGACTCATCCTGGGGAGACGAGTAGAGATTGGGGTCAACCACCTACCACACCTGTGACTGAGAACAGTATCAATGACAACTTCAGATCTGGAAGGTGTTACAAAGCAACACTGCGCACACTTCTGCCCCTTGTCCTATTTGATTTTGAATCTGCAGTTCAGTTCCAGTGTCACTAAGAGGCCGAAGAGTTCAGTGCCTCCTCTTGACACAAGATGGCAGCACGGAGCCCTTCTGCGGCAAGGAACTTTTCTTTCTGGCTTCCTGCAGTCTCAGCCAAGTGGCCCACTTTCTTGAGGGTTTGAGACCAGGGTCTCCTCTCTCCCTACAACCAAGTTATAGCTTCAGCCCTCAAGGTTACTTTTGTCACCAGTCACTGCTGAGCCAGGAAGCCACTGAAGGTTGTTACACACACTGTCAGCTTCCTTTAAGATGAGAAGTCGGGCCATTTCATCTCGGGGGGGGGGGGGGGCGGCTCCTCCACTGGAGCTTCTCGGGGACCTTTTGCTTTGCTCCTCCACTCTCAGTTCTACTCAGCCTTGAGGCCACCAGCAAACGCCGCTTTCCCTGAGACAGCCCCACACCCCAACTCCCACAGGGAGGACGACAGACTTAACAAAAAGTGCTTCCTGGGCTTTATCTACTGAAGCTGACCTGTTCCCTTCAGGAGGCAAAAGTCTGGGAACAGTTGTGTTTTAAGACCTGTGACTAAATGGACTCCCTAATCACCAAGCATCCACAGGTCAGACAGCAGAGCAGAAGAAAACCAGGACACAGCTCAGTGGCAGAGCAACTGCCTCCTACACACCAGACCCCCGGTTCCATCGTCATTCTACACTCCGCCATCCTTTCTGCTTCCTCCGGATCTATGAAAGCCATTCTGCAGAAGTGATTTGGCAGGTGATCTGGCAAGCTCAGAACAACTGGTCCTTTTTACCTGATGAGCAAGGGATTTTCATCAACCTTACAGACATCAGGACCCAATCTGAGCCTGACAGTATTGGTGTCAGTCAGTCTTAGGACAGGTAACTGTCGACTAATACTCCAGCTGGACTCCATACGGAGTCACTGAGCAGAGATGATGCTGGGCATGTCTGTGAGGGGGTTCAGATTAGGTTGGGGTGGGAAGACCCCGTCTAAATGCGGCTGTGTGACTTGATGGGCTGTGTCCTGACTCACTGGAAGAGACATTGGGCTGAAGGCCGGCTTTACCTCTTTCTGCTCCCTGACATGGACTCAAAGCTGCCTCATTCATGCCTTCCCAGTCACAGTGGACTGAGCTTTTCAAACCAGGAGCCAATGCAGTCCTTTGTTCCTCCCTCCCTCCCTTCAGGTACTTCTGTGAGGTCTTTTTTCATGGCAATAAAAGAGAGGTAACTGACACCACAGTCATAGGGATTTGCGTCCTCCCAGCGCGCCCCTTCCTGCCATCTGCTGCTTTATTCCACTTCACATATAAATAGTGTGAGCACGTAGCATAGTAAACACAGCATATCTGGACTAGCAACCAAAGACACAGGTAAAGGCGACACAGCCAAGGAAACCAAATCAGAGAACCTTCGGCAGACAGGAGTAACTAAGCCTTAATCAAAACTGCAGAGCCTCCCCAGGCTTCCTGTGGCAAAAGGTGCTGAAATACTCCGGTGTCTGCACTTGTTCAGGTCAGAGAATGGGCAGGTGGTAGAGCAAGGCCTGAGGGCAGCAGCGCTTCCCTTACCTTAGCTAAGAGCTGGATGGCAAGATCTTCTAAAAACAGCTTGTGGGCTCTGTCGGAGCCATCCAGCAGACACAAGAACTTGACAGCACAGATCCTCACAAAATAATCTTCTCTCTTAGTGCTAAAAATATAAAATGATAAGCCATATAAACATGTTTTAGAAATAGAAAAACACATCCACCATTTGTACCAAATCATAAGTACCAAGTCCTCCCCCAAAACGGGCTTGAGATTAAGGTCCACACTTCATAACTCTCCTTCTGAACTGGGGACAGCACACCACAACAAACAAGTATCTATAGGTGAACAGCCCAAAAGGCACAAATCCGCCCACCTCAGGGATCTACACACACACACACACACACAGCTGTCCCCAGACTCTATTAAGAGAATGAGGAACAAGAACGTGGGCTCACACTCCCCAGCCTGTCTCTGCCTCCTACTATACAGGAGGAGACGTGTACTCGGAATGTCTACCCATCTGCATCAAGGTGAAACAGTGGCATTTCCACATCTCGGGTAAACTTCAAATGTTAATAAACACCACTTTAATATAGTAATAAGCACTTGTCAACACTCACTTGAAAGTGACACTCTGAGTAACATGTTAAACCAGCCCAGCAACAAACAAAATAATAAATAATATTAAATTAAGAATTAAAATAGTAAGTTAAAATCAATTGAGTGGGCTGGAGGATGTCCTAACCATCTATAGGACGTGAGCTCAGTTCCCAGCGTCCACATCAAGAGGCTCCCACCTCCTGGAACTCCAACTCCAGGGCCTAACGCCCTCTTTGGGCCTTTTTAGAGGCCTGCACTGACATGCACATACCCATAAACAAGTACACACAGACACATAAATAAAAGTCTTTGGAAACAATTAACAATTATAACAATGCTCACATTTAAGGAAGCATGGCAGATGACTTAGGAAACAGCTGGTTCTGGAATTAACACTTGTTGTAAATATTCACAGTAATCACTTGTCAGCTTTAACTCTAAAATCACAATAAAGGATCTAACAGTCTTTTCATCTTTCAAATATACATGCAGGTTTTTAAAAGATGATGAGAAAATAGGACTTGAATAAGAAGTATTTGATAAGCTCCAAAAATTTCACTTTAGGGATGGTAAGATGGCTCATGAGGTACCAGTGGTGCCACACACCTGTAGTCCCAGCACTCGGGGAGGCAGAGGCAGGCAGATCTCTGAGAGTTCGAGGCTAGGCTGGTCTACAAAGGAAGTCCAGGACACCCCAAGCTACACAGAGAAACCCTGTCCTGAAAAAACAAAAACAAACAAAAAATAACAAAAACAAACAAAAAATAACAAAAACCAGAGTTGCCCTCTGACCTCTATATGTGTGCCATGGCACAAGCCCTACCCCTTCCAACACACAGTAATAAATACATTTAAGTTCAATTCGATAAGAACAATAGTTTTAGAAACACCTACTATGGCCTGTCCCACACTCACCAGCCATACACATGACTATGTATGGATTTGTGTATGTTAGTTACCCAATGAAAAGGTTTCAAAACAGAACACCTCAGGGCCTTTCACTCACTGAATCTATGTATAACGTATTTACTTGTTAAAATGTTACTACTTGTTAACTATGAATTCTGTGATAAATATTATAACCAAATGAAGGGTTAAGGAATGAAGTGCACATGACTTCCTTCCTCCTCTCTCCCACCTCCCCCAAAGAAAAGTAGCAACTGTAACTGAAGGCACATCTTTACTTGGACTAGCCTGTGTACTACCTTTCTGAAAGTAAATAGTGGAGATAAAACTAAAATATATGAGCAAAGAATACTATTATCTTTAATACATATTTGAGGCCTGTGTTACAGCTTGGTTGGGAAATTTACCCTCAGGTTCATGTGTTGAGGGCGTGGCGCCATCATGGACTTTGTGGGTTGTGGAAGGTGGGGCCTCCCTGGAGGAAGTAGGTCACCGGGGTGGGCTTTAAGGTTTACAGCCCTGCTTCATTTCCCATCTGTCTCTGCTACCAAGCTCCACATGCCACAGCCACAGGCCAATCCTGAAGCCACAATGGACTGTATCTCCCCAAACCTATCTTACGTTGTTGGCAGGCATTTAGCCACAGTGAGAATGATGATGATGATGACAAAATTTGTTCATTAAACTATGTATCTAACCCTAACCCTAACTTTTATGAAATTTATGAGTAACAGAACTAGAGAGATGGCTCAGCAGTTAAGAGCACTAGCTACTCTTGCAGGGGACGCAGGTTCAATTCCCAGGATCTACATGGTGGCTCACAGCCTTCTGCAACTCCATTTCCAGGGGATCTAATAACCCCTTCCAAGATCTGGTGCACCAAGTACGTGTGCGGTTCACAGACACCCATGCAGGCCAAACATCCAAACGTGTAAACTAAAAATGAATAAATCTTTTAAAATGCTATGACTAAAGATTGCCACAAAGGGTTAAAGCATGTGAAATGTCTCACTGGCATCAAGACATGAGAACTGGCTGCACTTACTTCTCTATGATGACATTGGCTGCACAGTCTTGTCCAAGGTTTTCTATGAAGGTTTGGACATCCTGAATAAGTCTTAAGAATATAGGAAGAAAAAAAAAAACAGGTTCAGAAGAGGGAAAAAAATTACAGCTCCAAAGTGAATACTATAGCCTGGCTGAATGCTCGGCACACACATAAGCCCACCCTGGCATGACAAGTTGACATAGTGGCATTTTTACCTCTGATCTCGCCTGAACACTGTTCCAAACACACATGCCTCCAGGACAAGTTCGCTGTAATCCATAGCACTGGAGAATGAGCCCCGGCACCCCCCAGAGGCAGCTGCTATCCAAGACTGGCAGCACTGACATATCAGAATATTGAAGACCCCTGTTTTTATGGAGGACATTTCAATTAGCTTGCACATAATCTGAAATGAAACACAACACTCCGATTAACCTCTGGCTGGGTCAGCTAGGAAGAAAATGAGCAGGATAGTAGTAACTCAGATTAGCAGCATAATAGTTTTGCTAGCAACTGTCACTTCCAGATGATGGTTCCTAAAGAAATAAGCCTTCTCCCAGCCTGGGTGGTTAGTCTTTACAGTGGACTAGACAGACTAAATCCATGAGGAGACACATGTCTGTAAGTGCCTACAGGGGTGACTCCAGAGAGGTTCAAATGAAGAACAAGACCCACTGAGGATGTGGTGCAGCATTCTGCAGGCTGGGGCTCCAGGCTGCATAAAAAGAAAATGAGCCGAGCACCAGCTGCAGCCCTCTGCCTCCTGACTGGGCGTCACTGGCAGCTGCTGCTCTCCTGTAGCCGTGTGACCGGCTGCTGCAATCCTGCAGCCGGGCCCTCCCCAGCAGGATGGACTGTCCTTCCTTCACTACTTTTGTCATGGCGACGAGAAAGGAACTCAGAGCCTAACCCCAAACCCTGCACACTGAGCACAGGATGCGTACAGCTTCGCCGTCAGCCTACCTGGGTTCAGCATGGAAACCCCTCAGGGCCTGGTGCCCAGTGCTCCCTTTTGTCTGCAGTGTATCTACTTGCTGAAATGGTGAATGTGAGCTGTGTGATAAATTTATCTGAAAAACTAAACTAAACTCTACTGGAACATGTTCAGATGAACCACGACCATGAGCCAAAGACTCAGGAGGAAGAGGCAGTCCCTCCTCACACAAAGGAAAAGAGCCGAGCGAGGCCTCCCAAATTCCCAAACCGTAACTTCCCAAATGAGTCGAGGTTTTTTTGTTTCTTTGTTGTTTTGAGACAGGATCTCATTGTGTAGACCAGGCTGGCCTGGAGCTCAATATGTAGACCAGGCTGGCCTCTGCCTCCTGAGTGTTAAGATCTTAAATACTGTTTGAACATGATGGGCAAAGCCATGGTCTGAATGTTAAGTGCCCCCACAGCTCATGTGTTCCGACCCCTTTATCCATCTGGGGGTGATATTTTGAAAGGTGGCACCTCTGTGGGGAACAGACTGGTCCTGCTCTGCCGTCTGCTTCCTGATGCATGAATACGTCAGGAGCCACCACTTCTGCTCCTTCCACTATGGAAGGGGCAGCCGCATTCCTGCCCTCACATGATGGACTGTATCCCCTGCAACTGTGAGCTGCAGCTGACCGCTCCTCTCTGGTCACAGCAGCTGAGTGTAAGTGGAGCAGGCAGGTGGCCCCCTCCCCCTTCTTCCCCCATGCCTGTTCTGAGAACAAAGCCAGCAGGGAGTACTTGGCTATAAGCACCTCTTTCTTTTTCCTAGGGACCACACCAACTGAAAAGAGAAAAAAGTTACCTCTTTTATTTTGAAGTATGCCTGACCCTTGAGTTTTGCAGCAATGGTAAGAATTTCATTATCAAAAACAAAGTGAACAAAAGCTTGTAAATTAGGCCAGAACGTCAGCTGAGTGTTGCTCAAGGAAGATATGATTTTCCAAGCCATGTCAAAAGATTCTATGCAGAGAGGCTCCTCAGAGATCAGGAGCTGGCAGGAGGGTGAAACACAGTGGTCAGTCTCAGAAATGCTGTTGTTTCCTCCTAACTCAACTCACCGTTTCCCCTGCCTCACCTTGGGAACCAGCACCTCCATGCAGCGGAACACAGGCACAATGCAGCCAGCAGGGAGGACCGTGAGCACGCCTAGCGCCAAGCGCAGGGTCTGCGTGGGCCTCTCAGCATCAGGGCGGGAGCACTCCAGCATGCCACCTCCCGTGGCTGGTGGAAGGAGGCGGCGCTTTCTCAGCAGGAAGGACAGGCAGATCCACTGGCCGTGGAGATACTGTGCGACTATTTTTCCCCATCCTCGGGAAGATGAGGAGTCTTCAAAAACACTGAAAGTTTTCAAAGAAAAGCTGTGAAGGCACACTTTCCCAAATCTGTCCTCATTTCGTTGGCATGTAGTACCGTTCCTTCCAGAGGCAACAGATGGGAAGTTTAAAGGGGGTCAGGCCCCTGCAAGTCCACGGACAGAGTGGGAGGAAGGGGGCTGGGAGCTGGGGCTCTGCCAACTTCTCCATCAGTAATTGCACCATGAAGCTGTCTCCTGGATGCACATTCACAGGCTTTTCAGTCTCCAGAACCATTCAGTGTTTCCTTCTAAGCTACCTGGCCTCAGAGGAACTATTACAACACAAACCTGACCAAGTCAAGGGGTACAGCAGCCACTAAACCCTGAAGCAGCCGCACAGACTTCACAGGTTATTTCCACAACCCTGAAAGGCTCACTGAAATTAATTCAGAAAGGTTGGGAGTTTCTGCCAAAGGAGCTGAAGAAGCTAATGGTGCACTTTCATCGAAACGGAGCCACAACCGGATGCAGTATAGCACACCTGTGATTCCAGCACTTGGGGAGGGAGAGGCAGGTGGTTCTCTGTGTGTTCGAGGCCAGCCTGGTCTACAAAATGAGTCCAGGATAGCCAGGGCTACACTGAGAATCCCTGTCTGAAAAAAACAAAAAAAAACCCCACCTCATCTCCCCAAATACACTACAGCATCAGCTCCACCAGGGACCACCAACCACCATGACTGTAACAAAAACAGTACTGTTAACCCTTAACATTCCTCCTTCACCTGCCATTCTCCAGAGGGCACACTCCCCTGCTCGGCTCTTCCGAACGGGGCTTCTGCAGCATCTGACTGAGTGGAAGAGCTGACAGGAAGCTGTCCACAGGCTCAGCGTCGGGAGAATGAGGCTGCAGCACTGGAAACTGGTCCTCAGCCTCACACAGAGCTGCCAGGGTGGCCACGCTGGCCACTCTCTGTACCTGATGGCCCAGGGTTGGCTCCTGCAGAGGACAGAATCCTGGCATAAGGGCTGAGGCCTGCACCGCTGCCTCGCCTCATGCCTCCCTTCTTGCTGCAGTCCATCATCTGGGGAAGAAAAGAAGTTCATGTGTGGGGCTCTCTGTGGAGTTTACAACGGAAGCTGGCCTCAGGTGTGAGAGGAAAGTCCAACCTCCCCACCCAGGGCCGCCTGGAGCTTCTTGTATGGCATGCCAGCCTCTTGTGGATAAAGACGTCCTGGCCTATCAGGGCTCAAACCAGGGAGCAGCCTCTAAAGCTGGGCTTCTTGCTCGCTGCCTTTCTCTGTTACATTTAAGAAATGCCTGCAGGTGCTAAAACCCAGCACAGACACATCTACACAAATCACTCAACAAATTACCAAGAAGAAAATAACCACCACTGTGTAGGCACAGGGCCATTGGGGAAATGAAGGAAGGAGAGACCTTAATCCAGCAAAGCAACCTGCCACTCACTCTCCTGGAAGGGCCAGGCCAGACGGAAGTCCCAGGTAGGAGGTGTGAAGGTCTGAGTGAGACATCAAGCCAGGCTCACATGAACGTGTGGCCCCCAGTGGGTGGCACTGTTTGGGTAGCTGTGGAATCCCAGTGGGCAGGGGTGGGCACCATGGGTAGGCCTGGAAGGGGTTCTGGCATGAGCTCTTTCCTGCTGAGATGTCAAGAGCTCCACCCTTCACCCCACTGACAATTGGGGACTGCACTCCACCATGACACTGTCCTCCCAAACCCTAAGCAAGAGATGACTTCCCTTAGGTCACCTCTGTCAGGTAAGTAAGGAGCATACACTTGTCGCAGAGAAGCTGCTACATGGGGCGCCGTGGGAACAGGGAGGAAGGGACAATAGCCTGGAGGCCAAACAGGGTGGCTGAGCTTCGAGGCTGATGAGAGGGCTCTGTACAGGGCCAGTGTGACCAGAAGACCCGAGACACCCCCCGAATCTGCGCTGGGCTGATGCTAAGACTGAAGAGCTGCTGGATGTGAAGGCACATGATAAATGCAGCTGCTCAGGAGGCTGAAGCAGGCGATCTTGAGTTCTTGGGCTGCCCAAGAAGTTCACGGTCAGCCGGAGTGCTCTAGTAAGATTCTATCTCAAGTTTAAGTGCAGTGGGCTGGGGAGCTAAGTGCCAAAGCACACGCCTACACCATAGGCTGTGACCCCTCAAGTGTTGTATAGCTGAAGTGGAACAGGCAGAGGTGTCTGAACACACGGTGACCTAAAATTAACCAAAAGGTCAAATGTGTGATGAGTCTCGGGTGCTCATGGCTGTGTTCATCCATCCTGACAGACTTCATGGCCTTGGTTCTGACCTCACACTCTCCCTTTGGCAGCACACCACACAGAGCCAGTGAGTGCCACATCTTACAAACAGTGTGTGATAGTTTTTAGCTCAGTCCCAGAAAACAAAGACTTCAAGGCACTTCCACAGTGGCTCCTCAGCACGTGAGCAAGGATTAGTATCTCTGAATTGTACTGTTAGACAAACACGCACACACCTCATTAGTCCGCAATTTGCTTTCTGCTCTGAAAAGACTAAACTGTATGCATACCTAAGAACTGCGTTAAAAGAAACTGCTTTATGATTTTTTATCTGCAAATTTGTGTTCCCATTTTATAGACCTATATTACCAAGGTTCATGAAAAAATTTCTTCAACTAAAAGTGGTCACAAGTGAAAAAAAAAAAAAAAAAAAAAAGACCTGGCTTAGGGTATATGAGGTCCTGTGTTCAAGTTTCAGCAGAAGGCAGGAAGAAATGGAGGGAGGGTGTGAAGGCTTGAGGTGAGAGGGGGGAGGGCGAAGAAGGGAGGAGAGCAGAAGGGGGAGGGGAGAGAGATTAGATCCCCTCACACAGCTGATGCTGTGATGCTGCAGCTGTACCCTCACAGTATTGGCACCTGCAGACAGGATCTTAACAATCAAATGTCAGAGAAATCCTTATTATAACTGCAAAACATTGTGTAACAATGAAACAGGTATTCCTCCCTGGACATGGCACCCCCTCAGCCCAGGAGGATTACCTGTCCGCCCTCAGCCTCCTGCAGACGGTGAATGCATGCATTTCTCAAAGGGGAAATGAGTCGGCCAATGGGGTTGCCTGCTTTCCAGCCCAGCTTCACCTGGAGACCTGTGAGCTCCGCCAACACCTTCAGGTACAGCTGGCAGCGGTCCAGATCTGCCACCTACAAGTATCAGGACACGTGAGGACAGCGGCTTTGTGACCACCAAAGCAGAATTCAGGCAGGAAGCAAGTCCCCGAGTTTAAATGTACTAAGAAGATACTGAAGAGAAACAGCCATCCCACCAGCAGTGTCCAGGATCTCATGCAGGCTAAGCGTGTCCTTGGCAGCCTGGACTCTCCCTGACTTCCACACTTCCACAGCACAGCAGCTGAACCACACTGCTTAGGAAGCCCGGGGAGGCAGAAACTGTTGTTTTTTTTTCTTAGCAAATATTAACATACAGTGCAGTGGGAATCCTTGTGTTTTCACACTTCTGTAATGCATTTTGTACAGTCACCACAATTTCCCCTCTAGGTTTCTGGTGACTCCCAGTGGCCTTCCTGTTTCCCTGTGACCCCTTGTGAGAGGCTGCTTACTGCACTGGAGGATGGGTACTTTCCCAGTAGCTACACCCCTGAAGGAAATATCCGTCATCCTCCGAGGACTGTTTCCTACATAGAAATCCTCAGGAGGACGGGACGCCAAGAGCGCTTCTTGCCCCCATGCCTCAAATCCATCACAGTAAAACTGTCTAACATGGTAACAAGACAGACGTCACCTGGGGAAACTGAGGCCCAGAAAGGTTGCGTCCATTGCTCGGGTCACACTAACACTGACAGAATGGAAAGCAGGTGTGGCTGTTTGATGTGAAACACAGCCAAGAGGCTGTGTGTTTACACACTTGTCCCCTCCTGGTGGGGCCATTCCAGGTGATGGAGAGACCATGGGAGCTGCGGTCCCTCGGGGGAGTGTGCTGCTGGGGCTGGCCTCGGGTGGGCATGCAGCTGCTGCCTCACTCTCCCACTCTCCCTGCATGGCTGTCCCTGCTGCAGTGAATGGAAGTGTGACACTCTAAGCCGAAGCAAACTCTCCTCCCTCAGCTGCTGCTTCAGGCACTTTGCCACAAGGCGCTGGGCTGTTCAGAAGTCTGCGACAGCCCTGCCTCCCACAGTGGCTGCTGGAGGCCAGCACACCAAAGAGAGTCCCTTTTCCAGTAGCTCAGGGAGTGAGGACAAGGAAAAGCAGCAGCCGACAGGTGCACGAGACAGCTCCAGAGCCCAATTACTCACACTGTGGAGCTCGTCCATGGTGAGTCTCCTGAGCACAAACTGAGACACGCTCTCTGCAGCAGACAGGACGGAGGTCTGCAGGGCAGCAGCCACCTCATCTTTGGGGAGAAAGGGTTTGGTTAGCATGGCACAAGTGGGGGCTTCAGCACTAACCATTCCAGAAGCTCAGTACAGCTGCTCAGGAGTCCCTGGAGTCCAGGACTCCGCACCACAGGCCCAGCCTGAGGACTCTGAGCACCGTGGTGCTGGCACACCCTGGACACTGCCACACGGGTTCAGACAGACTGCTCACAGCAGACACCACGCACCATGCTCACGGCCCACTAATTGTCAGCCAGTGCAAGAGAGCTGGGTGAAGGGGAGCCCCCTGATCGGGAGCCAGGTGTCCTGCAGAGGAACCGGGGCTTTTTTAACAGGCACGGAAGCTTTAAGCCCCCAAACCATGACATCATTAGAAGAAAACATGGGGAGCTCCACTTCACACTCAGCAGCGATTTTCTACAAGACCCCAGAGCCCTGGCAGCAAAGGGAAAAGCAACAGCAACAGACCCAAAGATCCTGCAGAGGACACGGAACAGCAGAGAAGGCTAACCTGTGGGTGAGGTGCTGGCCAGAGGGCACCACAACACAGCACGTGGCCAAGTGCAGCCACAGAAGGCCGAGAGCTCGGCATCTTCATGCTGCAGCTTTAGAGCATGAGAGGTAGTCCTGGGCTGCGGCCATCATTACAGACAGCAGCGGCAGGGCACAGGAAGTCTGGAAGGCACAGTATGTCTGGCTTCACTAGACTTCTCCCCAAACTGTGGAGTTGAGTGTGTTAAAAATGCACAGCTTTCTAATACATCAGTCATGTTCCCACAGAAAAGGTTGAAAATCAGAAAGAGCCACGCTGGCCAGGGCTGCAGCTTGGCTGGCAGAGGGCTTGCCTAGCATGCATGGAGCTCGATCCCAGCACCACAGGAAACTCAGCATGCCAGGAATCCAGGGGCTCAGGAGGCAGAGGCAGGCACATCACAATTTCAAGGCCGTTCTTGCCTACAGGGCAAGACTATGGTAGCCTAGGCTAGTGAGACGCTTTCAAGAAAACCAAACAGTAATACAGCAATACACTGTTAGAGAACACACACACATACTGTTGAAATGGCCCAGTGCATAAAGGTACGTGCCACCAAGCCTGATGATGTAAGACTACCCCCAGGGGGCTGGAGAGATGGCTCAGAGGTTAAGAGTGCTGGCTGTTCTTCCTAAAGGTCCTGAGTTCAGTTCCCAGCAACCACATGGTGGCTCACAACCATCTGTAATGAAATCTGGTGCCCTCTTCCGTGTGCGGGTGTACATGCTGGCAGAATGCTAAATAAATAAATAATAAATAAATAAATCTTAAAAAAAAAAAAAAAAGACTACTCCCAGGGCCCACAAGATAAGAGCAAACTGACTTCTGAGAGTTGTCCTCTGCCCTCCATGTAAACGCCATGGTACACTCAAACCTGCACACATCTGTGTACACAAATATAATACGTAGCTTTTTACGTAGGGGTGACAGCCCAATGGTAAACTGCATGCTGTGCAGGCACGAGGAACTGAGTTCTGATTCCATGTAGAAGCTGGGTATGGCACTGTGTGTCTGTGACCCCGAGTGAGGGGAGGTGGAGCTGGGGTGGAGACCGTGGAGCCCGGGGACCGGAGGGCCAGGCTTGCCAAGCAGCACTGGGTTCCGTGTGGAGACCGTGGAGCCCGGGCACTGGACGGCCAGGACGGCCAGGCTTGCCAAGCAGCACTGGGTTCCGTGTGGAGACTCTCTCAGAGAACAGCCCACGATAACCTCTGGCTCTCACATTCACACACACACACATGCACATGCCTCCCACATTTGAAAAGTAAAGTCAGTAAAAATACATTCTAGTGGCAGTAAATAATCCTCCCAGAGGACCAGTTGGGTGCCCACAGCATCCCGGAAGCAGGATATACAAGGGGAGAAAACCAGGGGCACCCTCTCATTCTGAGCAGCAGCAGCACCCCAGCACGGTCCCCAGAGCCCGCTCGTCCTCACCATCCTGGGCACTGGGACCTCTTGGCACACAGGAATGCAGCAACCTCGCCAGCAGCTGGAGGCAGCTGTCAGCCCTGGGCACGGGCATGTAGGCACTGGTGCCCAGCCTCCCCAGGGTATCCAGCAGGGGGTCTAAGAAGATCCTCAGCACGTTCTGCGTCCTCTGCTTTTCACTAGACAGTAAAGGAACACCCCGTCAGCCATCTCAAAAGCACAATTCCCCATCCTGCTCTCATGCAGCAAGTGAGCTCCAGGGACACACAAGTTTCCTCACACATGGCGCACAGGACCTGTGAGAACCATTCCCTAGGTCCAGGCCTTCCAGTCTTCAAACCCTCACACTTTGCAACACAAACCTGAACACATGCTGTATGTTAAACTGCTGAGTTCCTGACCAATGGTTTTGCAGCAAAGCAAAACAAGAAAGTGGGAAGAAGAGAAGGAAATGGAGTGAAAACATCTAAAATCAATATACATGTATAACACGGTAAATGAATAAATAAGAAAGCATAAATCAGTAAAAGGCACGTAACATCAACTGGTTTTTAAAAAGACACCCTAAAGTTATAAAATTGTTGTGAAGGACTCTGGCACTAAAACTTTGTCTAGAAGACATTCAATGCATCAAGGGAGCTGTGCACACGCCAAAGTCCCGCCTGACCCAGGCACCTGCCACCGCAGAGGAAATAACCCAGTCCTGTGCTCACAGGCCATCTCGGCCTAACTGCCGTTTTTGCCTCTGTCACACACTATGCCGTTGCGCTGGGATCTTATCCTACCAGCGTAAACCAGTAAGCAGCAGATGTTCTCCAATTTAACACTAAATTGTAAATCTGGCATTTCATTTACCAGCCCGCAAGCACCAAGTGGCCTTGCTCCTATTAACCTGCTGATAAATCAAGTATTCCTTTAGCATGTGCCTGTGTTCCGGTGCTGGCCTGTTAGTGACTCCACCAATCACTGAGAAGTCTAAACACCCCTAATAAACCTGATCAGCCTCCCCCACCCACCCTGCCAGCACTGAAGAAACACTGACCTGAACTGGGTCTTCATTCTTTCCACGTCCACAGCCAGCAGGACCATCAGGGCTGTCAGCCTCGCGTCCAGCCAGTCTGGCATGAAGCCGCTTCCTTCTGCAGGGATAACAAAAGTTACAGCTTATGACACACTCTTGGGGCCTGGAAATGGTTCATTGGGAACAGGTGCTTGCAGTCAAGCCTGATGGCCTT
The DNA here is from genome assembly GCA_028658305.1 of Pachyuromys duprasi. NCBI lineage: Eukaryota > Metazoa > Chordata > Mammalia > Rodentia > Muridae > Pachyuromys > Pachyuromys duprasi. The sequence continues at coordinate 60,294,940 of CM053744.1, forward strand.
ACTTGGTCCCCAGGACCTACATGGTGCAAAGAGAGCTGACTCTGATGCATTAGAAATGTAAAAGAAATCCTAATTAATGAGTCTTCTGACCTTCTGGCATACACACAATTCTTAATTTTAAAATTTTTAAAAGAAGCACTAACTCCTTCAAAGTTGATGCACTGAAACCAGAACAGCGACAATGACTCCTGACCCATGCTACAATTCCTGACCCACACTACCTCATCAGATGCTTCACCCATGAAGACAGTAAAATCAAATCCCTGTCCCGCCATGGGCAGCAATCCTGCCTGAACATGGCACGCACCTGGGTCCACGGACCCCAGAAAGCATTCAGCCAGAGTACCAGATCTGTAACTCCAGCGAGGGCCACACCAGAGAGATGTGGCTACAGCTGGAGCACACACTGGGGCTGTGTCCTGGTCTGGGAACACTGATCTGAGGACAGCTGAGAAGAACGACCTGGGTGAAGAAAGACAGCAGCCTTCCACATGGAGGGTCCTGGCCGGACACACTGGTCAACAGCAGGGTGCACATACGCGAGAGAATGCAGAAAATGAAGTGACACATGACCCTGGAGAGGAGGGCTGGGACACCAGGGCTGGGCCGGCCACAGAGACCACCCTACGTGACTGAGCTAGCAGCAATGGAGGTTGTACTTTTGCCACAAGCTTAACCCGGGAAGCTCCCAAGCACAGAGAGGAGATGCCAAGCACGTTGACGGACAAATGTGGGCTCTAGAAGGACAATTACCTGATCAGTCAAGACCCACTCCTGGGTCAGATGAGTGAAATTAGATGAAATGAGCTGATCTGAGTCAAAATTTCAGGTGTGCTAAATTCAAAGGCACAATTTCTCCAAACGATTGCTAATGAGCTTATCGAAGAGGATGCATTAAAATGTAAAAGAAATCCTAATTAATGAGTCTCTATGAATTCTTCCCCTCTGCAGGCTGATGTATTTTCTCTTAAGATCTTTGCAGAACTGGTGTCTGCCAGGAGAGGGGCTGAGTGGTAGAGCACCTGCCAGGCGTGCCCAAGGCACAGCTTTAAACCCCAAACCACACAGAAAGCAAAAGGAGAAAGGAAAATGCAAGAAAGGTAATGAAAATAAACCCCAGCAAAGCCACCCTTCCAAAAGTGTGCTCTCAGAAATTGGCTTTCCGGCGGAGAGATGGCTCAGGGGGATGGCTCAGAGATGGGGTTGGAGTTCAGACTCCCAGTGCCCAGTGAAAGCTGGCAGGAGTTGGGGCCTCCTGAAATCTCAGTAGAGTGCTGTCCCCGGGAAAAGGCACCCAGGCCAGCCAGCCAGCCAGCAGGCTCCAGGCATCCCGCCTCAGAGGACAAACACGTCATCACCTCGAAGTGCGCACTGGCTTCTAGAGCATGGTGACAAACCATGTGTGGTCTTTGCACTCAGCAACCCACACATGATGACAAACCATGTATGATCTTTGCACTCAGCAGCCTCCATCCTAGGGACCCATACACGCCCTGCGGGTCCACTCCCTGATATGGCAATGAGCACCCCCAGAACAGCGACCTGGTCTAACATCCCTCTCAGAACCTAGGATGCTGGGAGAGAGCAGTCTGCTCACATGGCTCAAGTTCACAGGACAACCTCTTGTGCCCACATATCGATCCGAGCTACATCAGGCCACATTCTGCCACTCCCTACAGAGGGTTCAGACTCACTTTCCCAACTAGGAGACTTCACAAACTCCTGAACGAGGGTCTTCACGTAGGCATTCAGCGAGGCCTCTTGTCCTTCAGCGCAGCCCCTCCAGGGACTGAAGTGTCTCTCGTGGACACGCAGCCAGTCACAGAGCTAGACAGGAAAACCATGGCAGGGTAATTTCACTCCTAAAGCACTTCTAATTTCCCCGAGCCAATCTTCCATTTTCCACCGACCAGAAATCATGAGACACTAACGAGGCCGCCATTCAGTAAAGTGCTGAGTGGCATCAAAGAATGAAACGTTTAATATGTGCCTCCTGTATGAGCTGGAGAGGACGAAAGCCAATGTAAGTGAACTTCAAACTTCTGGGGAAGCAACTGTTGTATTGTCAGAATGGCAGTGACCCCCTTAGGGAAAGGCGCTTTTAGGGCTCTCCATCAGCTGACTGGTAGCTCACCTCTGTCCACAACACCGTCCCGCGTGCCAAGGACTCCTCTTCTCTCAGGGACATGAGAAAAGTAGAGACCTCAGAGAGAGACACTTTCTCCTAGACAGAACAAGCTCAGTTTAAACTTCTGGAGTCACAGCACAGCTGTGGAAACAGCAAGTGACTAAAGCATGACGTCATCAGTTAAGACCCAGGAGTTACACTGTCTTATAAAAAATAAGAGGAGCTGGGAGGACAGCTCAGCACCCTGGCTGTGCTCCCTGAGGACCAGCGTTCCCAGAACCCACATAAAAACTGCCGCAAGACCTGGGTTTAACAAGAGAGCCTGCCTCAGGAAACAAAAGACAGCAGAAGACATCTGCACACACACACACACACACACACACATTTACACACATATGTACAGAGGCATGCATGCCGAGTGCACACACAAACATGCTCAGATATGCACACTGTCCCCCTCCCCCATAAACACACACGCTTGCCACACACAGACAGATGACAAAGTGAATAAATAAGGTGAACTCCTCAGTAGCAATCTAGTATTAAAAATGAAAGGACTGACTTTAGCTGTATGTACACATGGGTATTTTGGGGGACTTTTTCTGGTGGTGCAGGCATTTGAGGCAGGCTCTCACTCTGCAGCCTCAAGCAGCCTGAATGAAGCCCTGCTTAGTGTCAAACTCAGGCAATCCTTCTGCCTCCACAGCGGGTAACATTTCTAAAATACACGTTTCGTTAACAGCGGCTACTACCTTTGACAAAAGCTCAGAATAAACTTTACAACACACACTAGCAATGAAAATAAATTACTAATAAGACATGACTCTCCAAAAGCAACAGAAAGAGTCCAGCTGAGGAAAGCAGCAGTGGTTTCTCAGCCCACAGCCGGATCCTGAGCTACCAGGCCCGGCCGGCCGGCACGCCAGCATGCACAGCCCTGGGGTAGGCGGAGTGCTGCTGGAACACAGCATGCGCGTTTATTTATACTGTCTGACAGGGCTGCTCTAGATGGCAAAAAAGAACCCCACAGTTCAGCGGGGGTCACGTGAGCTACGAGACCTCACTCACGGCTCTGCCCTGGGGGGCATCTTCCTTGGGGCTCTGTCCACGAGGGCCTCTCCTGTGAGTCACCAGCACAGCAGTCCCTCTACCAGGCTGTGAGGATGTATGTGAGCAGCTCCCAGGAGACCAGGCTAGAGCCTCAGGGCCAGGCTTGTCTTGGGAGCTGACCCTGCTGCAGCTCAGGCCTCACAAGTACTCACAACCCTGAGCTGTAGATGGCACACCACTGCCCAGCACGGCCCACCCCCCCACAGCTGCCGACACAGCCTGCACACCACGCCACTTCCGTCCCGGGATGCTGCACCAACAGGCACACTCACCACGTCCACCAGATGCATGGCCGTCTGAAGAAGATAGCACTGCGCTGCTCCTCTCAGCAGGACCTGGTGTGTGATCATGGTGCACTGGAGAACGTCCCTGGTTCAAAACAAGCACACCGGTCAGCCGGAAGCAGTCTGAGCACTCACAACCACTGGCTTACACAGCCACAACCAATAGGAGTGGCCATCACCGGGAGCAGCCATCACCGGGAGAGGCTGTCACTATAAGTGGCTATCACAAGAGCTGCAGAGCCGCTTCCCCAACGTGGCCTTACACAGACACAGTCTGTTTTTCTTTTTATTGAGACACACTCCAGACTTACTGTAACTCGTAGCCCAGCCAGTCTCAGGCCCATGCTCTCCTCTATCTCTCTGTCAAGTTCAGGAGCTGCCAGTGTGAGCCACCACACCCAGACAAGCTCAATTTTAAAATGAACTTAGTCTCTTTTAGTAAGAAGGATAAACTGGGCATAGTTCCTCATGCCTGTAATCTTAGACGTGGGAAAGTGAGACTAGAGGATTGCTGTGAATCAAAAGCCAGCCTGGGCTACACATGAGAAACAAAACAAAACAAACAAAGGCTTAAATGAAAAAAAAAATTTTTTTTTTTCCGAGATAGGGTTTCCCTGTGTAGCCCTGGCTGTCCTGGACTTGCTTTGTACACGAGGCTGGCCTTGAACTCACAGAGATCCACCTGCGTCTGCCTCCCTGAGTGCTGGGATTAAAGTTGCACACCACCATGCCCGGCTTCAAAATGTAAATATTTTTAAAGTAAGAATTTCACATATAAATACTTTCAAATTGATATCATGATTTGATTTTTGTCCTTAATTTTTCCTACTTATCAATACAACTTAAAAAACAAAACAACAATAAAAACCACCCTTAAGTGGTCAAAACCCAAGTTTGTATGCTATGAAATATATTAAAATTAGTAATTCATCAGCCAAAACACATTCAATTCAATTATAGGAAAAAACTCTGCATTTTTCTTCCACCTACATGAACCGAGTCACAGCAAACACATGGACATATAGTGAGTTACCTGAGGGCAAGGAGCCCTTCTCCACCCAGGGCCTTACATCTGGGCAAGCTTGCCAGCGCCCTGGAGAGGAACAGAACTGGCACGGCACACCAGTGTCTGTCCGCCATCCTCCGAATGAACGTCAACAGGAAGCGGCCTGGAAGAAATGGTTTGGAAAATGCTATGGCTGCAGGGAGCACTCGGAAAAACCCTCAGCTTCCTTAGTCAGGAAGAAGATGTAAACAAAACCTCAATGAGACAGCGCCTCAGCCCCTCAAGGACCGCCAAAAGCAGAGAACAGCGACAGGAGCCAGGAGGAGCTAGAGAAACCGGGGCTGACGAGGCCATGAGAGGGTGCAGTCGGTCTGGGCAGAGGTACAAAGCCAGTGTGACCCCAAGAACCCATTTCTAGCTGTGCAACTAGGAGTACTCAACCTAGGCGTGTGCAAATCCATGCACAAGGACATTCACAGTAGCACCAAGAGGCTCAGGGCTCTATGTGGAAACTGGCTCAATGAAGCTAGCCCCAACCTGGGGAAGCCGACTCTAGGACCCCGGGCTATACGAGTGTGCCCACCATGGCTACTGTGTGCCCACCATGGCTACTAGCTCAGCCTTCCTGATGAAAAGGACAAGCTAGCATGGGCTGGGTACTGTCCAGCACGTCCTAGAACCTGGTTCTTTGTTCAGCCTGTTTGTTGATGCTCAGTATACAGAGCATGAGGCCAGTGCCTGTGCCCGTACAGACACCTGCATGGCCATGATCCGAGTCACGTGATGGTGCATGTACCAGAACATGTTAAGAGTTAAAACTAAAGTTTTAAATAGTTAACTGAAGTTTAACTTAAGAGTTAAAACTTGCTAAGAGTAAATTAAAAATCTCCAAGGACATACTCTTTGTCTCTTCCGGAAGAAGAGAAACGTAAGTGGCTAGAAACTTCTGCAGCTTTAATCCCAGAGGAGGGCCGCTTCCCAACAGCTGCCCTGGGGACCTGAGGACAAACGGAGAAAAACAGAATGTAAAACCTACTGACAAATACGCATATGGTCGTTGGTCTAAACGCAAGGTGGCCCTGGTTCTTGGAGGTAAAATAACTCTGCCAGACCTGCATTTTCTTGTTCCGCATTTAGAGGTTCTTTCAAACAAGCAGGATTCCCAGCCATCAGCTGAGGGATGTGGCAGCTGGTGAGGACCCTGCCCTTCCCTCCCTGCACACATCTACCTAGCATCATTGAAATAGCTGGGGACAGTCAATGTAAACTGCAGTTTATCGTTTCCAACCTGTAATCCCGTCTCTGGGTCTAAAGTAAAAGAGCATTCACTGAATAGACAAATATTAGCAGTAACTCACATCTGCCGGCATATTTAATTACAAACACAACTCGGCCATGGTCAGCCCTGGGGGTTTTGGCTCTGCATGTTGTCTGCTGAGTGAACACAACAGGGCAGCAGGTATGCCATGATAAAAGCACCAGCTCTCCCAAAAGCCCAGAGGCCACGTGCTGACTTCACACTGCTCCCAGATGTGGAATGCCGGCCAACGACTCCCTGACTCCAATCCCTCACAGCAGCCATTTTATGTATCAGACACTAGAGTTAGTACCTTCCTGTGAGCGGCCTAGAGACCAGCAATTTAAAGGAATCACTGGAGAGTGGGTGGTTTCGTGTTCAGAGGCACCCCAAGTGTATTTCCTCACAACTATGAATGCAGTGAGCCGCTATCAAACTACAACATAACTCTAAAAGACGGGGCATCGGAAAGGGGGCAGAAAATTCTCCAAATGAGGCTAAGGTGTAAAACTAGCAAACTTCTGCTGCTAACCTTTTCCAAGGGCAAAAGTGATGAATAAGCTGACCTCTCATGAGCCACGGCAGTCACTGTTAGATACGGAAAGGAGAATGTCAGGAGGGACAGTGTGGAGCAGGACTGACCAAACACCCTGGTGTGAGCTCAAGGTTCTTAATACAGAGGAGGGAGGAAGGGACAGGGGGGGAGAAGGAAGGGACAGAGTAGAGGGAGGGACAGGGTGGCGGGAGGGAGGGATAGAGGAGAAGGAGGGTAGGACAGGGAGGAGGGACAGAGGAGAGGCAGGAAGGGGAATGAGGGACAGAGAGAAGAGAGGGAAGGTGTGAAAGGAAAGGAGGGAGGGATGTGGAGGGAGGGGAGAGAACAGAGAGGGAGGGACAGAGAAAATGAAAGAGAGGAGGGAGGGAGGGACAGAGCAGAAAGAGGGAAGAAGGGGGAGGGAGAGACAGAAAGGAGGAAGGGGGATGAGGGACAAGAGAAGAGAGGGAGGGTGTGAGAGGGAAGGAGGGAGGGGGAGAGAACAAAGAGAGTGAGGGGGAGAGATGAAACACTCAGGAGGGTAAGTGGGTTCACAGAACACAAGAGGTGACAACTAAGCAAATCCATTGGGCATTAATATCTGCTGACTATAAATGAATAATAAATGACAATTCTTTCTACTCTCCCCGAGCTTTTCTAGAAAACTATGAAGCTAAGCCAGAATTAAAAAGCTGCAATAAGAAGGCAACCAAGGCTTGTCTCGTGACATCCAGAGTGTCTAGGTGCACAGCACTGCTGCTGGGGAAGAAAGCGGCCATTAGGCCATCCTCCACGGCGTGCCCCTGGCTGGCCAGCACACACCCAGGCCCCGGGCTTGGGTCCTAGCCCCTCAGCAATGGCAAAGCAGCATGGGCTTACCTGCTGTACAGACAGCTCTCTGAGAGGGCATCCATCAGCGGGCCAGTAACAAACTAAAAGAGAAGTGGCAGGAATTGACATAAGTTTCCAACTGCAGCCAGAGGAGCAGGCCTGCCTTTGCTCTACAGGTGGATTCAGGAGAGCTGAGGAACAGAGCAGCTAGTGCACGGAGGGCCTGTGGGCACAGACAGAACGCTGCACCCCACCCCACCCCCACACACAACAACCTCCAGGGCCCCGGAGTAGGGGTGTCAGGAACACAGAAACTTGAAGAAGAAGCTAGGTAGGAAACACAGATGGTAGCGGGAGACAGATTCCCCGGGAGACAGGCAGCCTGTGCTGAGGGTGACGCCTGCTTGTCTTCACCTGGCTTGTGAGGTCATCTACCCTGTGGCGGCTGCTGCCCCCACTCTCTGCTCCACAGAACCCAGCTTCTTTGGTCCCCCAGCATGAACTGAAGTACTCAGTGGCTCTCCAGGCACCATCCAGCCTCATGCCTGAGCAGCTCCTGGGTCTCTGCCTCCCCGGCTGACAGACAGCAACTGCTGTAAGCCAATCTAATAAATTTCCTTTCAACAGTCATTCTATCATGCCTGCCCTTCTGATGAACCCTCACTAATAACCCAGTCAGATCTCCCCAAACGAGAAAGACAGGAAGAGCAGACAGGAAGAGAGACTGGGGACATGGCTCAGCAGCCTCACACGCTGGAACCTCCGGGCCAATCTCTAGCACCACACAGACCAGGTGAGGTGGTGAGCGTGTGACCCCAGCACTCAGGAGGTGCAGGCACAAGGAACCAAAGGTCAGGCCCAAGCAGACTAGAGTGCGTGAGGCTCCGACTGGAAAGCAGAAGCTGCTGTGCGCCCGCCTCGCTGCAGTTGCCCCCGAGGCTCGGCCCTATGGCCTGCCCGCTCTTTGGAGTCCTAACTCAGAAGAGCAGCATTCCTCCCTTTGCACCTCTTCTTCACTGGCCATCGCCTGGCACGCTCTCCTGTCTGACTCAGGGCTCTCTGAAATTCCCTGCCGCGCTCTATCACAGCACTGAACCTTCTCTCTCCCTTTTCTCCAAGTCCCAGCCAGGCAGATGCAGAGCCTGACAGCCTGCCCTGAGAGGAATGACACACGTGGCGGAGATGTGCCTTTACCCCGTGTTCTGGAGGTGCGGACCGGAAGGGGCTTGGAGGCTATTACCTCGGATAGCTCCGGGGACCACGGGAGTGGCTTCACTTCAAACAGCTCCAAGAAGTGGGTCACGCCTTCTTTGGTCAGGGTTTTATTCTCGCTTTCGAACATCCTTTTGTAAATGCACACGTGCCAGGAGGGATGGAGGCGCCAGCAGCCTGCAGGAACAAGCACGGATGCACAGAGACTGGGTTTCCAGCAAATGGGCATACTCGAGAGCTCCAGAGCCTGCTGAGCCCAGTCTCATCAGCGGCCAGCACCCTGGCCAGCACCCTGGGTACCTCGGCGTCCCTGGGAGGCAGTGAGCTGCTGCACAGACAGGACTTCAGGTGCTGCACGTTCTCCCCTCACCGAGCTCGGAACAGGCCTCAGCCACCCGTCTCCCGCCTCTGCAGACCCGCTCCACTCACAGAATGCCTGGCTCAGGGCTGCTCAGCTCCTTTAAGTCACCCCAGGCCAGGCCTAGCCCCCTTCACACAAACTCCTTTTGGTCCCTTCTCTGCTCTCCTCATAGGACTTGGAGAAAAAAAGACAAAACTCAAGTGGAAAATCACTGTTTTTCCACCGCAGCCCACGCCTGCACACACAACACAGGCTGAACCCGCACAAAGTGCTGGGGCGCCTGGGGTTGATTCTCACCCATCCAGCTGGGTGGCTGAGAGCACTCTCCCGAGCACCCACTTGTCACTCCAGCACCAGCAAAACTAGTACCTTCCCCTAACTCTGAGCACCTGCACACTTGTGTGCACACACAGGCACATGCATTCACATAAATAAAATTAATCTTTTTTTAAAGGATGAAATAAATGTGTACCTCTATACATTATTTCTGATTCTTAAAATAGCCTTTATTTAATTAGAAAAGTCATTTTTTTTTAAATCTCACAGTACTTTTTATCTCACAGAATTAACTAAATTGGCCGATTGTTTGTAATTTACCCCAACTGTGCTTTTCAATTGCCTGGCAATGGTAACTTTAAAAAAGAAAAAACAAAAAAACAACATGGTCAATGCTTTGCTAAGAGCCATGGGCAAAGCATTAATGAGGGCATCTTTTTAACAGCAAGTGTTCAAGAGAATGGCAGATCCTACTAAACGCTAGCTCCAAGTGGGATGAGAGACGCTAAGGGCATGTGAAACCTCTCGCCGTGTGTGGGATGAGAGACGCTAAGGGCATGTGAAACCTCTCGCCGTGTAGGAGAACAGTGACAGCCTTCAGCAGAATAAATCCAGCTCCTCAGGGTCAAACCATCAGCAAGAAGAATCACTCAGGGCCGATGCCCCCACCAGGCCTAGTCCTCCAGCTTAAGCCCACGAGACAGCACCTTCAGGGCACGGATGAGAAAGCCTCCAGCCTGAGCTTCCCTGCATCACTGGCCTAAGCCTAATCTCACAAAGCCACTTTGGGAAGCTCCAGGCTTGCCGTTTCTCCTCATTCTTCAAACTTAGGGGTGACCGAGGGCTCAAAGCACATTTGAAGTCACACCCTGAATGTCCTCTTGTTCCTAAGAACGCTAAGACACAGCCCAACTGAACTGCCCCAGCCAGTCTAGCCAACAAGACAGAGGTGTGTTTGTATACTTAAAGTCTAGTAAGACACGAAGGCTATTGTTAAAAACAGCAGCACCCTGAAAGCGTTGGCCATTTCTTATCTGTGTCTGTGTGGCGGGGCACACAGCCATGGGCACAGGCACCTCATGTGCAGAGGCCAGAGCTGCCATCTGGTCTTCCTCAACCCCCTCCACCTTATGTCTGGAGGCACGGTTCCTTGCTGAGCCCAGAGCCTGCTGATTTGGGGTCTCAGGTGGTTACCAGACCCGCAGGCATTTACGTTGGTGCTCTGCACAGCCCGTTCTGCTAAGGACAGCTAAGGACACATGCTGAGATTTATGCATGAAATGGAAGGGTGTTGAGCATCTGGGGCAGCAGATGCTGCGCTGCTCAGGAGCCAAGGCTCCTACTGTGTGCTTTAGCTTTGACTGAGGCAGGTCCCGGGCTTATCACATACATTCCTTTCTATAAAGAAAAAACTTTTTGAAATTTGTATAATAAATTGCTTTAAAAAAAAACGAATTATACTTCTATCACTGAAATCTCTGCAGGGTTTAAGGCTGTGTTCTAAGTAGGTGGGCAGAGAGTGGCGCAGGGTGGACAGAGAGCAAACCCGCAATGCTAGTAGCCAACACCCCACTTCCTCCTCGATGCTTAATGGTTTCCCCAAATTCCGTGTGATAAACAATGATTAGTTATAAGATCAGAGGGACTGTTAATGTATAAAACAAACAAACAAAACCAAAAAGTAATCGTTACCATGTTCCTCTGAGACTGCGTATTCAAACAGACTGTTTAGCTTTGGTAAGACTGGCTTTATGACATGTATCTAAAAACAAAAGCAGAGAATCTCATGAAAAATCATACATCATGTCTTTACAACCTCAGGGAGAGGCTCCTGTTTACACAACTCTGGCCCTTCTCTTGTTCCCATGTAAACACAGGTGTCAGGTGCCTGGTTCCAAGGTCTGACTCAGCAAGCAAAGCGGGGAGACAGTGTAGCCACCAGTTACGGTACTGTGAGGATTTCCTCAGGGAATATCCCAGCTCAGGTCCTGCGATCCTCGACTGACCCAGGAAACAGGCCGGGGGTTAAAACATGGAGTGCAAAGAAGCGCTCCCGTAGTTCCTGCCATTGCCGGATGACACACCGGGGAGCAGAGCATACCCCGAGCTCAGTGCTCCTGCAACCTGTAGGCCACGCTGTGGCACCTCAGTCAACAATCACAGTTTGGCTCACATATTTCAGAATAACTTTCAATCTAAGTTTCTGAAGTAAATAAGAAGAGTCTTCCAGGCCAGCCGACCGAAACAACCCTGGAAGTTCATCTGTCTTTAGAAAGACGTCATATTTCCCAGGCTGCAACCCTGTGCTCAGCACAGCGAGGGATTTGCTGGTGTGGCCTGACACCAGCCTCGCACTGACTTTGTGCATGACTGGCCCTTGGTCTGCAGCTCTCAGACAAAAGCACACGCAGGAACCTTTACACACAGGAACCTCACAGACAGAGACTCTCCCAGCAGAGGAGCCTCACAGTGGGACATGTTCAGGCAGGACCCTCCAGGACCCTTACAGACAGAGGCCCTTCCACACCAGGACCCTTACAGAGGGCCCTTCAGTCTAGGACTTTCCACCAGGACAGCTGCCCAGGTGACACCTGGAAACCTGCCCAGAGTTCACACTCAGACCTAAATGAACTAAATCTGAAAGGACAGAAAGCACCAATAATTTACACTTGGTAGATGATGGACACCCCACAAACGTGACAGCTGGACAATGCCAAGGGAAGATTTGAACAGTCACATGAATCTACTGAAAGCATTTTTTACTTTCCCCCAAAAATTTACAGGCTATCTTAAATTGTACTTATGCCAGAAAGCCAAGGATCTGGCCATGCTTCCGTAGCCAGCCTTCCGGTGAATGCTTGGAAAAGCTCCATGGACCGGAGGAGTCAAGAAGACAGGAGAGCACGAACCTGGTTTCCTTCGAGAACTTCCATGATCAAGATATAGTCTTCCCAAAACTTTAGAAGCTCGTCTTTTTTCTTCGCAGACCACCAGAATAGACTTGGACCTAACAGAATATTTAAAGGGGAAAAATATCAGCTCTTCCTTTGGCTACTTGTTGAGTCCTTCATAACAGCAGCTCATAACTAAATCCTAGTGTCAAACAGTGCAGCTGCTACTTAAGAGCCTGGAAAACTCAAACTTTTTTTTTTTTTTTTGGTTTGTTAGTTCTCATTGTTTGCTTTTTGGCTACTCTGAGTTTGAAGTTTTGTTTTTGCTTATTTGGGTTGAGAGTTTTTTGGGGCAGGATCTCTCAGGCTAGCTTAGAATTGCTATGTAACCAGAGGTGACTAAACTCCGGAGCCTCCGCCTCTGCTGACAGGCGTGGACCACATGGCCAACCTTGCTTTGTTTCCTTAAGATTACTGTCATGGAATTCTGGGTAAGAAGGACAGGTTTCTTCCCCAAGACTCTACAGTAAAGGACGTCACAAAGGCTAAATCCCAACAAAACTAAAACAACAAAAACAGAAGTAACCCAGGAACATGCAAAGCAATACAACTTAGAATTTGAAAATCTGAGCTGACTTTGGGGGGAAATGAATAAAGTGTAGGTGGCACAGAGAATGGCCAAGAAATATGTGATCTGCCTTGAACCCCCTTCTCTGAAAACGGAAAGACTTGGCATCAAGTGTCCAGTTCGGGTGGAGGTCAGAGCTGGGCTACGCCGTGGAGGGATCTGCCCCCTGATGTCAGAGCCCCCTGAGGTCAGAGGGGGGCTGCGCCATGGAGGGATCTGCTCCCTGACGTCAGAGCGGGATGCTGTGTAAAATTAAGGGAGCTGTCCCAAAATGGTCTGAAAATTAAAATCCAATAATAGAAATCAGAAACTCAGGGATAAGACTGAAAACCAAAGACTGAGTGAAGAAAAAGACAAAGTTCTGGAAAATCCATGGGAGAAGGAAGCCTTGGAGTTATGTTGGTTTTTTTCAGTGTGAAACAAGCCAGAGTCATCAGGAAGAGGGAGCTTCTCTCAGACCGGCCCCTCGGTAAGTCTCAGGGGCATTTTCTTGATTCATGGTTGACATGAGAGGGCTCATTTCTCTGAGTGGTGTCACCCTGGGCAGGTGGTCCTAGACTGTATGAGAACGCAGGCTGAGAAACAATAAACTCCTCCCTGGCCTCTGCATCAGTGCCTGTCTCCAGGTTCCTGCTCTGACTTCCTCAGAGATGGCCGTGAGACCTGAGAGCTGAAATAAACACGTTCTCAGCAAATTGCATTTGTCATGGTGTCTATCCCAGCAATAGCAAAGTAACTAAGACAGAGGGTAAGTGCAGGAGGGTCCAAGTCAAGAGAGAAAAGGAAAGAGAAAGCAAAGAAGGAAATCAACACGGATGTAACTCAAGAAAACTTCCCAGAATCAAAAGTCATTGATTTCCAGACTGTGTAAGCATAACAAGTGCCTGGCACATGGATGAAATAAGAGGTTCCAGGATGCCAGGGCCCTAAACCCCAGGAATTCCATGGAGAAGTCACAGACCACTCTTGAGCAGGAACCAGAATCGTCTCAGTCCTGAAGAGGAGCAGCAGGCTCTCCAGGTTCTCAGTATGCAGCTGGACGGACAGACACCTTTACAAATGTCTCTCCCAACTGGAAGTTACGTCTGAGCAAACTTTCAATCAAGTTGTGTGCACAAAAATCAAGGGATTTAGACAGTCTCAGCTCTGCTTTGAAATAAGGAAGCCACAAGAGAACATTTCTGCCAAGGAAGGAAACTACGAAAAGCCCACAAGACCCTGACTGTACAGGACCATTGGAGAGCACAACTCCAAAGTCCAGGAAGTGTCTCCAAGAGAAAAGGCACACAAGCTGCTCCCCATATTTGGTGGGGCATGGAAGAGGGGGTGTTCTCAAAGGTTCTTAAAATGTGGCACTTTCAGGGAGCAATTAAAGGCCCAGAATTGGCAGAGTGAACATCTCAGTTTCCTGGAAACTGTAAGAAGCCACCAGCTCCTTTTCTGGCTTCCTGAGTGCTGGTCCTGACGCCCTAGGCCAGTGAAAGGCCTTGCAGGCCTAAGAGGTCTAAGGGGCAGAAGGACCCATTCATGCCCATGTCTACAGAACACTCACTGGCGAGCACTAACCACCTCTGAAAAGGAGCCAGAGCAGGTGCCCTGGTCCCTGCCCTGACAGCAGGCAAAGGCTAACCAACCCTGGGAAGGGACAGAAAACCTCGCCTGGAGCTGCACTTTTAGAAGTCTGCTGCTTGGGAAAGGCAAGAATCCAATTAACTCCTGCCAGATCTCCACCACCCAGCAAGACAAAGCTGGGGTGGGTTTCAGAATGGGTGGGCACAAGACATCTCTCTGACCTGCAACAGGCACTGAGCACGCTTGGTTGTTCTCTAGGAGCAAGACAGAAGCTACATGCTCCTGGAGAGGAGCAGAGCCAGTGGGAAATGCTCCAGCTCCCCGGCCTTTAATTGCTCCCTGAAAGTGACACAGACACACAAGAGCACCACACTCCAAGTGTCCAGGCTTGGAAGCACCCAAAGCATCAAAACCGCTTCAGGTCCCCTAGACTCCACGCTGGGCAGGAGCAACCAGAAGCTCATGTGATGTACAAAAACAGCAACAGCAACCCCCTCAAAGCCACATGCCAAGAACCTAAGCAGGTCAGGGCCCATCTCCAGGCAGAAGGCATTCTAAGAAACAAGAAAGCAATTCCAGGACTGAATGGCAAACAGAACGCAAAGCCAGACCCTGACATCCAGTTACTGGGTGCACAAACAACTCTTAGAGCGTGGAACAGGAAAGGTAAGCAGCAGCAGAACAGAGGAAACTTCAAAAGACGAAAGGCTTTGCTTTATTTTGTAAAGTTCAGATGGGGCTGGGAAGATGGAGGTGGGTAAAGGCACTTGCCACCAGGCCTGACCATCTGAGTTCCATACCTGGGACCTACATGGTGGAAAGAGCAACCCCCCAAATTGTTCTCAGACTCCCCACAAGGCACATACACACACAACATAATAAAAAGTTCAAACGGAGATGAAAAGCATGAAAACACATCGGATATAAAGGAGCACCCAAGTGAAAAGCCAGCTGAGGAGAGGCAGGAGAGTGGGGATAAGGCGCAGCATCCCTGGCCAGCCAGTCTAGCTGAACCCTCAGCTCCAGATGCAGAGACTCTGACTCAAAAAATAACATGAAGAGTGATGGAAGAAAGCACCTTCTCTTGGCTTCAGGCCTATACATAAGCACTCACCCGCGCGCATACAAACACTATGACTGAAGGTTCATGTTTAGAAAACACTAACTCCTAAAATTCCCGAAGGAAATGTCAATAGAATAATACTTAATTCTGTACAAGTTTCGACGTGAACCCAGTCACGGCACCTTCAGTTGAGTTTGCTGAGGATGTCATCCCTTCCTTTTTCTCCAGGATATAAGGCATGAAGCATGCTTGCGCTCACAGCTCATGCCACCGCGTGCGCAGCATCTCACCCCGTACTGGGGCACACTTCCCAAGTGCAGGCAGAGGTTGGAGTAGGGGGTGCCACAAGCAGGTTCCAAACCCCTAAGGAAGAGGTGGGCCCCCCTGAAGGCTGGTTTCGGAGAGCAAAGCAGGGTTAAGGCAAACAGACAGGTAAGTACCAGGCTGGAGAGAGAGAGATAGCTCCGGTGTCTTCCAGAGGGCTGGGGCTCGGTTCCCAGCGCGCAGGTGGCACACAGCGCCCTTTAACGCTAGCTCAAGGAGATCCGACGCCCTCCCGGGCACCAGCACCCACGCCACGCACAGGAACTTGCACGGGCGCACACAGGTACACATAAGTAAATCTTTTTAGACAGAGACGAGCGGGTACCGTTTGTGTCTTGGGGTCCGCAGGTGCAGTCCTCCGCCAGCTCCGCTGACCCCTGCACAGCCTTCTGCAGCAGGTAACGCGCGCGCTTGCGGGTGAGCGCGTCCCGCGCGCAGCTCAGCCCGGCCTGGACGGTCCTCCAGAAGCGGCCGCGGAGGCGGGCGTCGGGGTCGGCGTGGCGCGCGCGCTCCGGCAGCAGCCTCTCGGCCAGAGCGCTGAGCACCAGCAGCTCCGGCCCCGAGCGGCCCTCGGCTCCCGGCGCCGCGGAGCCCAGCGCGGCCCACGCCTCCCGCGGCGCCGGCTCCGCGCTCTGGGCCAGCGCGGGCAGCAGGCGCGCGCCCACCGCCGGCGGCGCGTCCCCGGCCAGCGCCAGCTCCACCGCGGCGCGCGCCACGCGGCGCAGCAGCGACGCATCCTCCGGGGCACGCAGGCACGGCGCCACGGCGGCCAGCAGCTCCACGGCCGGCGCGCCTGGCAGCTCGCGCAGGGCCTCCGCGGCCAGCGCCGCCGCCAGCTCGGGGCCCGCCAGGCGCGCGCAGGAACGCAGCGCCGCGCCCGCCGCCCGCAGCACGCGGGGCCCCGCAGGCCCTCCGGCCGGGGGCGCGCGCAGCAGGGGCACCAGGTGGCCCTCAGCCACCTCGCGAGCCGCCTGGGCGCCCGCGCCGCGCTCCTCCAGCCTCTGCAGCACTAGGCGCAGGCTCTCCGCCCGCTCGGCGCTCGCCTCCCCGCCGCACAGCGCGCCCAGCAGCGCGCGGGGCTCCGGGCTCTGCGCCAGCAGCGCGTCCGCCAGCACACGCTCCATCGCTCTGGCGGCTGACCCTGCGCGTGCGCCGGCCGGCTCAGCGCGAATGCGCGTGCGCACCGAGAGGTCACCGCCCCCTCCCTCCCCAACCGCGAGGACCGGGAAGGTGGCTGTCACTTCGCCGGCGTCCCAGAGCGGCAGGGTATGGCGCCTCCTGCCGTTCCTTCCTAGAGTTTTGAGCGGAGAGAGTAGCTGCGGACGTTCGCTGTAGAATTCCACCAGCTCCGGAAGTTTCTGATCGGAAACCGATCGGCCCGGGGCCGAAATTAGCTAGCCGGCCCTACGTTCACGTACCTGCCCCGCAGACCCCCAGGTGGCTGCTTTCCAAACGCTGCTTGCTGAGAGCTACCACGGTCTTTATCACAATTGGATAGAGATACAATTGGATACGAAATGCGCCCTGGTTTTACGTGTTGAAAATGCAGGGGACTGAAGAGATGGCGCAGAGGTACCAGTGCTTGTGAAAGCAAGAACATCGAGTTGGGACCCCCTCGCAGGGGGTCATCCCACACGGTGGACACAACTCCCCGGAGTCGCTGGTCAGCCAGCATGGCTGAGATCACTTCGAGGTCCAGTGAGAGAACCTGCCTCTGAAGAACAAGGTGGAAAGCAGGGCGTGGGTGAAGGTAACACATGCCTTTAATCCAGCCGGGGGAGGCTGGGGCAGATCACCTGGAATTCGAGGCCAGCGTGGTCTACATTGTGAGTTCCCGGACAGCCAGGACACACAAAGGAGACCTTGTCTCAAAAAACAAACAGAAGATGGTAGAAGACACCGCACATCAATCCCTAGCCTTTGCGCGCGCGCGCGCGCGCGCGTACACACACACACACACACACACACACACACACACACACACGGTGAGCAGCCCGCACCTCACAGGCTAAATACACTGACAAGTCATGAAGCCAGGTGTACATGACTGTCATAAGCATGAGACAGGAGGATCAGCAGTTCAAAACCTGCCTGGGCTACAGACTGAGATCAAGGTCAGCCTGGGCAGTACAGTGAGGCTCTGTCTCCTAACGTAAGAGTGCTGGGGAAACAGCGGGTTGAGAGGGGACTTTCCCAGCATGCTTGAGTCCTGGGTTCAAACTGGGAGGCAGGAGGGCAGTGTGAATGAAGAACAGATGGGGTGGGGTTGGCCATCCGAGCTCCCCACACTTAGCGGAATAGGCTGCAGCTGAAATCGAGGACCCTCAGCACTCTGAGCCAGGGCTCTAGTTAAGAACACCGACTGATTCTCCCACGCTGCTGGTTACCTATGGCTCTGTGTTTCTGACCGTATCCACTAGCAGATTCAGAACTAGAAAGACCTCATCTTAGCGTGCGTATGGCTGATCTCCTCACCGAACCCCCAACTTAATGAGTCATGCAGGTTTCCTTCATCTTTCTGAACAGGAATCTGCCTCTTAGTCAATGAGGGAGACACAACCCCAGCTCCAACTAGCTTGTCATAAAGTAAGGTGGATACAGCTTAAAGCTAACTGGTATTGCACATAAAGATTCCTCCCACATTTCAGTTACTCCATTTTTTCTTTGGCAAAACACGTTAAGAATTCCATTTTAAACCACTTAGAATGTTAGTAAATACATATTGCTTAGTTCATGAAAAGGGCTATAAATAACGTTTCAAAAATTCTCAACATAAACAGCTAGTAAACATAAAAAGCTAAAGGTTTTCAGCATACACTTAACAAATGAAGATATAAAATGATACCCACTTGCAAAGGTGTCTGACAATCTTAGTCATGAGAAAAACACACATTAAATCCAGGAAGAGACACTCTTCCATACTGAAAGGTTCAAAACACCAAGAGAGGGCCGGCAAGAAGGTGAAGGAGGCAGAGGCGCCTGTGGCCAAGCCAGACAACCTTAGTTGGCTCCCACAGGAAGAGGAGAACTGATTCTTGCAAGTTGTTTTTTGACCTCTGCTGGAGTATTATGGCACCCAGACCTGTGGACACACAGTCAACTAAATAAATACAATAAATGTGTAAATAGTATCTTAAAACATCAACTGACAAGGGCCAAGGTGTAGAAATAGGAGGCGCTTGCATTGCGGGTCAAGAAATGGTAGGGTTGCTTTGAAACATTGTTTTCTATAAAGATACAATATACCTACCTTACAATGTATCAAACATACCCCCTCCACAACCCTCCCCACCTCCTCTCCAGGTGTTTGATTTAAATAATTTATTTGTAGGAAGCTACTTTTTGCAACATTAGTCTTTGCAGCTAAAACTTTGTGACAAATTAAAATACCCATCAGTAGACACTGGATACACAAATAGCCATTTATAAGATAAGGCGTGGGAAGTACAAAGAGCTGATTGCTAGATTCTGCAACACAGTGGACAAAGCCCAGATCCCCAAAAGTGTTTCCACCAGCAGGATTCCTGTTGCTGACTTCAAGCATCAGAGGGAACATGGGGTAGACATGGGATTGCTGAGGCTCCTAAGGTGGTGCCATCCCCGGGCTGGTGTCCTGGGTTCCGTAGGAAGGCAGCTGAGCAAGCCAGGGGAAGCAAACATTGAGCAGTACCCTCCACCACCTCTGCATCTGTTTTAAAACACTGGGGTTTGCCATCTGATCCTTCTCACCTTGGGCAGGCTTCTATTCAAGTCCAATGTCGCTCTACTCAGCTGATAACTGCTTCCTTTTCTTCTTTCTTTACTCTCTCCCCTCCCTTCTTCTCCCCCACCCTGCCATTCTGTGACAGGGTTCCTGGAAACTCAGGCTGTCTTCAAACTCACTATGTGGCCCAGGATGACCTTGAACTTCTGCTTCTTCTGCCTCCCTGCTCCTGAGTACTGGGGTCACAGGTGTGCACCACTGTGCCATATTTGGAGACAGTGTTTCTGAAGAAGTAGATGAGGCCCATTTTGCAAATCTAGTTTGTAAGCTAAATGAGGCCACTTAGATATTTAATTTTTCTATATGAAGCAGTCAACCAAGGTAAATACATTCCGCGTCTTCCCGTGGCCTTGACTGTGACAGGCAGGTCCATTCCTACCTTCCCCTGCCCTGTGCCAGCACCTGCCCAGCCTGGGGGGAGGGGAGGGGAATAGGCAGAGAGGCTGGTGGCCCTTAGTTCAAGCCGGGGTGGTGGGGATGCCAGAGCCTGTTGCGATCTTTGTGGACAAAGAGGTGATGCAGCAGCACCACCTAGAGGCCACTTTGGAAATGACCTCTTCCGCTTCTGCTGGGGAAAAGAAGACAACAGGACTGGAGAGGACCTCAGTTCCGATCTTAGCATCAGCTTAACAAAATTAGACGTGGCCGCCACCTGTAAATCTATTTCTCCTCTCAGTGAGAGACGCTGTCTCGTGGGAATACACTGGAGAGTGACTGAACAGGACACCTGACCCCTCTCTGCGCGCGCGCGCGCACACACACACACACACACACACACACGCACGGACGCTCAACCGATGAACACACAGAGACGTCACAAATATACGAACACACAGAAACAGTGAGGACTGCCCTCCCTCCGCACTCCTCCTGAGCACTTCTGCTGGGACCAGAGACCCAGTCACCGTCGAGGCCCTCAGGAGTGGGTGGGATCGAGCGATGGAGCACGGGAGGAGAGCCATGAGTGCCCCTTCAGGTCTTTTTGCAAGGAAGAGCAACGTGCCCGGGGGGGGGGGGGGAGGGAGGAAAGGGCATATGAAGGTACATGCTTGCTCTTGTGTGTTCTCAGAGTGAAAATCTGTCATCAGCAAACTGCACGAGAGCACTCCTCTCTGGGCGATTTATTTTTGTGCCTTGAGCACGGGGAGTATTAACATCTCTGCGAATGAGCAGGGCCAGGCTTTCAGCACCTGCACACGGGAGAAAAGGGCCCATCAGGACAGAATTCTCCAATGTTAGCAGCAGGGACATCCTCCTTCCGGGGAACAACTCCTGCAAATCACACCAGCCTTTCTGGGATCCACTGGGCTCCTTCTATGTCCTGCAAATAAACCGAAGCATGCCCTCTTTGTCCTATTAATACGGGGTCAGGGCCCTGTCATATTCCAGTAATCGGATCTTTCCATTTTACTTGGGCATAATTATCTTTGCTATTAGGGTGCTACAATCTACCAGCTGCAGAGCGACTTTGTAGGTCCACATTCAAAAATGTAAAATAAAACATGATTAAGATTTGGGAATATGACTCCCCCATTTTTAGTTTTTGCAATTGGTTCTTAAGAGATCCGTGGGCACACTCCATAATTTCTTGGCCTTGAGGATTATATGGAATGCCTGTTTTGTAACTTATATTCATTCACGCACAAAACACTGAGAAGCTTGACTAATGCATGCAGTACTATTATCAGTCTTTATAATGGAAGGAATACCAATTGTAGCAAAACAGATTAAGCAATGACTTATAACGTGTTTGGTGGCTTCTCCTGCTAAGGGGGTTGCTATGATAAATCCTGAAAAAGAATCAATTGTTACGTGGACATATTTTAGTTTTCCAAATTCTGGGATATGAGTTATGTCCATTTGTTGTTTAGAATGGTTCCAATCCTAGGTTTTTAGTAAGTTAACTTTATGTTACAGATTTTAAACATACCCAAATGACCAATAGTCTATAACCAAGACATATTGAACATGGTAAATATGGTATACATTTAAGACACACAGACAAAACATCTTGCTGTTTGTTGGATCCAATTTTTTATGACCATAGCAGCTTTGTAGCAGAATTACCCAGTCACTTTTTTACTGGAAAAACTGAGAAGCTGCCTCCTCCCCCGCCCCCAGCTTGAGTGATTTTAGCTATAGCTTGACAGTGCTCAGAAAATTCTAACTTCTAACAAATGATCTTCTCCTGCTAAACATTCTCTTGCTAATTGCTTCCAGTTCCCTGGGCAGAGGGCCTCAGTAGACAAGAACTCTAACAAAGCTTGAGTAAAAGGTGCTTTAGGACTGTATTGAGAGCATGCTGTTTTCAAGTCTTTTAATTGTTTAAAAGATATAGGAGCATGGACTCTTACCATATTACCCTGTCCATCAGGTTGCTCTATAATTGGAAAACCATAAAACTCAGTTAATCTTTTTCTTTCTGCCTAGCTTGTTCTAAAGAAGCTGTGAAGGGGATACCGTTGCCTGCACAGCGGACAAAGGCAAAGGCCCCCTTGTCTTTTGGGCTACTGCTACTGTAGTTGTCCCAAGAGGGTTCAATCCTGCAGTCAATGAGGGAGTTGGAGTGGGGGAATTGAGCCTCATTTTCCCTAGTAGTTAATTCTCCAGTTTTTCTGTTTATTTCCTCCAAGCCCCATTCCAAATTTTTTACTTCTTTTTGCCACGGCTTAAGTTTTTTTTTAAACACTCATAGCCTGAATTGGAGGGTATCTCTCAGAATAATGCTTAACTGCTTCTTCCTCCAATTCTGCAACCTCATTAGGATCTAAGTCATCCTCAAAGTCTTCTTCTAACAAGAAATTACCATCAGGAGGGACATATAACTCTTCTGGAGAAGCTGATGGTTTGATTTCTCTTTGTCCTGAAGACTCCCATTTTTCTTTCCTCTTTCTCTCTAACCCCCAAAGTTTCACTTTCTCAATCCTGTGCTGCATATACAGACTAGCTCTAATGAAATTCCATACAAAAAAACATGAGGCTACTGCCTTGTCCCATTTTTACTTTCAAATTTTACTCACTGTGCCCTTTTAACATTATGATCCGAGCTCACCAGCACCCACGGTGTCCTTCACTGCTTCCCTGTATCTCAAGTCCCTGCTTGGACATCAAACTGCCAGAGCCTGCCAGCAGAGTAGAACAGTTCCTGAGTCAGGAGTGAGGATTGAAAGAAAGTTAATAAACCAACACACTACACATGGGATTTATCCGAGAGGACTCTCAGTAGAAACTAATCTCCCGGTTTATTCCAGTAATCCCTCTTCAAGTCAGAGTAAAAGCAGCTCAGTACAATGAATGGGTTCACAGGGAAGTTAAAACTTCTTTACCTCGACCACCTGTCTGAGTGATCCTCACATAAACAAAAGGTGTGAGCTTGATAAGATATCCCACCCACTGTCTCAAACAAAAAGAGATAGACTTGGCAGCTTACCACTGACCCCAGTGAAGGCCAGGGTGAAAGCATGTTTTTCCGATGAGATCTAAATACCAAAGCAGCCTGGCAGACCAGCAACTCCCACAGAATGCTTGTGGAATGGCAGTATTAGGTGGTGTGGCCTTGTTGGAAGAAGTGGCTTTGGGGTTTCAAACACCCAAGCTAGGTCCACTGTCTCTCTCTCTCTCTTCCCACTGATTACAGACCCAGATGTCAAACTCTCAGCTCCTCCTCCAGCACAGTGTCTGCCTGCATGCTGCCATGCTTCTTGGCATGGTGATAATGGACTAAGCCAGCCCCGATTAAATGCTTCCCTTTATAAGGGTTGCTGTGGTCATGGTGTCTCTTCACAGCAATAGGACACTGACTAAGACACCTAGGAAGAGTCTGGGGCCCGTGACATGCTAGCCACAGTTGCAGCAGCTGCTATTCCTGGCACCTCTCTCTGCAAGCCTACCATTGGAGCCCACAGATTAACAATAGCCTGCTTCATTTACAGACAACAGGAACCCTTTCCTCATCATTCCTAAGTCAAAGCAGAAATAAACCAAAGACTGGAGAGAGGGCTCAGCACAACCAGCCTGGCAAATCTGGGGTTCGACAGGCCAGTGGAAGAACCTGTCTTCAAAATACAGGACAGATGCTGGGGAGAGGGCATAACCAGGAAAGCATCAGCTGAGCCAGAAAGAAGAACGGAATTATGTCATTTGCCAGAAAATAGGAAATGAGCCAGACTCAGAATGACACACATGCCTCCTCATACAGAGAATCTAGAAAGACAGAGAAATAAAAGGCAGGAAAGCAGGGTGTGGCTTGTTAAAGGAAGGAAATAAGAGGAGCAGAATAAATATGGGTATTAGTGGATAAATAGAACCAAACATTTGTATACATCACACATGTGTACAGCACACATGTACACAGCACATATGTACACATCACACATGTGTACATCACATGTATATGTCACACATGTATATGCCACGTGTACCCATCACACATGTGTACAAACATTCTGACCAAGCCCAGCTGCTCCATGCTATCGTCTTGGCCAACATTCTGTTGCTGTGGACAGACACATGACCACAGCAACTCTGGGAGAAGGAAGCATTCACTCACAGTCTCAGGGGCGTGGTCTGTTAGCAGCATGGCGGACACAGAAAGAGTGAGACCAAGGAAGGAGCTGAAAGTTCTGCATTCAGATCTGCAAGCAGCAGGAAGAGACAAGTGGGCCTGGCTCCGAAGCCCACCCCCAGTGACACGCTTTCCCCCTTGAGGCCACCCTGCCCGCTTCCCCTGAGGACCAAGCATTCAAATATATAAGCCTATGGCTGTAGTCGCCCATGACTACCAATAGTAACCGCCTGCACAAGGGGCTGGGAATTAAAAGAGACAGAGAACACGAAGAAGTGACGCCAAGACAGTATTCTGATCAAGGTGCCATTTTTATTACAGAGTAAAACACTTATATAGGTTTCCAAGTAAACATATCCAAGCAAAACAGGAAAATTAACCAAGCAAAACAGGAGGTGTAACTGAGCAAAACAGGAGGTGTCTGCTGAAAACAACGAGAATAGCAAGCCAGCATGACTTGCACACAGGTGACCATCTCAGGTCTAATGGAATGGCTGCCTCATATGGGAGCCATCCTTATTCAAACCACCACACGGCACCAACTTAATAAGGGTGGGCACAGGGGCACATGCCTGTAATCCCAGAACTTGGGAGAATGGGACAGGAGGCTCTGGAGGGAAGGCCAGCCTTGACCACACAGCAAGACACCGTCTATAAAAATGAATAAGTCTGGGGCTGGAGAGATGGCTTCGGTTAAGGGCACTGACTGCTCTTTCAGAGGACCCAGCTTCAAATTCCAGCACCTACATGGCAGCTCACAACTGTCTCTAACTCTAAAGATCTGACACCCTCACACAGACAAAACGCCAATGCACATCGACTAAAGGTAAATAAATTTAAAACAGTAAAAATAAATCTTGAGCAAAACAACTTTTTTGAGACAGGGTTTCTCTGTGTACCCCTGGCTGTCCTGAAACTCACTCTGTAGACCAGACTGACCTCAAAGTTGGAGTTTTGCCTGCCTCTGCCTTCTGAGTACTGTGATTAAAGGCAAGTAACTACCACAAGGCTTTGGAAAGGCACCTTTTAAAAAAGTGTTAAGGGATCTTAAAACACTAAAACCTGCCCCCCCCCAAAAAAGGCAAATTGAAGACAACCCAAAAATTTATATTTTTACTTTTGTGAGAGGTCTAATAACTACTAAGCCCCAGAGAGACCCCCAAGAAGGCCCCCATCTGTTTGGCTAAGCAGACTCCATGACAGGCTTTATTTCCAACTTTGCCTAACTAGGCCTGAGTTTCTATTTTTTGGAACATAGAAAAATGGTTTCTGGAAAAACAGCATCTCAAAGGCAGCCAATCAGCTTAAAAGTCAACACAGGGGCTTGAGCTAAGCATAATGATTCAGAAAGTCTGCGGAAAAGTCCTTAGCAGCTCTGGAAAGTTCCTAAATGTTTGGCCAATCCTAAGTACCCCCCTACCTACCAATCAAATGAAAGCTTACCTCTCTTCTTCTAGAAATATCCTTAAGTGCCTTTAAATTGAGTGTGTGGCCACTTCTGGGCCCATTCTAAGGAATGATGGCCCCAGCACGCTAGAAAATTTCTGCAGAATAAACACTCCTTGCTTTTGCACACTACTTGAGTCTGGGGTCTTTCTCTGGTGATTCTCAGACAATAAGGGCAGTTTGATGATGTTTCATTGTCATGACAGAACAATTTAAATTAAGAGAACAGTTTAAAAGAGGAAAGGTTTATTTGGGCTCAGGATTTAGTCCATGGTCAGTTTGCTCTGTTTATATGGTCAGTCAGGATATCATGGTGGATGGAGCAAAGCTGCTCACTTCATAACAGCCAGGAAGAAGGGGGGAGAGGGGGAGGGAGGAAAAGGAGGAAGAGAGAGAGGGAGAGAAGGGGTAGGGAGAGGAGAGATGGAGGAAGAGAGACACAGCAGGTGGGAGGGCAGGGAAACTGATTAGAGAAAACAGCTGAGAAAACTGATTAGGAGCAGTGACCAAGATGACAACAGGACAACAAACCCTTCCGAGGGGCTGTCTCTGAGAGAACCTGCATCCAGTTCCTCACACAAGCCTGGCCTGACAAACCCTTCTGAGGGGCTGTCTCTGAGAGAACCTGCATCCAGTTCCTCACACAAGCCTGGCCTGACAAACCCTTCCGAGGGGCTGTCTCTGAGAGAACCTGCATCCAGTTCCTCACACAAGCCTGGCCTGAGTCCACGCAGACAGCACATGCACTAGGGATCTCCTCTTTCCTTGAGAAGA
>CM053744.1:60321104-60348126 GCA_028658305.1 Pachyuromys duprasi
TGAGAGAACCTGCATCCAGTTCCTCACACAAGCCTGGCCTGAGTCCACGCAGACAGCACATGCACTAGGGATCTCCTCTTTCCTTGAGAAGACGAGAAGCTCAGTTCCCCTGCCCGCCGGGTTACCTCCCTGGCTGCTTTTCCGTAATCAGTGTTCAGTGCCCTGCACGTCACAGTGGACTTGTGTCTGATTTCTGTCCTCCAGGAGACCAAGGACTAATGCAGCCAATGCCACCTGCTTTTCTGACTTGTAAAACTACATTAAAGACGGAATATCCTGAGCTTCACTGGGCTGCAGGACAATTAGACGGAAGTCCAAGCAGACAGTGAATCGGCGTGAGGATATGGAGGAGTGGGCCTTGGCAAAATCCACTCTCCACGAGCTCGCTTAGGGAAAGCAGGACCTTTTTTCCTCCTCTCCTCTGTTCTTCCTCCTTCCTTCCCCTTCTTTCCTCCTTTCCTTCCTCCCTCTTTCCTTCCTTCTTTTGTGTATGTGTGTTATGGGTACACAGGTGCTCATGTATGGTGTGTATGTGTGTGTGTGTGTGTGTGTGTAGTCTAGATGACAAACTTAGTGTCGTTTCTTAAGTGCTGTCCACCTTGATTTTTGAGACACGGTCTCTTATTGTCCTGGAGCTTGACAGTTAGGCTAGGCTGGTCACAGAGCTCCAGGGCTAGCCCCGGCTGCCTCCGTAGCACTAGGACTACAAAACCTTCACATCCAGCTTTGGGGTGTGCACACCACACATACTGTGTCAAGAGTGTGGAGGTCAGAGGACAACTCCAGGAGTTGGTTCTCTGCTTCCTTACAGGGACTGAACTCTGGTAACTAGGCTTGGTGATGGGAGCCAGCTCTCTGGCCCAAGCCTGGCTTTAAAATGAAGACTTTAGGGATTAAATTCTGGTCTTCCTGCTTGCCTGGCCAACACTTTAGCGGAGCTGCTGCCTTGGGTCTCCTGAGGATGGCTCCAGGTCCCTCTGCCTTCACTTCCCGAGTCTGGAGTCACAGATACCCACGGCGTCCAGCAGGACATTTTCTTTAGGGCCAGCAGCAGTGGTGGCTGAAGACTTTTATTCTGGACGTTTCCAACTCAAGGATGCTCTGATCTCAGTGTGAATGCTCCATCTTGCCTCCAGGACACTCAGCCTTAGGGCATGGCCTCCTCCCCGTGGGAGGCTGCAGCCGCCTCCCTGTGAACACAAACCTGAGGTCTGGGCTGTTGGTGGTAGTCTCTTGGGATTACAGATTCTCCACTCAGGAACTCCCATGGAGCAACCCAGGAGGCCCGAGGTGGCTGAGTCCCTTCAGTTATGACACCGTGCTTGAGAATGTAGCTGGTCTTCCTGCAATACTGCAGCCTGTCACACAGCTGAGGGACACGGGGACACACTACACAGCCTGTCACACTGCTGAGGGACACAGGGACAAATCCCACAGCCTGTCACACAGCTGAGGGACACCAGGGGCAAACCCCACGGCCATGGCTCACTCAGCAATCACACTGCCATTCACAGGGTCCTTGCTTGAGGAAGCCTGACATGTCAAGCTAGAAAGAGGTTGGGCAGTCACACCAGGATCTTGATCCAGCTCCCAGCCCATATGAGCATGAGTGTGAGTGGCTGATAAGCCATTGTCTCAAAAAAGTACACTCCTTTCTCACAAGATTCACTTTTTTGTGTGTGAGCGTGTGTCTGCGTCGGGGTGTGTATGGCAAGTCGCAGGTGCCCGTGGAGGCCTCTGACCAGGCTGCCTCATGTGGGTTTTGGGACTCAGCTCCTCTGTGAGAGTGGTATGGAGCCCTAACTGCTGAGCTACCCGACCCGGTCAAGGGCTCACATCTTCTCAAAGACCCCATGTGGGGGCTGGAGGGGCAGCCTGGTGGTGAGGGCAGATGCTGCTCTTACACTGAGTTCCTGGACCCATGTCTCGTGGCTCGAAACGCCTGTGACTCCAGCACCAGGAGATCTTACCCCTGGCTGTGGCCATTGCAGGCACCTGCACGAGTGTGGCACTTACCCACACAGACACCTGCACAGATGCACGCGTGCATGTGCGCACACACACACACATACACACACACACTCGTAAATGAAAACAAATAACAACCTGTAGGCTGGCGGGTGTCTGGCTTGAAGATGCTCCACTTCAGTGCTTGCTTACCCCCCCCCGCCCCGCCTCCCCTCCCCAGTCTTCGAGAGCCCTGGGAGGTGTCTGCAGGGGTGGCCCGGCTGGCTGGCAGAGTGCTTGCCTGGCGTCCTGAAGCCCTGGGTTCAACCCCCACAGTCCAACAAACCATAGGGCTCCCCTGAACTTGGGAGGCAGAGAGAAGAGGATCAAAAGTTCGTGGCCAGCCTTGGGTACTTAATGAGTCAGCGGCTAACCTTGGATCGATGAGCCCCTGTCTTACATATATTTAAAAAAAAATTCTGGAAGGCAGGCTCGGACTACAGGTAAGTGGAGACTCTGCCTAGCACGCACGAGGCAAGAGGCCCAGAACTGTACAAACAAAAGCAGCAGACAGACAGGCGAGCGTCCCTGTGTGAGAAGCGGCTCCCCGGGCCGCACCCGCTGTGCCTGCCAGCCAGCGGCTGGAAAGCCCCGTGGAGGTGACGAGGAGGGACCATCGCACACCTAGGAGTGTGGCACAAACATGCCCTTTTTTATTCTGGAAACTCCGAGCAAATGTCGTCCGAAGCGGGCACTCCGGCACTGCGGGGCGCCGTGGCCTTCAGAGCCCATCTGCCCGCTCGCTCATGCGCGTGGGCCGGACCGTGGACGCCTGGCTTGATCGCGTCCCTGGCGCCGTGGGCCGCCCCGGCCTCCGCTTTCACGGTCTCCCCACCCTGCTTCCAGGACGCCCCCAGGCCCGGGACGCCGCCTGCCGAGCCATCCGCAGGTGCGCGCTCTCTGCCCTTCGCCTGGTTGTGAGTTTCTGTTTCCGCCGTCGACTACCCGAAGGCTGTCCCTGGTGAGCAGCCACAGCAGTCTGCGGCGCACGCGCGAGTTCGCAGGGCCGTGCGCTTTGTTGTCAGAACGACAGGCAGCAAGTTGGCCCGGCCCTGGGCTCGCGGCCGGAAGCGCAGGAGCAGGCACCTGTTTCCTGGGGAGGAGCAGAGAACCCCAGCCACCCCGTAACGACCACCGCTCCCACGGAGGCCCAGCTCGGGCCACCAGTGACCTCCCACCCCTGACTGCAACCTAATGCCTTTCAGCTCCGCGAGGGTTCCAGGTCGGCGCTGACCGACTTCTGTCTCCAGTGGCCCGTGTGTGTGTGTGTGTGTGTGTGTGTGTGTGTGTGTGTGTGTCTATGTGCGTGTGTGGTGTCTCAGCAGCCAGTCCGTGCCAGCAATGCCAGCGGCTGGCAGCCCGGGACAGCGGCAACAGAACGCTCACAGCTGACCCCAGAGGGGAGTGTTTCCTCAGAGCGTGAACACACTGAGGCCCTCGGAGAGTAGAGGACCAGAGTAGAGGACCGTCAGGAGACGCCAGGAGCATCCTAGCTCAGTGTGAAGCGAGGAGGGTGCGGCCGGTCACGGGGGACAGGCCAGCGAGGACGGGCAGCTGCACAGCGCCAGCATCGGCCTCCAGAGCCACCAGGTCTAAGGACCCCTGCAGGGCAGACTCCCACCTCCGGACGCTGAGAGGATGAATTCTCCTCCATTATCTACGCAGCGTGTGGGCGTGATTTCGGCCAGAGCGGTCTTCCAGGTTTGGAAACAGCCACAGGCGCTCAACGCTGGCCGGATGGATGTTCCCTAACGTTCTGCTGAGGGCAGCATCTTCAGTGCCCCTCCCAGGCCTGGGGCCGGAGTTCAACATCAGCACATTTCGGTGCTGAGACACCCACAGCTCGGGGTGTGGGGGCCATGAGGTTCGCGTGATCTGATCTACCAGCGTGAACACCCATGAGGCTGGGGCTCCGAGGGTGTGAAGTCGGAGCTTGGGGAGTGTGGGCTTCAGAAGAGAAGAGTGTGTGTTTCAGGCAGGGTGATGCGGGGACCCCTGTGGGGCTCCAGGGTTGGGGCCAGAAAACAAGCCCTGGAGGCCGGAGGCAAGGCGGGCTGCTCGTACTCCGAGCTCCTGCTGAGCACTGGTCTTGGAGCTCCACAGAGTCCTGGGTCTGATCCCCAGCACCGAGGCCTGACAATGCACATCTGTAATCCAAGCTCGTAGGAGACGGAAGCCCAACCAGAGATTTAAGGTCATTCTTGAATACAGAACAAGTTTGAGACCATGTCTGTCTGTCTGTTTGTTTTGTTTTTAGAGACAGGGTTTCTCTGTGTAGTCTTGGCTGTCCTGGACTCACTTTGTAGACCAACCTGGCCTCGAACTCACAGAGATCCGCCTGCCTCTGCCTCCGTGAGTGCTGGGGTTAAATGTGTGCACCACCACGCCCTGCTGAGACCCTGTCTTAAAAACAAGGATGGCCTTGAAGCCATTAAAGTAATCATGAATTCAAGGTGACTGTGATGCGCTGAATATCAGAAATAGAGAGGAGAGTGGGAGTGGGAACATCTGGCCTCCTTGTCCTTCTCGGGGGCGGGGTGTCTCATGGTCTTTTGGAACAGATCTTAAAAGCCCTCTAAAAATGCTCCTTTAATGAAAAAAGACCCGGATGGTGCCTGCACTGCCAAGCAGTGGCCACCAGATGGCGCACGGTCCCCGCTGTGCAGGCGCACCGCCCAGGGCCTCAGGAAATGTGTCACTGTGCCTCCCTAGCAGGGCACTCACCTGCCTCCCGCCGCAGTCCAGCGTCTACACCACAGGAAGCTAGTGTTTGGACAAGTGTGTGAAACTCCACACCGCACGGCTGGGCTCAGCCCGCCGTTCCCCCGGAGACGCATCCGCACGACCTCACCTCCCATGAAGGGGCTCTGCGGAGGACCCTCCCCACTCCGCATGCCTCCCAGCCGGGCGCTCAGCTTCCATCTTGAAAGCTGCTGTCCTGGAGCAGCACAGCCAGCGGGGGAGAGGCACAGCCAGCGGGGGAGAGGCACAGCCAGCGGGGGAGAGGCACAGCCAGCGGGGGAGAGGTATTAATAGGTCTGCATTCTTGGCGCAGACGCAGCCCTGCAAACACGGTTTGTGCTGGCATTTAGGCCAGTCGCAGTGGGATGTTAGACTCTGACGTAATCCCCAGCCTCAGCCCTGTCGAATTAATGAGTGGCTCATGCCATTGAGGCAGGAAAGAAAGACTTGCTCAGGGCGGTTACTGCCTACCCTGGGAGCTGGAGGCCAGAGGACTCGGGCCACCCATGTAAGGAGCTAACTCCTAGAGATCCAGGCATGGGGTGAAGGGCACGGAACAGTCGCTCCGTCCACAGCCTGCATGCCTCCCAGCGCTGCACAGCTTGGGGGCAACCCACAGGAGCCCGGCCATGACCAAAATCTGGCAGCTGGAAGTCTACTCTTGACAAGCTCTGGCTTTTAGGCAGGGAGCCCTGTCCTTGCTTTCAGTTCCAAAAGCAATGAATAATTAATCATCGCATTCTTGAATGGAGGGGACATTTCACCGGATGAGTGACACTTCCAATAGGGCTCTCTGACAGTCACCGGTGGGTCCTTCTATCTGCAGCGGGACCCCGGGAGTGCAAGGAAGCGAAGACAGAGGCGCATTGTGCTTATTATGGCTGGTGCTTTTGACCCATCAGAAAGTGGGGTGGACAGACAGCAGCGAGTCGGACATTTACCTGGCACTTGCCCCGCACCGGGCACTCTCCCCCATGTTAGAGAAGTCGTTTCTACTCGGGCAGCTGCTTGGCACTGGGCTTTAACTCCCGTTGTGTGAGTGTGTACCACTTGTTTTTAAACTCTTTTTTTATTTGGGGCTCCCGAAAGCCTCTCCCTTTCAACCCCACGACCCTAGGTAGGAGAGAGACGGTTGTGGGGAAAGGGGGCACAGACTCCTTTTACATCTCTGTTTAGGGTCAGGGGGTTCTTTTGGGGGTATGTGCTAGTGCTGTCAACAGCAACCGCAGCAGCAGCTCCTCCAAGCCGCTGTGTGGAGCTGTTTCTCTCCATGTATCCACTCCAAACTGTCACACGCCACACGCCACCAACGCTTTCTCTCTCCAGGCTCTCCTATTTAAATCCCTCAGAGTCCGGGACTACGCCCCTCTCCATGCTGCACCAGGCAGGTGTTACCAGCTGGCACAGACCACGCCCCACAGGAGGCAATTATTAGCTGTGGACAAACTAAAGCCCAAACGGAAACCCCACACTTGGGGTTAAAACAAAAGCATGTTTACCTAACACAATGAGTGTTTAAAGAAACCGAAACTTCCATTACATGAGTGTGCATGTGTGTATGGGTGCATGTGTACACACGTGTGTGAAGGCCAGATGACAACCTCAGATGTCCTTCCTCAAGCACAGTCCATCTTTTTTGTTTGTTTGTTTGTTGCTTGTTTGTTTGCTTTTTGAGGTTCTCAGGTCTGAGCTCAGACTAGACTGACTGACCAGCGAGGCTCATCCTCAGCACGGGGGTCACAATATCTGTCAACACTTCTAGCCTTTTCCCCCCTTTAATGTAGATTCTGGGCATTGAACTCATGTCTTCACGGCCTCAAGCCAAGTACTTTACCAGCTAAACCATCTCCCAGCTCCAAAGCTGGGCTTTCCTGTGGAATCCACACTTAGAAGTCCCACAGCTAGTGAATGTGAGCACTAGGAGTTGGAATGTGTCTGACTTCAAAGCCCAAGCTTACTTCTCATCACCAAGGGGGTGGGGAGACAGACAGATAGACACACACAGACAGATAAACAGACACAGACACAGAGACACAGGCAGACAGACAGACACATACACACAGAGAAACAGACAGACACATAAACACACAAAGAGACAGGGAGACACATAGAGACAGAGAGACAGACAAACACACACAGAGACAGATAGACACAGAGAGAAAGACTGACAGAGAGACAGAGACAGACACACACAGAAAGAGAGAGGGGGAGAAGGAGGGAGAAGGAAGGGAGGAGGGAGAGAGGGAGGGAGAACACACGCCCATGAGTTGCTTTGCACACCTGTGCACTTGCAGAGGTCGGAGGAGAAGGCCCGGTGTCTTACTCTAGGAGCCTTTGCCTTCCTCCCTTGCAGCCTGGCCTCTCAGTGAACCTGGAGCTAGCTGGTCAGCCTGCCCAGCCATCCTCTTGCCTTAAGCACTGGGTGACAGGGGAGAGTGGTGTGGCCAGTTACTTAAGGAGAGCTAGGGGTTTGAACTCCAGTCTTCACACTTGCTCCTCTGACGTTCTCTCCTGCTTTGTCACCGACAAGCCCGCCAGCATTTCCTACATGAGGCTAAATAAATGCGGTCATAAAGGCTGAAGCTGGGAGAGCAAGACTCCAGGATTCAGAAAGGCTGGGAGCGGAAGGACAGCAGCAGCTATGAGCTGCTCTTTCAGGGCCCCACACTCCGTTCCCAGGCTGGGCAGCTCACGACTGCCTGTGATGAGCTCCAGGGGGGTTGAATGCCCTCTTCTGGGCACCCACCCCCCCCACACATATTGTACATATAATATACATACATACACACATACACACAAACAAAAATAAAGTGCAAAATAATACAGTTCAGGGGACCTAAAATAAATATGGAAGATTTTCTATTTTCTAAAAAAAAAAAAAAAAAAAGGAAGAAAAAAAGAAAAAAGACAAAGAACAAAATGGAGTCTGTGTCAGGCCACAGATGGAGCAGGGGTGTGGGTCTGGGCCCTCTTCTCAGCACGGCTCAGTGCCGCAGGGAGCAGCTGGAGAACAAGGACCAGAGAGGACAGGCCCAGCCCTGGCAGCCCCAATGCACCCAGGACAAACAAGAGCATCACTGCAGCAGGGAGGGGGAGGGGCTCTGGCTGTCACTGCAGCAGCCCGAGGGGTTCCCTCAACCCAGGGGCCTTGACTCAACCAAAACAGATCCTGGCCTCAACGCAGAAAGGATTCAGGACAAAGCAGTAGGAAGCAGGACTGGAGTTTGTTGAAAATGGAAACAAAGATGTCCTGGGAAAGGACAGAAGGCAGAGAGCCAGTGGGCTTCTGGAGAGTCTTCGGGAGGGTCCGTCTTTGCAGTGGACCTGTACCCCATTTTGATGACTTTCAAGTTACATCTCCACTGTTGACGTGAAAGCTTCTTTTCCCCCTTCTTTTTCGTTAAGTGAGAGTTATGGTGGCTCTGGAGCTGGCCTGGATGGGTTATCATCTGGTAAGGTAAAACCAGGAACCATCAGGGTTGCACAAGAGGTTAGGGCACGTCCTTTCCCCATGTGCAGGGCTTGTGGGGAGCTTCCCAGAGGAGTGCAGGCCATGGCTGGGAGGGAAGAAGAGACGTTGCTGACTGTGCGGACTTCTCAGCCGCAGAGACAGCCATGGGACCCCGGGTTGAGGGCTTCCTTTCTTCCCCACAGTCCCTCACTATTCCTTGTCTTTCGGTCTTGACACAAGTGTGTGGTGGAGTGAGAAGGACCAGCTGAGCACCCCACTTGCCCATGTGCTTGGCACTCGCTGCTGCCGGGGACCCCTGTGCTGTTTTGATGAGGAAGCCCAGAGCAGCTTTCTTCCAGTTTTCATTCTGTGGAGAAGCCTGGCTTCAGATCCCTGCAAGGTTCCTTGCTTCCTGAAACTTTGCTGCAAGCCAGCCACGTTTCTGCCCTGCAGCAGTCCAGCCACTGCCAGTGACGCCCTGTGCCCGGCAGGTGCTGTGCCCAGGGGCGCGCTGGCTGTCCATCACCTCAGGACACAGGGGCTCCAGTTGGGGCAATGGACTTGTTTGACTGCGTTTGTTTGGAAGCAGCTGGTGAGGTTTGGGGGTGATAGGGCATAATGGAAAGCCCCTTCATGGAAACACCTATAAAACACCAGAGGGTGGGACCGCTGAGCACTGTCTTATGTGTCCTATTGAGAGACACAGAGAGACACACAAAGAAACCCACACAGAGAGACAGGCACACACACACAAAGACACACCGACCTCATGTGCACACTACCAGAATTGCAGCCCTAGAAAGCAGCATTGCTAGGGTGACCTTCATTCCCTCTTCCCCACCATGGCAGGAGTGTAGGTGTCCTGGGACATGCATGTGTGCGTGTGCATCATG
Source organism: Pachyuromys duprasi (assembly GCA_028658305.1). Lineage (NCBI taxonomy): Eukaryota > Metazoa > Chordata > Mammalia > Rodentia > Muridae > Pachyuromys > Pachyuromys duprasi. The sequence goes on from CM053744.1 coordinate 60,330,198, forward strand.
GCGTGAGTGTGGAGTCAGAGCTCAGCCTTCATCATACAGAGTACAGCCCTCATCATTGCCTTCTTTGAGACATAGTTCTTGTTTGCTGACCCCCAGGCTGGCTAGTCCATGAGCTTAGAGGGATCCTCCTGCCTCTGTTTTCCTCTCCCTGTGGCTGCTGGGCTCCAGATGGGTGTGCTCCCCTGTAGGGTCAAATGCGATGTGAACAGGAACTCAGGCCCTCACCCTTGCCTGTTGAACCACTCCCCCATCATGCTGGAGAAAAGCCAAGGATATATTACCTCAGGAGAGATGGGGGTCATGAGAATGTCCTCTAAGGGGCCGGGGGCCACATGACCCACACTTTCCAGCTCTTTCCTCAGTTCATAGCCCACTCCCCATTCTTGGGGGTGCTTTTCTTTTTGTATCAGGCTGTCTCTACCCCAGGTCTCTGGTATAATCTTTTCCACTGGACCAAAGCCTGGAATCAGGTTCCTTTGGACACAGGTCTGTGGCTCAGACCCCTAAGCATGCTCTCCTGACACTCTGGACTTTCTTTGTTTCTCTGACTTCCATGCCTAACCTAGAGCCCTGACTCCTTCTCCCCGCTCTCCTGGCCACTGCTGGGACTGGAAGTTTGCTTGCCCTGTGGTTCCCCCCCACACACTCACAAATTGACCTTTACCTGCCTTCTGGGTCCATCTTTAAATTATTTTATTAATGAGACTAAGAACCCAAAAGGGAACCTTTGTTTCCCGGTAACAACCCGGTGTGTGTCCTGCCTAGTTGCAGACTGACATCTCTTCCTGTCCCATTGCTTAATGGCATCTGCTTCTTCCCAAGGATGTTAGCTATAAAAGATTTACGGCAGATGTCCAAGATGAAGGTGCAGGCCAGATGTCTTGGCTCTTGGACCTTGTGTGTACGGTAAGCAAACTTACCTTTTCACCCAAACTCAACCAAAGACATAGACCAGAGTCTGGAGGAAGTACGTGGAGCACTGGAATGCAAACAGACATTTATAAGGGAGTACAGCAGCTGGAGCTTCCAGGGTAAGCGAGCTGTCCTGAGCCTTCTCGGCGGTGGCTGGATGAACAAACGACCATTCATGTTGATCTGGGTTGATTGCTGCCTTCTTTTTTCCCTCCATTCCTTTCTTCTACCGATTTTGGGACTTCTGTATGATCTCATTTGGAACAGTTTATCAAAAATTTAGCCGTCTGGGTCCGGAAGTGCAGTTTAGTTGGTAGAACACTTGTCTGGTATGCATGAAGCCCAGGGCTCAGTCCTCAGCACCGTATAAACCAGGCATGGTGGCACATGCCTAAAAACCAGTCCCCAGGAAGTAGGGACCGGAGGAACACAAGTTCAAGGCCAGTCTGGGCTCCGTAGTGAGATTGAGGCTAGCCTGGGTTACCTGAGACCCTGTCTCAGACCAAACCGAATAAAATGTAAGTGGCTTGATAATCCTCTGACCTAGCATTCTGTTGTGTGACCATCTTGCCTGTCACAGCCCAATATGCAGAGCAGAAGGCAGGGCTGGAAGAAAGGGAGAGCCTCTGTTGTGTACCTTCCCAGCTGGCCTGTCTTGGTCTCTCTTCCACGGGTTTGTTCTCTGAAGAGGCACATTACGTGCTGGCATGAATTGCTTCCCCCGGGACACCATGGACTGCTCCAAGCCTTGTGAACTTGGCTTTGTGTGGAAGGAGAATGCTTTTTTGTGCAAGTAATGAGTGATCTTGAGGAGCAGGACCCAACCTAATGTGACTATGTCCTGATGGAAAGAGAAGAGAGCCAGGCAGGGACGTGGTGGCGTGGTGGCGTGGTGGCTGCTGGCGTGGTGGCGTGGTGGCGTGGCAGCTGCAGTGCATGTCTCCTGGGGGCCTAGTGTCACTGGAATAGGCTGGTCCGTGTGGGTTTCTGCTGCAGGTGGCCCTGGTGACCCCTGATCTCCGCTTCCTGCCTCCCAAACCATGAGACAATCCGTTCCTGTCATTCAGAGCTCATGGTTTGTGCACCTTTGTTATTGGCACCCTGGGAAAGTGCGCTCCAGGCACCGCGGGGTGACATCCAAGACCCTGGGCTTTGAAATCAGATCCGGACTTCAACCAAGGTACAAGGGATTCGTGACTTGATTTGCGGCAACTTTCTCACCAAGCCTCATTCCTTCCCTGAAACCCAAGCGCCATGAAAGGCCAACAGTGGGGCTCATCTTGCAGGGTGATGGCAAGGGTGAAACGGAATAGGGTATGTACATCAGTTAGGAATGCCAGGGGGTGGGGGCAGGAGCTCTACAGGACCCCACGGAAATGGGGTCTGGGTGTGAGAACTGGGGGTGTCTCCTAGCATGCAGGGAAGTGAGTCAGTGAGTCCCTGGACCTGAGCACTGGCCAGCCGGCCAGCACCCCTGCCTCCCGACTCTGCCCTGCTCCTGCCTGCCTGGTCTCCTCCATCGCCTAAGTTCTCCCACCTTCCAAACCGGCACGGCTTCCGCATGAAGGAGGGGATCAATCTGAAGGCTTCAAAGCTTGGCTTCCGGGAGGCAGAGAAATAGGGCACAGGAAAAGGAGCAAGCACAAGCTGGCCCCAAAGACAAGCCCCTAGTGATTCCTCTGCCCCCGCCCCCGCCGGGTCTCAGGAGGGTCTTACCACCCCCTTTCCTCAGTCACCTCTGATGGTGCTTGGCCTGGGCCCTGAGCACCCGAGGGCTGGAGGCACACCTTACCGCGCTGTTCATGCCTTAAACTGAAGAGAACACTCCGGAGGCAGCTGAAGACGTGTGTGGTTCAGAAAGCATTCTGGATTCTAAGCGGTCCAGTCCACGACTGGGGAGGAAGGTTCTGGCTTTGGTCTCATTGGGCTGTTATCGAAAACACCATTTTAATAACAAAAGAAACGAATATCCTGTGGATGGAACGGAAGCTTTTGCTGTCAGCCTTCAAAATCAGGAATAAACGTTTTCAAAGAACTGTTTCTCCCCCAGAGAAGTGTTCATATCTGTTGTCCTAGGGCTGGTGTGAGTGTGTCTGTGTGTGTGTGTCTGTGTGTGTGTGTGTCAGGATTCAGGTGGAGTTGGTCTTGTAGAGAATCTGGGGGCAGTGAGTGAGAGCCCAGATTTCCCCACCAGGGAGGCTGGCTGAACGTGAGGATCTTGCTCATGTGACCCACAGGCCCGGGAAAGGCTGGAACAGGAGGTGGGTCCTAGACAAGGAGGAGAAGAAGCTGGAGGAGATGGGACTCACACCGGAAGTGCCGAGGACGCCCTCAGCTCTGTTGCACCGCATCTGCCATTGAAGTCTTGCTTCAGAACCAAAGCTTGGGTGTAGACAGTGAGGAACAGCCCCCTCGCCCTGCCCCTCATTTTGAAGCCAGGAAAATGGAAGATCAGAGGACTTAAGAGACCGGAGGAGGTGTTGTGGGTAGACAGTGCCAGCCAGAGCTGCTGTGTCAATGTTCACAACAGGGCTGGGATTGCACAATAACCGTGCACTGACATTCGCCACCAGGGCGGGTGGAGACGAGCATCCTGCAGGTGTGAAACACGCAACGGCTGGAAAGAAAAGAACTGGCTCATGAATTGCTTTCCTCATTGCTGGGCACAATGCTTGTCAGGAAGAACATACAAGAGGAAGGAGTGACCTTGGCCTGACCTATGGGGTGGAGCAGGCTTTGCAGCAGACAGAGGCATGGCAGTGAGAGCTCGAGACAGCTTCTCACAGATCAGGAGACAAGGGGATGGGGCTGCGGGGGGATAAGAAGAGGGGAGACCAGAAGAGGGTGGGGCTGTACCCCTTTCGGTCTGCCTCCCAGCAGCCCCTTCCCCCACAAGGCCCCCCTTCCTAAAGCCCCCATCACCTGCCCAAACAGCTTCACAAGCTGGCAACCATGCATTCAAACTCATGACCCTGTGGGGGCATGCTTTATTGGAACCATGGAGAGACAATATTAAAACCACAGTAAAGGGGGGACAGGTCAGAGCTTGTCACATACACAGGAGGACACAAGTTCAGTCACCAACACTCACATAAAAACTGCATGTGGCATAACATATGTGTAATCACAGTGCTGGGGAGATGGAGAAAGTTGGAGCCTTGATCTCATTGGCTGGTCAGGTTACCCAAATTGGCAAGACCCAGGTCCCAGTGCCAGTGAGCTGGGCATGGTGGCACACACCTGTGATCCCAGCACTCAAGAGGCAGGTGGATCTCTGTGAGTTCGAGGCCAGCCTGGTCTACAGAGTGAGTTCCAGGACATCACAGGGAGACCCTGTCTCAAAACAAACAGGTGGGGAAAAATTAAGACACCTGACATCCATGTCTGCCTTCTACAAGCTTGTGCACCACATGCCCAAAATACACCAAGCAAAGGGCCAGTCAAGTCTGTGTTGATCCAACCATCAGTGTGTCTGTCGCCCCTAGGCTTTGTCAGGATTCAAGCTCATCAGCTGTCGTGTTTCCTGATGGAACAAGAGCTAGGGTTCTTGGGAAAGTCTATGGAAACATCTGCTCGTCACATCTTCTGAAAACAAAACAGCCCAGAAAGGCAGTGGGCTTGGGAGCCAACTGCATACGTTTACATCCGTGCTGCCTGGTTTACTTGGTACAGACTGGCAGTGCCCCTCATCCCAAATGCAGGCTCCCAAACTGGAGTGCAAGCACGTGCTCCTGGAGAGGGGCCTTCCCGAAGCAGGGGCTCCTCTGGGGGGCGCGGGCAGATTCCAGGCTTTCTGTGTCTTCCATTCTCACTGCACAGAGGCACACAGGTCAGTCACAGTTTCTCTGAGGCTCCCTGGCCTCCTGTCAAAACGCCCAGATGGTTCGGTTGGCTAAGTGCCTGCTGTGCAAACAGGAGGTCTTAGAACTCGTGTACAAGTCTGAGTATGGCAGTGTGCACTTGTAATCCCTCAGGGTGTGGAGACACGGACATCCCTGGGATCCCACTGAAAACCCTCCCTCAAACACCAAGATGGGCAGCTACTGAGGAACAGCACGTGAGGTTGACCTGTGGCACACACACACAGGCACCAGGAGACATAGCATGCACACACAACCATACGGACACATACACATAGCATACACAAATAAATAAAAATAAATGAAACCTCCCCGTGGCTGGGATTAATGGAACAATGAGAAAAGTCAAAGTTCCCACTCTAGAGCTAGTGCTAATCACCCCAGGAGCCTTCTCCCTGTGTGTCCTTCATTAATTACCGAGAGGAAGCGCCTCTGCGGAGCAACAATGACTCATATGACATAACTTCCTCCATTCTCTGTCCAGCTGGAGGAGCTCCAAGAGGCTGGATCAGCCATGGAGTAGCTCTAAACTTCCAAAGCAGCCAGGGGCCCACGGGGGTGGACTGCACACCTTTCCACCACCAAATGTGAGCGATGCTGGGTGAGAGCACACCTGGCGGGGGAATGGGTGAGTTGGGGGCTGGAGAGGTGGCTCAGTGGTTAGAACACTGGCCACTCCTCCAGGTCCTGAGCTCAATTCCTAGAACCAGCATGGTGGGTCACAACCTCCTTAACTCCTATTCCAGGGGACTGATGCCCTCTTCTGGTCTTCTCATGCACTGCACACACACAGTGCACAGACACTTGCACAAACAAAACATGCACATGGCAACACACATTTTTAGTCCCTGCACTGGATATTTAGAGGAAGGCAGGCCTCTGTGAGCCTGAGGCCAGCCAGGGATATATGGTGAGACTCTGTCTCAAAACAAACAAAAAGCAGAGCAAAACAAAATCCACCCCTACACACAAACTAAAATACAAATCTGAAAGAAAAAAATCAGAGAAAGAATGAATCAGAGCCCTGGAACATCTTGTGCACATTTAAGGTACAGTTATAGGAGTGTCAACAGTTAGTCTAGAATATCGTATGGGAACTTTAGAAAACGCACACACAACAACTATGCAGTATTCTTCTCTGATGGATAGTTACACTTCACTGTCAGCTTGGCTAGATTTGGAATCACCATGGAAACACCGTTGTCTATGACAGGTTAGCTGAACAGGAAAGAACGGCAGGGGCTGGATGCACCCCACAATGAGGTCCTGGACTGATCTAAATGAATGTGACTCGGAAGGTGGTGGTGCACCCCTTTAATCCCAGCACCCGAGAGGCAGAGCAGGTGGACTGCTGCGGGGTCAAGGTCAACCTGGTGTATATAGAGAGTTCCAAGACAGCCTGAGCTATATAGTGAGACCTCATCTCAAAAACAAAACAAAACAGAAAAAAGAAAGGAAGAAAGGAGGAAGAAAGGGAGGAAGGAAGGGAGGGAGGCAGGAGGAAGAAAGGGAGGAAGAAAGGAAGGAAAAAGAATAAAAGGAAGGAAGAAAGAAAGAAGGAAAAAATGAGCTGAGCACCAGCATTCTCTCTCTGCTTCCTGACTGTGGGTGTCATGTGACCAGCTGCCTCATACTCTGCCTCCAGGCCTACCCCCGCTATGGTGGACTGTGCACCCTCAAACTGAGACAAAGCAAACCTTCCTTAAGTTATTTTCATCAGGAATTTTGTTGTAGTATGAGAAAAGTGACCAATGTAGTTGCTAATTTAATTTAATTAAAAACATTTCTGTGGCCTAGTGAGATGGATCAGTAGGTGAAGGCACCGCTGCCAATCCTGGGAACCTGAGTTCAGTCCCTGCAACCCACAGAGCCAAAGTAGAGAACTGACTCCACAATATTGTCCTTTGACTTCCATGCACACAACACACACAGACACCCCCCCCAGACACATAGAGATGCAGACACACAGTCACAGTCAGTCACACACACACACACACACACACACACACACACACACCGCCTGTGTGGAAGCCAGAAGACAACTTGCAGGAGCCATTTCTTTCCTTCCACCATGTGGACTCGGGGGGCGCAGGCCATCAGGCTTACTGACAGACATCTCCGGAGCCATCTTGCTGGACCTCAGTGTTGGTAATGCTTTGGATCTTTAAATTTCTCCCTCTCTCTTTTTGCTTAAAGTTGCATGGACACGTACCCATTAACTCACCCATTGCCCTCTGATTTATTTCAATTAGATGAATGGCTAACCCTGAGGAAGAGACCGAGGGAAGAAAAATATACTTTCAGATGCTCAGGCTGCATTCTGGGGGAGGCGCTGAGGGCCTAAGTGGGGGGTATGGCCACATTCACCCACAGAGCACCCTCACTCATGGTGTGTTGGCTTCCAAGAACCATTAAGAAAGATTCCATCAGACATTCCAAGGCATGGGTTACTATGTACAATTAGCTGTTTCATCTTCAGTGCCAGTGTACCTGAAATTTAACCCCTGATTGCACAAAGGAGCACAGTCATCAGCAGCCCCCATGGCTAGGCTGGTGCAAGTTATACTGGTGGGTGAACGAAACAGCTAAACTTAAAGCCATGGGGGTCAGACACTGAAGGAAGGATGGGGACAGGATGCTGGTGATCACCTTAGGTGTCTTCAGATGCCAGCCACAGGCGTCCTTTTCCCTGAAAAAGCCCATTACCTTCACCCGTGGCAGATGAAGTTGCTCACTCATCTCAAACGCAGTATGAGACACATGTCGAATGGAGGCCACCAACTATCCCCTGAGCCCTCCCTGAGGGATCCAGTTGGACTAAGGTTGTGCGTCCATCCAGAGCACAGTGCCAGTAAGCACTCAATGGGTGTGTGGGGGGGGATGGATGGATGGATAGGTGGATGAGTGGATGGATGGGTGGATGGATAGATGGATGGATGGGTGGGTGGATGGATGGATGGGTGGATGGATGGATGGATGGATGGATGGATAGATGGGTGGGTGGATGGATGGACAGTGTGTGTGTATGTATGGATGGGTGGATGGGTGGGTGGATGGATGGATGGGTGGATGGATGGGTAGATGGGTGGATGGATGGGTGGATGGGTGGATGGATGGATGGGTGGGTGGATGGATGGACAGTGTGTGTGTATGTATGGATGGGTGGATGGGTGGATGGATGGATGGGTGGATGGGTGGGTGGATGGATGGACAGTGTGTGTATGTATGGATGGGTGGATGGGTGGATGGATGGGTGGATGGGTGGGTGGATGGGTGGATGGATGGATGGATGGGTGGATGGATGGATGGATGAGCAAATGAATAAAACACCAGTAAAATAAGCTGCGGAGCCTGAGAGGTGGCGGCTCTGTCAGTCAAGTACTTGCTACACAAACAGGAGGCCCCAGTTTGACCCAGAACCATGTATGAAACTATAACAGCCAGGCATTGTGGTGCTTTCTTGTAATCCCCGTCTGAAGCAGAGGCAGAAACACAGCTTCCTGGAGCTGAAGTGGAAAACCCCAGGTCTCAGAGAGACCCTATCTAAAAACAACCAACAAGCAAACAAATGTTGACTGGCCAGAGGTACCATACCTGAGGTTCCCCTTGACCTCTATTTTAAAATCTCTCTCCCTTTCTTTCTGGAAGGAACAGAATGGTAGCACACAAGGGACATAAATGACATGAAGGGTTTACCATTTTCACAAGAAGCTCTTGGCCAAGTGACTCCCCCACAGTCAGCACAGTGGCTAAAGGGACTCTAGTAAACTCAAGGGATACATTCTGGTTTTCCTTGAGCCCCATGCTCTGCCCAGGCCCCTCTGTGGGCATAAGAGCTTTTGGCACTGTCGACTACCACGTCAGGACCAGTCCTTGTGCTCAGTAGTCACCTTGACACACCAAAGGCCACTAAGAGCCAAAGCACGAGGGACAAGCCCTGACATGTTAGACAGGCCTCACACAGACTTGTCATTCCCTCTGCGTATGATATGGGTGTGCACATGTGTGAGCCTCTGTGCCTGTACAGGTATGCATGTGTGTATTTGTGTACAACAGGGTTCCTCTTCAGTGTGTGCCTTAAGTGTAAACACACACGTATATGTGTGTGCATAAGTGTATGTGACAAGCATTACATAGTCAAGGATGTATATTGTTGCTATGTGCGTGCCTATGTGTGTGCATGCACCACTATTCATCCACACGCTTGTACACACATGTGTGCACACAGAATACATGCCCGTGTGCATGTGAGCATGCATCCTTTTCATATGTACATGTTGTATATGTGTTGCACACAGCTATGCATGCACACGCACATGCCGGTTTGAGTGTGAGCACTCCTGGTTGTGCAGCATGTGACAAAGGAGGATGACCTAGTGCGCTGAAGGCATGTCCCCAGTGGGCTCTTCAAGCTGACACATGTCTTCTGGCCTAAGTGTCAGTGTGTCAGTGTAAAGACAAAAGTCCCCGTGGTCTGGCTCCTCCCAGAGAGCTTTTCCCTACTTTCACGACTGTGACCTTGCCAGTCTTTGTGTGTGTGTTTCCTCTTTTCTCGTCACAGCCGTGTGTGAAGGTTTGCTAAATGGAGCAGGTGCTCACTGTGCGGGCTCTGACCTTCTGGGCTTCTTGGCCAACCAGCTTCCCTTAGCGCAGCAGAGGAGGCCGAGGAAGGCCGCACACTCGCTGGGGCGGGGTCCTTGCTGACAATACCACTGCCGCCTGCTCCCCAAATACACGTGCTTATAAGTCACCTTCCGACAGTCTCCGCTGGCCGTGAGTGCTGGCGGCAGCACCGCCGAGAGCCCTGCCACTCCTCTGCCAGCTGCCTCCCCGGACCCCACTTAGCCTTGCTTCATCTTGCTCCGTTCCCTAAAGTAAATAATACTGTCTCTGATTTCCCAGTGAGGAAACTGAGGCCCAGGAGGCCAGGCCTTCTCCTTTACATGGTGAAGGAGCAGTCCTCCTGAAGCTCACCTCAGCAGCCATCCCACACCACATGGAAGAGTCACTGATTTCGGGAGGGAAGAGGCTGAAGAAGACCGACCCTGGGTGGGCAAGGCCTCTGTGGAGGGACAGGCCCTCCTGGGCCAGCTCACTCCCAGGTCCCTGCTGAGCTGTCTGGCTGACTTTCTAGGCCATCAGGGGACATGTGTGTAGCCAGGAAGACCACATACACAGAGCACGGGGAGATGGTCTCCCGGGGACCATTGTGGGCACCCTGTCCTTGTCCTTGTCACTCCTTGTTGTCCTTGTCACAGGGCCCGCTGATGGGCATGGTGCTGGAACAGGGCCACAGTCAGCCCTGGCTGACAGCAGGTGACCGTCCAGGGAAGGACAAGGCCATTGCAGAAACGCTGGCTCAGGTCTGGCACCCACGTAGCCATGAAGTCACTGGACCTCCCTGGGTTTAGAACTTTTCAGCTCACGGTGAAATGTGAACTTTGTGCTTCACTCCAAGTTCAACAGTCCGCTTGTCACCCACATGCTTGGCAGTTGGGGGCAGAGGTGACAGGCTTGAGCCATCCTGGGCTGTGGAGCAAGACCCTGCCGAAGCAAATGACCACGAAGCCGCAGTGCTCTGCTCTTCCATGCTGTTTCCAGCCTCTCGGCCGCATGGGGGAGACACCATCTTTGGTGTGTTAGCTGGTGTGGAGCTCCAGGAACGGCACATGGCCATCAGGGGGCATGGGGTGGGCATGTTCAGAAGTGAACTGCAGCTAAGATTACTTCAGCGGCCTTGGGGGAGGGGAAGCACCTTGTGAAGCCCTTGACCAGAGGAGGGTCCACAGGGACACGAACCCCAGAGAGTGAAGGCCCCAGCCTCCACCCATTATCACGCTCACTCGTCACACTTGCTTATCACACTCACCTCAGAACTCATTAGGTCTTCAGAGATCTTCAGTGAGCTCGGGGAGGTAGCTCAGCTGGTAGAGTGCTTGCCCAGCATGCACAGAGCTCTGGGTCTGAGCCTCAGCATGGTGCGCAAGCCCAGAACCCCAGCCTTCAGGAGGGGAGGCAAGAGGATCAGGTCATCTTTGCTTACAAGGGGAGTTTGAGGTGAGTCCAGGAAACATGAGACCTTGTCTCAAAACACACACACACACACACACACACACACAAGGCCAGGTCTGAAGACACAGCTCAGCAGTTAAAAACACTGACTGCTCTTGCAGAGGACCTGGCTTAGCTCCCAGCACCGACATGGCGGCTCACTGCCATCTGTAACTTAATTTCCAGGGACTCTTCTGACCTGTGAGGGCACTAGACATGCATGCTGCACATAGACACACGTGTAGGCTAAATACCCCCACACAGAAGTTTTTAAATTAAAAACAAACAAAAACAAACCTTTCATAATGCCCTTCCCTAATCTCCCCAAGGAGAGGCCTGCTCCCCATGTTAAGCCATCTAACGCCGTGGATAATCAGTAGCAACAGAGACCTCGGAGGTCTGGGATGGCACAGGACTCGGCAGGGCAAGCACAGGGCTCTCTTAGTGCCCGTGAGGAAGGGGCTCTGGGGTGTGGGTCCCTCTGCAGATTTTCAAGGCCTGAGTAATGGCAGAGATCAATAAAGACATCACACAGAAAACAGGAGCTGTTGCAGGGTGAAGGCTGATAAGTTTTCTCATCTAAGGCTCTCAGAGAGCAGGGGGCAGAGAGCCCTCATAACAGGGTGCGTCTGGGGGTCTCTGGAGCAGCTGCTCCTCCTGAGGTCAACTGGGACAGGGTGACTCAGAGGTTGGGGGTGCTTTTGGGAGAGGCAACCCTGGGATGAAGCTGCTGACCTGATTCCTCAAAAACAGACCCCACCTCTCAGAGCAGCAGGAATCTTTGACTCCCAGAGGCCACACCAACCCCTTCCTCATGACAGAAATGAGCTGTGAGGATGGCAGTCACACCGCCCACGGGCTGTGTGGATGGCCACCAAGGTGTTTCTAGAAATGAAAAGGAGCGATTCAGCATTACAGGTTAGGAACGTTTGTTGACATATTAAGGAAGCGACCTCCTGGGACAGTTGATGAGGCTCCCAGAAAAATCACCAAGGGAACAGTGACGCAGAGCCTGTGCTTCTCACAGACTGGCTCCCTGCCAGGCTTCCTGCCTGCTGGCTGATGGAACTCCGTATCTAGGTTAGCCTGCTCAGACGGCGCTGGCAGTGCAGGCCATGCTGGCAACAACAGCCTGCTTTTGTCAACCTGAGTAAAGGACACACACACATACAATTTCCTTCTCTAGATCCTGGTGTACATTGTATTTTAAAGAGGGTGGGGCAGGCTGGAGAGATGGGTAAATGGATAAGAGAACTGGCTGCTCTTCCAGAGGATCAGGGTTCAGTGTCTAGCACCCACATGTCAGCTCACACCCGTCCAAACTTGAGTGCCAGAGGTTTGGTGCCCTCTGCTGACCTCTGTGGGCACCAGGCATGCCTCTGGATGTGTGTATGTATGTGCTGCAAGACACACATGCAAACAAAAACAAAACTCCTATATACATATGTTTTTCTTCAATTTAAAAAGAGAAAGGAATCTGTGTCAGCCCACATCACACCGTAACACACCCAGAGGTGCCCAGAGACAGGCCAGCTACTACAAGAGGTGTCACTATTTCACAAATACCAGCCCTTGACATTTGTTTAGCTCATCCAGGGACAAGAACGTGATTGTTCCAAGCTGATCTGAATAATGATGGGAGAAAGCAGAAAGCATTAGTTGGGAATATGAAAATAATGATCTTTTTCATTATTGACTAAATGGGCTGAGGCCTTTGAAACCTGTGTTAACAGATCACTGTTTTAAAACGTTTTCCTTTGAGACTGCTGATTTCCAGTTATTTTAGAATCAATTACCAGGATCGTAATTGTGCACATTTTTATCGTTGTCTTCTGCAGGGAGTGAAGGCCGCTTCCCACTTCCTCTTTCTCAGGCTTGGCATTTCCAGCTTTCCCAAAGGAAGATGGAAAAGAAGCTTTTAAAACTTTCCTCCACCAGGCAGAGCCTCGCTTACTGGGCTATGCCAGGACTCAGGCACCTCTGCCATCTTTGAAGACCAGGAGCTGAAACATAATTGGTTCCCTGGCCTTCAGAGGCAGATAATTAAACTGGTGAGGGAGGTTGGGGAGCAGCAATGGAGGCAACAGAGCCGGGCTAAAAATACGGTGAAAGAAGCAGAGTCACGGTGACGGTCCTTGGAGACACAGCATCTGTCACGTCCAGGTTCATAGCACACTCTTCCTCCCTAACCATCCCTCTCAGCTTCTGGCCCCCTTCCACTGACCCCCCCTTCTTTCTTTTATTTGTTTGTTTATGTATTTATCTGTTTTTTGAGACAGTGTCTTCCTGTGTAATTTGGGGTAGCCTTAAACGCACAGCAAGCTTCCGTCCTCAGCTCTCCAGTGTTGGATTACAGGTTTATACCGCCACTCCCAGGCTAAGCCATTTTTCTGTTCTGTGTGTGTGTGCGCGCGCACACACACACACACAAGCATGTGTGAGGTGAGGAGTCAACCTCAGGTGTCGAATGCTGTCTGCCTCATTTTTTGAGGCAGGGTGTCACGTGCCAGGCTGGGCGCCCAGGATCCCAGCTCTAGGATCATGAGTGCATGTCCCCACGCTAGGCTTTTTGCACGGTTTTCTGGGATCCAACCCAGGGCCCTGTACTTGCAAAGCAAACACCCCACCTGCTCAGCTGCCACTAGCCTCGGCTTATTGCTTTCAGCTACGTTTTGGGTTGTGCTCTTTCCAACTTTGGAGACATTTCAGGATAAACATCTGGGTTCACAGGAAAGGTCAGCCTGCGAGAGCAAGCCAACATTCCATCCAGTCTCTGTTAGGTCCAAGAAGCTCTGCCCCACAGTTACTTCAAACACAGTGGCTCGGGGCTTACATACCAGGATGCTTCAGCAGGAGCAGCGCAAGTTGGAGTCCAACCTGAACATGAGCCCGTCTCAAAAAGCAGATAAAAACAACTCCCAGTAGGCCGCCATTAGCGTCCCTGGCCAGACTTCCAAGTGTGTTCTCAATCCACTGTGGTCAGGAAGCAGAAGAGACACTTGGCATCCGTGTGCCCTAGCTCATAAGAGCCAACCTGTGGCGTCAGTCTGCACACTGGCGAGCACACGCATGGGTGAGGGGATTATGCTAATCCCATACAATGGGCATTGTTCAGCAGGAGAATGAAATGAGGAGAGCCAGGAAGACTCTGGGAACCAGAGACCATCATTTTAAGAGAAATAAGCCAGGCCCAAAAAGTCAAGGGTGGTGTGTTTCATATGAAAATGCAAAACCAACTGACCAACCAACCAATTGGCCAACCAACCAACCTACCCACCAAACAAATTAACTAACAAATAAACAAGCAAAACCAACCAACCAACCAACTGACCAAACAAAAGAAAGCAACCAAACAAAACCAACTAGATGAAAAGAGAACCTGGAAGTAGCAGAGGGATCACCAGGGGAAGGCAAGGCAAAGTGTGTGGGGCACAGTGATAACGGAGCATGGGAGAGAAAGCCGCATGACATACGCATGTATGTAAATCTCTGCTCGTATGTGTTAATAATTGAAACTGAAGAACCTAAGCCCTCACACTTCTCCATAACCCTTGACCCACACTGGACTCCATGTAATTCAGCTTAGCATGATGACATGCACGGCTGGTTCCAAAGTTCAAAAGGCGTCATTTTCTCCCGCATTTCAACCCGTCTCAGCAGGGGTCACTCCTGACACCTCATTCTATATCAGCCCCAAGCACAGTGGGGGAGCGAGGCAACCAGCTGAGGCCTGCCTTGTAGGGACAGTGACGTAGGCTGTCACCTACCATTATTTTTCCATAACATTCTTGCTTCCCTTCCTAGACATTTCCCTAAAATACTGAGAAACTTGTTTGTTTCTTACTTTCTTTTGCAAAGTTTGGACACGAGCATCATTTATTGTGTTTGACGTTTCTGGGAAGTGAGGCGTTCCACTGCTGTGTACCACTTATGTTGCCATTATTGCCATGTTTTTATAAGCATACAACATACTTAGAGATGCAGTGTTTATGTATCTTGCCTGTTTTCCATTCTGGGTGAACTGAAAATGTAGTATCAGTTTGTCATCATGGTTTTCAAAAGCAAAATGGCCTCCTTTGATAAGGCCAAGAATAGACAGGTAGCCCCTCTGCTTGCTGCTTCTTCCTGTGCTGTGGACACGTGCACCTGTTTCATGTGTAACATGTACTTGAAGACCCTAGAGAGTATCAGATGCAGCCCCAGAAAGCAAGGTGTGTCCCCCAGATGGCCTAAGATTTAGGTTGCACGTTTATTTCTTTATCTTAAAAAATAATTGAAGAATGTATGGGGAGGTGTGTATCTGTGCATGTAGGTACAGTGCCCCTGGGGACCAGAGGAGAGAGTCAGGAGTCCTGGAGCCAGCTCTCAGTGGCTCTGAGCTGCCTGATGCAGCGACAGGAGCTGCACTCTGGTTGTCCTGAACTGCTGAGATATCCCTCCAGCGCTTACACTGTGACAAACACCTGACAAGCGGGTACATTCCAGCTTGTGGGTTGAGGGGCTACAATCTGCAGCCAGGAGACACAGAGCCAGGCCAGGCCTTAGCAGCAGGAACTTGAAGCAGTTATTCATATCTCAGTGGTTAACCAAGAAGCAGAGACCTCAGGTCATACCCAAGGCCACCTGTGTTCCTTGGAAATCCATTGCCTATGGTCTTACGAAGCCCGTGTCAGACTGGTCCAACACTTCCTCAACAGTAGCTCTAGCTGGGAACCAGTGTCCAGATACAAACACGAGTCTGGGATGGTGAGGGGTGTGCCTGCTTGTGCGTGCGTGTGTGTGTGTGTGTGTGTGTGTGTGTGTGTGTAGGGCGGGACAGGGCTTATATATCCAAACCATAATATTTATCTTGATTCAGGAAGATGAGAGAAAGGATCAGGGCTTTCTCCAAAGCCTGGGTTATCTCTGACCCCCAGCACTGTCTGGTTGAAGGCTTCAAGGAGTCAGTTCTAAGACAAGCTGGCTCCCCTGTTCAAAAGACTTGTTTGCTTTTCTTGGAAACAGTACAGCCCTAAACTGACATTGCACCAACTTAGGGCCTGTGCAGCACCTCATTTCTATATGAACATTGTGAGGGGAGGGGAGACTGAGGATTGTGTGGAAGAGTGAGGTCAACAGAAGAATCTAAGTATCATTTTTTAAAGAAAGACTATTTGTTCTTTCTAAGTCAAACAAGGGGAGGACGGGTGCAGGAAGCCAGCCAGCGCTCTTTACTTGGTCCAACTTGAAAGCATCTCCGCTTTTACAGAGCACAGTCGTCAGTTTCCTTTCAGGGCAGAATTATCCTAAGCCATCCACAGCTCAGGCCTCATCTGATCAGAAATAAACACTGCCTTGATGAGCTTCTAACTGTTGAAATATACAGAAGGCCGGGTGCTGATCCTGGGGAACCCCTCCTCCTGTCTCTGCCTTCTGAGTAAGTACTGAGGCACACCACACCCCACTTCCAGCAGCTTAGTTTGTGAGAGCCTGCCACTGCTCAACCATTTATTTACTTATTTATTTATTTGTTTATTAGGTACATTAATGTTTTGCCTGTATGTATGTATGAGGATGTCAGATCCCCTGGAACTGGCGTCAAAGATAGTTATGAGCTGCTGGGAATTGAACCTAGATCCTCTGGAAGAGCAGCCAGTGCTCTCAACCACTGAGCCATCTCTCCAGTCCCTGCTCAGCCTACTTTAAAAGACAAGTGCCAGGAATTTGCACGACAGATCAGCGGCACCAGCTGCCAAGCCTGATGACCTGAGTTCTGGTCTCTCAGGGGACAGGGCACCATCAATTCTTCTGCCTCCTGGCTCCCTTCAGTTCCACAACAAAGCTACAGGAGCTTCAGGAAAGGAAACAGGGAGAATGTGTCTGACACAAGTCAAGACAGGGTAGACCCTAGCACAAACAGAAACTAGACCAGGAGTGCTTTCTGGGGCCTGGCTTTTTTTCTTTTCAAATGCACAAGCCTGTTAACTGTTTCTGGGAAACCCTAGTTCTGGGAGACGGCCAGGGAAATAAATTCCATTCATGTTGGGACACCTACTTCCATTCTTAGGGCAATCTAGTCAAAGCGTCAGCAACTGTGACCACTGCCTTTTGAAAAAAGGGCAGAGGAGCCAGGAGAAACAGGCCGGGGAAGGGAGGATGGGAAAAGGTAGGGGGAGACAGGGTAAAGGTCATGCAGAGAAGTTGCCCTGGAGAAAGCAACAGCTACAGAAAATAAAACCATGTCATGTCATCCCTTCAATAATTCTCCCCTTTCCTTGGTGTGGTAGTGAATGTTTGTCATCCCAGCCCCTGGGGAGCTGAGGCAGGAGGATCAGAAGTTCAAGATTATCCTTAGGTGAATAGGGAGTTCCAAATCAGTGTGAACTGCCTGAGACCCTGTCTCAGAAAAACAAAAATCCAACCAGTCATTCAGCCAGCCAGTCAGCCAGTCAGCCAGTCAGCCAGTCAGCCAGTCAGCTAGTCAGTCAGTCAGCCAGCCAGTCAGTCAGTCATCAGCCAGTCAGTGAGTCAGTCAGCTAGTCAGCCAGTCAGCCAGTCAGCCAGTCAGCCAGCCAGCCAGTCAGCCAGCCAGTCAGCAAGTCAGTGAGTCAGTCAGCCAGTCAGTGAGTCAGTCAGTGAGTCAGCCAGCCAGCTAGTCAACCAGTCAGTCAGTCAGCCAGTCAGCCAGTCAGTGAGTCAGTGAGTCAGTCAGTTAGTCAGTCAGTGAGTCAGTCAGCCAGTCAGCCAGTCAGCCAGCCAGCCAGTCAGCCAGTCAGTCAGCCAGCCAGCTAGTCAGTCAGCCAGTCAGCCAGTCAACCAGTCAGCCAGTCAGCCAGTCAGCCAGTCAGCCAGTCAGCTAGTCAGTCAGCTAGCCAGCCAGCTAGTCAGTCAGCTAGTCAGTCAGTCAGCCAGCCAGTCAGTCAGTCATCAGCCAGTCAGACAGTCAGCGAGTCAGTGAGTCAGTCAGTGAGTCAGTCAGCCAGTCAGCCAGTCAGCCAGTCAGTCAGCCAGTCAGCCAGTCAGCGAGTCAGTGAGTCAGTCAGCCAGTCAGTGAGTCAGTCAGTGAGTCAGCCAGACAGCTAGTCAACCAGTCAGTCAGTCAGCCAGTCAGCCAGCCAGTCAGCCAG
>CM053744.1:60348626-60391126 GCA_028658305.1 Pachyuromys duprasi
GGGTTCACCAAATTTTCATGCTGAAATTTCCACAACTGAGGTCTTCTTGGACAGTGATCCCAGCCCTCATCAGAATGAGACCTCATGGCTTGCCACATAACTACCTACGATGCTTCTCTGTGGCCATGCTGCGAGGGAAGTGATTCTGTCCTCATCTCAGGAGTCAGAGGCCAGGTTACAACATGGTCTCAAGTCAAGCGTCTCTGAGTCCAGGGATTCTTTACATTCTGGAAGAATGGCCCTCTCTAAATCCAGCTTTCTCCCCAGTGCAGAGGGAAACTGAGGCACAGCCTGGAGTGGTAGCTTCGTGTAATGACACAGTTGACCTCATTAGCTCTTAGAACATCTCAGAGTTCAGATGTAACAAATCATATGATTTGTGTGTGTGAGTGTGTGTGTGCAGTTATGCAAATATCAGTGAATGGACATGTGGAATGGGAAGTCAGTGCTGGAGACTGCCTCTCTCACCTTGTACCCTGATTTTGAGGCAGGCTCTCTCAGTGAAGCTAGAGCTGCCAGAACCCGCTAAGCTGGAAGGTCGACAGGATCCCAGGACCCTCCTCTCTGCCCCCGACCCCAGTTCTGGGCTACGGATGTGCACTGCCACGGCCAGCCTGGCTTCGGGGCTGGGGACCTGAGCCCAGTTCTCATGCTAGCCCAGTTCTCATGCTAGCTCAACAAGTCCCCTACCCGGAAAGCCGTCTCCTGAGCTCCAGGGAGCATGATGTCTCAAGTAAACAAAGCTCCCTCCAGAAAGCAGAGAGGGGCTGGCTGGGTGGCACAGTTGTTCCTGGAAGGCTGTGCCAACGCCTGCTGGGCTGACAGGACTCCCTGAAGTGTCTCATCCTGGGCCATCACAGTTAGTTCATGTTGGTGGTGAGGAATGCCATTCCCAAGCTCCTGAAGAAGAGGCAAGCGGCCGCCAGCCCTTGCGAGTGGCTACGGGCAGCCCCGGGCAGGGCCTGAGTAACCCAATCCCATCTGAGTCACAGAAGAGGGCCTGCCCATGTCACTCTGGGATCAGAAAACACAGGAGCCAGCATTGCCCGGCCTGGAAGGCGGCACTCGGGGCAGACCCCTGACGAGAGGGGGCAGCTTCCCTCCTGCCTGTTCTTCCTCTGACCAGCTTGGCATACCTTCCTCTTCAAAAGCTGCCTGTGTGGTAGTTCACACTCTCTGAGGCTCTGAGCCTGCAAGCCTGGGGGGCTGTCTTCTCAGGCCCGGAGGGAGATGTGCTAGAGCTAAGCAGTGTGTGTGTGCCTGTGTGTGTGTGAGTGTGTGTGCACATGCCTGTGTGTGTGTGCTCATGCCTGTGTGTGTGTGCCTGTGTGTGTGTGTGTGTGCCTGTGTGTGTGTGTGCCTGTGTGTGTGTGTGCCTGTGTGTGTGTGTGCCTGTGTGTGTGTGTGCCTGTGTGTGTGCGCACACACACAAACACACGTGCGCATGCATGCTGAGTCCTGGCATCCAGGAGGCAAGGGCAGCCAGGGAGGGGCTACACAGTGAGAGCTACAAAGATAAAAATAAAGTAAAATAAAAGACAAAGCAACAAAGAAACAAAAAACCCAAGATGACTGAGCCAGTCTCAGATCCGGCTGGCGCAAGCAAACTCTGTCACTTTTCCTTCCCAGACCCCCTCCCTCCATCTTATTTCCGGATCATATGTTACTGCCTCTGTCTCACTATTGGGTGACCTCTGTGATCCAACATATCCTTCCTTTTGAGAGTTTCCAGGAAATTTGGTGGCCCGCCACACATCTCAATGTAATTCCAACACAGGCTGGAAGCCATCTCTCCCAATTCAAGGAAAGTTATGAACTTGGCAGCCCCAGTGGAGACATAGCACACACACAGTCTCACATACTCGCTCACACTCACTCACACACACACACACACACACACAGTAATGGATTTTGAATTTGCAGGGAATGTTTCTCATTTGGGCTGTATGGATTTCACAAAGCCCAAAGAAGAATTAAGCCCCAAAAACAACCGCTCAGAGAGCGAGCTTGTAATTTATATTATGTATAATGGACCTGGCAGGCCTGGATGCAGAAATTTCCAGAAGTGTTTGCGTGGCAGAGGTTCTGGCCAGCGCAGTTTCAGTCATCCTGGCCAGCTGCCCAGCCTGCAGAGAAGGCATTTCACAGCCTGGCCTCAGCCGCTGTCTCCCGCGGCACAGTGGCGACCAACCCTGTGCTGTGCCGAGTTAGGCACCACAAGCGCCTAACTCGGAGCCGAAGGAGCCAACAGGGGTGGGGGGTGAGGGGTGGGGAAGTGAGGGGGTGTGGGGTGGGGGAGTGAGGGGGTGTGGGGTGGGGGAGTGAGGGAGTGTGGGGTGGGGGAGTGAGGGGGTGTGGGTTGGGAGAGTGAGGGGGTTGGGGAAGTGAGGGGGTGTGGGGTGGGGGAGTGAGGGGGTTGGGGAAGTGAGGGAGTTGGGAGGTTGGAGTGGGGGGGTGTATAGGGGGATGGGGAGACGGCATAACCTGTCACTACGGTTTCCTAAACCAGCAAGATGCGCTTTGGGACGCCAGCTCACTGCAGCTCTGTTTGCTGCACGCCTTGTCCCTGGAGCTCCGGGGCCAAGAAGGGGACAGACAGGAGGCTTTGAACAGGCTTTCTAAATCCACAAGTACACACACACACACACCACACACTCCACATACATATACACATGACACACACACACCACACACATATACACACCACACATACACACACACATATACACACACACCACACACACAGACCACACACCACACACATATACACACCACACATACACACACACATATACACACACACCACACACACAGACCACACACCACACACATATACTTACCACACACACACCACATACATATACACACCACACACACACATATATACACCACACATGCACATACCATACACATATACTTCCACACATGTACATACATCACACACATATATACACCACACACACATACACACCACACATACCACACATACACACCACACACAATACACATACATGTACACGCACACACATATACACCACACACATACACACAGCATACACAGATACTCACCCCATATACATACACACATATACTCACCACACATGCACACACACCACACACACACACATATACACACCACACACTCGCTCTCAGGGGACCCTGCACTGTGAGCCAGCACTGATCTCAGGATACTGGAATTTGACCTTGGAAGAGGAAAGGGAGGCATTGTGGGCACTGGGCAGACTGCAGACTGTTCTGGCCCGGGGCGTGGCTGCAGGGGCCGGAGCTTCGTCAGGGGCTGCAGCGGATCCACTCTCCAGCAGGGAGGTTCCTCCTCCATGCCCTCCACTCCTCCTTTCCTCTGTGGAGTTGGCACCCAGGGCCCCATCTGCTAGGCGCCCCAGGCCTCTCCAAAATCGCCACTAACTTATTTTAACTTTTGACACAGGATGGTGCTAGGCTGCCCAGACCGGCCTTGAATTTGCTCTGTGGTCCAAGTGGGCCTCCTACTTCAAGCCCCTCAGCTGCTGGGGAGACCGTCTGTGCCTCCCAGCCTGGCTTCTGTGTGGAGGTTCTGAGGTCTGTCTTCACACAGAAATCTCCAGGTCGGTGCATCTCCTTCTGCTGCTAGACTTCGGGAGGAAATTCCTTTGCGGATTTCGAGATCCTTCCTGTCGGACCCCCTACCACCACCATCCAACACCCTAGGACCTGACAGCCCCAAACTTCCCACCGCCTGTCTCTCTAGTCTGCTCCCCACCCGACCACACCAAGAGATGAACGGGACGCTCCCTTCACCCCCAGGTTGGGGGTGGTGGTGCTAGGGATGATTCCAAGAGAAATGGGAGAGACGAGGCCAAGCCAATGATGGAACCAAAGTCTGAAGTTAGCGACAGTCGTGAAAATTGTTCTGCCTTACGGGAGCCATGTAAACCGAGAAGCAGGAGCAGACACCCCTTCGGGTGTCTTTACACGACACTGTTATGCCTCCGGCACCACACGATACGCCAAATTAGGAGTGCCACAACACATGTCCGCCCGGTTGGAAGCCGCCAGGGGTAAGCCGGACACTGGTCTGCTGGGCGATGCAGGCCGGGGCAGCGCTGAGTCGATTAGAGTAGCAGTGTGCTCTTCCACAGCGCTGACGTCTGGCCTCCTTTTAGATTTTTTTTTTAAACTCTGTGTATCTGTATATGTGTGTGTGGTGCATATGTTAAGGTCAGAGGTCAACGTGAATATCTTCTTCTATCCACTTTCCACTTTATTTTTCTTGGGTCACTCATTGAATCTGGAACTCACCGGCCAGTGAGTGTTAGAAAGCCCTACCCCTGTCTCCCTGGCCGTCTCCTTTCCCTCCCGAGCCCAGCCCTGACGGATGCTGCCACACCTGGCTTTTCTGTGGATTCCAGGGACCTAAACTTGGGAACTCATGGTCATGAAGGAAGTGCTCTACCCACTGAGGCAGCTGGCCAAATGTCCTCCTGCCCCTGTCCATTTCTTCCCTGTGTTTTACACATTAGCCATCATGAACACAGAACTGTGTGTGTGGCAGTGGAGAGGACAGGGCAAGCCCAGGAAGGTCAGGGCTGTTTTGTTGTCCAGCACAGAGCAGAAGAGGCTGAAGCTCCACCCAGGCCAAGCCCTTGTGAAAACAGCGTCTCAGCGGAACTGTTTACGTTGTGTAACTCAGATGCACCAGGCAGCACAGAGCTCCTGGGGGAAGCCAGGCAGACCGCTCCCTCCTGAGGTGAGAGATGGCTGCTCCATACAACTACCTAATCCTTGGACACAGCGCTGCACCCAGCAGGATGTCCCGACTGAGCTGCAGTCTGGGTGAGGACATGGCTGGTCCTGACCTTCTCCAGCGGGGGAGTAGCGGAACAGAAGCTGGTGATGGTCGCTTTTCTCTCTCAGGAGGGAGGTGTGCCATGCTGGCCCCCGGAAGCCAGTGGGGGGAGCCAGAGCATGGTGACTGCTCTTTCAGAAGTCTAGCAATTTCAGCCTTGGATGAGGAGGATGCTTCTGGAAGCATCAGGCAATTATAGAGGGGTCTATGTGAAAAATGCATAAGCCGGGCCTGGTGGTTGAGGCAGCAGGAGCCAGAAGTTCAAGGCCCCGGCTGGAGAGGTTGCTCAAGTGAATGCAAAACAAGCAAGAGGGCCCAAGTTCAATACCTACAATGAGTCCACACCGGATGTGGGGGCGGGGTAGCCAGCAGCGCTGCTGCATGTGTGCAGCCTTAGCACCAGGAACATGAAGGCCTGAGGAGCCCTGTTGTCTAGACAGCCCAGCCTCGGTTTCAGGACAGTGAGAGGCTTTGCCTCAAAAACCAAGCTAGCCAGCTCGAGAAAACATCAGCTGTCCTCCGACTGCCACATGTGTGTTCCCGAAGGTGCACACGGACCTGTACATAAACACACATGCTCCCTCACATACGAACACATGTGAAACATGCAAGTTCTGCAGAACAAGTTCCAGGCCAGCCAGGACAGCTCAGCAAGATCTTGTCTCAAAATAAAGAGTCAAAGGGGGCTTGGGGTGTTTGCCATGGGCAAAGGTTTATCTGGTGGGTTTAATCCCGGTACTCCAGAAAAGAATGCAGGAAATGTTACCCACGGGTAAGAGAGGGATGGCTCCAGCCCTGAAGACATGCCCAGAGGACCGCTCTCACCACCATGGCATTGTCTCTGAGGATGGTGGCCCCGCCATCGGCTGGAGACAAGAATAGAACGCCAACTGAGACCGCAACCCTCAGAGCAGACAGATGGGGCCAGCTGCCAGCACT
Organism: Pachyuromys duprasi; assembly: GCA_028658305.1. Taxonomy (NCBI): domain Eukaryota; kingdom Metazoa; phylum Chordata; class Mammalia; order Rodentia; family Muridae; genus Pachyuromys; species Pachyuromys duprasi. The sequence goes on from CM053744.1 coordinate 60,354,412, forward strand.
TGCCCCGTTAGTAGGCCATGGGGACACGGTGGGAGAATTTTCTCTGGCAGGCTTGTGTTTAAAAATACATCTCTCTTCAGAGCTGGCTGGGAGTGACAAGAGGCGTGACGCCTCCTAGTCTGTGCCGAGGGGGTGAACTCACTCTTGCTTGCTCAGCACACCCACCCACCCCTGGCCTGCTTGGACTCCCTTGTGTCTCAGGGAGCTCATGGCTCAAGTTTGATGGTGGCCAGAGAGATAAACATGGCCCCTTTAAAAGGTGACCCAGAAGTCGGGAGTTTGTCTCACCTAAGCTGTGCAAGGCCCGGGTTTCGTCCCCAGCACTGCCACACTCAGGAAACACTGTCTCCAGGAGAGCGGTCTGGATGGCCACAGAGGACAGGCACCGAGGTCACACTGCATCCTTGGCAGGAATGTCCCTGGTGCCGTTTCTCTTGTTTCCTTAGAAACAGTGTAATTTCTCCTCACCCTTAGACTAACTAGGAATGACACTACAAATGTTACTTTCAAATCCTGGCATTGGATTCCATGTTCGGGTTCCAGGACTGAGTGATCCCCTCTCTCAGCCGGGGCTCTAAATACCTCACTGACAGCCAGCGCTGCGGGCGTGAGTTGCTGTGCCCAGAACGAGGCCAGGGCACCTCCCGAAAAGCTTGGAGGAATCTCTGAAGTCCCGACAAGTCCAAACGCATGTTCCAGAGGAAAACAACAGGTGATGAGCTGTCGGGCCTCCTGGTTGCCAGGATCTACCCAGGAGCACCCCAGCTTGGCACCTTTCCCTGGGGAGCTGCCTGTGAGCAGATCAACATGGCAGGGTCAAGTTCAAGTCAGCCTCAGTGGAGATGTCTTTCTGGAAAAACAACAGGGACAGAGTGACAGCTGTTGGAGGACAAGGAGGAGAAGGGTCCCAGGGATGGGTGGGAGGTTGCAGGGATCCCCTGGAACCTGCAGCAGGAGAGGAGGAGCATGGTCAGGCCAGCTGGGACACAGGCAGGGAGATGTGGACTCGGAAGGAATGGGAAGGAGCAGGAAGGAGCGGCATCGTTGTAGCAACAGTGATCGCTATGGCTGCAGCCAGCCGGGAGCAGAGGGTTGCCTTTGGGCTGAGACCTCCAGGCAAAATCTCTGCCATTAAAAAAAAAAAAAGATCCACTGAACTGCAGCTGGAGGTCTCCCCTGTCTCCCCTGTTGCTTTATCCAGGGTGTTTGTAAGCAGAACAAAGATCGGGTTTAATGGCAGCCAGATAAAAAAAATCATGGTGTCTGGGGAGATGGCTCCTGGGCGAGAGTGGTGAGGCCAAGCCCTGAGTTCAGAAAATGGAAGGAGAGTGACAACTCTCAAAAGTTGTGCTCTGACCTTGCCTCATGCATCACGACCTTCACAGGCTCTGCCAGTAGATAGACAGACAGATAGATGATAGAAAGACAGATGATAGACAGATAGATAGATGATAGAAAGATTGATTGATAGATAAAGAGATGATAGATAGGCAGATGATAGATTGATAGATAACTAGATGATAAGTAGCTAGACAGAGAGACAGATGATTGATAGATGATAGACAGACAGGTAGACAGACAGCTAGATAGACATGTGATAGATAGATAGAGAGAGATAGAGAGATAGATAGATAGATAGATGATAGATGATAGACAGACTGATAGATAAATATCTAAAAGTTAAAATCTGGTTCATGACCCGGGAGATGACTCTATGGGTTAGAGAGCCCTTGCCATGCGAGCAAGAGGATCTGAATTCACATCCCAGCAACCATGCAAATGCTGGGTCTGGCTAGTCTTAACCAGTGTTGGGGACAGAACAATCCCAGGAAGTTGCTGGCCAAGCAGCCTCGCCAAAACAGTAGAGCTTTGGGGACAGTGAGAGACTGTGTCTCAGAAAATAAGGTCAGAATGATAGAGGAAGTCACCCGATGTCCTCCTCTGCAATTGTGCACACCACACACACACCAAACACACACATACATATACCACATACACACCACACACACACACATACATACACCACATACACATCACACACACACATACCACACACACACACACCACACACATACCACACACACACAACCATATACATACACATACTACACACACACCACACACATACTACACACACACAATACACACATACACCACAGACATATACCATACACATACCACACACATACACACACACACACCACACACACATACACCACACACACACCACACACATACCACACCCACACCACACACACATACCACACACACACACCACACACATACCACACACACATACACAACACATACACTAATTAAAATAAAGTAAAATGCAGCTCAGGGAGCGAGGGGCGTGGCTGAGGGATGGAACCCCAGCCCATTGTCATGCCAGCACTGAGGGAACCAGCTATGGAAGTTGTCGACCTCGCGATCAGCAGGTGAAGGGACGATAACAGGAGAGGTAGGCACCCCATAATATCCACGAGGAACTGTGGGCTCAGCTTGCTCACCCCAAGCCTTCCTCCTTGCAGGCGGGAACTCCTGCCGTGATTGACACTCACACCCAAGGTCTCACTGTGGCTTGTGTATGGAGCACTCGTAGCTGGGCTGCCCGGGCACAGTCACCTCCTTTCTAAGACTTCAGGGCTTCACCTGGAAGCTGGAGCTCAGGATTCGGCCTCTCAGAGGCTCCCCACAAAACCCCCCCACTGCAACTGGAGCACCATGCGCTGTGGGTGGAACACCATGCATTGCGGCTAAAGCACCATGTGCTGTCGTTGGAGCACCATGCATTGAGGCTGGAGCACCATGCATTTTAGCTGGAGCACCATGTGCTGTGGGTGGAGTACCATGCACTGTGATTGGAGCACCTGAACTGTGGTTGGAGCACCATCAGCTGTATTTGGGACACCATGTGCAGTGGTTGGAGCTCCATGCACTGTGATTGGAGCACCTGAGCTATGGTTGGAGCACCATGCAGTGCAGTTGGAGCAGCATGAGCTGAAGTTGTGTGCAGATGTGACCTCTCTTCCTCTGGCAGCATCTGGGAAGAACCGAGGAGCCATCTTGCCATCTCCTGAGAGGTATAGCCTCAGACACAGCTGGGAGATTGTCCCCTAATTCGCAGCACCTTCCCCAGGGTCTAGGACTCCTGCTTAGTGGATGCAGCTGCTTCCATTCCAATGGGCTTAGGAGCCCTGGCTTCCCAGGACTCTCCTCCTCTTTCGTGCCCCTCAAATCTGTCCAGAGTAGAAAGCAGGTAGTGAGGGCCCAGAAGGAGAGCAAGGAAGGACTGCCACGACCCCAGACGGAAGCCCGCTCCTTGTGTTCTTTGTGATGAATCGCCAGGCTCCATCGGCCTCAGGTGAGTTCCAGGCCTGTAGCAACCCCGTCTGCCCACAGGGCTGTCTCAACACGCCATTGGCAGAGCCCACTCTGCCATGTAAGCTCCGACCTCGCTTCCCTTTCTTCAGGGCTTCACAGATGGGCTCTTGGCGGCCCTTCCTCTCCAAGCCTCTCTGGTGCTGCGGAGTGAGGTCACTACTCTCAACATGCTCTGTCAGAACAGGCCTCCGGGCAGCCAGCCCACCGCAGGGCCAGCAGGGTGGGCCATGCAGGCTCCCAAGCCTGCCCTGGCTTAGGTTTCTCCTTGGCACTATTTTTGGCAGACTTTTTTTTTCCATCCTTCTCTTTATCATAAGCCCATTGGGCAAATGACAGTGGACCTGCAAGCTTGAATGGGCTTGTTTGACAGGAGCTTTCAGCCCATGAGCTGTGGTGGACTACTACGAAGAACAAGTGAGCAGCTGCAGCTAGCTCCTTGCTGTAATGTGCTTTTGAGCTTGAAATGTTTTCCTCTCCCTGGCTGTGAGGCGAGGGAGCGGGTGGGACCTGCCTGCGCATCTGTGGTTAGCACATCAAGGCCCTCCCGGCCATGAAGCCCAGCCCGTCAGAGTGCCAGCACACACTGAGGGGACCTCTCCCAAGGAATAGGGTCCCATTCAAAAAACTGCTGAGATCTTGTGGGCCAGCGGCTCGTGGGGAATGTTTTTACTGTGCTGGAGTGTGGACCTGAGTTCAGATCCCTGAGCCCGTGTAAAAGCCTGATGCGGTATCAGGTCTGTGACCTGGTGCTCCTGTGGAGAGATGGGGGGTGGAGACAGGAGAATGCCCAGAAGCTCTTGGTTCAGCATAGTGTATGCAGCAACAGACAAGAGACGCTGTGTCAGGAAAGGTAGGTGAGGACAAACTCAACGCTGTCCTCTGGCCCCTGGATTTATACCTGTTCTCACATACATAAACATGAAAAGCACTCACACTCTCACATACACAGGCACACACACTAAAATAAATTTCTAGCTTTAGTTGAAACAGGGAACAGCCTTAGACATGAACCTCACATTCAAGATCCAAGACACTTTAACATTTCTTTGTATGTCATTATATCCCATGTTAGAGTAGGTTTAGATAAAGCCCCAAAGCAGGAGGATCGAAAGCAGGTGTGGTGATGCATTTTAGCTAAAGGAAGGAAGGAAGCAAACAAGGAAGGAAGGGCAGGAAGGGAGGAAGAAAGAAATAGAGAGAGAAAGGAAGGAAGAAGGAAGGAAAGAAGGAAGGAAAGACAGAAGAAGGAAGTGAGAGAGAGAAAGGAAGAGGGAGAAGGAGGAGGAAGCCCCAGAGCAGAGGAAACAAGTCTAGCCAGGAAGGTTAGTTTGCAGAAGGTGAGGGGAAAGGCAGCTCAGACTCGCTGCTGGCTGGCGGCAGTGGGTGTGGCCACATGGCAATCCTCTGGGGGAAAAGGCTAAACTCAGAGAGGCCAGGGCAGGCAGCCACCCTCTGCCAGGAGCTGAGATCCATAAATCTGCCCAGAGAGCCCTAATCCCAGCCCTTCATCACTTCCCCCATGCCTGCTACCACGACACAGTGAGAATGAGATGCTGCTGACTTCTTCCTGCTCCTCATTTGGGCTGAAAATCCTGTGAGGGGCTCGGGGGTGGGGTGTGGAGAATGGCCCAGCAGGCAAAGCGTCTGCTAAATCTGAATTCCCCGAGCTTACAGGATGGGATGCTGACAGGAAGCTGACAGGATGGGATGCCCTGCAATGCTGAGGGGCAGGCACTCCTGCAGGCCCACTGGCGAGTCCGCTAGCCTGGCAGACAGGTCCCCCGTTCAGTAAGAGACCCTGTCTCAAGACAGAAAAACAAAGAAGGTGCCCTTGGACCCCTAACCTTCACACACATTTATACATATGCATGTATGTGTAACATAACACACACACACACACACACGTACACACTAAGGAATCCTTCTACTGAACCAGGAAGCAGCTTTCTGCTCCTGTTTGGAACATCTTAAAGACCTTTGCTCCTTGTCGCCTGTTTTCAGAGCCCTGACTAGAAGCTTTCCCAGGGCCCCTTGGATTTGCTTCAGGGGTGTGTGCTCACTGGTGGGGCCTCGGGCCTTTGGAGGCACAGCTCTTCCTGGACCTCAGCCCTCACCCCACTCTCTTGCCCCCTCGGGTCTAGGTCATCGCTCTCCTCTTGGCAGAGTTCTGGGCACAGCAGGTGCTGAGGCAGCATTGGATCTGTGGGGCTGCCTGCAGGCTGGGGTGGGGAGGCCAGCGCAGGATCACAGGCTGGTTCTGTGTGTGAATGTGTGTGGGATTGGATGTCAAGCCTGGACTCTTGTGCACGGTTGCCAAGCGATCTACCCTGAGCTGCACCCCAGCTCTGTGAACCAGGCATCAAGAGATGGGGCAGACTCCACCTTCCTGTCCCTGTGCCCTGAGCTGTTCTGGCTGCTGCTCCTGAAGGGTGTCGATTCCAGGATGGAAGGTCCTGGAGAAGGCATCACTGGGACCAGAGGGCAGAGGCAGGATCTAAGGAGTAAGATGGACATTCCTGGGACAGCAGACCCAGCTGCCCCTTGACAAGCTAGGATATGAGCCCCTGAGCAGTGATTTTGATCTCAGGGCCCAAGCCTCATTTCCAGAATCCTGTCCACTCTGAGAGTTTCTGTCTTCCGTGTTTACACGCTTGTGGTAGTGTCCTCTCAGAAGGTAGTCAGAGCCACACTGAGCTGGCATGGAGACGGTGGCACAGCCTGGGTCAGGCTGGAGTGGGAGACAGATGGACACCAAGGCCTGTAGCCTGGCTGGAACTCCTGCCAGCACCAAGGTGACAGAGCATGCCTCAGTTTTCCCAATGTTAAGAGGCGATGCCTTCCTTATTGGAAAATCAAATAATCCTGACACAAGAAGCACGTGACATGGCCTCGGCACACACATCACACATGGAGCAGCGATCTCAGACCCTGTACCTGCATCCAGCTTGCAGGTCACATGACCTCTGGGGAGTCGCTCCAGCCCTCTGCTTCTGTGTTTTGATTTCAGACACAAGGGGCTGGATACATTCTTACTCAGCTTTGGGAACTGGCAAGATGGCTGGTGTGTGTGTGTGTGTTCTGAAAGCTCTGAGGCCCTATGTTGAGACAGTTGCTAAAGCACCTAGAAGGAGGTATGAGATAGGAAGGAGCTCTGAGGTCCTGCGGCAGGAGAGTTGCTTTTATGAAACTGAGACTAACTGTTTGTTAGCCTTCCATTTCTGGAAAGGCGTACTTGCCCCCCTGCCCCAAGGTCTCTGCACTGGTGACTTTTCCTGTTGCGGTGACAGAACACAGAAGCCACTTAAGGAAGGACAGGTTCATACTGAGGGCCCGTCCATTGTGGTGCAGAGAACACAATGGCAGGAGCCTGGGGAGCTGGTCAGCTGTGGCCACAGGGGGCAGCAGGAAGAGATGGACGAAGTCTGGACCAGCCCATGGACAGTACCATCTGCAGCTGAGGTGGGGCCTTCTGCCGCCGTGAACTTCATTTGGAGGGCTCCCTGCCATGTCCTCAGACTCCCAGATGATTCTACATCCTATCACGCTCATGATACTAAATGTAACAGTCAACAAGCAGACTGACTTGCCCAGTTGTAGCTAATTGTAGCGTGGCTGGGCCACAGTGTGCTCACACGTTGTTCTAGGTTTCTGTAAGGGCTTTCGGAAGCAATCAGCATTCCGATTGGCGGGCTTTGACTGAAAGAGGCTGTCACCATGACCTGCTTGGGTCCTGTTCGGTCTGATGAAGGCAGCGATCGCAGGAAAGCAGGTGCTCTGCAGCGGGTGGTGCATGCCTGTGACCTGTGTGTTTCCTGGAGTCAGGCTTGCAGACTCTTCCTCTACATCTCAGAGCTGTCCACCGGCACAGCCGAGTGAACTGCCGATCCCTCCCTCTCTGCTTTCTCACCCCCCTTTGCACCCCTCCCAAACACACATCACAAGCACTGCAGAACCTTGGCTGGGGCACCCACAGCCACGTGGCACCTTCACGACTCTGAGGCACACACTCTGTTGTAATAAATGAACAAATACGTTCACTCTCAGACCATTACACAGCTAACTGATTCTAACCTTTGGTTCTGCCTCATCTGTGGAAACAGCAGCAAAATTCCTGTCAACAGGGCCGATCCTTCTGTTTCTTCTCCAGCCCTGCGGCTGGCTGTCCTTGGGTGGCCTTGCACGGCAGGCAGATTGCACTCTTCCCAGGGAACTGTGTGTAAGCTCCTTAAATGTCCTCTCTCTCTCTCTCTCTCTCTCTCTCTCTCTCTCTCTCTCTCTCTCTCCAGGGTCATGTGACAGAGAGCCTGCCCTTCAACCTAGGGGTGGGACATCCTTCTGCCAGCCTTCAGAGAGCTAAGCAGGTAGTTTGTTTCTACATCAGGGTTCCGTTCTTTGTAACATGTGTGTTTCAGAGAAGTGGCTATCAACTTCAACTTCTTGAGCAGCCTGAGCCAGAGAAACTGCTTTTTGCAAAAATCAAAATGTCTGCCCCATTGCAATGGGATGCTGGCTCCACAGAGAGCCCCAGCAAGCAGTCACAGCACGAGCATCTGTCCTAAGGAGGAGTTTCCTTGCTGTCTCCAGAGTCCTCTGCTCTACTCGGCCCTTGTGTGGCGACCCCCTTAGAAGAAGGGCTTCCATACACCACCTCGGGGACAAGAGAACAATGAAATTCCCTAATGGCTTGCAAACTAACAGACTCGCATGACTAGAGAAGCACAGAGTTTCAGGGCCTCAGAGAAGCCTGCTTGGTCATTTGATCATCAGTCCACAGCCCCTCATTAAAACACAAAACAGCGCAGTTAAACTTTTCAGTCATCTGCAGTTCCTGTTTCGGAGCCCTAGGTGAATGCTACTTAAGACACTGGATGGAAAAACAACATTTACCTGAAAGACTTTTGCAAAAAGTCTCGTGGGTTCATTACTAATAATGGACATCTGTGCTGGATCCACCCACCCCACTATCCTTTATCTAGTCATCTGCCCATCCCTCCATCCATTAACTTATCTATCATCCATCCACCCACTGTGTGTCTGCCCATCCATCCATCCATTAACTTATCTACCCGTCTACTCATTTTTCTGTCCATCCAGCATCTGCTCACTCATCTACCCATTCCTCTATTCATCTATTTACACATCTATCTGCCTCCTGTCCACTCACCCACTTATTTATCCACCTACTCATGTACCATCCATTTGTTCACCTATCCATCCACCCATTCGTCCATCCTTTCATTCACTAATCCATCCACCCATCCATCCATCCTTTCATTCACCCATCCATCCACCCATCTGCCCATCCACTCATCCATCCCTCACCTCAATACAGAACAGAGATAAAGGCATGTGATGTAGATATGGTTTGCCCTCTGTTCCTCCTTTCTGGCCTCCTTCTTCATCCCGGATAAAGCTGAGCGTTCTCATGGGGCTGCCTATGGCTGTGGGAGAAAGACCACTTAGCTCAAGGTCATGGTGACTCTCTAAACCTGTCTGGGGCTGTGGTTGGTGTCACTCATGCCAGAGTGCATGCTCTTAGAGGGAAACCAGAAGATGTCTAAGTTAATGCAGGGAGTTCCCAGCCTTCCCTGCTCTCCTAATTGGCCAACACCAGAACTGGGGTGCCTTGATGAAGCTGAGGACAGATGAAACAACCTCCATCTCCTGAGACCTGTCGCAGGTGACAGGGTGAAGCAAAAGCCGTGACTGGAGAGGGACTGGGCCACTGTGTGACCGGTCTTCATACAAGCTGAGTGAAGGGTGGTTAGCTCCTGTGCTCCAGGTGCACGGATGGGTCCCCGCAGGAGGGTGGGAATTATTTAATTCCGCAGGCAAATGCCATCTAGTTCCCCCAACAGCTTCTTATGATGGACTGAGTGCATGATGGAGAGATGGGGAGAGTGGAAAACTGTGCTCCAAACACTGGGTACCAGCTGCCGCACACAGCAGGGGCTTGAGCTTGCCGGGCCTCGGAGCAGGATCGGCTGTGGCAATCCCAAGAATCTCTCTCCGTGCTCTGGTTTATTGCACCCAATCTGTACAAGGGCTGTTTTCACCATTAATGGCAATCCTGAATCACTGTCTGTTTCTCATCTCTGCCTGCAAAATGGCAACCCGGAGCAAGGGCTGCGCCATAAATACTGGGCCCCATAAAGCCACTGTAAATAGATTTGCCATTTTGTGCATGCGTGTCTGACTCGGGGATGCACTGGCGGCCTTCCAGGCTGGAGGAGAGAGAGAGAGCACCAGGCAGCTCCCCTCCCCCCCCAGCTCTGTAGCAAGGACAGACTCATTTCCACTTCAGAGGCTCAGCTGAGCTTCGTGCCTCCCTCAGAAAGACAAATCCCAGAAGCAGCAGGCAGGAGGAGGTGGGTCGAGAGAAGGGAGATGAAAGTGGAAAAGGGCTGCATTTATTAAGCTGTTTTTCTTTGGGTGGAAAGGAGTATTTATCCATGATTTCATATATCATGTGAGAGGTGGCTTCCTGCCAACTACCAAGATGCCAAACAACCCACTGACATCATACACTAAATATAGCCCAGCCTTCCCTGGGGGCAAGTAAATGAGCCGCTTCTGGAAGGGGCCGGTCTTCCTCTGCTACGTGTTGAGCATGGTTAGGCTATCAGGCTTGTGTAGGCAGAAGATGGGGAAGGGGTGGGGCCCTCAGACAGCTCTGCACGTGGTCTTCTTATCCACACTCCAGGCCACTAGCTGAGCCTGGCTGGGGCAGGGATGGTGAGTGCTTCAGCAGTTGTAGGCCTTTGACACTTTGGTGTGTAAGTGTGTGTGTGTATGTGTATGCACATATGAGATGTGCATGTGCACATGTGCGTGTATGTGCACTTGTATGGACTTACAATTCCTGTCCTGTCCTCCAAACAACATGGCTGACCACTCTAAAGGAAAAGCAAGGGAATAAGGACAGACATGGAGGTCCCATGTGACTGGGAACTTTGCAGAGGCTCAGGCTCAGGAGAGAAGGGACAGAGTTTGGCATGAAGGAAGCTGAGGCTATCTGCGTCTGTTGCAAGTTTTCAGGTCAGATCACCGTACGTGATGACTGGTGAGCAGACCAGCTGGATCTCAGGAACCTTCGAGCCCCTCCCCTGGGCTCTGGTGGACAGCATGTCATGTCTGGGGCCTGTGAAGCTGCTTGGGAGACAAAGACTGCATCCCCGGCTGGCACACCTTCACACCCAACCTGCAGCCCAGCATCGCAGAGAGGCGAAGCCATCCCAGGGACTGTGCAGAGGAGGGGAGCAGAGGGGGGAGGACAGGTGAAAGAAATTCCATGCAGCCTGAAAGGAGAACACATCCAAACAGCTCCTGGAAGGCTAGAGTCCCAACGACTCGGGATGTAAGAGAAGTGGTTACCATGGAAACTGGTGTAGCAGCAGCAAGGAGAAAGGAGAGGGCTGACTACAGAGAGGCAGGAGTGAAGGCTGGGACACCAAAGAGGGGTGCTCACAGCACCGCCATGTCTGAGGAGAAAACAAGTCGGCAAACGTAGCTTGTGGCTGTCCTGAAACAGACAGAGGTCTGCCTGGCATGGCTAACCTCTCTCTGGAGGCCTATGTCCGAAGCCTGCTCTCCCACAGTGAAGCTCATTAGTCGGGAATAACTCCCACTGCTGTGGGAGGTGGAGCCCGACTGCTGGGTTTGCACGGTGGCTTTGGGGATGGTCTTAGGAAGCAGGTCATTTTTCTGGGTCTTGATTTCATCACATGCCTTCCTCTCAGGCATGGCGAAGCACCCTGCTCAAGAAAGAAACCACAGAATAGCTTAAAGCCAAGACATGATGGTGTTGGGTGCTATGTGGAGCAGGAAACAAAAACAAGAAAGAAAATAGGAACTTCGGCAGCAGAGCCCTGCGCACACACACCCTAGAGGCAGGTGCTGGAGGAAGGCTCTCAGCAGCTCACTGTGTCGCTGTGATCATCTGAGGGAAGGGAAGGCTGACTGCGAGCCTCAGGCTGGGGACATCCCCCGAAGCCCTTCAGTGCTGACTCACACAACCCTGCTGAGTGGAAGTGCCCAATGTAAACACACCAGCTCACAGGCGATTTAAGGCATTCCAGCAGCCACCGTCAAATTATAGGAGACATGGACAGGATAGATTGGCTAAAATTCTTTTAAGCCCATTAGCCCAAAAAGTGAGCATGTCAACAAAATCAACTAGAAATCACTGCTTTTGTTTCTGCAGTGTTGTGGATTGGACCCAAGGCAAAGCAGACACGAGCACAGAGCTGCAGCATGGCCTTCGGCATAGAGATTATTAATGAGGTATTTCAAGTTCTTTCCCCGCTCATCTTTGAACCCTGGTGTGTGGGCTCTAGTAGCCAAATATCCGGTGACTCACCCTCTGGCGCGCCACAGTGGGGCGGGGCTCCGGTGTTGGACAGCAACTCTAGAATTTTCCATCACAGTGATGGAAATAAGGAAATAAGGAAGCCAATGGCCGTGGGGGCTGGGCTGGGTGTCGTCTGACTCGGGAAAGAGTCCAGCTTTCAGCTTGGTGTGAATCTGTGCTGTACGTTAGCTTGGTCCTTGGGGCTCCAGAGGCTTAATGACCATTGGAAGAAGTGGATGGTCCTAGCTGACCAGCGCTGGGCTAAGGGGTGGGAAGGAACAGTACCTGTGCCTCTAGGCTTGGAGGGGAACTACTTTAACCCTGAAAGCCGCCAGTGTCCTGTGACATTTGTACTTCACAACCTAGACACACTCAGAAGCTAAGACGCTCGGAATCACACCTGCTGGCACCTGTCTGTAATCACAGCAGCTTGGGAGGCTGAGGCAGGAAGATGGCACACTCAGAAGCTGGACCCTGACTTCTCCTATTTAGACATTCATTAACTAAAAGATGTGGTGCTTAAAGGTCTTTTCTCAAAGGTCTTCGTCTGCAGAGCGAGGGTGTGGCCCTGGAAGAGCCCGTGGTTTCGCAGGAGGGGTGTGTGTGGTCACCTCAGTTGCTTGCAGCAGCTCTTGGCACCCTGTGATTGCCTATAAATATCAACACTACCGAGAGGGCCGTGCTGCTCCCGGCTGTGAAGGAGAGGCAGGCCACAGTGAGAGCGGGACAGGTTCCCACACCCACATGCGCAGGCCCAAGGTCCCCTGTAATTCCATCCCCAGGGAGCCAGGTGCCTCTCTGGCCTCCAAGGGCACTGCACTCAGACACACAGACTCTCTCTCTTCTCTGTCACACACACACATGCACACACAAAATTAAAACTAAAATCAACTTTAAAAAAGAGCGATGGAGGCTGTGCTGCTGAGTGAGGACTATGGTGGACTCCTCATTGAAGGTCTGGGAGGGCCAGAGAAGAAGGCTGACCCTGCAGGAAGATGGGGGCCTCTGCCATGGTGTCGGGAAATGGCAGTCAGCAGCCCCGAGGTTTCTTAGAGGTGAACCAGTGACTTAGAAGCTTCGCGCCTCAATCTCAGTGCAAGGAAAGTTAGTCAGCCTCTTGATAATTCACAAGAGGGGACCCAGTGACCATGGCGGGGTAAGAGCCACACACCCGTCCACCTTTGAACCAGGAGAGCTGGCCAGGCACAGTGGTGCACGCTTTTAATCCCAGTGAGTTCTGGGCCGCCAGGGAGAGGTGTGAGGCCCTGTCCCAAAACAACAACGAAAGAATCAACGGCCCTGGCACACCCAGTTCCTGCAGCTCAGCCACTCACAGCCATCTTTAGGATATTTGGGGGGGGGGATGGAGAGATGGCTTCCCCCAGGGACAATTTGGTGGGGCACACTTGCCTGGCTGTGACTGGAGACTGTCAGTTCTCAGAGAGTCAATTGTTAGCATCTTCCACGGTGGCCCACCTCACCATGCCCAGCCTACCCCTGAGGCCAGTGCCAGGGCCGCCTCAGAACCCTGAAGGGCCTGTCTGTGTTCTGTGGAGAAGGACCCCAAGGCCAGATATGTGCACAATGGCAACAGTGTGCAAAGGGGACAGGTGTCAGTTCCCAGAGCAGGGGTGGCCGCCACGGTGACGGCCCTCTGCAGGCCTGAGGCACAGGCCTGGAGGCAGGGACTGAATTGTGTAGACTGAGTCCTACACGTCTGAAGAAAACAGCAACAGAGCCTCCTCGACTTCTGGTTTCATTCCTGGCCTTCCCCTCTCATCCAGCTATTGCTCAGCATGGTAGATGCTCTTCTTGGTGTCCTGTGTTTGATTTTCCTTTAACACAGGATCCCACAGAACCCAGGTGGCCCACAGATGAGCAGCGTGCTGGAGTGACCTTGGCCTTCCTCTGACAGAGCAGCAAATTCTCTCAACCAGTGTGCCATCTCTTCAGCTCTGCCCCCATGTCAGAAGTGCTGGGCTTACAGGCATGCTCGCCCATGCCTGGTTTGTGTGGGTCAAACCCAGGGCTCTGTGGGTGCTAAGCAAACCTATAAACTGGGCTATGCTCTGCTTTGTTTGTTTGTTTGTTTTGAGGCAGAATTTTGTGCCCACCTTGGCTGGCCCATATGCAGCCTGTTAAATACCTAATCCTCCTGTCTCAGTCTCCCAAGTACCGAGGTTAAAGGCCCGAGCCGAAGAGCACAGCCAGTCAAGTCTCTGCTGTATTTGCCTCCTCTTCGGGTGCTTTTGCCTCATCCTTAGTGGCTCTCTGAAGGTCACCATATTCTGCAGCAAGCCACAGCACAATGAGGCCCAGGTTTTCTTGAGGAAGTAAGCACTGTTGGTAGAGCCCAAGATGATGCAGGTTCAACTCCCATCATTGCACAAACCAGCTGTGGCAGAACGCGCCTGTGATCACAGTCCTTGGGGATGGAGGGGCAGGAGGATCAGAAGTTCCAGATCAGCCTGGAGGGGGAAGTTAGTCTAGGGTAGCTTGGGCTACATGAGACCCTAGCTCAAAAGAAAAGAAGAAAAAAAAAAGGTTAAAAAAGTGAATGAAGTTGAGAGATACGGACAGACAGGCGGGAAGGAAGCGGGATTTTTCTTCTCCATGTGGGAGTGAGGGAGTCAGCTGTGAGGCTGGACAAGATGTGAGTCAAGAGCACTGCAGACATTGTCCATTCCACTGACAATTGGCCGAGTGTCGTTGGACCAGGGTGAGGAGGACAGAAAGTCACAGACAAGCCTGGCCTTCGATCTTGTTAGGAATCACTTCACATTTAAAATATGTGAAATGCAAACAAAATTTAGTAGCAAAAGCGGAATTAAATATTTAATGATCTAATTAAGTCTTATTAATGGTATGTTCTTTATTTAGCTGATGAAATATTCAGGAGAACTATCATCTTCATCTTTATTACTTAAGCAATGTGTTTTCCATAATTATTTGGTAGGTATTTTCATTAACATTTGATGAATATTAATAGTTAAAATAAAAAGCAGTTTTTCTCTCTGTGGTAATGAGTTTATGGCAGTAACAATATATAACATGTTTAGCTCGTGTTCTGCTTGTGAGCATGGCAGCAGGTGGTGGTGTCACCAGGCAGTGGGGGCCTGGGTCTTCTCGGTGGCTTATCCATCATTCTTTCTTTATTTATTTAATCTGCTCTTCTCATAAAGGTTCGCTGCAGGAGAAGTGTCGGACGAAAACTCACAGCTAAAACTAATGAGTTGGGGCTCAGGGGGTAAAGTGGGTGAAGTATGCAAGCACGAGGGGCTGAGTTCAGGTCCCAAGCACCCAGGTACAGGCTGGGTGTGGCCATGTGCGCCTGTGACCTGAGGCTGGCGACAGCAACAGGTGCATTCTGGGAGCTGCCGAGCCACTGGGGTTGAAACAGCAAGGTCTGGGCTCAGTGAAGGGACCTCGCCTCACACTAAGGTGGAGGGAGATGTCAGACACCAGCACCCCTCCAAACTTACATACATACATACACACACCCCAAACATACATACACACACACAAAGCACACATATACAAACACACACACCAAACATACATACACACATCAAACACATACATGCACACACACACATTCATACACCAAACACACGTATACCAAACACATGCACACACCAAGCACACACACACAATATGAACACAGAAGCCTGTGTACGCACTCCCCTAAGTTTTTCAAATGCTGTGTGTGTGTGTGCGTGTGTTTGTGTGCGTGTAGAGGTGGCTGTGCAGATGCCCTGGGAGGCCAAGGAAGGCGCAGAAGCTCCTAGAATGGCTCAGTCCCCTCGCTCTTCCCAACACAGCGCTGGAACTCACATGCCATCCTGACTCACATGCCATCCTGAGAGTGTCCGTGTTCTCACCATGAAGCTGCCTCCTCGACCCCTAAGTTGCACATGAAGCAGAACCCTAGGCTTACATGGATGGTCTGCACAGCTTTGGATCATCCTCACTGGGCTGCACACTTGGGGTCCACCAGCATTACCCTCTCCACTGGTCAGCCTTCACATGCAGGCCAGTAGCTGCAGACATTCACTTCTCTCCCCAGGGTCTCCACCCCGGACAACGTGACCAGATGCTCAAGGGCTCCTGCCTCAGTTATGTGGTGACTGAAGACAGCAAATGGGCAGAGCATGGGTGAGCACATGTCCTGGGGTCCTGGGGGAGAGTGTGGTGAGCACATGTCCTGGGGTCCTGGGGGAGAGCGTGGTGAGCACATGTCCTGGGATCTTGGTGAAGGGCATGGCAAGCACACTCCCAGCACCACCCACACGGCCGCTGCCTTCACAAGCCCCACGAAGGACTGAAACGCTCTGGCAGTGCCGTGTGCATCGACACTGCTGCAGGCTCGGCAGAGGGTGATGCTGGTTGGGAGGGTGAGGGCGGCAGTGTGCCCGGCAGTGCAGCCTACTGTCACGTTTGGAAGCACTAGTAGCCACGGTGGCTCCTTTCACCAAAGGAGCCTGGGTAGACGCCTTGCACACTGAGTACACACTGAGTTGCCCTCTGACTTTCTCTTCTTCGTCTGCAGGAACAATTTGCATCTTTCATGCTGAAGTTTATTGGAAAGAGCTCTGAAGCTCCTGAACCACGGAATGTTCAGGGCTTGGTGAGAGAGGGCACAGGGATCAAGGCAAATTTCTAAACACACAACTCACAGAAGAGTGTAACATTCTGAAGGGCCGTGTTTGTTTTAAGACTGGCCACAATTCACTGAAGGACCTCGTTGGCAGTTTCTGATTCTCAAGGCCTGGCTAAGCCCATGAGACCACTCTGCACCCTGTGTGCATGGTCACATGTGTTCTGGACCAGCTTTCTGCCCAAGCCAGCATCCCTCGGCTGCTGCAGGGCGCTGCCAGCACCACTGGGCTTCAAGGCCAAGTCCCACGGTTCTTGTTCCTGCCTGGGGCCCGCCACCTCCATCCCTGTGATTTTCCCCCTGTGTTGTAATATAAGACAAAGGTTCTAATCTCACAATAAGAGAAGTCTCCAACTGGGCAAGATGGCACAGCTTGTTATTCTGGGCACTTGGAGGTGGGGCAGGAGAGTCAAAAGTTAAAGGACTGCCTGGGCTGCGGGATGAGTTCAAGGCCAGCTTGGGCAACTTAGCAAGAGCTTGTCTCAGAGTTAAAGATAAAAAGAGGATTGGAAATAGAAAGTTAGCCTGGCGTGTGTAAGGCTTTAGGTTCAATCTTCAACCCCCCTTAAAGAATAAATAAGGATATAGATGATAGACAGAAGATCACAGATAGGTAGATAGGTAGATTGATAGATACATACATAGCCGACAGACAGACAGACAGAAAGTCGCCCCTAGCAGACAGAAATAAGAAGACAGACATCCCCTTGCTCATGGTATGAGTGCTCAGTGCTGGTGTGCAGGAAGGTGCCATCTTCCCCTTGCTGGCCACAGCTTCTCTCTGTCCCACTAGGCAGCGTCATGCCCCCTTTCTGACTTTCCTGTGTGTCACCTGTCTTGGTAGGATGTCCTTGACAAAGGGCCAGCCTCAAGAACCTTCTCTAATCTGCTACCACATCTGGCCCAGACTGGCTAACTCCCAGCTTTTAATAATATTTGCCTTGACCACTTGTGTAAAACCCAGTCCTAACCACATCCGGTGATGGTGGCTGTTCTCGGTGCCACTGAGCATGGAGCAACTCGTGGGTGATGCTGACAGGAACAGGAGAAGGCTGTGAGGAGTCTCCTGGGCTGAGGGCAGGTGGCAAGCAGACACATAGGCTTCAGTTTCCCCTTTGTGGTCTGAGCACATTGAGAAGAAAACACAGATGGACTCAGTGAGGATAGACATGGACTGGCACACCTTGGTATGAGCTAGCTTTTCCAGGAGGAGGTGCTGTGCATGGCAGACAGTGAAGACCACAGCTGGCGTCAGAATATCTCAGCATTCCTTGCTTCTTGCTGAGCCACAGTGAGACCATTCATTGTTCACCACTGCACAGCACTAGCGCCAGGTCTGGCTCCCTGCAGAAGACTGGTCCACTGTCCCTGTCATCGGCCTCCAGCACTGTCCTTGCCTCCCTCTTCTGTCCACTAACCAGGGCTATGAGTGCCTCACTCCCCTGGTGGCCACACACGCTGGAGGCAGCAGCCATGGAGGGTGTCCACCAGGGAAGGCTGGCAGCAGCTCTGTACTCTCCTCCCCAATGGCCTCCCCTTGCACCCTCAGAGAACAGGAGCCAGGACTCACAGGCTTGGAAGAAGCCTGGGCAGTGGCCACCATGAAGCCTCACAGGGGGAATCCCACTTGGCATTGAACAACAGGCAATGCCTGCCTGGACACTGCTTCCTCGTGTGTCCCAAACCCAGAGGCCGCCGCTTGAGCACGTGCTGCCTCCTGCTGTGCCCTGCTTCATGGTGTGCCCTGCTTCCTGGTGTGCCCCTCCCTCCTGGTGTGCCCTGAACTCAGAGGCTGCAGCTTGAGCTCCAGCTGCTTGCACAGGAGTATTGTAAATTGATCCAGGGAGACACTCAGCATGAAGCCTGAGTCTGTCAGTGCCCAGAATCCGTGTGTAAATCTAGGTGTGAATGCACACTTGCAACCCCATGCTGTGGAAGTAGAGGCAGGAGGATGCTGGGGTCTGCTGACTAGCCAGTGTGGCTACGTGGGGAGCCAAGGGTGGCTGGAGATGCTGCCTGAAGAAACAAGGAAGGCAGGGCCTGAGGCTCAACACCCAAGGTCAACCTCTGACCTCCAGGTGTATGTTCATATGTGCAGGATGCACAGGCTAGCACGATTGGGCACACTTATACCTACACATACAAACACATCACACACACCACATAGGCACACACCTCACCCCCACACCAACACACATACACACACAAAACACACACCTCACCCCCACACAAACACGCACAAACACACATACACATACCACATGCACACACCATACACTCTCACAATATGACACAGACATGCACACACATGCACACATACAGCCTCTTTTTTGAAGTTCAAGGGATTCTAGATCCTGCCTTTAAACTCCTGAGCTGAACCAAAGAATCTATGAGTGCATTTATAATTTTCTCATGACTAAAATTCCCTCCAGAAAAAGTGGCACTAAGTTGTACTAGTTCAAGCTTTACAAAAGATGATTTTGCAGGAACTTAATTATGTCTATCACCAGAGTAAGCAACTGAGTACTAAGATCGGGCTCAGTCAAGGGCAAGGGTTGCCTTAATCAAGATCACAGGGATCGGGGGAATGCTCCTTTATATAACATGTAATGTATAACATGTGACATATAACACATATGCTCATTTAAATTTCACACTAAGACGAGCAGAATTTTGGTGTATATGTGTATATGTTTTCCTCTCCACAGTATTGTTTTGAGACGGCGTCTCTCACTGAACCCGAAGTCTGTAACTCAGCTGGGCTGGCTCGTCAGCTAGCCCCAGGCATCCTCCTGTTCCCACCTTTCCAGAGCTGGCTTATGGGACTGCAGCTGCATGGCATTTTGGGGTCCTCACTCCCCATGCTAACGCTTTACCAACTTAGCCATCTCCTCGCCCTAGAAAGAGCTGTCTTATCCCCCTACTCTGGAGAAGAAACATGGGGCTCAAGAGTCCAGCCTTTGATCCCTCACTGTTGTCATGACGACGGGTTGAGCAGGACCACCCAGCTGCCCTGTGCTCAGAGGCTCAACACGCAAGCCAGACTCAGCAGCAAGTCAGGTTCTGGGGACACAAAGGTTCTACTTTCACCATGCTGGGCCCCGAAACAGCCTGCTTCAGGATCCAGCAGGTAAGCACAGACCTGTAGTTCTGCCCTCTTCCCTGGAGTGAGGGAAGGATGGAGCCGAGCACGAGAAAAACAGCTTCAAGCCTCTGCGGACCCAGCAAGGTGTGAGGGCGAGTAGGCGAGCGTGGCGTGCTCCGGCTGGCTGGCAGGCCTCCGGCTCTGAGTCAGATGCACGGAATTCACTCCGGTTTCCTTCTCTGGTTGCCTCGTTGGTCAGCTATGGGCTGGGCTACATGCTGAGGCAATGAAGTTTGGGTGACATGTCACACTGCAGGAAGGGCGGCTGCTCACAGGCCGAGTAGCGGCTCTGCTGCAGGTGCGGGATGATGCACACCCCAAAACACGCAGGGCCACCTGCCAGACTGCGACCAGAGCCACGGGAGACCAGACGCTCCTTGGAGACCTGGAAATCCCCACAGTGGGAGGAGGAGAAGGGTGGCTCACTGAGACGCAACTTCAGCAATTGTAGCAGAAATCAATCCTGAGGCTTCACGGCAGCGAGCACTCAACCAATAGGGGCGGCAGGGAGACAGGCCCCTATGCTGGGGGTCCAATGGTTCAATGGGCAGTGCCCCTGCCTGGCTCCCCAGCACCACATGAGTCGCTCCTGTGGCCCGGCATGTGCAGGGTGGAGGCAGGAGGATCAGAAACTCACATTATTTCTGGGCCTGAGGCTAGCTTGAGCTACGTGAGCGCTTGTCTCTATGAAACAAAAGGTGATGGTAAATTGAAACGCTTTCTATGGGGCTCAGCTGGGAAAAGCCGCTTCTGTGTAAACCTGAGGACTAGCGTGCAGCAGCCTCCGGAACCCACAGTGGAGGGAGAGCTCAGACAACTGGAAATCGCACGCTGACCTCCACATGTGTGCCTGCATTCACACACATCCGTGGCAAACACATACACATATAAGCAAACAGGTAGGTTAATGCCGTTTGAAAGCATTACTGCAGGTCTTGGCAGGATCCCGGGCCCGCATGGTTCTGGTTTCTCCTTCAGCAGCTGTCACGGATGACATCTGTCACCTGGTGGCCTGTTCCCCAGTAATTGGAACGCCAAGTGGAGGTGACGTGTTCACCTATGTCCTTGCTCATTCTGTTGACACACTGGCAAGGCCCCAAATGCTGACCCCCTCCCAGACTGACCATCTGACCTCAGTGGCAAGAACCACCACTCTTGGGTAAGACAGGACCAGTGCTTGGCGGGTTTGAAATGATAGAGCAGGGGGGCGGGGTGGCCTTGATCACTGACCGCGTCCGGGCATGGCCAGGACTGACCTGCTCCTGCCTCACCCTTCACCTCTCCATACGCAGCTGCCTTAAGCCCTGTGGAGTCAGGAAGCGTTTGGAGCTGGGCTGATCTAAATACCAGTGGGGGCGATGGTAGCCACAGCCAGCGCCTGGAACTGTAGGGTTGGGCTTATATTTTACCTCCAAGTGTCTTCACACTGATGAGCTGACATTGCTACAGGAGACTTTTCTTATAAGTGAGGATTCCAGAGGTTCTATAATCTGCCATGGTCACAAGCAGGAAGTTAGAGCTCACCCAGGAAGATGGTTCCTGGAACCCCAGGATCTTTGTTTTTATTTATCAGTGACTACAATGGACACTGCTCTATCTCTGTCTCTGTCTCTCTATCTATGTGTGTCCGTGTGTGAGGATGAACAGAAATGGCTGTGGATGAGCAAATCAGAGGACCAATCTTGGGTGTCATTCCTCATCAAGATCCTTTACCACCTTTCTGTTGGTGTTTGTGGTTTCTTCCCACTGGATCCCTGGCTGACCTGGAGCTCACAGAGCCCTGCCTGCCATGCTGCCCTATTGATGGTGCCTGGCCACCATTCGCTTTTGAGCAGGGTCTTTCACTGGGACCTAGGCCTCTCCAGGTTGGTCTGGCTGCCCAGGGAGTCCCAGGGATCCATCTGTCTCTACCTTCCCAGCACTAGAATCACACACATACCTCAGTGCCACCAATCCTTTACAAGGTGTTCTGGGGACTGATTTCAGGCTCTTGTGTTCACAAGGCAAATGCTTGACACCGGAACCATTCCCCAGCCCTATTCTGTGGTTCCCCGACATCCTTTGGGAGGGAGAGCTGCCCTTTGCCTAGTCCGTGGTTCTGCTGGGCTGTGAATTCACTATCATCTGACGCTCCCTCAGCAATGGGAACAGCTTGAAGAGACTGGTCAATCAGAACTCCCCAGCCCTTGGAGCTGCTTAGCAGGGTCTTCTGGGGCAGTGTTTCCCACCATGCTCATAGGGTCTCTCTGCAGTGGAGGAGTGTGAGACCTGCAGGTGAAAAGACTGGAACTAGAAAGAAACTGTGAACAGGGATGATAGTTAGCTTGTGGGAATCCCTAGTTCCAGCACAAAGGCCCAGATTCCATTCTATTTATTGCCCCATAGACTGTGTGTCCATCCCAGAACTTCCAGAGACCACACACACACACATACACACACACACCTGGAATGAAGCTACACCACCTGGGCTAACAGTTCTTCCCCCAGAAACCATAAACCATCTAAGGAAAACCCTTAACACCAGGTCTGAGAAAGCCTTTTGCAGGGGAGATGATCACGGAAAACTACAACTGCTTGAAACAGAGAGAAGAGCTGCTCACTGCTGTCCAGCCCCAGCAGCATGCCTACCGTCCTTGTGCCTAAGGCTCAGAGGGGAGGGGACAGGAAGGGCCGAGGACCCAGCAGTCTGCTGAGTGATTGTGCTTGGACAACCCTGCAGCCTCCCAAGACCCAGGCTGACAATGTCAACAGCGATGCTAACGTGGACATGGAAGCTCCCGGCCCTGAACAAGAATCCCAGGCAGCTAATGACCGCTGTGGAGAAAATTAGCCATCCCCGGGGATGAGCCTTTTAATCGGTTACACAATGCCATGGTCAGCCCTGAAATCGAGTACAGACAAGGAGTGCTAAATGGGTTCAGCAGGTTGCACTTATATATTTACACATATGCGTGTGAAAATACTAATAAGAGAAGAAGAGGCCGTGTGCTTGAGAAGGAGTACAGCGGAGGCTTGCGGGGGACAATGCCGTAGGGGCTGGAGGGAGGAGAGGGAAGGAGGAAATGACCTAAACATATTTTAAGTAAAATTTTAAAAAGAGGGGAAAAAGGATAAGACAGTCAAGTGACTTTCTTAGTTTTCTTCTCACACCTGCTATGTGTTAATTTTTTTCTGTTTCTGTTTTGTGACTGTTTTCTGGGACTTCTTGTTTGTGTATGCTTTTGAGACAGGGACTCACCATGTAGCCTAGACTTCCCCAGAACTTGCAATCCTCCTGCCTCAGCCTCCACAGACTGGCAATTCCAGGTGAGCCACACACACAGGCTACTCTTGGCTTTAATTTTTTGTTGTTATTTATATATATGTTATTATATATTTATATATATGTTATTTATATATGTCTTGCACGTAGATAGGGGATAGAAAGGGGCTTATGGGAGTCACTTTTCTTCTTCTGCCATGGGGGCTGGAGGGCTGAGCTCAAGCCACCAGGTTTCACAGCAAGGATCTACTGAGCACTTTACTGACCTTATTCTTGGCTTCTTAAAGATTTATTTTTTATCATTTTTAACTATGTGTCTTTTTTGTGGCCTCAGTGGCCCGAAGCACCAGAGGCCCTGAAGCTGGAGTTGCAGGCAGATGTGGGCTGCCTGACACAGGTGCCAAGAATCAAACTCGGGCCCTCCACAGGAGCAGCTCTTTAGCCCCAGAGCGCCTCCCCAGTCTGCTTTAGGGGTTATTAACAGCGACTTCTGCCCAGTCCAACCATCAGGGACAGCCAAGGGCACAGGCAGCTCTCGCAGGGACATTAGGCGAGACTTCCACCTCTACCCCTCTGCTTCTGTGTTTGCTCGGATGTTCACACTCTTAGACCGTGAGGATTCGAAATCGGGCTCAAGCGCACACCTGAGGTTGCTCTCCAAGTCCAGCCATTAACTGATGACAGCTGTGAACTGCTATGGTGACACTGGCTGTCATACCCCAGACCCCGGCTTGGGACATGCATCTTCCGTTGGTTTCACACTTCTATGACATAAGTTCTATTTTTGTGCCTTCTTGACAAATGAAGAAATTGAGGGAGGGAGATGAGTTATTTGCCTGTGGCCATCTGCTGGCAAGTGGCAGGCTGAGGGCCCACTGCCTGACCACAGGTCAGCCTTCCTTTCACAGGATACCCAGCCTCCTCATGCTGGCTGAGGCCTGGGCTCTCAGGCAGCGAGGTCCTCAGTGATGGGCACAGTCCCAAGTGAGAACTCTCTCCACTGGCTTTTCTCCACAGTCTCAGAGCCCCAGAAACTACACCTCACAGGCCCTGTGGTACACCTGGATCTCTTCAGAGAGGTCCTCACCTCTCCAGCTCCCAGGTGGGTGACCACTGAGTGGGTCACAGTAGCCATCCACTGCCTAAGTGCACCTCAGTAAATGTGCAAGTGCGCCTCAGTAAATGTGCACTCTGTGGCCCCAGGACCTGAGTGCCAGGAGCCCAGCCTAGCCCAGAAGTCAGTTCAAAGACCCTGGTCTGGCCTTGTCTGGCATGGCAACCCAGGCAGGGGCAAGCTCAAGTGTTCCAGGAATCTCTGTATTCCTAGCCATCTGGTATTTTGGTTCTGGCTTTAGTGTCGCCGTGGTAACGGGTCTTGCTTGTACTTCAGGCCTCCGTCTACCTTGCTCCTCTTGCTGGTCCCAGGACACCCCGGGAGGCCCACCTTGGGCCAGCTCTTGCTGGCACAGTCCTGCAGCCCTCCAAGCATGTCAGGTGCGGGGACTACCTCAAACGAGGCTCATGAAGCTCATAACAGATGCAGGAATCCCTGGGGCCAAGCTCAGCATCCAGCCTGTCCTCTTGTGCCTTCCATGCTGAGGTACCAGAAGCTTTCTGACAGCCACTGGCCTCCTCACGCCAGCTTGTAGCTGGGCAGCTGCCTTCCTATGGGAAACTGGCACCAAAGCCTTCCTGCCCTGTTCTTGTGCAGGACTGGACTTGGCAGGGGCGGGCTAGGGCTGAGCCAGCCCTCAAAGAGTCAGAGTTGCGGCTTCCGGTGAGCAGCTCTTCCTCCTGAACAGTGGTCCAGAATCAGCTGTGCCTGAAGTATTCTACGTTCTCTTTGCCAGCGTTGTCTGACATGGCTTTCTGCTAATCCTGGCCATTTTCTTCCTGTGAATAGTACATGAGATGCTAGTACATGATTTGAGCCCCTTATTCCTATGGTCAGAGTCCCTCTTCCTGCTTCTCCATTTTTCATTCCTGAAATAAAAATGGCTGGTGCCAGGAGACACCATCGTTTCATTGTTTCACAAACAACTATATGTGAGACTCACCCCTAAATCATATCTTGGGGTACAAAGACTGAAAACAGAAGGTCTGGGCTGGGGAAACGAGCCAATGGATAAAGCATTTGCCATGCATGCTTGAGGGCCCGAGCTCAGCCCCTGGAATCCACGTACACACCAGATGTGGTAGTGTGCACCTGCACTGTCAGTGTGCCAACAGCGAGGGGATCCTTCTGCTCCTGCTGTCCACAGAGCAATAGCAAGGGGACCCTGCCTCAGGCAAACAGAAGGGCAGGGCACACAGGGACACACATGACACACACAGGCTATGGCCCGAGCATGCCCACGCTTGAACCAGAGAACAGCTCTCCCCCTAAGACAAAACTGAAGGCTGACCTTTCTACCCCTGTCAGCCATCGATTCAACAGTGAAAAGGGGAAGAAAACTAAGCTAAAGCTCAAATAAAAACAAGGCCGCTGCCTTCGCCCCACACGAAGGAAAACTGTGACTTTGAAGTGTCACAGAGAGAGAGAGTGGCCCTGATAAAGGCAGTGTGGGGCTTGTCGGAGCGACAAGGGTCCTGAGGGAGCCTCGGTGTGTAGGCGGAGGCCTGCCATGCCCTGGCCAGCCTGACCCTATAGACACCGGGCACCTCAGCCAGGCGGCTCCGGCCACCATCTTGTCATCTGCCTAGTGGCCAGAGGCTCAGCGGCAGTGGCATCATGACGTCATTGCCTGGGATGGGGAAAAAACAAAATGAAACAAAACAAAAAACTTGACTTCTATTCAAACTTATTTCCTACTTCTTCCCTCGGAAGAGCCTTGTTGCCCCGAGGAACGGCTGGGAGCTTCCGTGGGTGGCAGAGCTTGGCCGAGCCTGGGAGGCCGGTCCAGAGACGCTGGCAGAGCATGGTGGGCTCCTGAGTCACGCCGGCCTGTGCCCCTGCCCTGGGTGCTTGTGAAACACAGACCCCGAGCATTGATGGCCGGTCACTGCAGCCTCATGAGCGAGCCCCAGCTCCCAGGAGAGGTCCTGGAAAATTAGGTGGATGGCTCCCGAGGAACGACCTCTGACCTCCACACACACCTACCTGCATTCCCACCCCATGCACACGGACACAAACAAATACCACAATAAGATAATCATAAACAAACCTCCCACAGAGGCTGGGTGCATGTACTCGGTCGAGTATGAGAGAGGCAGAGAGATGGTTTACTGAGATACTGCTCAGGCACAGGGTCCCGAGTGTGAATCTAGCACTCATATTAGAAAGCAGGCGTGGTTGCACAAGTCTGCATCCCCAGTGGTGTGGGATGGAAACAGGGACCCCCAGCTCTCTGGAAACTGAGTTTCTGATTTCATGAGCCTCTGTCCCAAGGCAATTAGACAGTGACAGAGGAAGGCAGCTGACACACGAATCACAACATGCACACAGCCCCTCAGCACCCCTCTCCCTGCAGCCCAGCGAGTGTGAGGCTAAGTACTCTGCCATGCAGCCGGTTTGCTCGGCCCTCTCTCATGCGGCCTGTGTTGGGGCCTCGTGCTGACTCAGAAGACAACACACAGGCTCCGAGGGCCCCACACATCCCTGATGGCTTCCCACAGTACCGCAGCTTGTGTGTGTGTGTGTGCACGTGCGTGTGAGTTAGTGCAGTAGCCACAGAAGGCAGAATAGGGGGTCAGACGCCTTGGAACTGGAGTTACAGGCCTGTGTAAGCTGCCTGGAAGGTTTGCTGGGAACCTGGGTCTTCAGCTTATAACTGCTGCACTGTGTCTCTGTCGGACCGTCACACATGCCTCCCTTACACGCTCCTCACACACACAGCCCTCACACACTACACACACACTCACTCACTCCTCCCTCTGAGACATCCATGGAGAGGCAGGACACACTTGTAGTTACATGTCAACAGTCACCAGCAGGCTGAACGATCCAGCCCCCACCGTCACCTTCTGGTCTGCCATTCCGTCCCCGTGCACCCTCCTCCTCCCTGAGCAACCTCCTCCTCCCCGGGCTGGCTGCGGGCCCCAGTGAGCTTTACACTGCACATGGGTCTGTCTCGCCAGTGTGCTTTGCACAGATGACTTCCTCCCACTAACCAGCTCCTAAAACCATGGGGACATTAGGTCTGCTAGGACTAATGTTAACTGACACTTCTGTATGTGCAGCAAACGCACACACGCTTACAGTTGTGTGTAAGGCCTTCAGAACTGCCGAGATTCCTAGCTGTTAGCTGCCTAGTGACAGGTCAGTGTGCCGGTTCAGCTGCGTGTGGAGTGTCATGGAGGTGACATCTGTGTGCAGGAGGTGATGTCTGTGGCGACAACGGTAGAAAGAGCTTACGACAAGCTTAACTTTAAATTAGCACAGATGTCAGTGGCCGGAATTCTGCCGAGAGACAGAGCAAAAGGCAGGTTATAGTCTCAGGACTCGAGTTTAACACGAGTCAGCTTGACGTGCTCTGGAGTGACGGTGGGGAAGCACTGGCCATGTCCGTGGGTGCTGGCTGGTCTGCTCTGCTCAACGAGGTGGGAGACACGCCCTAAGTGTCTGAGCCAAAAAAGAAGAGAGGGCCACCGGCACCAGCTGTGCCCTGACCGTGGGTGCCTGTGCACCTGCTGCCGCCGCTCCTCCCCGACCGTGTGTGCACCTGCCTCCGCTAAGCAGAGCTCCTTCCTTAAATGGCTTTGTCAGCTGATGGCTGCAGCAGCAAGACGTCGAGGGATACAGAAAACATCGAGCTGCGTGTCACCTCCCTTTGGGTTTGCCCTCATTTTGAAAATTATTAGAGCTTTGTGTGTTTCATAATGAAAAATCTCACTTATTTAGAATTCATCTTGTCTGAAGACAGGGAAGATAAATTCTGACATAACTTAATTTGGAAGTAAATGTGCCGCCCAGGCTGGCTTCGCATCCTCTTCATCTGTGCCTGTCTGGTTTTGTCCTTCGGAGTGTGCAGTGGGTGTAGGCAGAGGACAACTCCAGGTGCCATCCCTCAGCCCACCCACCTGTCTCTGACACTCTTCCCTGGCCTGTGCAGGCACTAGTTTTTAAACTCTTTATTTAGGAGTTCTTACCCTCCCTTCCAGCCCCACAACCCTATACAGGAGAGAAGGAAGGTTAGAAGGGACAGGGGACACGGGTCTCTTCACACCTGCTTCTGGCTGGGTAGCCAGGGTCTTTGGGAAAATATCAGCTCGAGAGGTCAGGACACCCAGCAGCACACGGCAAACACAGCAGGACGAGCAAAAGCTTTTTCCCTCGTCTGTGCCCTCACTGCTCTCTCTCTGCCTCTCTGTCTGTCTCTCTGTGTCTCTCCTCTCTCTTTCTCTCCCTCTCTCTCTGTCTCCCCCTGCTCTCTCTGTGTGTCTGTCTCTGTCTCTTTCCCTCTCTCTGTCTCCCTCTCTGTCTCTCTCTCCTCTCTCTGTCTCTCCTTCTCCCTGTCTCTTTCTCCCTCTTTCTCCCTCTCTCTCTGTCTCTGTCCATTTCTCTCTTTTTCCTCTCTGTCTCTGTCTCTCTCCCTGTGTCTCTTTCTGTCTGTCTCTGTCTGTCTCTTTCTCTGGGCTCTGGTATTTATACCCTCCCAGAGTCCTCAGAACTAAACTAAGGGCAGCTGGCAAAGACTGCGCTCCTCCCAGGCTGCATGAGGCTATTATCAGCTGCAGACTACCTAAGAGCATCTCAACAGCCCACGTTGTTTCCATAACATAACTGAGGTTTTAAGGAAACCAAAACTTCCTCTGCAGGCCTGGAAGCCACCAAGTGTGCCAGGCTGACTGAGCCACCTGCCATCCCTGGGCCAAGATAACAAGCACCAACTCTCAGGCTCCGTGATTGTTTGTTTGGGGGTTTCAGTGTGAGTTCTGGGGACCAGCTCCAGCCGGTATGCTTGCAGGCATTTCACTGACCAACTACCCCGTCTTCAGTTATGCAGTCAGCATGGAGAACAGAAAAGACTTACTTACGGGATGGAGAACTTTTGATCCTGGTCCCCCTCCTGACCTCCTTCCCCTCTCTGGCCTCCCTGAACTCTTGTGTTAAGAGTCAGGTGTCATGTGTCCCCACAGGCTCTTGTGCTGGGATGCCTGGTCCCCAGCTCTGGCACTGTTTTGGGAGGTTGGGGAACCCTTGGGGCAGGTGTGGGGCCATCTCTAGCAGGAGAGCCTAGCCGCACTTCCAGATGAAGCTCTCGGTGTCCACCAAGGTGGGGTAAAATGGAGCACTCCAGCCCCACGGACATCAGCCGCCATGCCCTCCCCACCTCGAAACTTCCATCCCTCAAGCTGCACTGCCAGGCATTCTGTCACTGGTGATCTCGAGGCTGTGCTGAGCACAGAGTGCTCAAATCAGTCCTGGCCTCTGTCCTCAGGGAGCTCCTCTCTTCCCGGTGACACAGTGGCCCCTGCAGCCCGTGCCCTTCAGAAACGCAGGTCTCCAGGCCCTGGCCTCACCTGCCATCTGGATTTTAACTGTGCCCCAGTGGGTGAGCTGGAGTGTCTGTGGGGTTTCACGGGACAGGGCTGATTTCTGCAGAGCACAATTGTGATCAGGTTCTGGGCTGCCCATGTTTCACTTTCATGGACACTCAGCTCATTCCAAATTCCTTCCAGAATGCCTGTGACTGTCATAGGATCCACAGGCACGGGTCATGAGGACAGTGACTGCCCGAGGGACTGGAAAGCCCCTGCACTGCCCAGCTCCAGCCTGGGAGGAGCCAGCGGAAGGAGATGTCTGCTCTGCAGAGGGACTTCAGGTGGACAGATGCACAGGACAGAAGGACTTCCCATGGCTACGTCTAAGGCGCACACCTTTCTCCTGGGCTATGAACACCAAGTGCCTCTCCATGCTCTGCCTCCTGACCCTGTGCCATGTCTGCACACAGCCACTGAGCAGAGGAAGTCCTTCAGCACACCAACTGTGCCACCGCCCAGGGGCGGTGGCTTCCATTTGTCCCTTGTACTTTACAGAAGGAAGGGTTCCTGGCACTGGCATGGGCGTTTGTTTATTACTTATTCATGTAGTGTGTGTGTGTGTGTGTGTGTGTGTGTGTGTGTGTGTGGTATGCCCAGGATGACCAAAGCTCAGCTCTGACGTGGACATGGCTCTCCGAGGCTGGAGGAGTCATGCTCAGTGACATCTTAAACCAGGGTTCCCTTTCACCCAGTGCAGGTGGAGCATAAAAATACCCCTGTGGGCATATTTCCTGCAGAAGGGAGGGAGCGCTCAGTCATGGGAAAAGCAGTTTAAATTAAGACACACAGGGGAGGGGCAGTAGGCTTCACCACGCTTCTTCACCCAAGTCGTCTGGGTGGACGCTGTGCCAAGCTGCCTCTGGGGAAGCAGGAGGGACATGCCAACACCCTGCAGCCCACACAGGAGGAGGTGAAGTGCCTCAGTTTCTCCCAGGAGGGGCCAGCGGGCTGAGCCAGCCTGGCAGCTGCCCCCAGCAGGACCCCGTCCCCTCCCTGCCCCCTCCTGCTTCCTGCAGCAGACGCTGGGGCACCTCGCCCATCCCTCAGACAGCTTTATTTTCAAGCTACCCAAAAATAACAACATTTGATACGAGGGCTCTGAGGCTCTGGCTGTGGTCATGTTTCTGAATTCTTGACTCCGGGACTGTAAATGAGAACTCACCCCTCCCCCTCACAATCAGGCTATCTTCCCCTTCTCTCGGTGTTGGAGAACCCCAGCCCAGGCAGGCCTAGTGGCCACAGGGCAGTAACAGAGCTGCTGAGACTGCAGCACACGCTCACTCTCTACCACCGTGTACTGAGCCTGGGGGGTGGGGGGGAGCTTCCAAACTGCCTGAGAGCTTGCCAGCGTGGGGCTGCGTGTGGGCTGAGTCCCACCTTGGTGAGCACGGCCGCATTCTCTGTTTGTCCACGCCACATTCCGCATTCCACGGTGAGGATCTATTTCTAGCTGGCGAGGACACAAGACGCCCTATTCATCAAAAGCATGCTGGGAAACATTCCTCCCTGTGGGTATCTGTATGCTGGGAGCTCACGGACATGAAGCAAATGCAGGCCGTGTGCAAGCCAGGACCTGGACTCCAGGCTGGTGTCTCTGCTGTTTGCTCCTCTTTTCCATGTGCAGTAAATCCCTCCTCTCATCCTTAAAACCGAGATAAGCGCACCATTCACTGAAGGTCGGCTGAGTGACAGGTGACGCTGGTTTGAAAATGAAGAGACTTGGGCTGGCAAGATGGTTCTTGCAGGCAAGCCGACCATCTGAGTTCAGCCCTCTGGACCCGCCTGGTGGAAGGTGACAGAGACTTACACACACACACACACACACACCACAGGTTTAATGAACCGGGGAGCTGGCTCAGTAGTTACAGTACTCACTCCCCATTCAGAGGATAAGTGTGGGTCCCGTCACCCAGGCCAGGCTCACGACCACCTGTGACCCTCGCTCCAGCGGATGACACCTCTGGCCCCCAACGCTCCCTGAGCTCACTCAAACATGTCTAATTAAAAAGAAAATAAATCTTATTTTTTAAAATGAAGGGAAGAGCCTGGATTCTTGCTTTGAGGCTCTCTTTAAATGGGAGTTATTATTTTAATTAAACCATATTTTCACCTCGGGGCCGGCTTCTTGGTGAGTTAGATGGAAGGAGCCCGATGCGCATTTAATTTGCCACAAGGGGCATCGGGAGCCCTGATTCGCCTCGACAGGACTGAGCTGCACTTCTGGGTGAGCATGGGAGCCTTGGGTGGTGCTCCGAGGGATGCCAAGTGACAGTGACATTCATCTGCTGGAGAGCTCTGTCACGCCTAGCAAGCTGACAAGTGTGATTACTCTCAGAAGTGTGCAATGATTCTCAGAAGTGTGTGCCCAAAGCAAGTGCTGGCTGCTGGTCTTCAGAAACAGAGAGTTCAGGCCCTAAGCCTCCTGGGCAGGAAGCTGGCAACACGCTGGGGCCTCGGGGCAGCCCTGGGGCAGCCCATTCGCATGTAAGGGAAGAAATGGCAGAATGCTCTCAGCATCTGGCAATTGTAAAATAAAATCCCCTCTGGCAGGAGCGTCTGTGTTTTGTGGACTTGTTCTCCTGCAAGACCGATCTCTGAGCTGCTGTACTGTGCTCCCTAGCCGTGTGTGTGTGTGTGTGTGTGTGTGTGTGTGTGTGTGTGTGTGTGTGTGTGTGTGTGTGTGTGTGCTGGTGCATTTGTTGCCTTGTGTGAGGCAGCCAGCAGGTGCTGCTCCTTGGGCCCTGCCCACCTCGTTTATTTCGGGCTGGGTCGCTCACAGGCCTGGGACTCACCAGCAGCCCAGGTGTGCCAGAGACAGGACTCTCTTGGCCTCCCCAGGGCTCGGGCTGCACTTGTGGGCAAGTGTGCTTTACCTTGGACTTCAGGAAGTGAATTCAGGTCCTCTGCTGGTACGGGCCCCTTCCAGGCTGGATTGAGGATCCTTTGATGGTGCACAGGAAGCTGAGAGCACGGGCCCAGCCCTCAGCTTGGGAGGGCTTCAGGAGGCACCTTCTCCATCCTGTGCCCAATCCAATGCCTCCACCACACCTCCGGGCAGTGCTGCGGCTGGGCCATAGCATTCTACATGTGGCCTTAGGGGCGATGCTCATGCAATGAATCAAAGTCACAGACCTCGAAAGCTGTCCCCACACCTGCTTCCTGTCCAGGCTGTGGGAGGGACAGGGGGACGTCAAGCACCAGCCTGAGGAGGGCCAGCTCTGCCACGATGCCAGGAGTGGGAACGGGAGGACCCAGCCTCCGGCTCTGGGTGACACTCCCAGCAGGACAAAGGTGTGCAGGCCGTGCCCTGAGAGAAGCCCTCACCTGCTGCAGGTTCAGGAAAGTGGACTGACCTCCCCCAAGTGTGATGGTGGGCTCGCCCTGCCAGTCACCGCTGATGTTTCCATTGCTGTGACAGAAGCAGCTTAGGTGGGAAGCCTTTGTTCTTGCTCACAGTTCGGGCCTGACATGGTGGCAGGAGCATGAGGCTCAAGGTCACACACAGTCAGGAGGCAGAGAACATTTTATCTCTGTCCCCGATGCCTAGAGCTTGGTTTCCAGGAAGACTGAGTTCAGTGGCCAGGAAGCAATGCCCAAGTCAGTTGGTGCTCATCCTAAGCTAGAGTAAGAGTGAACCCATTTTCTTCTGCCCCATTTCCTGCCAGCTCCTCTGAGGGTAGGGTGCAGGCTACTTCCTGCATAGCCAGAGTGTCCTGGATGCAGGATGTGGCGACCTCCAAGGGCACCACTGCCCCCAGCTCTCCTCTCCCCCCAACCCCCCAGCTTTCGCTGCTCCTGCTGGGAGTGAGCATAGAGCTTGGCCTCCGCCATCTTCTGGAGCCCTGGACCAAACACTGCCCTTCATTCATTCCGAAGCCCACAGGGTCAGTGTCCACCCGTGGGTCCACACCTTCATGCCAGCTGGCAACTCTCTGAGGGCCCGGCCCTTGCCTCACTCCCTGCCCTGGCACACAGAGAGCACAGGGTACATGAGCAGTTGTGTCTGTTATGCAAGTGAGTCATTGGAGGAGGGAGCCAGCAAGTCCCCTCTGAGTGCACATCCACCGGGAGCCTGGGCTGGCTCTGTCCCGATGGCATCGCTCAGGCTAGACCCTCGGTCTTCTGGGCGCCAAGCTCCTGGCTCACTTCCTGACGACGCTGCATGGCCTAAGCCATCCCATCTCCGCCGAACCCAGGGTGGGCAGGAACTACCTCATTTCTGTCCATGGCATGTCTCAGCACTGACCCGGCCATGTGTCGCCTTCACCTTCATAATCCCAGAGTTGTCCACTGAGCCTACCCACCCACATCCTCCAGCAGGGCAGACTCTGAGCCCAAGGAAGCCTTTCTTGCAAAGCTCCCCTAGCTTCCCCGTCTCTGTGTATAGGACAAGTTGGCCTGGCGGGTACACTGCAGTCATGTGTTTGTGTGTGGGGTCATTGTCTCCAGCTT
Source organism: Pachyuromys duprasi (assembly GCA_028658305.1). Lineage (NCBI taxonomy): Eukaryota > Metazoa > Chordata > Mammalia > Rodentia > Muridae > Pachyuromys > Pachyuromys duprasi. Next base: position 60,388,145 of record CM053744.1, read on the forward strand.
GTTTTCTGAGACAGGGTCCCTCACCAAGCCTGAAGCCCTGGTTGACCAACAAAGTCAGTGCACCCCCTCCCCAGGGCTGAGGCTGAGGGCACACCACCGTAGCTTGGCTTTTCCCCACGTGCCAAGGATCTGAACCCGAGTCCTCACTAGGCCAGCCCCGTGACGCTTCTTTCCGTGTCAGCTGATGGAACGTTCTCCTGGTCCACCGGCCTGTCCTCTCCAAGAGCTGCCATCTTTCACCTTGGCTCCACTTAGCACACCCTTCTGAGCCAGGGCCACCCCACCTGCCCTTGTGCCATCACAGGCTGGATCTGTAACTTAGCATTCATAGAATTTTCAAAGTGGATTTTGAGTTCTGATTTTTATCTTGTGCTTCTTCCAGTGCCTGCCAGAAGGAAGAATGCACAGAAATGATGCAATACTGAGTACGGATGTGGGCTGACCCTCACGGGCGGGGGTGGGGCGGGGAGGTGCTCTGAGCACAAGTCCAAAACTCTCTTAGTCATCCCATTTCTGAGAAATTGGGGATTGCCGTGGATACTTTTGTTTGTGTTGGTGGCGGGCCCTAGTTTTTTGTTGTGGTGGTTTTGGTTTATTTGTTTTGAGATACTCTTTTAATGTATTCCACGCTGACCTGGAATTCACTCTGTAGACCAGGCTGGCCACAGACTCACAGATCTGCCTGCCCTGCCTGCTGAGTCTTGGGATTAAAGGTGTAGGCCATCAAGCCTGCCAAGGCTTTACTTTTGTTTCTGCTTTTTCTTCTTGCTCCTTCTTCCTTCGTGGCCAGCAAAACTGTCCATAAAGCTATTGCCGGATCTTAAAAAGTCATGTCTAAAGTCCCTGGTGCCTCACATACAGAATGAGTATGGAAAATGTTTGTCAAATAGATTAGCTAATGAAACATCTGGTGTTTAGAACCGTTTGCATTGCATCCTTACGTTTTTACTCCTGTGTGTATGAAAACAGTGACATGAGCACATGGAGGCCAGAGCTGACACAGACTCCTTCCTCTATTGCTCCCCACCTTAGTTTTTGAGTCAGGGTCTCTCCCTGGACCTGGAGCTCACTGGTTGGTTAGACTGGCTGACCAGAAAGTTCCTGGGATCTTCCTGTCTCCAACCCCACAGCAGACATGGGCCACTGTGACCGGCTTTGGGTTCCCAGCCCATGTCCTCAGCACTGAGTCACTGCCCCAGCCCCAACTTCCTCATCTTTAGCTCCTAACTGCTGACCTGCCAATATTCCCTATTCCAAGCAGTGTGATCTGTCCATGTCGTGTTTTCCCCTTGTCTCCATGGTGTCTCATCCAGCCTCTTCATATCCCTCTCAAAGGCATTATTTGGCTTTCAGAACATCCTCTTCTGAATGAAAGTTCCATGATTTTTAATTGCAATCAATGGAATTACCATAGCTGCTATATATCAGGAGGCAATGCATGGAGAATAATCAGTGACTTGTAATTTATGAAATGACCTCTGCCTGCCCTAGGAAAATTAACACATAAATGAGAGATGAGATCACAGATCCCTTTATTGTTGGGCTCTCAAAGGTGTGTGCGCACACCTCTGGGACTTCTCTCACCCTTTCGACAGCATCTTCAGAGCCCAGGCATGTGCTCACTTGAACAGCCTGGGAGCTCACTGCTAGGACTTTGAACCCCAGCCTCCACCTGCTCACGGGGCCACTAACGGAAAGCAAGCAAGACTGCTGAGTGACTGGACACTGTATAGCGCGTTCACCCTGCTGCATACCCAGTGGGCTGTAGGAACCTCTGAGGAAATGTAAGCACAGTACTGAGAGGATGGCTCAGACATACAGCATGAGGAGCTGGATTAAATCCCCAAATGGAAAAGCTAGGCGCAGTAGTATGCTCTTGTCATCTGAGCTCAGGACAGGAGGATCCTGAGAATTCACTGAGCAGCAAGTCAGTGACTAAATATTAAGTCGGAGAGTGACAGAGGAGGCGTGCCAAGGACCACCTCTGGCCTTAGCACATGTGAACACAGAGCCAATGGAAGATGAGGGAGAGAAGGAAGAAAGGGAGGGAGGGAGAGAGGGAAGGAAGGAGAGCGAGAGGGAGGGAGAAACAGGGACATGGAGGGAGGGAGGGAGGGGGAAAGGGAGGGAAGGGGAGGAAAGAGAAGGAAAAAAGAACCCAACACAAGCCAGGAAGAGGAAGTAGAATGCTCCATTGGATACTCGGGTCTACACACAGGTCACACACTTTAAAGCTCACAATCCCCACGTCTCTGCAACAGCGATAACATCTCACCCAGCACAGCCATCACCGCAGCTGAGGCAAAAAAAGCAAAGCTGCCCTAGAAGCAGCGCAGCTGTGCGCACAGCTCCTCTCCCCACCGAGGGACCCCAGGCTAACCGTGCTGGCTCCTCACCGTGTTTCCCTGATGACACTGGGAGAATAAAGAGACGCCTGTGATCCCGTGTTAGTGAGCTCAAAGGAAGAATGGGCGTGAGCCAGTCCTGACGGGAGGCCAACCTTAGAGCGGGTCCTACAAATATTTCCTGAACTTTTCATTCTCTATGCATGAGCTGAAGGACCCAAAATAAATCCTGCTCAGACACTCAGAAGACGAGGGTGGGCTTCAAGCCGGGAGGACGCCACGCATGGACACCAGGCTATGCGCTGTGTGAGAACCTTGTGTGCACAAGGAATTGGGTCCTTTCTGGTGAAGGTGCCAGCCTCCCTCGCCTGGCATCTGAGGCAGGTGTGTGCCAGAGACCAGCCTGACAGGGAAGGCAAACAGAAGACATGCAGACAGGGAGGGGCAGAGCAGCAGTCTCCAGCTTGCTGAGATCTGAGTCCTGTCACCTGCCGGTGGCTCTTTATTTATTTATTTGTTTGTTTGTTTGTTTGTCTATCTATCTACCTATTTATTTGTTTGTTTGTTTGTTTTAAACAAAAACAAACTCTACATTAGAATCTCGGAGGCAGCCCTCTTCTCTGGGCTGCCCCAACAT
>CM053744.1:60393602-60441041 GCA_028658305.1 Pachyuromys duprasi
CCCCCCCCCACACCCACTGCTGTTAGAAAACACGGTATATTTAACATCCTGCTTTGTTAGCACAACAGACTGGCAATGGATATCTCTGAGCAGGAGTTATTTTTTTAGAAAAATCTTCACCTCCATTATCTGTGGATCGTACTTGTTACTCAGTCTCCAATGAAGCCATTTACTCCCCAAGGTCACTGATGAAATGCTCAAGGTCGCACAGGATAGGCATTGATAGCCGATGAGAAATACTCCGTAAGCTCCAGCAGGGGGCGCCGCCGTCCAGTGCCATCCACTTTCTTATAAGGATGGAGAAAGTCAACGCGGTGTAACCGTCTCCTGCTAGCACAGGCCCTGAGGGTTTCAGGGTGGATGGTGAAGACCATGGTGGCTCCCCGTTTCCGAGATCACCCTCTGGGGTGAATACTCGTTACTTCGTCTTGTTTTAGTAACTAAGACATGTAAACGCACACGGTGCCCATGAGGACGCGCATGCTGTGACGCTCTCCCAGCCCGTGTGGCAGCGGCTGTGTGCAGGGTGCGCACAGAGCTCAGGTGTCCCCGCGTGAACGTCCTCTGAGACACACAGCCACAGGAAAGGGCAGGGCCCAGAAGTTGGAACCGGGAAGCCTTCAAGCTTCCTTGACAAAATGTGGGCACAGCGCCTTTGATTCCCCCAGCTGCCTCTCGCTGTGTGAGTTAAGTCTCCTGGCAGGGTGCGAGCAGGGTTCGAGACCCCAAAAGCTCGTTAGTGTCCGTCCACGTGATGCAATCACCCATAAGGCAATGGTGAGCTGTTGCGTCAAACTGAACCAGGGAGGGCCGCGTCTCTGGGACAGGCAGTCTGCTGCTCCAAGGATCTGAGCGAGAAACGTCACTTCGAACACCCTCCTTACTGCTTCCGAGACAGGAATTCTCCATGGAGGCCAGGCTGGTCTTGAACTTATGACCTATGACCCTTGTGCCTCCACAGTGCTAGAATTCCAGGCATCCGGCTGCACACTCGACAGAATGTTATTTAAAATAATGATGATGATATCTGGGTAGCACCTCGAATACTTGCTCCCACTTTCCTGAGCCCCTGCAGGGACTTGTCCTGAGGTTTGCTTCCCAAACGCACTTTGAACGTGGTCCTGCGCGGGCGTGCGCTCCGCATGCAGGGATGTCGCTTGGCCACGGCCCCGGGATGGAACACTTGGCTGGACAGAAGCGCGGCCCTGACACCCCGCAGGATGGAGTAACGTCGGGCAGCTCCGGGGCCTCGGGGAACCCCGCCAGCGCCCGCCGGCCTGGAGCCGCGTGTGTCCCCCGGGCCCGGCGCCGGCGCCCCCCTCGCCAGACCAGCCTGTGACTTTATTTGGTGCAGCACGCGCAGCCCGGCCCGCGCGCATTCCTGCGGGCGCCAACTCACGCGCGGGCGCTAATTTTAGCGCGGCAGCAGGCGTGCAGGGCGCCGCCCGTGGGGAGGGGCGCGGGGCGGCTGCGTGGAGGGGGCGGGCGCGCCGTGGGCACGCTGTGGGCGGGGGAGGGCACGCCGGCCACGTCCAGGCTCCCCGCGGGCCCAGCTCCGGCTTTCTGTAACGGCGACTGGGGCCGGTTCCTTCTGAAAACCTGCCTCCCGAAGCCGGAGACCGAGAGGGCAGAGCCGGGCCGACCCCGCCCGCGGGGCCCGGCGATTGTGCGCAGCCGCGGCACGGCTCGAGCGGCGGCCGCTTTGATGCCAGAGGCATGGCCGCCGCGCGCTGCACCCTGAGTGCTTTGTGCGCGTGCACGCCCGTGGGCACGCCCGCGGCCCGGGGTCAGGGCTGCCGTGGCGCCGGGGGCGGGTGCTCCCGTGTGCGCAGTCACCTCCGCCCCACACTCCGCGCCGCCCGGCCCGGCCGTGCGCTCGCGGCCCCAGACCCCTAACGGTTCCCAGCCACGCTGTCGCTGGAGGCGTGGACCCATGTGGGGCTGATTACAGCGACTGTGACCCTGCCTGTGAAATTTCGATTTCAGTTGTGTATGGGGTACAATAAATCTTTATCTTTTCTCGCCCCGAAGGCTAATTGACTTGCTGTTGGTGGCAGGAGTAACGAGATGGGGTAAGCAGGTCGTGGCCAGCGAGGAGCGCCCCCACCGCACTCCTCCAATCCAGGGTGGCCCTGAAGTCCAAGCCAGGGGGTCCCTGCTATCCCCACTGTTCTTTGCAGACCTCCTGATAGCATACTTAAAAATCGTAAAGTGAGAACATACTTGTGGCTCACTTAAAAAAAAAAAAAAAAAAGAACAATACCCCAAAGGTTAAGCTAAACCGAGGCCCTTCGCCGTGCCGAAATGCTGTTTCTGTTTTGTTTTCTGGAGAGAGCCAATGCATACAGGCCAGAAGACACCGCGCTGCCGCAGGAAGGTCGTTTTCTAGGTGGTGGAGGAATCCGCAGTGACCCACATATCTGTCTGCTAAGTTGCTGCCTCACGCTCATCCGCAAAGCTTGACTCATCTGCGCTAAGGAAGCTGCCGGCTCCTGAGAATCACTAACTGCTAAGAGCGGGCAAGGGCCGAGCTCTCCAGATTATGTAACAAGGTATTTTGCCCAAAATGTACACTACATTTAGAAATATTCAAATGCGGCGGCATCACCCTACACAGGGCGCACTGCGTATTTCACAGCGTCGGTTCTGCAGCCGAGGTCCAAGGCCAGCCCGGCCGGTGCTTGTGGTCGGAATTCTTGCTGGGAATCCTGTCATCTTGGTCTGATCTAATCCAATGGAGGAGGAAGAACCACCTGCTGGAGGGGTTTTGGGTGACCCTGGGACAGTCCACTCCCACCGGAGGCTGTCTGACCGTGAGCCAGTGCCGGTTAGAAGCCAGCCTGTTTTCCCCAGTTGTATTTAAGGTGGAGTCACAGGAGAACCTTCCACCGTGCTGAAAGCCATTTTACCGTGTTTTTTTTTTCCATTCAAAAGAAAAGAACACTTTTCACAAGGTGTGGTGTCACATGCCCTTAATCCTAGAATTCAGGAAGCAGGAGGCAGATCTCTTTTGAGTTGAGGCCAGCCTGGTCTACATAGCAAGTTCCAGGGCTCAAAAGAAAAGAACAGTCTAATTTATAAAGCCATGAGTAAATAATTCAAAATCACTATTTGTTTCTTCAGTATGTTTACCCTAAAACACCTTTCCTGATGTGTGGATTCTTTTATATTGCTCAGTCCCACCAAGAGGCACACTATGCTGTGATTTAAACACACACACACACACACACACACACACACACACACAGAGCCTACAACATAATTTCATAATCTTTAAAAAGCTGTTAACACTTTTGAAATAAAGCAAAGGGAAGTGGTGTTAAACCACGCTGACATGAAGGCGGGTACCACACTGCGTTGAAAATTCACTGGTGAGTTTTGTTTGTTTTATTCAGGGCTGGGACTTGAACCCAGGGCCTCATGCATGTCAGGCAAGCATCCCACCACTGGCCTACTTCTTCAGCCTGTACATTCTCAATTCTGAGCAGGGGTGAGTGTGACACCCCAGAAGGAGTCTACCTGGGAACCCAGACATCCAGTCTAATCCACGACCCAGGTCACATCACCTCTCAGCCTCTTACATAACTTACAGACTACACGGGTGTGATTGTCTCAGAGGAGGGCATTCTACTGCCTGAAGATTCAGGCTGGCCCCCAGGACTGAGGGAGGGATGCCTGATTGACAACCTGGGGATTTCTACTTAATTCTGCTACTGTGGGCCCAAGCAGTGGCACTTAAGGAGTTAACCATGCAGCACATCTAGGACTGAGATGATAAGACCTGTGTGATTTCCACCCAGACCATCTGACCTTGGTCTGTGACCAAGGAAAAGCATCTTTACTAGCTTCCTGTGAACAGAAGGGAAGCAGATGAGTGACTTGGGTCCAGCGTGTGACCCACACTCATGTTTTGCTCAGGGAGTGCATTCGTAATCAGGAAGATGGGCCTTCCAGTCTTCACTGACGAAATAATATGATAAATTATACCCAGGAGTCCCAAGTCCTTTTAACCCTTTCCTCCCCACATCAGGAATCTAGTGTACTGATCTGTAGGACTGGATGCAGTTACTGGTATTTATCTTTGGAGGGCGTCTCTTTTAAGATTTTTCAGTGACTTCTGTAAGAGACACTGTGCCACTACAAAACAAAACAAAACAGAACAAAACAAAACAAAAAAACTAAAAAATCAAATCTAGCATTTCCAAGAAAATCAAAGTTGACCTTAGCCTACTTCTTGTTATTGAATGAAAGTTATGTTTGTTGTTTTTTTTTAAAATGCATGCAGTGTACTAATGAAAAAAAATTAAAAATGGACAGAACAGCCTCCTCCCAAGTTACAGGCTGACTCCTCATCAAGGTTTGCTGTTTTGTAGCCTTGAAGTCTTCCCAGCCACAGGTCAAGAGATGACATCAGCGCCCTCCCAGAACTGCCTGCTGCGTAGTGGTGGGCACCAGTCACACACCCCACCCCACGTGGCCCTCCCTCCCACCTCACCCCACAGCTCTCCCCTCGTAGACCCCCACCGGCAGTGTACCAACGTGGCAGTTATCACAAAAGTCTTCAAAGAGCAGGTCCAGGTCGGACAGAGAGTTCAGGGTCCCCAGCCCCCTCCTGCAGAGACAGGCTCTGCTGCCTGCTGAAAACCAAACAACTGCTTCCCAGATGGACTATGTTCCATCTTATCTGCACCCCTCCCACTGGCCTTTCCCTCAGCCTCTCTGTCCAAGAGTCTCTGCTCTTATCTGCTCTCCTGCAAACCCCACCAACCCCAAACGTCCTTCAGTCTATTAACTCCACAGCCACCCTAAGCCTGGTTTGAAAAATTAAAAAAAAAAAGGCCTTGGAAAACGTTCAGTGCTCCCAATTTTATTTTTATTTTAATGCTAAAAGGAAAAAAAAAGTACTGTAAATCTGACAAATGACAGAACGCAGGTGATATTTCCATAGCGTGGTTTTAAAATATAATGTTGATAGCTAAGATTACACTTATTTCAGTAGACATGAGTTTCATCATATATAGAAAAAGTATCACCTTCAACTTAAAAAAAAAGCAAAGGTTAAAAGGTGGCACACTTCCAAAATACTTGGTGGCCAGGGAAAGGGATATAGAAAAGCTGTAAACCATGAGTATGTTCTCGGAACTTCAGAGTGAGGCCACGTGAAAGAAACTAACTATAGCTGTTAAATTCTATAAACTGTTAAAGCAAAAAGGGGCCACTGACCCCCCACGCCCTAATGTTGAGTATCAGAACCACAGCTAGTGCTGGGAAGCTGACTTCCTCCCCAGCTGTGGACAACATCCCAATGTCATCACGGACAAGAAAAGATCAACCCAGGTCCCCGAGCCAATGATTGCAGAGCAGGCCACAGAAAGCCTCCCTCCACCCAGCCCACCCCCTCCAGGACAACACTGGCCCCCAGGCTTCCAAAGCGCACCCACGGCCAGGCCGAGACACAGCCCCTCTAAAACAGGCCCTGTTTCTTCTCCTTTGCTGCCAGCACAGAGCAACCACAGGCAGCCTCTTTGGAAGCTGGACAGACTTCCCCCATTAGGCAGCATGGTTCTTCATTCGTGTTTTTTGGAGACCTTATCTGTGTTGGGATTACAGACAGCCACGGCAAACTAGGTCAAATGACTAATCTAGTTGTAACTTCTATGAGGTCAAATTCCAGTTTATAATAAAGTGCTCACAGACACATTTACACTACGGACCATAACAGCTGGGTTCCTCTTTAAGGGCAAGTGAAACTGACTTTGCTCTGGTGTGCCTCAGCCTCGGAGACCAGTGGGCTTGGAGTCACGGGAAGGAGGACCCTGTCTATCAGGCAAGCCTGTCTGTAACGCCACCATGACCAAGGACAAGGACCTGGAGGGCGAGGCCCACTCGGGAAAACACAACAAGAAATGCTGTGTTTGGTGCAGCGGTGCCAGTTTTCAAGGGTTAGTAACTGGACTACTAAAGAAACCACCTCCAAAACAAAGGCCAGGTAACTCGAAATGATCCCAAGCTGGTGATAACCTAAATCTCCAAATTAAAACAGAAGCCAGGCTGTGAACAACACGCAAACTACAGCACATGGGGAAGCCATGACAGAGCCACAGGCCCAGTCACAAACACTGCATGTCAGGTGTTCCTGTTGACGGTAAACCAAAACAGCAGAGGAAAAGCCCACAGAAAACATCGTTACCGAGGGTCGACCAGAATAACAGCTAATGACCTGCTTACATCAGAGAAACCATCACTTCACCAGCACAAACAGGGGTCCAGAGAAACCGGTTCACAGAAGGCAGGCCTCCAAAAACAGTGTGAGGAGACTGGCTAACAGAGAAGCCCCCGCGTCTGCCGTTGTCGCCTGTCCACCTTTTGTCCAGGACAGGTTTCACTCCCATGGCATTTCAGACACACGAGGAGAGCCTGCAGGCTTCCTCCACCAGCCGTGGCCCACCACGCATGCGCCCGGACCCCCCGGGCGGCCCGGGGCTGAACTGTCAGCACACAGCCGGCAGTGAGCACTCAGCGCAGACGGGTGTAGGTAGGGGGACGACAGCAATGGCCGACAGGACAGGACAGGCAAGTGAACCAGAGCAGAAGAGACCAGACCTGACCCCAACCCCTCCGGGCCCGCAGCAGGAGCCGAGCCTGCCTTCCACTGAAACCAGAAACAAAGCGGAGCCCCAAAGGGTGTCATACACCTGTCAGCAGCACCTCTGACCAGCAGGAGCCAAAGCAGCCCCACTCCCCACCCCCTCCCTCCCGGAGGGCCCGCTGGGCGGCGGCCTTCCCAGGGGCTTGTCCCTCAGAGCCTCTCCTCTCCTCTCCACCTGACAGGGCCTCCAGCCTGACAGGGCCGGCCATGGGGAATGACAGACAGTAAGGCAATCTAACAAGGTCAGAAAAATGTATTTGGCTTTTTTTTCTTTTCTTAAAATAAGTGCATACAAATACAGCTAGAAGCATTTGTTTGCCAAGTGCTCTTAAAAAAAAAAAAAAGCAGCCAAGTCACAGCCTACAGAGAACAGCAACTGTCACCAGGAAGTCAAGCACAGACGGCCTAACAACGTTAACAGAGGAGGAAAATGCCTTTTGAAGTACATACCTTTTGTCGTCAAGAAAGAAAAAAAAAATTGAAACACAATGTATTCAAAAAAATCAAAATTATACAGCCATGTTTATGAAGTCTACATTTCCCTTGTCTTGGATATATATATTTTATATATATATATATATGTGGAGGTCTATATACAGTTCAGGAAGTTGGTGTTAACGGCGGCCACGGGCTCCTCTGGGCGCGGAAGTCACGACTCCCTCTCCTTCTTCACCTTGACGTCTCCGGCGAGGATGGTAGCAATCTCGCCCTGCATGAAGGCCCAGGGTACGCTGGAGCCCACGAGGGGGCACTTCTCCCCGCTGGGGCAGTACACCTCCCCGCTGGCGCCCTGCTGTTTGATGCTCTGTCTGGAGCAGGGGAAGCAGAACTTGTGCGCGGGCACGGACGGGCACTGCACGAAGTGGGTGTCCTCCAGCCGTTCGTGGCACAGCGTACAGCACAGGGGGGCGCTGGCGGCCAGCGAGGAGTCCGGGAGGCTAGCAGCGTGCGCCGGCTCCAGTCCAGCGGCGCCGGCCGGGCCCCCCGCGTCCCGGGGACCGAGCCTTCTTTGGTTCATGGAGGGGGAGGGCGGGCTGCTGCTGTTCCTGCGCGTGGTGGAGTGAACCTGGCCGGCGTCCTTCGCGGCGTGGCTGCCCCCGGCGTTGTCGGCCACGAGGATGAGGGCGGCCATGGGGGACTGGCCGTTCTGGGCCGCCTCGGGCGGCGTGGTCCGGTTGGAATGAGGAGAGGCGGTAGGGGGCGGCGGAGACACGAAGGAGGACGTGGGGGTGATGGGGATCTTGAGCCCCTCGGCGGAAGTGGACAGCCACGGCTGGGCCTCGCCGTTCATCTTGGGGGGGCCGGCCTCGCCCTCCGGCTCTGGAGAAGGCTTCCTTTTCCGCGCCGTTCTTGCAACTGGAGAGGGTGGGGGCGGGAGAGGAGGGGAGTTAGCGGGGGTGCTTCTGGGGCGCACCTCTCGTCCCCAGAACCGCACCGCTGGACCCCCCTCCCCCGGAGCGGCACATGTGACCGCTGCCCTCGCTCTTCCGTCCAGGAATGTGCTGGGGGAAGGAGAACCCCGCGCGCCTGCTCTGACTCAGCCCCACTGTGCTGGTTCAGCAGAGGAACCACGCTGGCCCCAGGTCAGCCCCGGGCCGACCAGGAAGTCGGCTGCTTGTGGTTCCTGGGCCGAGGCACAAGGCCATGCGTGGAAGAGTGGGTCCCCCAGCACGCACTCACAGACCTGCCTCAGGCTCCGCGCCCCGGCCCCACAGCCGCCCCTACTTGCTTTAGACCCACTGGCTCCCGCCGGCCTCGAAACCCCACCACCTGCCTGCAGTCAGGGCTGGCTCCTTCTTGAACTTGCTCTCGAAGGGCCCCGCGTGGCCGTGCTGGTGCAGCGCGAGCAGCGTGTCGCGCACCGTCTTGGGCCGGCCGGCCCAGTCCTGCTCCCCGGGCGCGCGGCCCTTGCCCGCGCTGTCGGCGCCCAGCTCGGCCGCGCTAGCCAGGCCGTCGGCCGGGCTGCGGTGCGCGGGCGGCGCCTTCTCCTTGCCCGGTTCCCGCGCTTCGTGCTCCGCCGCGCCCGACACGGACGCCGGCCGCTTGTGGCCGGCCAGCTCGGCGGGCTGTGCGCCCAGGCCCGGCGCCCCGCTCACCGCGGCCAGCGTGGCCGCCGTGCGCCCGCCCAGCCCCAGCGCGGCCGAACCGTTCACCAGCGGCACCAGGGTGGGCGGCACGGCGTGCGCGCGCCGCGGGTTCGGGCTCTGGCGGTTCAGCTCGGGCGGCTCCTCCAACTTGGAGAAGCCGTTGGGCACCAGGATGCCGTTGGAGGAGGCGGGCGGCGGCGCGGCGGCCGGGGGGAGGCCCGGGCCGGCCCGCGCGCCGAAGTCGGCGGCCAGGCGCGGCGCCCGCTCCGGCGCCAGCGGGTAACGCTCCAGGGCCTGTGCGCGCGCGGCCTCCGCGCCCGCGTGGCCCAGCTGCGGTGGCGGCTGCAGCAGGAGGTCCTTGGCCGAGAGCGGCGGCGGCTTGGCGGCCGGGGGCGGCGCGCCGGTGGGCGAGCGGCCCTCGGGGAAGCAGCCGTGCGCCCGCTTGAGCTGGCGCGCCGTCTCGATGACGAGCTCCACGCGGTCGGCGCCCTCGTAGTTGACGCAGCCGCGGCACACGGGCTCGGTGAAGTCCCAGATCATGGCCCAGGGCATGCGGGGCAGGTCACACAGGTAGCAGGACTGGCGCCGGGACGCGGCCGCCACCGCCACCGCCGCGGCCATGTCCGCTCGGGCCGCCGCACTGCCGCCGGAGGAGCCGGGCGAGCCGGGGACGCCGCCACCCCCCGCGGACCCCGCGCGCGCGCGCCGGCCGCCCCAAGCCCGCGTCTGCGCGACCAGCGGCGGCGGCGGCCGCAGGCGAGGCGGCGGCGGCAGAGCCCGGGCCGGCGCGGCGCCCGCGCGGCGCCCCCGGGACACGAGGGGCGGCGGGCGCGCGGCGGGGCGCGGCTGCAGGTCCCCGCGGGCGGCGGGGCGGCGGGGCGGCTCGGCCGGGGCCGCGGGCTCGGGCCTCCAGACCGGGGCGAAGACGGGCCGCGGGCGCAGCAGGTCGCGGTGGCGCCGGGCGCGCAGAGCCGCGCGTGGCGGCCGCCGGGGCAGCTCAGCCCGAGCGGCGGGGCATCCCGCGCGTGGCGGCGTGCGTCTCGGTCCCAGGCCCCCGTGCGGCCGCTGCACGGCCCCCGCTGCGCCCGAGCTCCCGCGCTGTCGCCGCCGCCGCTGCTGCTGCTGCTGCTGCCGCCGCGGCCGCTCCACTTCTACAGACTTGATTCTTCGACAGCCCCGCACGGCGCCTGCGCGGCCCCCTCCCTCCTCCTCCTCTCTCCCTCCTCCTCGGCGCGCGCGGCCCCGTGCGCCCGCCCGCCTTCCCTCCGCGCGCGCGCGCGCGCGCCGTCCCTAGTCCTTCCCTTTCTCGGTCGCGGGCGCGCAGGAAGTCTACGCGGCTCTACGCTGCCCGTGTGCTGCCCTGTCCCCGCCTCACCCTGCCAGGATGCCCCACTCCACGGCCGGGTTCTTTTGACTGAATCGCGCAAAGTGTTTTATTTGACATGAGAAGCTACTTGGTCGCCCGGTGGCTGGCAGCCCCGCGCACGGCGTGTGCAGCGCAGCGAGGCGCACCTCGGACCTCTCCCGCGCCGGCCTCACTTGGCCCAGGCTGGGCACGCTTCGCCCTGCTCTGATGGCCGGAGCCACACCGACCGCCTCTGCCCCTTTAAGTTTCACAAACTCCGCGCTGCCCGGTGCGCTCACGCCGGCCCGGCCCCCTTTGCGCGTGCACGGCAGCGAGGATGCACTGCCCCGGGGCTCTCTAGGGCCCTGGGCGCCGCCGCCCCTTCGTCTCCTAGAGGTCTGCGCAGGGGACGCGTGACGTGGGCCAGGGACGCAGCCACTGCGCACGCTCCGCACAGGCGTGCCCCGCGCTCGGTCGCGCCGAGCTAGTGCACATTCCAGAGATCTGTGCTCTGCGGCGCGCCGCGTCACGGCTCACGGCCCGCCCCCGGGCTCAGGATCGCGGGCACTGCCCCGCCGCCTCCGTCCGGGCCCTGCCTGGAGTGGCCTGCCCCGGGCACGGGGTGCCCGCCGAGCGCCCAAGGCGTGCGCGGACCGCTGGGCTTGGCTCCCTGCGGTCCCACCCGGTTGTGGGCCGCCTCGCCTTGCCGCGCCCTTCCCCCGTGGGCACTGCGGGCTGCCCGCTTTGATAGGGAGCAGGGACAGGTAGTGGCGGTGGCCGGTCAGTCAGGCTGACCCTCTCATTTGGCACCTACACGCTCAGTTGGCTCCGGGTAAGAGCCGCTCCTCTGGTAAACAACACAAGCCTGCTGCTCTCCCCAAGACTGGAATGAGCTGGTTAAGTGTGGGGAGAACAGGGTGCTAATTAACGTTGTCTTTCCTAGGACTGGATTGGAAGGTGGAAAAGGGAGGGGAAAAAATTCTGCTGACGTTTCTCTCTGGTTGCTGCCATTGAAAATGCCAGGTTGCTTCAAAGAATAGCCACAAGAGGAAACATGCCTCATAGAGAGGCGGCCCAGAGAGCTGCCTGAGCACAAGAAGAAACCTGTTGGAGGTGGCACACAGAGCTTAATGCCAGGTGCCAAGGGCGGCCACGGGCTAACCTTGAACGTCTCTCGGGGCTTTCCAGAGAAGGTACACCTGTGTCAAGGGCTCCCCTCTCCCGTTCCAGTCACAAGCCTGCCGCGCCCTCTCCAAGCCTGGAGCGGGGCCTACCCGGATCCATTCCCAGAAGCAGCTGGAGCGGGGCCTACCCGGATCCACTCCCAGAAGCAGCTGGTGCCATCTGGTTTGGGCACCTGCTCCAGGACCTGTCAGTCTGGTCACTCTCCTCCAGGACCCTGTGCCACTCGTGTGAGCACGTGATTTTGCTCGTGGAGATTCCGAGTGGAGGAGATGACGCTGCCCTGTCTGCAGCCATCTCGCTGCCCTGAGGAATGGCCCCCCTGGGCAAGACGCTGAAACACTAAAACAAGGCTGCGTGAAAGCGTGGCGTGCATTCACCAGGTTCACTGCCAGCGGCCCTCAGTGCCTTCTCCAGGGAAAGCCACCACTGCAGCCCAAAATAGAATTACTGAGGTACAATGTCTGCCTTGAGAGACGCTAAACTGGAGCCCCACTTCTCAAGACCGGCATTTCCTCTGTATTTCACACCCCCGGCTTCATGTTGAAACTCGGCTGTTAGAACTTCCCCCCCCCCTAGAGATGCCTGCCTGCTGGAAAACGGAAAGCCTGTTTCAGATCTGGCCTGCCGGTCCATAAAGAGCAAGCCGGCTCCGGGGTTAAGGCAGGTCCAGGATCCAGGGCAGCAGTTCCTTACACTGTGTCAAGAGCCGTTCGTTAAACTCCGCAGCAGTTTTGTTTTTCCTTTCTTTCTTTTTTTTTTTAATGCTAAGTAAACATAGCTTTGTTTCCGCCTTCCCCCCCCCCCACGGTCCTCCCTCCCTGCGCAGAGTGGAGCTGGATCCCATCCAAAGCCGCTGCTGCTGCCGGAGTTGCAGCCCGCCTCCTCCACACAGGAGCGGGGTTTCTGGGGTGAGGCAATGCGTCTGCAATTCACACAGACAAGGCAGGAATTGTAATTGTAGCTCACCACGTGACTGCTTATGAAAGAGGAAGTTGGTATGTGTTAGTCACGTAGGCTGGCCCTCTTGCTTAAGGCTCCGGGTCCTCCCAGAGGAGAGGATGAGCCTGGCCACTCAGAGTCAAGGTTGCAGGACTGGCTGCTGGAGTGTGTGTCTTCACCTTGTGACTTGCTTTGGAACTAAGGGGACGCTCTGCAGGGAGGGGTTCTGTGAAGGCAGAAGGAGCGACAGTTTTCCTGGCTGTACCTCCTAAGGAGTCTTTTAAATAGAGATCTGTTCTGTTTGACAGAATGCCAAGGGCCGTTTGGGAAGGGGCTGTAGTTCAGAGGGCCCTGGACAGAGCAGAGCTGAGCGTGTACCCATATGTTTGGGCGTGGACATCTGAACTCCCAGGCCTGGCTGCAGGAGCGGTGGGGGGCGGGGGGGAGGAGGCATGAGAACGCCAGTGTGGAGTTCTGCCTTCAGAATCCCCAAAGGATTGTGGGTGCTTTGTGCCTTGGCATTCTAAGTTTGTGAGCGCCATCCTGCATCCATTTGTGGGTTAAGGGCATCCCTGGCACACTGCCGTTTTAAATGACAGTGACGTTAAGGACTGGAGAAGGAGGCACAGCGGGTCAGGTGCTTGCCATACAAGCCTGAGGGTTTGAGCTCGAATCACCAGAACCCATGTAAGCCAAGCACTGTGTGACTAAAATCTCAGTAGAGACGGAACACCCATGGCAGCTCCAGGACCTGACATACAAAACAAGAAACAACAAAACCCTGTATCAAACAAGTTGGAAGACTGGGATGGACACCTGAGGCTGCCCTTTTACTCCTACAAATGCACCTGCACTCGTGTTCAACACACACACACACACACACACACACACACACACACACGAGTGATGCTAAAACCGTAATAAGGCTTTCTCTGACCTCTAGGTCCATGAAGGAGAAAACAATGCCACGTCATTTGCATTTCTGTGGGAGGTACTGACCACCTCGCTGTCTTTGGCAAAACCGCAGTGAAACTAGAAAAGCATGTTCATATGAACATATTCCTGCAAACTGTAAACAACAGAAGCGAGACTTCTAGAAGGGGCTCAAGAGCCTTTCTTTAAAGCTCATTTGTGCGATGAGTTCACTGTTTTTCAAATGCCAAGTGTTTTTTTTCAGAAGTGCTCTCCCTTGATCAGTCTCCTCAGATCCCCTCCCCTGTGCAAGAGGATGCTGAGTATTATTAGCAAAGCTGTTGAAGGGTGGGGGTGGGGGTCCGAGAACCAGGCGTGGTCAAATCCCAGAGACTTAGAAGCATCCACATACCATAAGCTGAACTGCTGTCACCAGTCTGTGTGTCTGAATTCATCCAGGTCCGCATCTAGAGCCAAACCGGGTCTTGACATATATTAATTGTCAACTGTTGGAATGTAAAGAATCAAGCAAAAGTGGGGGTGGGGTAGGGGAAAATGGCAAAGGAGAGACTGGGGTCATGCTCTTGCTTGGTGTGCAAGGACATTTTCAGGAAGCCTGGAAGAGAGCCAGTAGCCGTGGTGCAGACTCCTTCTGTCGGCTTGCAGAGCATTGCTGAAGGGAGGGCCCTTTGCCTGCGTGGTTTCCATGCGGTTTCCATGCGGAGGCAAGCCCTGGCTGGGGTCCTTTGAAGATGCGCAGCTGAGGAGGGCAGCGTTTGAACATGGCAAAGGCTCAGTGTCCTCTCACCTGCTTTCCTAAGAACAAGCATTCCCCACAGTCACACCCAGTCGCACGAAGGCTGAGAGAGCAGACGCCCGAACAGCTCCGAAGGACTCAAGATTGCTTACATCTCTCACAGACATGCTGCGAAGACATACAGGCACACAGCCTGTCCTGGGGCTGAGGCAGCTCGGTGGGAAGGCGCTTTGTCACCAAGCCTGATGACTTGTAGTTTGATCTCCAGAACCAGCTGGTAAGGCAGAGATCATGGCTGTCCTCCCACAATGCCCTATGATGTGTGTGAGTGTGCGCGCAGCCAGATGCACTCACATAGGTAAATAAATAAATAGGATGTGTTTTGCAGGCCAGGCTTGGTGGAGCAAGGCTTTAATCCCAGCATGAGGAGTCCGAGGCCAGCCTGGTCTACATGATAGGATTCTGTCACAGACACAAAAACAAAGGAGGGTTGCAAATCTGAGGTCGTTAGGCTGCGTATTCCTGCTTCAAAACAAACAAACAAACAAACCAAAATACCAGAAAAACCAAAATTACAGCTACCAGTAAAGTTTTATAGTATGGAACATGCTTTTGCTTTTTCCACAGTTTCAGAGCTCCCCTCCCCCCCAAAAAAACTGTTCACATTTCTAAATATAAGCAAAACTAGGAGCCAGGTGTGGTGGTATATGTCTGTAAATCCAGCATAGAGGAGGCTGAGGCGGGGATCATGAATTTAGGCTACCTTCAAACTACATAGAGAATCCCAGTCTCAAAAAAAGAAAAGTTAAGTATTGCTTGTGTCTATATTAAGAACAGGGGAAATTCCAGTATAATTCATAAAATCCTCAAACCAAGAAAAATTAATATTCATAACAAATGGGGGTAACAGGCAAGTGACAGCTGCTTGAGCTTTGGGTCCAGTTGTCAGACATGTTCTGGACTTTTTCATCTGCCTTGGTGGAAAAGAAAGTGCTACTGGCATTAGAATGAGAGATCCCGGGGCTGTTCGGGTAGTAAAGTGATAACCACATCACCAGGCTGGAACCTGGTTCCCTGGCTCTAAGGACTTGTTTCTTCAGAAGCAGAGAGTCATGGTTATCGGCTCTTGTTGTGAGACTCCACTGCTGGCCCTGGGCACTCACAGTGGCCGCTGGTCCCGAAAGAGAAGCAGCATGAAATCAGCTAGCAGAAGACCACAGCTGGGCAGGGTCTGTGGGACCGACCATGACACAGTACCTGATACAGACAAGCTTTTCCTTGCTGTCATCGACATCTCTGGAATAGAAGCTAGCCTATATGGGCTAATCTGCCTTTTAGCTTGACAAGATAAAAATGTATTTTTTTTTTTGCAAAAGAAAGCCATTTCTTGAGGGAGTTCTGTGAGCCTAGTTCCTTATGTACTTAGCCAAAGCCAAAACAGAAAAAGTGGGGTGCTCTTTGGAATGAATGTTTTGGGGCTAGAGGGGCAGCTCAGCTAAAGCAGCATGCTTATAACTCCAACACTGGGAGGGAGACACAGAGGGGCCCCAGGCTTGGCTGGCTGGCCAGCCAGCTCCAGAGCACTGAGTGACCCTGTCAAAGAAAGAGAGAAAGAAAAAGAAAGAAAGAGAAAGAGCAAGGGAGACAATGCCTCAGGAACAGCAGAGGTTGGCCTGTGGTCTTCGCACTCACGCAAACTCACATGCATGGACAGGCACACACAAACACATGCAATTCTTTCTCCAGTACGAGTTGGCAAAAGGGGACAGTAGTCAATTTAAGAAGGTACAGAACCTGTGGAGGCACACGCCTTCAATCTCAGCACTCAGAGGCAGAGGCCATTCTGGCCTACAGAGAGTTCCAGGATGGCCAGGGCTACACAGAGAAACCCAGACTCAAAAAAATAAAAAATTAAAAATAAAAAAATTAAAAATTAAAAAAAGAGAACAGAACCAAAAGAAAACCAAACAAAATTTAAAAATAAGGTACAGAGAACTCCAGGCAAAGGAAGCGGAATTCAAAGGGGGATTTTTCTTTTATTAATTGCAGCGACTCTCTAATGAAAGTTCAAGCTAGAGAAAAAATGGATATCCGAACCCAGAGAAGACTGTACCAGGAGGAGAGGCCCTACCTGGTGGCTCTCCCAGGCCTGAACTCAGCCAGCGAACGCTGCTAGAGACGATGGTGAAGAACACGCCCCTGGACTGACAGCCTCGGAGAGCCTGTTTACTAAAGAGCTTGTCACACACAGTGAAAATGCAAATCTAAATGAACTTTGATGGACTTGCTGGCAAGACTCCCAGCCCTTCCAGCAAATTCCGACGCCAGGAAGTTGGTTTTGAAGCATGCCTGGGAACTACGCACACGTGGACTTTCTGAGTGTTGTCATCTTCAGGAGAGGCAGATTTTAACTGCTTTGATTGTGTCTCCCGAGTCTCCGTCCGGGCTCCGTGCTCTTACTATCAGAGTGATTTCTTGTTTTCCATGGCTGTGACTATCCCTGGCTGCTGAGTGAGGTGCCAAGGCAAAAAGGGGGTTGTCTGGAAACAAAGAAAATATGCTAGAATTCAGATTCCCGATGGGGAGTTCTCTCTAGCCCATTGGTGGCTTACCTCCCATTTGTGTTTTCTTGCTGGGTTCCTTATTTACATATATGTAAATGTCCTCATAGGAGATTGCTGGGGCCTGGAAGGTCTGCTCACACCAGCTCATACCAGCGCTGTGAGACGGGGCAGGCCTCTCAGGCACCCCTGTCAAGAGTTTTCTTGAGCAGAGGAGGATGTCCATCCTTGATGGCATTTCTGTTATGACCTCTCAGATGGTGGGTGGGTTGAGACAATGGGATACAGAAACCCAAATCAGACGTTCTTCTGACCCCTCTGGGGATCTCAGGGCAGTGCAAAGACCCCAGCCAATGCCTGCCCTCTACTTGTCACTTGCAACTGTGATGGCTGAGGACTGGAGAGCTGCCTTCTTCACGCCCTGACACCAAACACTCCGTCCACGGCAGCGTCTGTGTCTCCAGCCCTTCGGAAAATGCTTGGGCCTTTGCACATCTGTGTGTGCTTACATGTAGGCATGTATATAATGCTCGTGTGTGTACATGTGTGCATGCACGGGGAGGAGGCGTGAGTCCACTTCAGCTCTCCACCGTAATTTTCAAGACAAGATCTCTCACTGAACCTGGCGGGCCCCCATTTGGCAAGACTGCATGTCCCATGAGCCCTGGGTCCTCCTGTCTGTGTGGTCCATGCATTGGGGTTTTGGGTGGGCTCCGGCGGTGCTGCCCTGCCTCACATTTTTACATGGGTTCTGGGATCTGAGCTCCTTGTGCTTGCACAGCGCATGTTTTACTGACAGAGCTCTCTCTCCATCTCTCAGACCCTTCTTTTCACAAGAAACTGCATTGTTTGCATCATATATGCATGTGAACATATGTACATACATGTATGTACCTGTATATAAATATGAAGTTTAACATACATATTTATATACAATTACAGTTTAAAAAATTATTTTTTGACAATTTCTCCCATGTGTGTATATATTTTAATCATATTCACCTCCAATTACCCTTTTTTATCTCCCTCCACACACACAATTCTATGTATATTACATTCATACTATGATTCATGTTTGTGTGTGTGTGCATGTGCTTTGGAGCACATGTGGAGGCCAAGCAACAGCTTTCAGGAATTGGCGCTCTCTTTCCTCCTTGCAGGTCCAGGAGTGAAGCTCAGATCCTATCCCAGGCTTGGTGGTAAGACTTTATACACTGAGCTTCTGAGCCAGCCCATAATACCTACACTATAAGTATTTGCATATCTAAGGAGCATGCCATGTCAGAAACATAGAAGAGCATAGGTTAGGAAGGAGGCCCTCAGCTGGGGTTGGGCTGTGTCGGCTTGGCGCTAGAGTGCTGGCCAAACCCACCCAATGCACGATCCTGCAAAACACAACAAAAAGAGGCCTTTCAGTTGTACAAACACAAACAAAAGCGGGTTCTGTGCCCTGCCAGGCCTTCTGCTGACCAGGCCAGCAGGATGTGGAAACTTGTGAGGTTTCCATGGGCATTCCCACCCAGGACTTCACTGCTGAGTGTCTGTGTGGCCTTCCGGGTCTGCATCCTGCATTCATAAAGGACCTTGTGAGAGCAGGCATTCAGGTATTTTTAAGCTTGCTCGGAGTTTGTTCACCCTGGCAAATGTCACATTTGTTGCACTCCTAGAAGGCCTTCATTTATTTGGGTGTGATTGTGGGAAGACAATATGCTCGCTTTTTTTTTTTTAATTCTGTTTTTCAAAACCTGGGGGTGGGGCACCCTTACAGGCACAATTTCCTTCATTTCAGCTGTTCCTGAAATCAGAAAGGGACTTCTGAGGCTTCCCTGCTAAAGGCCACTTCCTGTGCCTTCACAGCCGGCTCCTGCGTCAGGACGCCCAGCTTCCTTGAATTCACAGGGTGGAAAAGGCTCAGCAGCCCCCAGCTGTAACAGGAGACATTCTTTTCAAAGCCTGGAATGCTGAAGCCCTCTCGGCCTGCAAACACGTCAGGACAAGCCTTTCTGGGATGCTGTCAAGTGGTTTGGGCTCCGAGTTCTGCATTCCGTCCCTTTGAGGTTGTTTTCTGCTGGCTCACAGCCTCTGGATGATTTTCATGTGGTGGGCGGGAAGGCCACCCTTCTTGTTCCAAGAAAGAAAAAACCGCTCTCTGCAGTGTCCATATTTTTGCAAAGAGCAGGGAATGTTGAACTTTGTTTTTGTTTTGTTTTTTTTTAACTTTTTGATTTTGTGTGTGTGTGTGTGTGTGTGCAGGTGCCTGCTGAGAGACCCCCAGAGCTGGATGTTCAGGCTTTTGTGAGCCAGTGACATGGAGACATCAGATATGGGAGCTAAGAACCTCACTCAGATCCCATGAAAGAGCCACAAGCTCTCAACTTCTAGGCCATCTTGTCAACCACCGCCTGCTTTGGTCTCATGTAGCCCAGACCAGCCTTGAACTCAGAGTGCAGTTAAGGATGACTTTGAACTCCTGGTTCTCCTGCTTCCATCTCTCAAGTGCTGGGTTACAGGCGCGTGTTACTACATCAGGGTTTGGTTGGTTGGTTTTTGGCACTGCAAACAGGTGGAACCCTTGTTGGGCAAATGCTCTCCCAGACTGTGTGCTAGCTCGAGCCCTCGCTGGGGATGTGGTGGTCAGTGTGTGAGCTTTGCAGCAGTTCTGAGCAAGACGATGGCTGCAGGAGGGAAAGGGAAGAACAGAGGGAAGGGTGGGGGTGCAGAAAAGGAAAGAAGGAAGGGATACCACGTGCCCCTCAGGACAGGGACACAACCAAGGTACAGGCCCTTTCCCCCAACCTCACAGAGCCCTTCAGATTCTTGAGGCCCTGATTCACTGGCTGGAGAACTAACCAGTGTAGCCCAGACCTGCCTAAATTAAACACCAGCGCTCTGCCCTTCCACCCCCACTCCTGTGACTGCAAAGAGTTCATTTCAGAGGCGCCACTATCTGCAAGACCCAAACAAAGGTAGTTAACTCTAAGCCCTGCCCTCATTTCATGATTACACAGCAGGCAGGCGCAGGGCTGCAGGCAGGCGCAGGGCTGCAGGCAGGCGCAGGGCTGCAGGCAGGCGCAGGGCTGCAGCGCGCCCACAGAGGATGCTCAGCCCACGCACCGGCTCCTGTGGTGGCCGAAGAGGAAAGTCTTGTCATCATCTTTCATTTTCATTCGGATGGGGTTCGATAGGTACCCCAGGCTAGCCCTGAACCCACCATGTAGCTTAAACTGGCCTCAAACTTGCAGTAATCCTCCTGCCTCAGCCTCTGGAGTGCTGGTATTACAAGCATGCACCTCCATGCCAACTGAAAATTCTTGTCTCATAGTTTGTTTTATTGGTAGATTTTCCAGAGATTAAAACAACCAGAAGCTAGTCTGAATGAAGGACAACAGGGCTGAGGGCCAGATACAAGTTTCCTTTGAAGTGTTCCATTTTGCAGATTAAGAATACAATTTGTTAATCTTTTTATCACAGTACATAAATTGTGATATTTTAGTGTAAGCCAAAACAGCCAGCATACGGACGAAAGGCCACGCGCATCCTCAAAGCTTTCGTAGGTTGTATAATTTAAATAATTCCATGATGCCGTGTCAACACCAAGAACAGTCACCCTCCAGTGAGAAAGTCGCCTGCCACCCCACGCTGCTGCTGGTGTTATCGGAAACATCGGCAAAGACTACGCTCAACGGAACCAACAGCAATACGACCTGCCAGCATTGCTCAGTGGGCAACCCACCAGAGACCGAGTATCTCCTCCAGCTGAGAGGTGCCCGGCGCAGGGCTCAAGGCTTTGTAGAAATGCTGTGATTATCTTCTTCCTTAAACATTCAGTGAAGCCAGCAAACCAGAGAGAAAGCAGAAATCGGTTGGTTTCCCCACACTGTGGCTTTTTGTTTGTCTGCTTTGGAAAACGCTCTCTTGATCCAGATGGCACATTTTCGTGGCTAGCCTCAGTCATGACTAGGCTCTCCCAATGACAACTGTCAACATTTTGAATTTTCTGCTAAGAGTCTGAAAGGCCTTGAGACTGATTTTTGTGGCTGTGGGCACTAATGTTGCCTTTGGAGACTGTAATGTGACAGTCTTGAGGAAGGATTGAGCACGCAGGAGTGCAAACAGGGGCTGGGAAGGAGGCAGCTGAGAAACGGAGGGGCCATGCATGGGGTCTCAGCATTTAGAGCCATGGCCAGGACTGGTCACACATAGAGCTGGCAAGGTAGATCAGTGGCTAAGGGGCATGAGGGCCTCAGTTCCATCCCCAGAGTCCTTGTGAAAACTGGTAGGGTGGCCTGCACTGGCACCCCAGTGTTGAGACAGAGAGAGGCTGACACCTGGGGCTCCCTGCCATCCACACCTAACCTACTTGGCAAGTTTCAAGCTGTTTAAAGATCCTGTCTCAGGAACAAAATGGCCAACCCAAAGCTGATCTCTCACTCCACGTACATGTGTGCTCACGTGCACGCACGCACACACACACACACACACACACACCTCTGCATGTATTCATGCACACACACATATACACACACACATGACATGTGGAAATGGGCTTGATTTCTTTTGCTAATCAAATATAGTCAATAACGTGGGAGCTTTTGTAGATCAGACCAAGGTCTTCTGGAAAGCTCCAAGGACCCTTTGCTGCAGAAGCTGGCCCCTGTCTCCTGGTTTTTAAAGGCTTAGCACAATCCGAAACCAAAGCAGACCCACATCTGACCCCAGAGAGCAAATTTTGTTAGTGAGCAAGAAGAATAAACCTCACTTGAGGCTGGCAGTCCTGGTCATGGTCTGGAAGACAGATCAAAAGACAGCAGTGTGCCCAGAGCTCGGAGCAGACACAAGATCAGCAGCAGGAAGCCAGGCTCACAGCTGACCACCAAATAAGCCACAGCCACGCCACGAGTCGGGCACGCACTGAGGTTGTGAGCTTTCTTGTATTTGGTGGACGAAGTTTAAACAGCAGTAGTGTAATCGCAGTAGTCACAGTAGCATGAATTAAAAACGCATGCTGGTGGTACAACAATTTCTCTGTGGATGCTTCACAAATTTAAATATGTTCCTGTTTGTTTTCTGATGCACGAGGAAAGTACACTGAGTCACACCCCACAACCAGAAACCTGCATCTGCCTAGGTCCAAGACTCCTGCTAACACTGCCAGAGCTCACAGAAAAGCCCCCAGACAACCTTTGGCAAAATAACTGGGAATATTCCAACAAGCTGAAGATTGGTAGAAAACATGGCGGCAGAGGCCGAAAGACTGTGAGTCTTACAAAAAATGTCCAGAGCTCAGGCAGAGTCCATCCAGTTCCTGCCAGACATGATGGGAGCGCTGGCTTCTCAGCCCCCTTGGGCATAGTGAACATCCTCCTTGCCAGAGGATGGTGTGGGCACAGAGCAGCAGGAGGTGTGGGCACAGAGCAGCAGGGGGTGTGGGCACAGAGCAGCATTTCACACAGTCCAAGACTGGAGCCTGCAGCCGCCCTCCCCACCGTTCGGATGGTGAGGGAATCCATCACTCTTGGAATCAAAGAGACGACAGACCACTGTGTCCCCCAAAGTGGAAAGCAAACACTCAGGTTTTGAACATCACCACAGACAGACAGGACATTTTTGTATACATCACTGGAAAATGAATGTGGCGAGTCCTATGCGTGGACTCAGGTATGTGTGCACATCTGTGCACACTCGTGTCTAAGGAAGACAGGGGGAGGGGGCTGGTGTCCTGTTCTGTCACTTTCTTCCTCATCCTCTGGAGTTAGTCTCTAACTGAAGCTGGAGCTCAGCTGCCAGACAGACAGCCCCATCCATCCTCCTGCTTCTGCTCCACACAGCCTGGATTATGGCTACAGCACGCCCTGATTTCTATGTAAGTTCTGGGGGTTCAAACGGAGACCCTCCTGCTTGTGTAGCAAGCACTCTTACTCTCCAAGACATTTCCCCAGGGCCCAGCTGATGTGAGCAGAACTAAAGCTGCAGAACTAAAGCCTGTCCCACACAGGTCCCACACAAAGGTGACATCTCCAGGGAAACACAATTTCCACCAGAATCTCTCTGCCAAGGTCACTTCCAAGAAGGGGATGCCTACCCTTTTCCCTTCTTAATTCTTCATAACTGCTCCTGCGGCAAAGGACTGTTTGGATCTGTTAGTGAGAAAACATATAATTGACTTCCACAATATTCTCTCAGGAAGGATCTCTTCTTGGGGAAAGACATAATCTGGCAGTGGCCACTCAGCCTTTCAAATGAATACCTCATACGTCTGACATTTCCCTTGGGATTAACAAAACAGTAAACAGATAGTGTGTGTGTGTGTGTGTGTGTGTGTGTGTGTGTGTGTGCGCGTACATGGTGCACGTGAAACAATGTCAGGTGTAATTCCTTGGTTGCCATCTCCCTTAAAGCCACCTTCTCTCTGAGGCAGACTTTCTCAGTAGCCTGGGGCTCAGCACGCAATCTATGTAAGCTGGCTGGTGAGCCCTGGGGAGCCATCTGGGCATCCTTGGTGCTGTCATTACAAGTACTCACCACCACTCCTGGCGTTTTCCATACAGGCTCTGGGGGTTGAACGTAGGCCTGTGGGCTTGTCTGGGAGAACTTCATCCCTCTGGCCCTCTAAACACCACAGTATCATAGAGCAGCTGCTGCCGACCCTGCTCTCTAGCAGACAGTCCTTTCTCTTTCGGTGTCCCCTACGGAGGTTTTGCCACCATTTTCTGAAGCTGTGGCAGCAGCCGACAGAAGAGCTGTCACCCATTACTACCACAGCCGCCCCTCCAGCCTTGTCTCGGTGGGGCACAGGAGTTTCCACAGTGTACGCACTCACTACCAGGGAGGAGGCCTGTTGACCCACTGTGCGTGCCTCAGGCTGAGAGTCAAGAGGAAACAGGGTGTCCCAGCTCTTGTCCCTCTCAGGATGGAGGCTTCCCTCTCAGGATGGAGGCTTCCCTCTCAGGCTTTATTCTCCCCCTACACTCTCAGGCTGGGCCAAAGCAGGCAGTTCTAGGACCAACCAGCTCTCCTGTAGCTCCTGGCCAGACTTCAGGATCCTCAGCCCTCCATGCCCTCTGCTCCACGGAGGAATTTAACACAAAGGGGCCTGATGGGCACACCATCCCCAGGAGACTGCCCCACCCGCCACTCTAGACATTCTCGACTCTTTTTTTCTCTGTTGGAAGGTCTTTTTTTCTTTTCTTTCTCTTTTTCTTTCCCCTCCCTTCCTTCTTTTCTTCTCTTCTTCCTTCCTTTCTTCCTTCCTTCCTTCCTTCCTTCCTCCCTCTCTTCCTTCTTTTTGAAATAGGACTTGGCTATGAGGCACACACTGGCTCTGAACTCTTGACCCTCCTGCCTCGGCCTCCTAAGGGCTTGGATCACAGGCACACACTACCACCTCCAGTGTGCACTGAGTCCTAAAGGTCAAGCCTGTGGCCACAGAACACCTTTCCCTCTGCATTCTCATTCCGTGTTGACTCCTAGCCTCCCCATCACCTACAAACCAGCCACTTTTAATTGAATGTTCCGTGAAGTTGCTTTCTTATGTATGGGCTCAGAATCCACACAGGGGAAGGAGAGAACCAGGTTGTCCTCTGACTTCCAGATGTGTACTGTGACAAACACATGTGCACAGATTCATGAATAAACAAATAAATGTAAAATTTTTAAATGTAGATTCGCAGACGTGTTAGAAGTTATGCCAAAGTCCTGCATGACCTTTCCCCAGTTTCCTTGGGGGTAACAACCTAGAACACTGTTGTGCCATATCATAGCTGGGATACTGCCTAGACTAAATGAACATATGAGCATCACAGCATCATCACAGCATCACAACATCACATCACAACATCACAACATAACAGCATCACAGCATCACAACATCACATCACAACATCACATCACAACATCACATCACAGCATCACAACATCACATTACAACATCAGAACATCACAACATCACAGCATCACAGCATCACATCACAGCATCACATCACAGCATCACAGCATCACATCACAACATCACAGCATCATAACATCACAACATCACAACATCACAGCATCACAGCATCACATCACAACATCACATCAGAACATCACAACATAACATCACATCACAACATCCCAGCATCACAACATCACAACATAACATCACATCACAACATCACAGCATCACAGCATCACATCACAACATCACAGCATCACAACATCACAACATAACATCACATCACAACATCACAGCATCACAACATCACATCACAACATCACAGCATCACAACATCACAACATCACAGCATCACAACATCACATCACAGCATCACGTCACAACATCACAGCATTGTCAGCTTCTCAGCTACCCTTCTGTGGCCTCCCACAGCCCGATTGTCCCCTTCCTTGCTCCAGCCCCCTCTCTTCACCCTTGGCACCTGGGAATCTGTCGTGTGTATAATTTTATGTAGTATGCCAACTTTGCCGACCTGCTCTTTCATCTCACCAAGGCTGCCATGTTCCTAGCCTGTGCGTCCTTTGCTCAGGTGGACCCTGTGGTGCAGTGGTGTGGTGGCCGGCTGGCCCTTTCACACGCAGGGTGTCTGTGTGGTTTATGTTTATAGCTCCTGACTATTACAGACAAGGCTCTCTGGACATGTGCAGCCACGTGCTTTTACAAATATTTCACAGCCTTTTTTCCCACCTGGAGCTTGTCTTTTCTGAGTGGATTTTTTTTCAGGTCAGAGGCTGGTTGATTTGGTGAGGTCACACATTTGGTCTCTCTGCCATGGTGTCAACCCGTATATCCTTTCTGCCTAGGTATCCAACATGTATCCAACATGTATCCAACATGTCTTCCTGGCATGATGAATCACGTGTTTAATCTCAGCACTCGGAGGCAGAGGCAGGCAGATCCCTGTGAGTTCCAGGCCAGCCAGTCTCAGAGCAAGTGAACAAACAAATGCTTCTCTCATGTCCACCTGCGTTTTTTAGATAAAGGTTTGAAGGATTTATGTTCAGATTTAAACTTGAGACCCACTTGTGAGTCATAATTTGACTATGGTGTGAGGTTGTGGTTGGTGGTTCCGTTTTTGTTTTGTTTTTCTTGCTGCTGCTCCATTTTTGTTTTGTTGTTGTTCTGCCCTTGCTAAACCATGGTGGGAAGAGACTCTCCATCTCACTCCTTTGCTTTGGACTCACCTTTGTCCATCAAGCGCGTGCTCGCGTGGCCTCTGATCCTCACTCTCTTTCTCTTCTATCACACCATCGCCATCAAGATAGCTGCATGGTACCGGCTAAGTCGGCTTCTCACACTGTAGTCTTTCTCCTTGTTTTTAACTAGTTTAGGCCTTGTGCTACCCATGTGAAGCCAAAGATACATTTGTCTGCATAAAGA
Source organism: Pachyuromys duprasi (assembly GCA_028658305.1). Taxonomy (NCBI): domain Eukaryota; kingdom Metazoa; phylum Chordata; class Mammalia; order Rodentia; family Muridae; genus Pachyuromys; species Pachyuromys duprasi. The sequence goes on from CM053744.1 coordinate 60,419,408, forward strand.
AGGCCTCCCGGGATTTTTTAAAATGGAGATTGCATTAACCCGTAGAGTTAATTTAGGGAGAAGAAAAGCGATTGTTGCGCTGAGCCTTCTAGTGTATGAGCACAGTGCAATCCTCTGTTCTCTCTTACTTACTGCTTGCTTGCTTTTGTGTGTGTTTGTGCCCACTGTGTGCATGAGGGCTCTTCCCATGTGTCTGTGTGGTCAGGTGACAAGCACACAGCTCTCCTGTCTGCTTTGCTGAGTACAGGCGTCTCTGTTTCTGTGATGTTATTTAGGCCTAACTAGTTAACGAACTCCCAGCGAGTCTCCTGACTCCCCTTCCCACCTCTTGGCTGCACTGCGATGACAGATGTGTACACCACACCGGCTCTTTGCCTGGGTTTCCGGGATCAAACTCAGGCTGATCACTTGCACAGCAAACGCTTTTACTCACTGAGCTGTCTCATACCCACCCATCCCTTCTCTTGAGACAGTCTCACCATGTAGCCCTGAAAAGCCAAGAACTTACTACATAGGCCAGGCTGGCCTTGAACTCATGGCGATCCTCCTGTCTCGGTTTCCCATGTGCTGAGGTTATGGGTGTGAGCCACTATGCCCGGATCGAGTGTCTGCAGCAGTACTTTGAAATTCTCAGAGTGGAGGTTCTGAGCACATTTTATAAGTTTATGCCTGAGCATTTCACGCTCCCTGGAGTGGTCGTTGGTGGTAGTGCTCTTTAAGACTTATTTTTCCTAAGGTTTACTGCTGGTCTACAGAAGGATGACTGAGTTTTGTGTTTGTGCCTGTATCCTCCAGCCCTGCTGAATTTCGCTTCCTTGCATTCAGATTTTGTTTGAAGGCACATGAGAGTCCCTGTGTCGTCACCCATACCATCTACAGAGAGGGACAGAGCTAAACTCCAGGCATACACAGCCTTGCTCCCGTGTAAGGGAGACACGCTGAGCTGTGTTCAGCAGTAAATGTGTTAGCTGCAGGCATCCTGTTAGTTTGGATGGCAGTATGAGTGAGCTCTGCACAAATGAGCATTGGATGTTCTCACACATTTTTTGTTTGACTTTGCTTCTTCAGTTTTCTCATACACTCTATTCAATTGAATAAATTTTCTAATATTGAGTTAGATTTGTATAGCAGGAATAATTTGGTTATGGTGTTGTGGTGCTGTGAATGAAAATGACCCCCATAGGCTCATAGGGAATGGTACTGCTAGGAGGTGTGACCTTCTTGGAGTAGGCGTGGCCTTATTGGAGGAAGTGTGTCACTGCGGGTGGGCTTTGAGGTTTCAGAAGCACAACCAGGCTCAGTGTTACTCTCTCTTCCTGCCGCCTGTGATCTGATGTAGAACTGTCAGCTACCTCTCCAGCACTGTCTGTCTGCATGCTGCCATGTTTTAGACTAAACCTCAGAACTTTAACCCAGCGCCAATTAATTGTTTTCCTTTATAAGAGTTGCCTTGGTCATGATGGTGTCTATTCACAGCAACAAAACCCTAAGACAGGTGTATATAATTCTTTTCACATTTGCTGGATTCACTTTGCTCACATTTTATTCAAAATTAGCTGGAGGAAGTTTGCCACTGGAAGCAGGCACTTGAGGGTGTATCTGGCCTTGCTGTCCTTGCCTCTGCCTACCACGAAGGGAGCAACTTTGCTTTGGTACCTTCTGTTGCTACCTCAATGCTCTGCCTCGTTCAGGCCCCTGCACTGGAGCCAGCCATGAGCAGAAACAATGGGAAATGCATCTTTTCTTCATTGTTTCTGTCAAAACTGTGACAAAAAAAGTCTCGCTCACAGCGACCGATGGCTGCCCAGATAATACAGTCTGAAGGAGCCAGATCCTCCACAATGACCATTCATGATGTGGGGACACTCATCTCTCAGCATGAAGAAACCCTCCACGAAGAAAGCCTTGCTGGGTGGGCCAAGCTCTGCATGCTTCTGCTGAAACCTCCTCTTTTGTGCTCTGACATCTTGAGGTTAGTAGCAATCTGTGTCAAGATGTCCTGTGCAGCAAGTTACCCAGCTCAGGGCACGGGGAATGAAGAAATGAAAGACACGGTAGAGACAAACTGGCACTGTGTGGGCTGTGCATGAGCAGCCTGGGGGTGGGCTGTGCACGAGCAGCCTGGGGGACTCAGCCTGTGCACTCTCCCTTCCGTATGGAGTGTCTCAGTAATGTCATCCTGGAGAAGGAGGCTGCTCTGGCTATTTCTCCACACACTCGGCTAGGGGCAGGCCTGCCCTTCCCATGGGCCTGAGGTATCCTCAACATGACCATGTCAACAATATACATCCACTGAGCATTTCACCTGCTGCCCACAGTTGTGGCTCCTTTCCCGGCATGTATTCATCAGGCAGAAAATACTCCCAAAGCAAATCACTAAAATGCAAGCCAGGCATGAGATGATTTGTGTCTAAATGAAAACTTGTCTGGGCAGGCCGTTCAGATTCAACCAAGGGCAGCATGGCAGTTAAAGTTAATCGTCAACCAGACACAACCTAGAACCACCTGAGAAGAGAATCTTAATGAGAGATTGTCTACACTGGTTGGCCTGTGGGCATGTCTTTGAGGAATTGTCTTAATTAAGTTAATTGATGTTGGAAGACTCAGCCCACTGTGGGTAGCTCCACTCCATGGGCCCAGGGGTTGAAGGGTCCTGGGGGCAGTCCCGAACTGTGTAAGAGCAGAAAAAAAAACTAGCTGAGCACAAGCAAGCAAGGAAGCATGTATGCATGTGTTCAACTCCTTGTTCTTGACTGGATGTGAATGTCTGGCTGCCTGACGTTCTTCCCATGACGTTGCCTACAATTATGTACTGGAAATTGAAATTAAATTTCAGTTCTAGGTTCATCTTCAAGGTTACTCTTTTGTCAGAGTACTTAATCAAAGCAACAGAAACAAAGAAAGAGGAAAAAAACCCAAGGTCTCTAAGACAGTGGATCCTGCTGCAGAGGAGGAATGCAGGGCCCAGACTGTGAAGAGAATGGCATTAGGATGAAGGATAATGTGCTACAGTCAAGATTAAAGAAAGGGGCACACAGAGGATGTCACTTCTTTCATGGTGCTCTGCAGGCCACCCTTTAATCTTCTTTTGAAAATACAACTGTGTTCTTTCAGCCCCCAGTGGCTCCCTTTCTACTGTGCACTTGAATGTAGCCGTGTGAACTTGCAGTGAGCTAGCAGAAGGAGGTCACTATTTCTTTTGAGAAAAGGCCTGGAGAGATCGCACCCTGTGGGTAGGTGTGTTGGTTTGAATGAGAACGGCCTCCACAGAGTTGTAGATTTAAACGCTTGGTCCCTGGTTGCTGGAACTACTTGGGAAGGATTAGGGGATGTGGTTTTGTTGGAGGAGGTGTGTCCCTGGAGATGCCGTTCCAGTTAGTGTGCTCTCTCTCTCGCTGTCTCTTTCTCTCTGTGTCTCTCTGCCTGTCTCTGTCTGTCTCTTTCTCTCTCTGTATCTCTGTTTCTTTATCTGTCTCCCTGTCTCTGTCTATCTCTGCCTCTCTCTCTTTCTCTGTCTCTGTCTCTCTACCTTGTAGTTATGGCTTAGATGTAAACTCTCAGCTAATACTCCGGAATCTGGAACCTTGAGCAGCAAATTAAATGCTTTCATTTCAAAGTTGCATTGGTCACAGTGTCTTACCACAGCCATAGAAAATATCCAAGACAGTGGGTGAAGCCATGTCTCCCCCCCCCCAAAGGCCTCTACAGACCTCAAACCTCACCCATGAGACCTGAGCATGGGGTCTTATTTGGATAAAAAGTTATCTAGAGGTAATTAAGGGAAGATGAGGTGACTCTGAGCCAGAATCAGTGAAGTCCAGCATGACCGGTGCCTTTATGATATGGTAATGGAGACAGATTGGAGAGACACATTTACAAACCAAAAGGCATCAAGGATTCATGAAAACCCAAAAGCTAAGAAAAAGGTCACAGATGGCCAGTCAAGCCTTCAGAGCGGGCATTGTCCTCCTAGGTCTGACCTCACACACAGCCTTCAAAACAGGGACATAAATTTTATTTTTTTCTTTAATTGGTTTATTTTATTTTATTTTATTGGTGGTGTTTTGGGAGAGGGTTTCACTATGTAGCTCTGGTTGTCCTGGAACTCACTATGTAGACCAGGCTGGCCACCAACTCACGGAGACCCACCCGCCTCTGCCTCTTGAGTGCTGACATTTAAAGGTTTGTGGCAGCAAGCCCAGCTAAATTTTTACTCCTGCCGTGCCCAGCTGTGTTTTTAAATTTATGTATTGCTTTAAGCATCCAGCATTTGGAAATGTCAGGGGAGCCACAGGAACGCCCCCCCTGAAGTAAATGCAAGCTGTCACCCCACTGCCAGCACACAAGGCTCGCAGCAGAGATACCTGAACCGACACAACGACTTGTGACACTATCTGCAGCAGATAGCGTCGATAATGCACCCACAGGCTTGGCATGGCTCCCAGAGATATGGCTGGACAGATGTGCCAGCACAGTGATGCCTTCAGACGAAGCAGCCACACCTCATTCACCATCTCTTTCTCTTTGAGAAGCGCTCAGAGAATCTCAAAGGTTTGCTTGAGTTGCCTGGGGACCTACCTCTGATGAGTGATTGACTTCACGTTTCAGGCTGCGTTGGCCACCATCTTCCCAGAAGGTGAGAGTGGCAGATGAATCTGATTATCACCAGAAAAACCTGCCCAGACATGGGGAGACACCTCCAGGAGCTTCTTTGTGGTTTCCTTTGGTCCAGACGAGAGCCACTGCAATAGGCTCTTCTTTTTCTCTTGTCTTTTGACAGGGTCTCGTGAGCCCAGGCTAGACCAGAACTGTCTGGTAGCTGAGGATGGCTCTGAATTCCCAAGTCTCCATCTCTTCTTGAGTGCTGGGTCTGTGGAGGTTCAGTGCCACACTTGGTTTCTGTGGGGTGGGGGTCAAAGCCAAGGCTTTGTGCATGCTAGGTACCTAATCACCTGGGATGCCTCTCCAGCCCTCGGGAACAGGCTCACGAAAACCCAAGATCCTGCTGCTGTGCGAGCAGCCACTAGATATGACTTGAGTTGCTTGTAATCACGGCACCCTACAGACCTGCTAAAACAACAATCCTAATATCAGGTTATCATCACATATGACTGAACACTATTGAGAATGGTTGTTATTGGCTTGTTTTTATTTATTTTATTCAACAACTGCTTCCCTGGCTAACGTAGCTCTTGATGTTCCTGAGATGTGCTAGGAGGCTGGAAAGAGCAGTGAAGAGAGCAGGTGGCCTGGGGATTTTCAGATTCCCTTCTGAGTGGAAGGGCCCACTGTCATGTGCTGGAACTTGCTGATGTTGCCTCTGGTTGCAGTGAGTGCAGCCTTGGAGGCAGCTCCTTGCAAACAGGCCTGGCTCTGCCAAGCTGTGTCAGGATGTGCTGGACGCCTGGAGGACAGCCCTGGGTGTGTGCCGGACGCGTGGAGGACAGTCCTGGGTGTAGGTGGAGCGGTGCACATGGGAACACTCAGATTAGCACGGTGACTCCGAGCTATGTAAAGCGGTGACCAAGTGTCCCCTGGTCTAGACTGAAGGAAAAGAGGTAAAAGGGCTGGCATCAAGCTAATGTGCTAACCAGTGATGGCCTGTAGACGTCACACCCTGAGGGCTTACAGAACTCTAAAAACTGTCTAACAGTGTGTAAAAGAGTGAGTTAGTGATAACATTCTCTCAGCCTGGTAAGCCTACTTCTTAGATAATGTCTAAGAAAAATGGCCTGAAGTATGGGGTGTAGTTTATGAATGAATGTGTTCTGGGAAGGGCTCTTTACAATTCAGGAAAAGCTAAAAACAAACACAATGTACAAAAATAAAGAAACAGTAAAATAATGAGAGCCCAGCCCCTGAGGAGATGCTGTGGAGATGTATAGGAGAAGTGTGCTTTCAGACACAGGTGTTGAACAATTACAACAGCCAATTCATAAGAGGATGTGAAAAGCACAGACACACAACATTTAATTTTCAATATATCTGCATGTGTGTGTTTGTTTATATGTCAACATGTATGTGTACACACACATATAGCAAAATGTTAACTTATTTTTAAGTAGTAGAATTTTAAGGTTAGAGAGACAGTTATTTCTGTTTATTTATATTGTTAAATATATTTTATATAATACATACTTACATATATTATATATAATTTATATTTATATCTATAAATAGTATATCTATTTTAGACAGACCTTTCTATGTAGCTTTAGCTGGTCTGGAACTGGCTATGTAGACCAGGCTGGCCTTGAACTCACAGAGATCCCCCTGGGTCTGTCTCCCAGGTGCTGAGATTAAAGGCTCACACCACACTAGAAAAGTGAATATTTTGAATGTTATGGTATCATGCATTTTATTGTGCCAAGCATCAGACATGCCAAGTAATGGCAGATATTTCTCCCTAACTCAGAAATGTGACCTCCATATGTGGGCTCTGTGTGCTGTCATGGAAGGCCAGCAGGAGCCCTGTGTTCCTAGTGTCAATGGCTCAGTCAGTAAGCAAGTCTTCCTGGGTACCTATGTTGTCATGAAGTGTCTACTGCATACCACTGTCAATTGCTGTTAGAAGCTGGACTCAGTTGCCTCAGTGTGGTCAGGAAGTTGAACATGACACTGCAGCCCAGTGCCAGTAGTTTTTATACGAATCCTAACAGACAGTGTTCCCAAAAGGAACGTCCAACCTAAAGCTACAAGCCATGCAAGGTCACGGCTGACATGGATGCAGGGATACAGGGGTGAAGGGATGCAGGGATGCAGGTGTACAGGGGTACAGGGATGCAGGGATGCATGATGGAGGAAAGCAGAGGTACAGGGATGCAGGGATGCATGATGGAGGGATGCAGGGGTACAGGGATGCAGGGATGCAAAGATGCAGGATGCAAGCCAACACAAAACCTAAGTTTCTTGAAGCGTGATGGCTGGGGAGGCGGCTCAGAGGTGAGAGCGCGTGACCTGCGAGCCTGGACACCTGAGTGTGACTCCACAGTGCCTGAGCGAAAAGCTGCACATGGTTGTGTGTTCTTGAAAGCCTGGCACTGCAGGGCGAGGATGGGTGGACTCTGAGAAAGCACTGGCGGGCCAGCCCAGCAGAATGGAGGAGTTCTGGGTTCAGTTAAGGAGCCCTGTCTGAAGGCAACACCAGGAGTGACAGAGGAAGAGGCCCAGGCTCCTGCTCTGGCCTTCACACATGCACTTCTCTAGCTGCACACATCTATACACACAATCATGTTTCTACCTCTATTGCACACACTAAGTATGAACTCAGTCGATAATAATGGCAAAGGGTTGGATGGTCCTGGACAGTGTGTGTGTGTGTGTGTGTGTGTGTGTGTGTGTGTGTGTGTGTGTGTGTATGTGGGCGTGCATGCGTGTGCTCGCTCGCATGTGAGTACACGTGTACATGTGGACAAGCACATCACACACACATCCTTCGTGAGAAGAAGGTGGCAGACAACAGCTCAGGCTTCTAACAATCAGAATGACCCTACATGTCTTGCATGTCATCTGGGGAGCCAACTTAGATTTTTCTTTAGTGAATCAATGCTTGAAGGGACGTTGGACAACAGGCAGTGTCAGGGGTCTGTTTGTGTGCTGTGTAAAGTAATGGTAAAGGAGACTGAAATCTTGTTTGTGCTCTATGGGCCTGCACTCCCCGCCCCCTCTGGCATCATCCCTTGCACTCTTTTCAGTGGCTTTTCCTTGCTTTCTTCTCTCAAGTCTACAATCCCTTTAACCATAGCTCAGCTGTTCACACACCTGACAAGCACGAGGCAGTTCTTAAAGCGCATGAGCACATTCTGAGATGGGGTACGTCCAGACCCCACGCTCTCCTGTCACAGACTAGCACAGGAATCTGGTGTTGCAGCTTCCCGAGGACATTCTGGGGCTGGGCTTAGACACTTCAGAGACGGCTCTCCTCTCCTCCCTTGGTCTCTTGCTCACTCTCCCTTACTCACGTTCATGTCTTTGTGTGCATGTGTGTGTGTGTGTGTGTGTGTATGTGTATGTGCGCGAGCGCACATGAGTCAGATCCCCTGAACCTGGAGTTACAGGCAGCTGTGAACCCTCTGATGTAGTTGTGATAACTGAACTCAGATCCTCTGCAAGAGCTCTATACACTCTTAACTGCTGAGCCATCTCTCCAGCCCCTACAGTAACAATTTCAAGAAAATATTCCTCCAGCAATAGACCTGATGACACACAGCTGTCACCCCAGCCCTCAGGAGGCAGAGGGAGAAGGAGATAAGGCCAAGGTCATCTTCAGCTATAAATGGCTATGTGAGACTCTATATCAATTTCGCATCCAGATTTGCCCTTCTGCCTATCTATCTTTCTCTCCTAAAGCCCATATTTCTGAGCTATTCTGGGAACATAAAAGGTCATGCAATGGCTTAGTCCCATGTAAATAATAATATATAAGATACTGTCAACTTCCCCGCCCATTCCTGGCCAAAGTGAGCAATCAGCTACTCAGATACTTACATTCAGAGTTTGATAGACAGGCAGACAGATAGGTGGATAGATAGATGATAGATAGATAAACGAACAGATAGATAAATGACAGATAAATGATTAAAGAGTAGATAGATGAATAGATAGATAAATGATAGATTAATAAACAGATAGGTAGATAGATAGATAGGCAGGTAGTTTTAGTGCCCTGAAGGCTTTTTTTTAATTAATTGTTCTGTGGATTGAGCTGACATGAAAGGAAACATTTAGGTCCTTCGGTGAGTTCTATGCAGGCATGGAACTGAAGATGGAAAGTCAGGAGGTTGCTATTCCTCCGCCACCAGCACCTCCCCTCATCACTGCCTCGGGTTCACTCCAGGGCTCTGGGGAGGCAGAAGCTGGGAACCAAGGCATGCTGCAGCTGGTCCCCAGGGTCTGAGGTAGCCCATCTCACACCTGTTGACATTAGCTGTCAAGCAGGGAACAATCTCTGCAGCCACCAAGCTTATCTTGTGTTAAAATTTTACCAGTGGAAATCAACAGTATTTACCCCAGCTCTCTGGCAAGTTCTGTACAAACGGGACCCATGACACTCTTTAGCTCACGTGTGGACTGCGGACTTCCTGTCACGCTTCTCTTGGCAATGTGTGCTGAAGGGAAAGCTAGAACGTCGACCAGCTTTCCGTTGATGATGAAATGGCTGAGAGGAGCAACTGACAAAGAGAAAAGGTTTTCACTGTGTGTGGCTTCAACAAGGCAATTTAAGGAAACAAGGGTGTGTTGTGGCTCAGCCCTGAATGGAGAGGAAGGCATGGTGGCTGTGGCTGGGGTGTGAGGCAGCTGGTCACAGTGTGGCGTCTGCCGTAGCAGAGAGACCTCAGTGCTGGCACTCAGCTCAGTGTTCTTCCACTGGTCCCTGGGTGGGTGCCTCGGGTCTCAGAATCCCATCACAAAAGCAGAGGTTTGCCTCTTGGATGGTTCTAGGTCCGGTCCTCTTCAAGAACACATCACCCACAACCTGCAAGTTCCCCCCATCTCCTGACTGTGCCTTCCTGGGCCTTCCTAAGTGTTCCAGACTGGCTTTGAACTCACAGTTCCCCTGTCTCCACCTCAAAGGACTTTATCATTGTTTTCAGAGGGAGGCTTTAGGCTAATGGTTTCCCTCACAGCTACTGCTGTCCACGACCCACGGCACTCAGAGGCCCACCCTGCGAAAACTGGCAACCCGCAAGAACCAAGGTAGGGATGGGAGCTCTCCTGGCTTCCTAGTGAGGTGGGCACCACCGGCCATGCCCATCCAGGCTCTGTCCCAGCAGGCCCTGGACACTGTTTTGCTTGGACAGATCAAATCTCAGCCACGTGGGCCCTGCAGGTAGCCTGAGGCCTCTATAGAAACTAGCCTCAGCCACCCCAATTGGAGAGCAGTTTAAGAGACCATGCTAATTAAAGGGGCTGTGGGCCCAAGACTCAAGTAGATCCAGAAGTTAACAAAGATCAGATGGGGGAGTAAGAATTTCATGTAAACAGAACTTGCCCCCACACCCTGCAGCTGAGCAGTTGTGAGGGATTTTTTTTTAATTATTATTTTTTAAGGCCCAGGATAACGTTTACCATCAGACACAGATACATGCATCTAACAGGGAAGTGTGTGCGGTGGGCTGAAGACTTCTCATTCACATAAAACCTCTATAATTTGCTGAAGAAGGTTGAATGATGCCTATGTTTTTTGCTTTAAAAAAAAGTCCCCCAAAGCCTGGCTTTCATTTAATCAAATCACTGAGCAGCAAACAGCAGCAAGACCACCCAGGCCCGGCAGCAGCTTTTCCTGCAGCCTGGCCCCCTGTCATTCTTTGAAGGCAGGGTTTCATCTTGTAATTAGGGGGTTCCTTTGTCTCTTTAATGTCGGATGGTACTCAGCCAGGGGTGTGGGGGGGGGAGGGGGAATCACCCTGTGGATCCTGCTGGCCGCCATCACCCGAGGGCCCTAAAGGGAAGGGACCACAGGAAATAGGGGTTATGCACCTGCCCTGCAGAGGCCCTGGGGATCAGGAGAGGTGCCCAGGCAGGCAACAGGTTGAGGTGTGTGTGTGTGTGCGTGTGCGTGTGCGTGTGTGTGATTTGGGGGTAGTCACCAGAGGCCATTCCTACTAAGACTCAAAAAAGCTGCCTTCAACTTTCAGCAACAAAAATTTTGCAAAAAAAAAAAAAAAAAAAAAAACAACAACAACAACAACAAAAAAAAAACCCAAAGAGCCCCAGCTTTCTATGTCCTGAGCAACAGCTCAGGGCCCCTGCCCCGGCGGCCCTCAGGCTTGAGGCTGGCGCCAGTGGGAACGCCAGGAGCCGCCGGGTCCCTTAGGTACTGTGTGGAATTTCTCAATCTAATTTTGTTTAGTTTGGGGGAACTTTTTTCTTTTAGATTTTTCATTCTAGGGGGGAAAATTCCCTGTGGTTTCTCTCCTTTTCACCCCCTGAAATCTCTACTTTTGAGAAAGACTTTCGCCATGTACCCATAAAACCAAAACATGGCAGACGTCCCTGTGTCTTGAGCCTGCTGTCTCTACTCGCCCTTTCTTCCCCCAGAGCTTGTCCTGCAGGGGATTCTTCCTGCAGAATCCGGCTGCTTGGCTGCCCTGATGAACAGGGGCACACTTGGATGTGGCCTGAGTCCTGCCCTTAGGTTTCAGGAACGCCCTTGTGTGTGGGTGAGCGTCTGGTCTCCCCTGAGGGAATTTGGGGTGTCCTGTGTCCCTCTTCCCTGAGTGCTCCTGCTGCTCCTCAGCTGTCAGTTGGGTCGGCCACCTTGCACTCATCCTTCCTTCTTCAGCCAGTGTGCTCTGAGGTTCCCTCCCATCATCGATTCATGACGTCTACTGTGACGACTTTATAAAAAGACCTTTGTGCCTTATTCTTTGCCAGTCAGACTACTGAGGACTCCAGGGAACTGGGATTTCTTGGGGAATCTGAAACAGCCAGAAGGACAAGGCTGAGGCCTGGTGCCAGCGAGAGTGCCCTGGAAAGGGATTTCACACACTTCTGACCGCGTGTCAGCCGAGCTCGAAGGAGGCCGGAACCCAGGCAGGGGCGGGTCCGGGAGGGTAAGGCCACACCTGACCAGATCTGCTGAGCTGTGCTTCCTCTTGCCCTGTATTTAATCTTGAACCTCTCGTCAGGATCCTGGCCAGCCTCCTTGTTCTTGTTGTGGCCCCTCTCTGCTGTTATTATCCCCTCTTTCTTTAACTGGGCAGGGTTACCCCGTCTAAGCTCTTAAGGCTGCCAGGATGCAGGCTGTGCCCCCAGCTACCTGAGATCACTCTCGCTGCAGTTTCACTCGCACACTGATGCCCACCTACTGTTTGTTGGTGAGCGTGCACCCCCCCCCCGCTCCTTCCTTCTTCAGTAGGGCGGTGTCAGAAGCCAGCGGCCCACCAGAACGTCTGTATAGCAGCTCTCTGCACCTCTTGAGAACCTGTCTAGGTCACAGGAGGAGCCCTCCACTCAAAGAGTGCTCATACGAGTCCCTCCCATAATTTCCCTGCAGGTGATAGGCTGGCTCCCCAGAGAGGCCAGAAGGTATAACCCCTGCTGGGGGTGGGGGGGTCCCAGGCAGATGTGAGCATAGGAGTAGACACTCCTCAGCTTCTTGCTTCCCAGCTTATAGAGCACAAACCATCACTTGATGCGGCTTCCATCGGGTGGAAGGAGAGGCTGGCGACTGTAGCATACTGAGAGGACCGGGCACCCTCAGCCACAAGGTGGCCTGGGAAATGTGTACAGTCAGGCAAGGTTGTCCCAGCCATTGACAAAGTTTCCTGCTGTCCTGAACCCTAGCTGCAAGCACCCTGGCCTGCCCTGCCCTCAAGTCTCAAGATCATGCCTGCCTCTGGTACCCAAAGAAACGTCTGGCCAGTTTATTAAATTCATCCCACGGGAAAGTGCAGCAAGACCCCGGTGTGACTCCAAGAGAGCTGAGGGACTTCTGAAATAGGTCGGGGTGTGCAGGTAAAGCCTGCGGCTGCCAGACCAGGATTTGCATTCTTTCTCTGGGACCCGGAGTACAGAGAGCAACCAGGGTCAAGGATGGGTTCCAAGCAAGCAGAGAAAACCAGCATGTATTGCAAACCCAGGGTCGGGGTCAGTATCCAGGCAAACAGACAGCCTCCGCGCAGTGGGCCTGGAGAACTGGCAAAGGCAGGCAGCTAACATTTGGAATACCACTGGGATTGAAGATCAACGTCAGGACAAACCTAGAGGGCCATGCGTCATGCAACCCGGACCATGGGTCAGAACCCAGGCAAACAGAGGCAACCAGTGTGCAAAGTGCAATCAGGACTGCAGGTCAAAGGAGCCAGAGCCACCCAGGCTTGGCGAAGAAACCAAATACCTGCACAGGGCAGGAATTCACCCCAGGGAAGCTGTTGCTTCACTCTCTAGTCCCTCAGGCTCCTGCCTTCTGACAGAGCCAAGCCAAACAGGGTTTGGGGTGGGGCCAGGCCAATCAGCCAACATCACCTTCCAGGTGTGGGTCTTGGGGCAGGACCCAAGGCTCTGCAGGCTTTGGGGCCCCTCAGCTCCCTCCTGGAAGGTGGGCAGAGTTCCCGGAGACGGCTCAGCATGCCTCCTCACTGGGGACCTCACCAGCAGGCATTCAAGAGGAAGTGGGCACTTCCACGGGTTCTGGGAAGTGAGGAAAGGCTTGGCTTCAGCCGCACCCCAGTTGACAGGGTCATGGGGGGCCCTGAGGATGGAGCTGGGATCTGTGGCCTTTGCCAGGCAGCCCATCCACACCTCGGGGAGCACACAGGGGAGGTGAGGATCAGGAGATTAAACTGGTGGGAAAGGCAAAGAGGAGCACACTGGCACTTTGTCACCTGTCTCACCGATGGGCCACGTGGGTCACCCCTGACTGTCTTGCTCTCTGCTGAGTCAGCGCTTGCTGTGACCACACCCCCAGCCTCGTGATGCAGCCATTTGGTTGGATGTTGCCTGTATTCCTTACTTTTTTGTTACAGTAACAAAATGTTGGACAAAAGCAACTTGTCAGTTCCTTCCTGTTAGGGCTGACACTGTGAGGAGTGAAGAACTGGCGGCTGGCAGCAGGGGGGGGAAGGGGGGAGAGCCAGCGCAGATGCACCACCCCAGCATCTGGCTTCACAAGTACCAGTTCTCCTTTCTGTCCCTTCAGTTTGCTGGATAGATGAGGGAGGCTTGGTATGCATTGTGTGGGAGCAGGAGGTTGGGGCAGGCTGTGAGGCGTTGCAGAACCTCCGTGAGTAAGAGTGAGTAACCCTCAGAGCTCCTCCTAGCCCGCCAGAGCGCTGACCCAGTTCTGTATCAGCTGAAGGCGGAGCTGTGCCTGGTGCAGCCACGAACCACCCAGATCTGCATACAATGGGCCACGGCAAGCCCAGAGACCAGACGTCTTCCCAAGGCTCCCACCCCTGCGCCCCAGTGCAGAGCCAAGCAGAGGCGAGCAGGGCCGGGAGGGGCCTCAGCCACCCACTCCCGTTCTGTCCTCAGGCTTCCAAACACGACTGATGACACCGGGCCTCCACCAGTGAACAGAACCAAGAAGTAGGATCCTGGGTCGCTTCCCCCATCCCCGCTGCGTCTCCTGAAGACAAGGGGGACCTGCTCTTTCCTCAGAAGGAAAGGAGGACAGAAGGCTGTGAGGCCCTTGTGAGCGACAAGACTGCAAAAGAAAATGGAGACTCTGGAGGGCCCCCACCCTCCCAACCCCCTCCCGAGTCAGCAAGTACTGTGCTGGTTAGAAACTCTTCTGTGGAACTGCCTGCTGGCTGTGCAGAGAACTCCAGTGCTGTGGGCCACCGTCAGGGTCGCCGCTAGGCCAGAGTAGAACCGTTTCTTTGCTCTGTCATCAGTGACATCACTGGACTGAACCCAACTTTGCTCATGTCTGCCCAGGAGAAGTTTCAGGGAAGTTTACTCTAGATTCATATCTTTTTTTTTTTTTTTTTTTGGACAGGGTTTTTCTGTGTAGCCCTGGCTTTCCTGGACTCACTCTATAGACCGGGCTGGCCTTGAACTCAGAGATCGGCCTGTCTTCCTCCCCCCCCCCCCCGCTTCCCCCCAACCCCGCCCAGTGCTGGGATTAAAGGCATATACCAGCACTGCTTGGCCTACTCAAGATTTTTGCTTTCTGAAAGGAGCCAGAGCCCCAGGAAGCACAAAATAGATCTACAAGAAGTCGCGCTGTCTCCATCCCAAACCCAGGAAAATGAAACACAAAAGGTATTCAAAGCCCCTACTGCTGAAGCCATTCATTCAGGCAGGAATCTTCCACATCTTTCTAAGCCAGCGAAAGGTATAGTCTGAGGACCTCAGATAATGTCTGATTAACTAATGGAAGGCAGATCTGGGGGAAAACAGTGTTCATTTTTGAATTCCAAGCTGTGCTCTGCCTGGGACAGCACTCAGAGCAGGCTATCAGGGTTTACTGACAAGAAGGAAAACAAGAAGACTGTCTCGTGGATGTCAGCAGTGGGTGTCCAGCCATCTCACCGCCCTGGGAGGCTGAGGGCCAGGGGGCTGTTTCATGGACACGGTGTTGCCCAGAAGGACCTGCCCGTCTTCCAGCGATCGGCAGATGGGCCTCTGCACTGTCTGCCTGTATCCTGGTGTGAAGTCAGAGCAGGGCTGGGAGACAGAACTCTCCGCTTTGGTGTGGAACCCTTCCTTCCTGCATGTGAGCTTTGGGAAGGAAATGAATCAATGGCTTGGTAACCAAAGCCTCTGAGCCCAGGCTCACCGTCTCCACACCAGCAGGTGACTCTGCCAGCTGGGGCATCTTACACAGCCAGCGGCATAGGGTACCAACCTCAGGGCAGCCAGCCAAGGGGATGGGCACACAGGGCAAGCCAGAAACAGTGGAAGATCCTCAGGGACGCTGACAGGGCACTGTGAGGAGAGGATTGGCCTGGAAGGACAACTGTGGGGATATTGGGAAGTGGGGGGTGGGGTGTTGAGGGGCACGACGGAGCAAGGGGTCCTCAGGCATAGAGAGCAGCTACTTGGGTTGGGAAAAGTGAGCTTGAAAGGAAGCCTGAAGCCAGCCTCTGAGTTTGCTGGGAGTCAGGTGAGAGTCAGGCTGTAGTCAAAGAGTCTCTCTCAAGCACCTGCTGAGTCAGTTAGAAGGTACTCGGAACAGCCATGTCCTCACAAGCTTTAATTGTCACCTTGACAAAGTCACCTGAGAGGAAAACTCCCACTGAGGAGCCCCCTGGCTCATACTGTTCCATGGGATGTCTGTGGGGATTATCGTGGGTTATTATTAATCAGTGCAGGGGGCCCCAGCCCACTGCCGGAAGCACCATTCCTAGACAGGTGGCTGGTCGTGGGCTGTGTAATAAAAGGAGCGAGTAATCCAAAGATTGAAGGTGCAAGCATCCTCCAAGTTTCCTGCCTTCAGGCTACTGCCTTGAGTTTTTGCCCTGACTTCCGACCATGGAGAGCTGGGACCTGAGAAATGTGAGATGAAGCAACCCTTCTCCTTCAAGCTGCTGTTTGTCAGGCTGTGTCAGGAGGCTGGAGCACCCCACATGCAGGGCTGGCAGCACTGTAGCTGTGGCATGCCCTGGGAAGGTCCTGACTGACCGGAGCGGTCTCTCAGCCCTCACCTTACTTCTCAGCCTGGTCTTTTACTGAACCCGGGTCTCACCGATTCCAGCAGGCTGGCAGTCCAGGGGCCCTCTGGGTGCCCTGGGCATCACTTCAGCACCAGCAAACAAGAACCCAGAATCGATCAGGCCAGCGCTGGGCAGAGGGAAGGTTTGTGACTCAGGCTCCTCAAGGCCCGGGCTACTGGCCATGTCAAAGTGGCAGAGGCGAAGATGAGAGCAAGCCAGATTGGGCACAGTTCCCCGCCCTTCCTGGCCACAGAGCTTCAGAAGGAAGAGGACGGGAGTCCGGGGTACACACACGCCCTGGCCACCCAGGGAAGGAGGGCGCTTGTTACTGTCAGGAGCCCAGGAAACATGCACACCCTTCCTAAGCTTGATGGCGTTAACAAGGAGGGCAGACAACTGCCCTTTCCTTCTCATCCCTCTCTCCTCCCTCCCTTACCCGCTCAGTAAGAACTCCAAAGGAATCTTTGTTCAGTGCTCGCTGGACAGGCCTCCTTTGTCCCACACTGTTTCCATGAGCACGTATTCCTCCTGGTGCCCCAGGAGGCAGATGCCCTCAGCGTGCACAGACCGATGCCATCACCAGGCCGTGGAACAGAACCACAGCTCGGCAGCCACAGGTGCTAGTTCCTGGCCAGCTGGCCTACTTCTCTCCCACTCTGGACTTGACGGTTTCCCCGTGATAACACAGCTGAGGCAGGCTTTTTGTGCGGAGATTGTCCCCAGCGTTCATGGCTCTTCGGCCCGGAGCGCGCACTGGAGGACCCTGAGGGGGACAGTGTGTCCCTGGCCTGTAAGGGGCACACCCGCACAACGAAGCGCTGCTGCTCAAGCATGACAGCCCGGCTCAATCCTTCAAACCCAAGCAATGCAGGCACGCGTGTCCCAGCCCAGCCTGGGGTGGGGGGAGAGTAGAGACAGGCAGAGCCGGCGTTCCCTGGCAGCCAGCAAGCTCTGAACCACCGAGACACCCTGTCCCCAAACCCAGAAAGGTGTAATGTGCTAACGTGTCTG
Source organism: Pachyuromys duprasi (assembly GCA_028658305.1). Taxonomy (NCBI): domain Eukaryota; kingdom Metazoa; phylum Chordata; class Mammalia; order Rodentia; family Muridae; genus Pachyuromys; species Pachyuromys duprasi. Next base: position 60,436,522 of record CM053744.1, read on the forward strand.
GGGGATAATGTCCAAGTTGTCCTCTTGCCTCACACGCGTGTACACATTCACACCCACATGCACACACATACCACACACACACACCTGTCAGCAGCGGAGGAGGTGGGAGAGCTCCAGGGAAGGAGGGCCCGGGACTGGCAGGGGGCCTCCTGCTGACTCCAGCTCTGTCCAGCAGGCAGCCCCAGCGCCGCCCCCCAGCCACGCCCGAAGGCCAGGGCCCTGACATGATGAGCTGCATCACGCTAAAAATGCCGAGGTCCCACCTCGTGTACAGTAGCTCCTACTCCCCGAAGCCAACCATGGCACAAACCCTCCGTGACAAGCCGAGGAGTACAGGCGACTCATCACTCCCTGGCAAGCTCTGCCTTCAGCCCTGCAGGTGACAGGTTTTGTTGGTGTTTGTTTGGGTTTTAAATATATAATTTAGTTGTTTTAAATGATTTTATTATTTTATGTGCATTGGAGTTGTATCTGTGGGGGTGTCAGATCCCCTGGATCTGGAGTCACAGAAAGTTGTGAGCTGCCATGTGGGTGCTGGAAACTGAGCCCCGGTCCTCTGACAGAGTAGCCAGTGCCCTTAACCAGTGAGCCACCTCTCCGTTCAGTTTGTTTTGGTTTATGAGGCAGGGTCTCTCACTGAGCGTGGAAATCACCGATTTGGCCAGTGAGCCCCGGGGAGCCTGTAAGTGGCCTCAGACCAGCTGTTAAGCTGACGGTGGTCCTGAATTTCCTTCCGGAGCAGCATGGATGGAGAGCAGCCATCAGAGCACAACCAGACCTGCCTGCACCTGGATCCTGGGTTCTCTAGCCTCTGGAAGTGCGACAAGTCACTTCTGTTCTTTATAACTGAGCCAGTCTCAAGCATTGTGTTACAGCATGAAGAATAAGATGCATGTGAGCACACACACACACACAGAAAGACAGAGATATTATCTTCAACCCATTTTTCTTTTTCCCAATTGGTTATCAGTTCAGTAACATCCCTGTGTTCCCCTTCCGAGTTTCAAGGACTACATATGAGCTGATATGTAGCCACCTCTCATACTGTGTTACATGCTTGCACACACACACACACACACTAATAAAGGCCACGTGCTGCTTTTCCTTGGAATGAAAGCTGTGTTTACACTGAGGTTGCTACCCAGCTATTTGTTGTGCCCACCTCGCCAGCAAGGAAGACACTACAACAGGATTCTTCTGAAGCACACTTTATTGGGGATACATCATGCTGTTTGGCTGCGCAGCTAGCGGCAAAAGGTTGAAGACCCCGAGCTCCGGACTGACGCTGCTTAAGACAGCGTGTACTTCCATGATTGGTCCGTGTCTCAAACCCTCATTAGCATAACCCCTGGCAGGCTATGCACATGCGCACACGAGTTGTTTACCACTGCTGTGTCCACAAAGAACCAGGAAACCTGGCAACTGCCGGCTCCTGACATCTCCCCCTTTTTTATTAAGATGCAAGAGAAACTTCAGGTACCGATCAAGCCTTACCTTCTACAGTTCGGCGATCGAGGTACCATTTTTTAGAGAGTAGGGAATCACCTTGTCTCGTGCAATGAGGCAAGACTCTGAGACGTGCAAAGGCTGATATCCCAGGGCAAGTCCATGCCTTTTCTGGTGCAATGGGACAAACCCTCAGAGTGCAAAGGCCATGGATAAAGGAAAATATGCATTGAAAGACTGATAGGGAGAGATTGGTTCATGTGGTAACACGGTGGGATACATTAATCTTTCAATGCAGCCAGCCATATGCTCGGTGATTGCCCTAATTCAATAGCTGCCAAAGTTTGTACAACCATAGCATTATCGTGCGCTCTTTTTCTAGCAAGTTTACAAAAACACCAAATACAAATACAAGCAGAAATAAGCATCAATATCCCTATAACAGCAATCCCTGCCCATTCCTTAATAAAATTAAAGGCATTTTTAATCCAATCTACGAAGACATCCATGGAAATTGGATCTAGCCTTGTTCCATTTAAATTGGCTATAATAATCAACAATTCCTTAGACAACTTTTCACCTTGAATAGTCCAATTCCCTTTTAAGTAATTTGACAAGGTAATACTTTCATTCCTAAATGACAAATTAAAGGTCAGAGGGGTAATACAAAGTCCTTGCATAGAAGCCACACAGGACAGCTGAATAACATTAAATAACTCATCTACTTAATTTTGAACTAGATCCACTCGCTTATTAACCAATAAAATTCCTGAGGCCAAATGTGAATCAATCTCTCTTTGAACCGCTAGTGTAGCTGCAGATTTTTCCACCACACTATTAATGACTGCGGCAGTTTGAACCTGTTGAGTCATTGCTATGGCTGCAGTAATCGCCGCAGCTGCTGAAATAACAATAGCAGAAATGATGGCTGCAGTAACTCCAAAGTCTCTCTTTTGTCTCACAAGATTTAAAATGGGAAATGTCCGTTCATCCACATCCACAGGAACAGGGACAAAAGTGGGCAATTTTACAATAACGGCAGTATCATTTCTTCCATTCCAACATTCTGATAGGAAACAATCGATTTCAGATGAATTACAGTTTATAAAATTATTGGAAACATTATGACTAATAAGAAAAAAGAATGGTGCTATAACACAAGCCTTAGCTGAATTACTGGAATAATTAGCAACTTGTTTATTAATGACAATATTAACCAACTTACTATCATTGGCTGACCTAGTAGCTGAAACATTAGATAAAGTAAAATTTTCACCCTGCAGTCTAGAAAATGCTGACAAGGAGGTGTAAGCTCCCTTTTTTATTGTATAATAACCACTGATGCCAAGGCCAATTCTTTTTTCCTGAAGAGGTGGCATTTTTCATAATACTTCTAGGTAATGCAGGCGGTAGAACGAATCCTGGTATTATCTCCTTACTGGGTGGAGACCTACTCTGACATTGTGAAAAGGACGGTGGAAAATCCTGATTGGGAGGACATGAGGGCAAAATTTTCCTTAACGTAGCATTGCCTACAGTAACATTAGGAGACATGGGCAAAATGCCTGTACCAGTGACCAAAAGGGTAGTGATATTAACATCTGCTTTACTATCAACCGATGTAGTCCCTGAACCTTCTTTCAGTCCACTAGTGACTTGAGCAAGCACCTCTAGAATTACTCCTGTACCGACTTTACTATTCTCCAAAGGGTCAAGCCAATATCCCAAGGTATCATTTTTAACCAAATACAAGGGAAATCAGGTTTGCTCTTTTTGGTGGTGAAGCAGAGAGTTTCTGTTAGAGTAAAATTTGTGACTGTATACTTCTTAGGCACTTCATCATTAGGTTTGAAGCAAGGCACTTCCCGTCCACAGGAGACCGACAGGAACATAGGTAGAACTGGTGATTCACTGTGCACTGGCATCGGTACTGGCCATGTCTTTGTCACTGCCCACAGTTGGATTGTGTCTCCGGGGTAGGTCATCATTACCAGCATCATTATCCCCATCAGCACAAGTTTCTTCCACAGCATCATCATTCTCAAGTGCCTTTACAATTCTTGTTAATCTTGTTGATATCCAAATAGAATTCTCCTGATCCTGTGGAAAAACACAAATAGCTCCCCTGGATCTTATTAATACTGGATCCAGGCCTTTCCATTGATTAGAGAGAACATCTTTCCATTTTACTTGCTCTCTAGAGGCGGGGACGTAACATGTCTATCCGCTGCAGAATGTCCTGCTGTATCCAAATTAAAAAAATGTAAAGTGAATAATATTAGGGAGATAGTGCCTTTAGGTCCCAAGGTAGGGCCTATTCCCCCTTTTTGTTTCTGTAAGTACATTTTTAAGGTGCCGTTGGCATGTTCTACAATCCCCTGAGCCTGAGGATTATAGGGCAGACCAGTGGGGTGTTCCACACCAAGCCTTTTGCAAAATTGTTGAAAGGTCTTTGAGCTATATGCTGGACCATTGTCAGTCTTCAAAATCTGGGGTTTATTCCAGGCTGCCCAAGCTTCTAGGCAATGAGTAATTACATGGGAAGTCTTTTCTCCAGCTAATGGCAAGGCATGTATGACACCAGAACATGTATCTATAGAGACATGAACATATTTTAATTTACCAAAGGTAGGCACATGTCACATCCATTTGCCAAATATGTAATGGTTTTAAGCCTCATGGGATAACTCCGATAGATGACATAGACCGAAATTCAGCACAGCTCTGGCATTGGAGCACAATATCCCTTGCCTCGGCACGGGAGATATGAAACTTTAATCTCAAGGTTTGAGCCGGTACATGATAGAGATCATGAAACTGTTTGGCAGCATCGATGCCTGTACTTACCCATAATATTTTTCGTGTAGCTTCATCAGCAATGGCATTGCCCTTGGTCATAGGGCCAGGTAATAATGTATGCGCTCTAATATGTTGTATAGAAAATGGGTTTTGTCTCTGTTGAATCTTAAGTTGTATGTCTGAAAAAATATGGGCTACCGAACTTTTTGCATTAATAGGCCCTGCAACCTCAAGCTGTTTAACAGCATTAACAACATAATGTGAGTCTGAAATAA
>CM053744.1:60441541-60492073 GCA_028658305.1 Pachyuromys duprasi
CCCCTTTATGCGCGACTATCTTAGGTCTTGCCCTGGAAGTGGCCAATGATGACCGGGGGGCTGACGGGGCATACAGAGGTGGTCTATATCTTTCCTCCTCGTATCTGGCTGCTTCCTCCTCCAGCTCTTCCTCATCTGCAGTATCCAGTTCCTCTGACCCCGACAAGTCTGGGTTTCCAGACTCAGAAGAACTGGATTCAGATTCTGAGATCTCAAGGTTCGTGAATTCTGTCAATAGAGGATATAAACCCTTTTCCCCTTTTTTCATTCTCTCTTTAAATGTGTCTTGACCCTTTCCTTTTTTCTTTACTTTATCCTGTTTTGACTTCTTGTGTCTAGACTTCTCTTCCTTTCTGTCTGATTCTGACATGCTCTCTTGGTGTTCTATTTGTCCCTCCCTCACCTTTCCTTCACATCGTTTATCCTCTGAACATGCCTTTATCATTTTCCATATTCACATCGTTTATCCTCTGAACATGCCTTTATCATTTTCCATATTCACATCGTTTATCCTCTGAACATGCCTTTGTCATTTTCCATATTGGATAAGTACCTGGGCCCAATGTGCCTTGACGGTGACAATTCAGACAAAAACAAAGTATGAGGATCGCGATGACCAGGCAAACGAAAATGAAAGCGTAAAGAAGAGGATTTACTCCTGCAACGAGCATACCTTTCAGCAGAAGGTCGGATCTGATCCTTCCCGCGTGTCAGTTCTGAATCCTCCTCCAAGAGGGGTCTCCGCTGGTGCTCTGTTAATGTTTCTTCCCGGGTTTTGGCACCACTTGTTGCGCCCACCTCGCCAGCAAGGAAGACACTACAACAGGATTCTTCTGAAGCACACTTTATTGGGGATACATCATGCTATTCAGCTGCGCAACTAGCGGCAAAAGGTTGAAGACCCCGAGCTCCGGACTGACGCTGCTTAAGACGGTGTGTACTTCCATGATTGGTCAGTGTCTCAAACCCTCATTAGCATAACCCCTGGCGGGCTATGCACATGCGCACACGAGTTGTTTACCACTGCTGTGTCCACGAAGAACCCAGAAACTGGCGCCATCTTGTAATGGCGACTGCCGGCTCCTGACAGCTATTGATACCTATCATGTCTAATGAATGGAGGGTAAAGCCACACATTATAAAAATTAAATTTGACAAAGTTAGGACAAAGCTCACTGCTCAGATAGTCTCTTTGGAATTTTCATAAATTATTTATCAATCTCTTAACCTGTTCCTAAGCCTACTTTACCTCTATTTTAAAAATTACTTATTGTTTTTTTCCTTGTGTGACTATAAAAAGATTACTTGGCTCCACAGCTTGTCAATACAGAATAAATACAAGGTGATTTTTAAGACTTTTTTTTGTTAGCTAAGAGCTTGATCTTTGTCTGTTTATAGGATTATGTTCACGAGAAAAATAAATTCCAAGACCCCAAACAGAATTGATACATCACTTTCTGAATACATGACTCATTTCGTGATTTAGACACTGAATTTTGGTTTTCCTAAAATTCACAGTGTAGCCTCACATTTCAAAATAGAGTGTGAGAATTCAGCTTCAGCAGGGTTTCTTGATGTGTCTGAGTCAAACGTCTTCCTCCTCTCCTCTACCCCTCACGCCCCCTCATGCAGCTGCTCTTTTTGTACTTTTGAATACAAATTTAATTATTGTCACACACAGTGAGTCTTTGCCTTTTGTCGGGTCTCATTCCTGGAAACTTTATGACACAGGGAGTTGATTTAAATTAGATTGTAGCTTCCCTGAGGAGTGGCACAAATTGAGAGTTTTGTTCTTGCTTCAACATAAAATGTATGTCTATGTATGTGTGTGTGTGCATGCCTGTGTGTATGTGGTGTATGTGTGTGCCTACCTATGTGGTGTGTGTGTGCTTGCATGTGTGATGTGGCCTCCTGTCTTCTTGCCTCTTCTCCAGCATTCCTTCCACACACCGATGTCTGCATCCATGTTCCTAGTGGACACTCTGGTCTGCAATCTTCACCCTGTGACTGGACAGAACCAGAGTACAGAGGTGCCGCCAGCACCTCTGGCATCTTCCCCAACCCTCGGGCTTAGGAACCGGTGCAGCAGCTTGTGGCAGCCTTTGTTCACTTCCTGCCATGTACTTAGCCCCCCCTCCTCCACTCAGGCAGAGCCCTCCCCCTTTTATCCTCATGCCTCCCTCTCGGACCCCAACTCTACCCTTTCAGGCAGTGGCGCTTCATGCCAGGCCCCTGAACACGGGACTGTCCTGTGTGGCGCTGGCTGTCTATCTGTGTCGGTCAGCAGGATGTCTCTGCCCCTGTGCTTCAGGAGAGGGACCAAGAGTGGACCCCATATCTGCCGTGGCTACAGATGTTGTCACTGGGTCGGTGGGACAGTCTTACAGGACGGGCATCAGCAGCTGAGGGTACAGATGTCAGGAACACAGGGAGGACTAGAAACAAGGAGGTCACCAGCCCAACCCAGCTCTCCACACCTCACCGTCTGGTTGTAAAGAAGCTCCAAACAGCCACTTCTTGGATGATGTGTGTAGAATCTCTGTGGTACACTCCCCAAAGCGTTGCCTGCTCTGAAGGTCCCTTTCCCATGATGCCTTGCCCAGCCTGGTGGTTCTCAAGGATTGCTTTTCTTTTTTTGAGGCAGGGTCTTATCTAAGGCTGACCTCTGCTTTTAAGCTGGTTATGCGGCCACAGAGGCCTTGAACTCCTGGTCTTCCTGCCTCCACCTCCTGGGACAAGCTTGAAGGCAAACACTACCATGCTGAGACCTGGGCCCAGCGCTTTATGCATGCCAGGGAGCACTGTCCCCATGCAGCCATACCTCCAGCCCTCCATCCATGTTTCTTACTGATAGCTTCACTTCCAAACAGTTGAAGTGCCTGTGAGCTGTGCATGTGTGCCTCCTTGCTTTTAACCAGTTAGGACAATACTGACACTCCCAACCTTAGCGAGGAGATCAGGCGAGGGTCCACTGAGAGGAAAGCCATTTTCCAGCCCAGCGTGGTTGTCAACAATCAGGTCATTTATTTGCAAATGAATATTTCCAAAGTGCTCCAGGGAACTCTTCTCGTGCTTTGTAACTTGTGCTGTGCAGTTCCAACCAACACTAACTGCTGGTGTGATGCAGGTGTGAACAGGTGTGATGCAGGTGTGAGCAGGTGTGAGCAGGTGTGCTTCTTGCTCCAGGGCGGGGGCGGGGGGAAGACCCAGAGGTGTGTGAGCATGGTTGTGCCCTCCCTCTGAGAACTTGTGACAGGTGGTATCAGTCTCTCCTGCCTAGGTTGAGCGTACTGGTCCCCGGCCAAGGCATCTGGATTTGCTGCACGAAAATGGCAGCACCTGGCTCCTGGCTTCATGCTCCCAGCGTCTGGCATCTGCCTTGGCCTCTGTGTTGTAGAGTTTCTGCAGCCAGCTGGGCCTCGGGTCCTCCTTTCCTTGACTACCAGGAGCAGATCCTCTGTTTTATTTTTTTTCTTCTTTCACTCTCAGCCTAGCCAGTCTTCCAGAATCTTCCGGGGGCCCCAGGCCTCTCTACTCATGGCTGACTTCTGCAGTGAGCTTGCACCTCCTCTGTAACTCACTCCTGTGCACAAGCATCCTCTTATCAACTGGGCAAAGCCACCAACTGTCGGCGGGACTCGGTTGCAGTTTTCTCAGCCTGGCTTGTGTTTGTCAGGGCCTTGCTAAACTCTCTGTAGTTGCCTTTTACCACAACTGGGAGTGTAAACCAAAGTGCTTTTTGAGATGGGTTGATCTGCAGAACAGACGACCGCAGTGTTTGCGGGTGGAGGAAATGCCTCTGAGACACAGATTGCACAGGCAGGCGCTCTCACTCTGTCCAGTCACCAGTGACCAAAGCAGGAACTGGGGGCAAACTAACCCGACAGATGGCAGAAGCCCCTCTTGGCTCACTCAGAACCTTCTTGACTCTCCTTGGCTGGACTCTTCAGTGGTAACTGTGGGTCCCACTGAATTGGTTGTCCATTTTGTACCCACTGACAGACACCTGTCTGGGTGATCTGTCTACTTGAACTTGACTGTTGAGTGTGCCCTTGGACACATGTCTATTCTCGGGAGGTCAAAGAAAGCCTAAGGAAGCCGTTCCTGTCTCTGAGGAAAGGAAAGGAAGTTTAGCCTCGAGCCTGGCCCTTCTCTGTCCTCATGTGAGGGGTCTTCTTCGGCCCAGGATGGCTGTGTGGCACTAACACTTCCTGACATAGAGGGTGGAGCCAGCCCTCCGCTAAGGGATGCCACTAAGATGTTAAAGCCGCCCTTGAGCTCACTCTGCAGGCCTTGAACATGCAATCTAAGCCCAGGCTCCTTAGCAGCCTGCATGACAGGACATCCTCAGGTTCCAGGAATCTTTTTTATATTTGGGATAGCAAACCGGTATTCTTAAGTCACAACATGCATGCATTTCTTGACTGAAGAGATAACACAGTGACAAACCCCAACTGCTTGTCTCTTAGGAGGGACAGCTGTTTAATTTGGAAGAACCACTTTTTAATTTGGATACTGTTGACCCCTGTCTTTTCCCTTCAAAGATGTTGGTAACTGTCCTAAGGTGCCAGCGGCTGAGGCCCTGAAGTGGACGCCCAGTGAGCCCAGCGAACCATCTGAGCTTGCATGAGCTCACTCTATGACGCCCAATAATGACCACGTCATCTAACAAAGCATCTGTCGGAAGGTCCCTGGCTCAGAGGCTCTGGGGGGCTAGGAGCAGTCATTGGGCCCTACTTCACAGGGTGGAGGAGGGGCCCTTTGTTTACATTTTCAGAGGGTCTCAGGGCCTGGGTTGCCTCAGGAGGAGGAGGTAGGAGGGAAGAACAATGGAGGGCTGTTTGTGAGCCCCTGAGAGAAGACATCCCTCACAGCCCACAGACATTCTTGGGATGTGATGCCCTCTGCTAAGAGGAGCAGGGCCTGGAGCCCATGGCATCTGGGTTGTCGAGGTTACTGTGACTTGCTAGTGCACATGGATCCAGGAACTGGAAAATCGTGTTCACAGGAGCAGTGTGAGCAAGGGAGCAGGGGAGGAGGGGAGGAGGGAACAGGGCATACAGGTGGAGAAAGCTGTGAACATCAGCAAGGTTCTGGAAAGAAAGTAGGTTTGCAGCTGTCCTAAGAGAAATGAAGACTTGTGTGTCTATATGCTGCTTTTAGCATGAGCCTTAGTGCTCAGTCCCTGGCTGATGGAACTGTTGCGGAAGGCTGAGGAAGCATGCTGCTGGACGTGTCTAGCCGTGTTCCTGATGGAAACTCTTGACTTCTTGGGTCACCAGGATATGATGAGTCCATGCATTCTTTTGTTGCCTGACCCTGCTATACCTTCCCCCTCCAGTGTAGAGGTACCATACCCTCTATACTGTGAGCTGAAACAATTCCTCCATGGCTTGTGCCAGGCATGAAAGCCACCTATTCTCATGTGTATATCTCTAGAGTTTATTTATCGGCTAGGAGGTAAATTACAGGAACTTGGAGCAGGGAAGCCTGGGAGTGGGCACGGAGGGAGCAGTGAAGGATTCTGGGAAGCTGCAGCCCAGGGTGGCCTTGGCAGGAGCCACTATGCTTGCTCTGGCTGTAGGCACATCGCCAGTGTCACGGGCACAGTCCGCGCATCTGCCTGCTCTCTTGTGTGCACCATGGTTTTTCTAACTAAGGGGATCCATGGGGAAGCTGAGCATCTGTATGTGGGGTCAGGGGACAGGAAGGACAGAGCCTCCTGGCCCCGCAGCCCACCTTTGCTCACTCCCATCCTCTCCAGCATCCCAAAGTAGCATCCTCTCAACAGGAGGACGTCTTAGAAAGAAAGGAACGAAGCCTTACCTGGTGCCCACACCTGTGGCCCAGCACTCAGGCCCAACAAAGGAGGATTGGCAGTTTGAAGACAGCTTGGGCAGTGCATCCAGATTCTGTTATAGACAAAAGTAAGAGGTGTGGGATTGGAAGAGAGAGCCTTCCGTCCTCTGAGGTGGAGCTGGGCAACTTCCTGGATTGCTGAGAAGGATGCTAACCCTGCCTTCTCCTTCCTGGCCCTCTGGATCAGAGACCTAAAGGCCACACCAACCGAAGCTATGCTTCTAGCCCCAGAAGAGCAGGCCTGGCTTTTCTGCCAACTCTTTCCACCGGCCTTCTGATCTCTTTTTCTAATGTTTAACGATTAGAAGTCTCAGGGGATTGGCTGGGTTCCAATTTGGAGAAATATTTTGGTCTGGTGGGTTTCCTGGCAGCAGTGCATGCTGGGAACCACAGTCTTTATTCATCGTACCTGGCTCTCAGTCAGAGAAGCAGGAAGGGCAGCCATGCCGGTGGGTTAAATGGGAGGTGCCAGGCCCCAGGGTGAGCCAGACTGAGGAAGGCAAGCGACTTCCCCTCCTCATAATGCTTCATCACCTGGTCTATTCAGGAGTAAACTGCGTGTTTTACAGCTTCCTGTTGCATTGGGGCTGGTGGCAGACGGCCGACATGCGGGTGGTTCGGAGGCCGAGCAGACAGATCACAAGCTTCTGGTCTTCCCGAGCTGGAGTGAGGGGGGACAACCTGGGCAGCTTGTGAGAGCCTTTCCTCCACTAACCCTCCCTCACATGCTGAGTGAGTTTTACTTTGTATCTCATTGACTTTGTCTTTAGGGCTCAACCTTTATCCCTTATTTCTTCATCCTCTGTCAACAGAATGTGACCTCCCGAAGCTCCCTAGTTCCCAGCCTTGAGGTTTCATCTGAACAGGTAATGGTTTTTGTCTTTCTTTCTTGGTTTGTATCTACTTGGTAAATTGGTAAATTGATAGAGTCTAATTTTTTAAAGATTTACTTTAGTTGTAATTTTGTGTTTGTGTTGTATGTGCACAGATGCTTTCAAACCTTCAACAAAAGATCAGTCAGCACGCTAACCAAACTACATGGGCCACAGCAACACTGACAAAGCTCTTCAACCCAGTCATTCCCAAGCCGATCTTGTGTTCTGAACATTGGGCAGGGGCACCTGCCTGTGTGCGTTAGAATGCAGCTGTGCACACCAAATGCTGGCGACGCCCCCTGGCCCCTGCTGTGCGTGCAGCCGGTGGAGCTGGTCTCCAAGCGAGCATCCTAGATGGTGCAGGCTAGTCAATGTGGATCCAAAAGACAGGAGTTTGCTGGTGACACCCCGCATCCCATTTATAACAGACCTTCTTCAACGAACTTATCTATTCCAAACTTATGAGTACTGGGCTAATCAGTATAATGATGTCATCACTAGGAGGCAGGAAACCCGGCTCCATTTTCGTTTCAAAGAAATATCATCATATTTAGTCTTTCATAGCATGAAAGACTTTTGTTTTTTATTTTTTACTTTTTCTCTTGTGTGTGTGCACAGGCACAGGTGTGTGCAGAGGCCGGAGGTGGCCTTTGGCTGCCTTCATCTGCTTCTTTCCACCCTGTATTGTGTGGCTGACAGTGAGCCCTGGAGATACACTGTCTCAGCCCCACAAAGCTGGGGTTTTGGGGGCACACTGCCGAACCCGTGTCTTACGCATGTGCGGGGATTTGAACTTAGGCCCTCATACTCTCACAGCAGCGCTCTACCCTGGGAGCCAGTCCAGGAATGCAGGGATGGCTCAGTGTTGGTTCCACTCCCATGGATCAGGCCAGCATGTTAGGGGCGAGGTGGAGAAAGTAATCCTGGTGCTTACCAAAAAGGCGCTAGTAAATTCAAATCTATTCTCAACAAGATGTGTGAATTAGGAAATACCCCACAAATCAAGGGGCTGTGGAGATCTGAAGGTGTGAGGATATGTGTGTGTGTGTGTGTGCCCCGCTAGAGGCAGAGAAGTGGTCTGGAGAGTGAGCTGGAGGGACAGGAGGTGAGGGGCAGGACAGGCGATCAGGGGCAGGAGGTGAGGGGCAGGAGGGGAGGGGCAGGACAGGAGGTGAGGGATAGTGGGCCACTCACATGGAGGCTCATGCGGAGAGGCCTCTTGGGAAAGATGGCACTGAGCAGAGTCAAGCACGAGCCAGGGCAGGCTGGGAATGTCACTAGAGAAGATAGAAAAGAGGGCTGGCCCAGGAGGCCCTGTTACAGGAATAATGGCGTGGTGGTGACATCACCAAGAGCTACAGCCTGAGTCAGGCGGGAGAGGAGGGCTTCGGAGCCACAGGCCAACATCTCCACAGTGAGCTGACCTGGGGAATGATGGGGGAGAGGCAGCCAGTGTTGTGCAACAGGAATTTCAAAGTCAAGGTCCTTTGGGAGAAGGGAGAGAATGAGATAGTCACATTAGCGGGAGGGTGCAGTGTGCACTCAGTGCTTCTGAGCCACCTCTGTAAGACACACAGACATAGACACACAGACACACAGACACATACACACAGAGACACAGACACATACAGACACACACAGACACAGACACACAGATACACACAGACACAGACACACACAGACACAGACACACAGATACACACAGACACAGACAGACACACAGATACACACAGACACAGACACACACAGACACAAACACAGACACACACAGACACACATACATACACACAGACAGACACCAACACACAGACACACACACATACACCACACAGACACAGACACACACAGACAGAGACAGATACACAGACACACATACGTACACACAGACAGACACCAACACTCACACACACACATATACCACAGACACACACACACACCAGGATAGGAGCATACATACAATTAACCATTTTTTAGAGTAATAGAATTACCATTTTTTTTCTTCCTAATATTTTCCCATTTCTGTTTTGTCTTGGCAAGAGTCTATAGAAAACTTTCTAATGATAAAAGTCAAGATTTTGTTTGACGGTCTGGCTGGGAATTGCTCAGGTAAGTGCACTGTTTAAAACCATGTTGAAGTGAAGACACCTGCTGCTTCGGTCTCTGCACCCTCAGATGACAATTTCCCATCCACCCAATACTCTGATTATCAAACTGAATTTCCTTAGAGAAATGGAGAAGGAAGGAACAACAGTGAGTTACAGGATAAACAGCAAACCATTTGTGAGTCAGAGGCCAGAATTCCCTTCCAAGGCTGTCTGCTTTGGGAGGTGCGCCCAGAGTCTCAGGGAAAGCCAACTTTTGGAGTCCTGACCTCACCCCCCTTCCTCAGTTTCTGTTCTGAAGATATTTCTTCCCAAAAAAGAATAAAGAAAACTCAGTGGAAAGTATTAACTGCTTGGCAAAACTACACAGATGTGGACAGACAGAGGCCAGCGAAGCATAAATATTTCATACCAGAACTCTCTTCTGACCCAGCCAGTAATATCTACCCCAGCCGCAGATCTAAATGTTTGGATAAAAATGATAAAACAGGCCAAAGTCAGCTGGCCAGCTGCAGGGGGCGACCAGGAAGCCCTGAGGATCCTGCAGACAGATGTCTTCCTAAAGCAAGGAACTTGACTGTGTCCCTGATCCTGGAACCCAAATAAAAGAGTGATGGCTGTTTCTCTCTCTGTGTCTCTCTGTCTCTCTGTCTCTCTGTCTGTCTGTCTCTCTCTCTCTCTCTCTCTCTCTGTTTTCTCTCTCTCCTAGCCCCACTCCCTCCCTCTGTAAAATCAGTGTTTATTTATTTATTTAGATTTTAAAGTCATTAGTATCATTCTCTCTAGGTTTTCATCTCCTTTTATCTTTTTTCTTCTTCCTCCTTATCATCTTTTTTTCTCTCCTTTCCTGTACCTCCTCTTGGTCCACCTCTTTTTCCCGTTTCTCCTCCATCTTTCCTCCTGCCGGCCACCTCTACCTTCTCTTCTCTACTTTCCCCCTCCTTCCCTTCCCCTCCCCTCCATTCTCCTCTTCTTTGCCTTGGGTGATTTCCATTTCAGGCTTGGGGTGGGAGAGGGCGAAGAATGGGCGTGTTTCTAGTGCAGATGCAGCCGTGACTATCGATTCGCCCAAATTTCCTAGATCATCCACTTTCAATCCATCCAGTCTTGACTACACTGAAGAGAAAGAAACTTAGGGATGCTCCTGTCACTTCAGTTCTCCGCAGCTGTGGGAGCTGTCGGATTCAGCATTTCTGCCCCAGCGTGTCCCTGTGTGTCCCTCACAGCGGTGTCTTCTAAGGTGACTTCTAGCTTCACATCTATGCCCATGCGTCTATTGGGCCCCCCTCCTATCTTCCTTCCGTGATCCCGCCTGCCCCCGGGTTCATGCAGTCAGTGCCAAGTCAGCCAGGAGCTGCCCTTCCCACCCTCAGATGGTGACCCTGGTAACAGGCTGGTGATGCCTCAGCGCTCGGCTCCAGCCCCTCACAGCAGCCCCGTGGCTGCTCAGCGGTGGAATCTGTGTGTGAGGCGTGAGGCACAAAGGCAGAAACCCCTCGAGAGTCACTGTGTAAAGGCAAAGGCCAGGCATAGTGTGGAGCTGGCTGCAAAGGGAAGGGGATGAGAGTGTGCCAGGGAGCCCACAGCACCCAGGGCATGCTGTTGGGGACTCCGGGACATCGTCTGCTCTGAGAAATTAGAATGCATGCAGTGATTTCATTTATAAATAATTAACAATCCTAGAGACAGTCAGTGCAGTGCTTGCCTGCCTGCTGAGTTCAGAACTCAGCAGGCCTAACAGCAATGGAGGCAGAAACCATGTGCTGAAGCTCCTGAAACCGTGAGCCAAATAAGTCCTTATTCCTCAGCTGATTTATCACAACTATGGAAACTAGCACATAGCCTTTGTTTTTGGAATAGTGCTGTGCTTAGGACTCAGAGCTCATAGCTCAGCACTGGATAACCTCTGCAGCACTGTGCTCATGGCTCAGCACTGGGTAATCTCTGGAGCACTGTGCTCATAGCTCAGCACTGGGGAATCTGCAGCACTGTGCTCATAGCTCAGCACTGGGTAATCTCTGGAGCACTGTGCTCACAGCTCAGCACTGGGGCATCTCTGGAGCTCTGTGCTCATGGCTCAGCACTGGGGAATCTGCAGCACTGTGCTCATAGCTCAGCACTGGGTAATCTCTGGAGCACTGTGCTCATAGCTCAGCACTGGGGCATCTCTGGGATGATGATGATACAATTAAGCTAAGCAAGTGACCAAAGCTACACATTCAGTCATTTTTCCTGTGCCCTGGCATTGTGAACACACATTTGGTCAGACAGGCACACTGAGTGGGTACTTTGTAGTGGCTGGCTCAATCAGGGGCAATAAAACTTTGAAGATAAGGAGCTGGGCATGGTGCACACCTGTAATCCCAGCACTCGGGGGAGGCAGAGGCAGGAGGATCTCTGTGAGTTCGAGGCCAGCCTTGTCTACAAAGTGAGTCCAGGACAGCCAAGGTGACATAGAGAAACCCTGTCTCAACAAACAAACAAACAAACAAACAAACACAAACTTTTGCAGATATGCAAGGAAAATGGAGTTAAGATTGAGCTGGGAAGATAGATCACACACACTGGAGACACAGATACAGACACACAGACAGCTTGACCCTCCCCTCCACACAAACAGAAACACAGACCCATTGACTGCCCCCACACACACAGACAGTGACACACACTGATCCACATACCCAGAAACTCACAATGCACAAGCACTGATACACACAGAGAGATACTTACAGATATACAACACACATACACACTGACAGACACACAAATACACAACACACAGACACATACAGTTATACAGAATACACTGACAAATACAGAGACAACATACACACACAAACTCACATCCATTTAAAGATACAAATACACGTCTACACAGATATCCACACACATGTGCACACACTCTTGATTCATGTTTCAGCTACATCTCCCGAACCTGTTCCTCCAACCTCTGCTCAACCTTCACAGGGCGTCTGAGCACCACACAGAGCCCCTGCGTGTAAGCGAGAGAGTCTCTCCTTTCTGGCACTGGGAGGCAGAACGAAGGACTCACATATTCTACACAAACACTCAGCCACTTTGCAGCTCCATTCCTTTCACGCTTTATTTTGAGACAGGGTCTCACTAGACCACAAAGCTGATCACAAACTCACTCGATAGTGTGGGCTTCCTGCCTCAGCCTCCTGAGTAGCTGGCAAGTACACGTCCTGGTCTGGAGGCCACGGGCCAGCCTTAGATAACTTCCTCAGTTCCCCCATAAGTGTTACAGCTCTGAAGGAAAGGTGCCCTGGCCGCTGGGAACCACGGAATAGCACAAAGTCACATGGGCAACAAACCTCACACGGAGACTTACTGGGCGACACAGAAGAGGTGACTGCGCCTGCTGGGGTGGCAAGCAGCAGGTAACTGAGCATCAGGCAGGCTTCACATAGGGTCTCTCTCTCTCTCTCTCTCTCTCTCTCTCTCTCTCTCTCTCTCTCTCTGTCTGTCTCTCTCTCTCTGTGTGTGTGTGTGTGTGTGTGTGTGTAAATTTCCAGGGTAGGCATTGATGGGATTTCAATGTAAGCCCAGGGATTGGTGAGATTTTGAGCTCAGGAAATTGTGGGATTGTGAGTGAGGTCAGAGACTGGTGGGTTTTGGAGCTCAGGGATTGGTGATTTTGATGAGTTTTCAAACTGGAAACGGTCTTGGACCTTTCACTCTACGCCCCTCCCTCACCTTATTTTTGGGGACAAAGTTCTCATGACCAAGTAGCTCACCGAGTAGGTTAGGCTGGCCGGCTGCCATCCCCAGGGGTTTATCTGTCTCTGCCTCCTCAGCTCTAGCCAGGGCCACAGACATGTGCCCCTATGCCCTGCTTATACGTGGGTGCTGACCATCTGAGCTCGGGTCCCCGTGCTGGTGTGGTGACCACTCACAGCCCCACTCACAGCCCTGGCTTAAAGATTTGGTGGAAAAGACGTAGGAATTTTGGCTCTGAATCTCCACATTCCAGTTATGCCTGGCAATCCTCGCCCAATGATACCATGGATAAATAAAACATCAGCTCAGAGCTTGGCAAGTAGGAGAACGCAGAGATGGCCCTCGGAGGCAGGAGGTGGGCGGTATCTATTTGCAGCACATGTGTGCTTAAAAACCCAGCAGGCAGAACGCACAGTGCTAAGCAGCAGACAAGGGGTCATGGTCTCCCTGACACACACTTCCTGACACACGCCACCGTGGCCACCAGGCCTTCTGGACTTGCTATGCAGAGGATGTTGTCTGAGGCTCCTGTCCCGGGCTTCACAGTGGCCCCTTGGGGCCGCTCCGCTCCAGGGCATGTCTGCTCTTTGTCTCCAGCCAGAAGTGCCCCAAGCACA
Source organism: Pachyuromys duprasi (assembly GCA_028658305.1). Classification (NCBI taxonomy): domain Eukaryota; kingdom Metazoa; phylum Chordata; class Mammalia; order Rodentia; family Muridae; genus Pachyuromys; species Pachyuromys duprasi. The sequence goes on from CM053744.1 coordinate 60,454,736, forward strand.
GGTCCAGAGCTTCTGTACCCTCAGCTCGAGCCCTACCCTTCTGTTAGCTTCTGCCTTGCCTCACTGTGTGTATGCATATGTGCGTGTGTGCGTGTGTGCACGAGAGCACAGCCTTTGTATTGTTCCTAAGGTGCCGTCCAGTGCCTGGAGCTCACTAGGCAGGCCAGCTGGCCCGGCAGGGATCAGTCTGCTTCCGTCTCCCCCATGCTGAGATTATACGTAGGCCACGACCCCCACCTTTTCAGCCTGGGCTCTGGGTCACTCCACCCGCCAAGCCCTTCAGGCTTATGGCTGTGCTTCCTTGTGGTCACTGTCAGTGGCTCCTCTAGTGCATGGCAGCCTGCAGCACATGCGGATCAGTGAAGTGAGAGAAGGGAACACAGGGCTGGAGTGGTGATGGGGGTGGAGGGACCCGATTCGAGCAGCGCCGTGCAGAGCAGCGAGGGCAGGTTTCAACTGCACACAGCTCGTGCACACAGCTCATGCCCCCGACGAGCTGCTTCCATAAGGGTCTTAGGAAACGCACACCCAGGCTGACGCCTCACGACTGGCTGTGGAACACTCTGCCAGGAGTGCCGGCTGGAGACAAGCAAGCCGAATTTGCATGCATGGCACCAAAGGGACAGAGCCTTAGGAACAGCTGTCTTCTAATCAAGCCACAGCAGGGAAAACAACAGAAAGGAAACCAATGAGAAGCCTGCAGGCGCCTGCGGAAACCAGCCAAGCTCTTGCATTGGAGGTTCACACTTGGCAGAGAGGAACTCGGGGAGGACTCGGGACCAAGCAGCTCCCGGGTATGCCAGGAGGATGGGAGTGTGTCTGTTGCTGGTGCCTGGGGCCAAGGCCTCTAGTAAATTTCTCGAACAAGAACAAGTTCAGGACAGGTGTGGTTTTAGTGTACACTGGAGGTGTGGTCCGTGGAAGTGTGGTCTGCCGAGACGGGGGACTGAGTGGCAGGGGTATGACACAGCTGGCCAGTCACATCACAGACAGAAACAAGTCGATGCTGGTGCCTAGGACCCTGGCCCACGGGCGGGGGCCCTCACATGTAGGCTGGGTCTTCTCAACTCATGTGACGTAACTTCCCCCTTCACAGAGCTGCCCACAAGTTTGCCTCCTGTGCATCCAGACCTTGCCTGGTTGATGATCAAGTGTGGCCACCGCCGTCTCTTTGGTCTAGGTACACAGAGACCAGGCTCCTGGCCCTAGCACGTAGACTCCTGGCTGCTGACATCAACATTGCTAGAGACTCCGGGGATCTTCTGAGTGGCTCTTCTTAATGTTACAGGCAGTGGACACCCCAATCAGGCAAAGAAATGAGGACATGTGGAAACTCCATGGGATCGGGAGAGGGGAGAAGGCACAGGGCTTCAGTAGGAAAGCAGCATTGTCCTCAGCCTTGCCAATGCTGCAGCGACCCTGTGATCCAGTTCCTCATGCTCTCGTGACCCCCGCAACCATAACGTTATTTTTGTTTCTACTTCACAGCTTTAAGTTTGCTGCTGATATGAGTAATAATGTAGATATATGATATGTGACCCCAAAAAGGTCAAGCCCCACAGCCGAGAACCCCTGACACGGGTGTATGAGGAATGTGGGCATGATCCTTTCAACCCTGCTTCCCTGTGCGTGTGTGCAGCCACAGACTGCTCTGGCTCACACACAGGTATTCTCTGCAACTGTCCTGCTCCCTCCAGTTTGCTATCTCTAGTCAATCCGGCGTGGTGGACCGGTATTGTGTGCGGTATTGGAGCTCAGGGATAACTAAGTGGTGGTGAATCCTTCTAGCCAAAGAACTTACATCCAATGAGAGAAGTAGGTACCCAAATGAAATCACCATGTGCTAGTTTTTAACTGCCAACTTGGCACAGTCTAGAATCACCTGAAAAGAGACGGGGATTTGAGGAATTTTCTAGATCATTTTGGTTTGTGGTTGTGCGTTGTGTTTCCTCTTAGACGAAAACACTCCACCCTGCAGACCAGCTCCTTAAAAGGTAAACAACTCAACATAGCTCCAGGAAGTCCCTGAAACTGACCAGATTCAGTAGTTCCCTCCTTTAGAGAGGAAGCAGCAAAAGTTGAGAGCTCCCCTCAGGCTGAGGTAAGCTGAGCTGGAAAGATGCTGGGACCCGGACAGCTGCCTGGAAGAAGCAGAAACCAGCTGAGTTGCCTGGAAAGGATACTCTGCAACCTGTTGAGCTGCCTGTAAGCTGGACAGGAACTCCAGGTCCTGTGAGCTTTGTGAGCTCATTGGGGTGGGCTTTGGTGAGGCAGCTGACTTTGAGTCATTTCTGCTCCTGTAAGTGACCCATCACCCATATTCCTGTAAGTGACCCCAATAAGACTCACTGGCTCACCAAGGTGGACTTAAGTGTGTCCATGCTCTGATCTGCCCTAGGCTCCCTATCTGGGTGTTGTGTCTTCCCAGGAAAGGTTTTGTGCTACAACAGCTTGTCTTGGGAAACTGTCAGATGGTTAATTGATGTAAAAAGACTAAGCCCATTGTGGGTGGCTCCATTCTCTATTGGGTGTGGTAGTGGTGGTATCCTGAAGAGCAAGCAAGCAAGGATCTGTTCATTTCTCTCTGCTCTCCCTCACAGGGGTGTCACTGTAAGCTCTCATCTTCTCCACTGTGCTAAACCTGGAACCAGGAAGTGTAAGTCAAACAAACGCTTTCTTCACAATGTTGCTGTTTTGTTTTGTTTTTTTTAACCAGGATATTTTATACAGCAACACCTTCATGGAAATAGAGAAGTCAGAGCCTGTGGCTGGCTTGGCGGGGTGGGAGTCATGGGTACGGATGGACAAGGATGGTTCTTTCTAGGGACAGCAGGTATGGCTCTCTATGTAAAATCAGGAGTGGAAGGCAGGTGGAGAATCAGCATGGGAAACCACAAGACAACAAAACTGTGTGGCCAGAAACAGCAAAGTAGAGGCCAGGGAAGGGGATTAAAAACGGGGAGCTAAGAACAACTAAAAGAGCCCTGGAGCTCACAAAGCCTGGAATTCAGCTGGCCCTGAAGGATTAGGATAGGGTGACAAAGGGAAACAGGTTTACGATGGGATTAAGAGGCCACTGGACACGGGTGTGAAACAGAGGATGCAGCAGAGGTAAGCCTGGGCTCTTGTTCACTTCCTGATAGGTGCCTGGCAGTGGGTAAGGGCATGCAGGTTAGGGGAGAGGCAGCTTTGAAGGATGGTGATGGCCAAGGATGAGTTTGCAGTTTTTGAGTGACAGCCAGGTCCACACGACTGTTCTGTATGTACTTGGAGCTGCAGACCACACCCTGCCACTGAGTGGATGGACACTGGAACCGGCACACCCAAGTCATCGGCCTGGGGCAGATGGCCCCAGAGGAGGTGGATGACGGCCTAGGCTGGACCTGGGAGACTGTCACACCCTCACAGCAGGCTTTCACATAAGGGAGTCTGCATGAGCAGTGGAGGGGAGGTGTGCTCAGGACAGCGGGCGTGGACAGACCCCTCTGAAGTCCAGGTGGGTGGGAGCTGTGGCCTGGGAAGCACACAGATGAGCAGGGGAAGGTTTTGGAGTAGTGGAGATGTTCGCAAGCTGGACAGACACAGAAAAGGGGCCGAAGAAAGAGGCAGGGTGTGTACTGTGGTGTGCTACTCATGGCCCACCTGAGAACTGACCTCAAAGGAGGGACCAGGTGGCCTCCCAACGGCTAGAGCCCTGCTACTCTGGGGTTGAGAAAAAGCAGGAAGGATGGAGGAGCAGCTGGCAGGGAATGAAGCAATAAAACCAGCCCTCCTCTCAGGCTGTGTGTGTGTGCGCGCGTGTGTGTATACTTACGTATGTGTATGCTCGTGTGCACTACTTTCCTCATTACAGTGACAAAATGTAAGGAGAAACAAGTTTATTTGGCTCACAGTCTGAGGGATCCAGTCCACCTGAGGGGGAGGGAGTCCAGGCAGCTCCTCACGTACGTCATTCATCAAGGAGAAGGGTGCAGGTGTCTGGCTCACTTCCTGTTTTTGTTCAATCTGTGGCTGGTGACTCGCACACTTAGGGAGGGCCTCCTGCCATCATTAAACCCATCTAGAAAGCCCTCAAAAGCAGACGAGAGTTTTTTCTCATGGGTAATTTAGATCCTGTCTAACAATTTAACAATGGAGACTGACCATTATAAAGTGTGTGCACATTCCTTTATGTCTAAACACGTACCTGTGGTGTGTGCACACGTTATCCTGCATGTGCAGATTCCTGTGTGTGTCTGAGCACATTACCCTGTATGTGTGCATGTTCCTGTGTGTGCACACTTTCCCACGTGTGTGCCTGTGTGCATGTGCAGGTGTGCGTTCGTGTGGAGACTGGAGGCCAGCCCTGAGTGTTGCTCCTCAGGAGCCATCACCTGGTGTTTGGGGGCAGTCTGCCACAGTCAGGCCAGGGAGCCCAGGGTTCTCTCGCCTGCTTCCCAGTCAGAGATAACCGGTGCCACCCTTGCACTTGGTGCGGATTCTGGGGTTTGACCCAGGTCTCTTGCTCGCTCGGCGAGTGCTTTACTCGGTTCTCTCCCACCGTGAGCCAGCTTTGTTTGTTTTGTTTTCTGTGCCTCAACCAGGCTTCTCTTCTCCTCCTTACACAGGGCAGGAACAGCGGCTTTGGCTTTTCTTCTCACCAGACTTGAGTGAATGGGGCGTGAATGGGCGTGGCCCTGATGCTCACTTGCCCTTTGCCCCCTAAATTCTCTGTCAGGTTCAAGGAGCACAGCTCATCCCAGCTTGGCATCTCCAGAGAGCCAGGCTTTTTAACTAAAGGCGATATGTGTTGGCCTGACGCACTTCACAAGCAGTATAGGAAGGTAGGAAGGAAAACCCAAATTACAGCTGAGAAAGAATTAGGTAGTGGAAAGAAATGGATATTTAATTTAAAATATTTATTTATTTATTTGAGACTGGGTTTTTCTATTTTCCTTTGTAGCCCAGATTCTCCAGAACCCCCTGCCTTAGCTCCTCAGCTTGTGGCCACAGGCTGAGAGAGGAGGGAAAACAAGGCACTTCCTTGCTGTCTTGAGAGCTGTCTTCTTTGGGGTCATAGTGGGCTGGAAGGTCCCACGGTGGCCGTTGGGCACACTTGGCTGCTAGTCACAGTAGGGCACAGAGAACCCCGCATCTGAGCAAGACCACCAAGGAAGCCCCTGCTAGCCCTGTGGGGAGCAGAGGGTGTGGCCAGCCACAAGTGCAAAGCTCATGCCTCCCTCCTCAGGACAAGCTACAGCGGGTACCTTGTGTGCTGGGTTCCCTTTTCCTCAGACAGGGGCTGTGACAGTCTGTCACACGGAGGGGGGCTGTGATGCTCTGGTGAGCTCTGAGTTCTGGAGAGGGCTCAGGAGGGACACACACTGTGCAAGTGTGTGGAGCTTAGTCTGGACGTGCAATGTGCGTGTAAGCAGGATGGAAGAGAGTCTGTGTGCCTGGCCACGGGGGGCCTGGAGGCAGGCGTGTCCCCAGACTCTGTGGCAAGCCGACTAGTTCTGGGTCTTCAGGGTTAGCCCAGCTGATGATCCCCCTGCCTCAGACATAAGGGAGAGGGGCTGGAGGTGAGGCTCAAACGTTCGAGCACGTGATCCCAGCTCCCATGTGGTGCTCCCTGGGCCTCTGATGTCCTTTTCTGACCCTGGCTGGCACCGGGCACAGACAAACAAGCAGGCAAACTGTAATAAAATGTTAAAAAAAGAAAACAAAGGTGGAGAATGAGAGAGGTAGCAGCGACGTCTACCTCTAGTCACACATGCGTGCACACACACACTCATACGCACAAATGCATATGTGCCAGAAAACACACGGCCAGCAGAAATGTGTGTGCACCACACTCACAATGGAACCATGCGCTCTTGGAAAGTACAAACTGTGAGCGATCCACCTGCGTGTTCCCATCTCATCACACGGATTATACGCTGACTAAATATTTGTCTTTCAGCTAAATCACTGCTCACCGACGGGAACCTCTCTCCTGAGATGAGGAAGCTGAACTGGTAGCCTTCTCACCCTCTCAGCTCGAGCTCCGAGTATTTTAGGATTCCTTTTCCTGTAGCCACTCCACATACCCAGGGTCTGGCTCCCTGGAGGTTACCAAAGCCTTTTTTTAACCCCGGATTTGGACGTAATAGAGTTAGGATTGGAAATCCAAACGGAGAGGCAAAAGTCTCGCATTTGAAAACAACACTGTGTAGGGTAAGCCGCATACAGCGGCTTGGTAATCACTGCCAGTCGTCAGAGATTCGGGGACAAGCAGGAGGCCGTGCCATGGTCTCAGCTTGGCGGCGTGTCATGGATTCCTCCATCGTTCAGGACGCTCCTGGAGGGCAGCGCTTTACCCTGTGTCTGGCTCCAGCTAGAGGGGGAAGCGGATTCGGTGACAAGGCTCTTCTATAGGGACAGGGTGAACCATTATGCTGGCCTTGGGGCAATTGGAAAGAGCTGGTCTGGGCAAGCCAGGGACCAGAGCTGGGCATCAGGGAGGACATGGTCAGTATGGCTACAGGCCACCTCTGTGCCTGTGAGCAAGGAATATAAAAGGTGTAGCAGTTGTTAAGGGGCTACAGTTGAGAGCAAAGCCCTCACAGGCATTTGTGTGTTTGTTTACGTGTCTGTTTATGTATGTGTCTGTATCTTCGTATGTCATGGCCAATGGTGGAAAGGGAATAAGAAGTTCTCTTTCTAGTGCCTAAGTGCTCCTAGCATGCTGGTCAAGGGAGTGAGCGAATAGCTGTAGAGGAGTGTGCGTGTGTGTGCGTGCATGCGTGTGTGAGTGAGTAGGTTGGAGCTTACGCATATGCCTCCCCCGAGGAGGACAGTGGGAACACTCCCAGGAGGCCTCCTGGGTTGGGCCAGTGTTGGCCTCTGGGCTCTAGACCCTAATGCCCATGCAATCATTCCCTTTCTGCCTAGAGGAAGATGGCAGGGTTCTGAGTGTGGAGACAGGAGACTAAGAGTCACCAAGACTTAATCCTCCTGGCTCTGGCCCTTCCTTGTCAAGAAGAGCTATGTTCACCTCCCCACACCTGTAAGAATTTCTTTTTCTCAAAGAAAAAGTGTAAGTTTGTTCTTCGGGCCTTGCAGACAACATGCTGACAACATGTGGCAGTGTGAGCGGGGACCAGCCTTCAGTGTGTGAAACGGATTCAGAGGGCTGGCAGAGCCATGGCCCCTGTTCCCAGGCTGCAGGCTTTGTGGCATGCACTTCTGGTGGTTGTATGTTTGTGTCCAGGTGAACTTGCACACAAAGCTGCATGAATGTTTATCTATATGCATGCATGCCTGTGTGAGTGTGTGTGCATGTATGCCTGCCTGAATGTATGCCTGTATGTGTACCTGTGCGCATGCCTTTCTGTGCACACACATTTTAGTGCATGTGTACTCTCATGTACGTATATCTGTGCACATATGTGTCTGTGTACATACGTGTCTGCATGCACATGTGGGGTGAACACAGGAAGACACACTGATAAACTGTTGGAATGACTTTCTCATTCCCCACAGTCCCCCAAACCCCACACTGTCAAGGACTCATCAAGTTCAGCTGAGGAAGGGAGAGCAAAAGCCATGAATGCAGTTTCCTTCCCGGGCTATGGGTTTGTGGAAGCTGAAAAACGTGCTGCAGGCTCATCTGAGGCTGCAGACTCACCTGTGGCTGCAGGCTTGTTTGTGGCCAGGTCATCAGGAAGAAGGAGCCCAGGAGCAAACCAGGAAAACTTTCTCTGGCCCCCTGAACTCTCACGCCTCGGGCAGAGTGCTTTAATCCCTCACAAGTCACGGAAGTGCAAGCGCACTCAGTGGCTAGGACTGGCCCAGGGCTCCCTGCTGAAGGCGTGTTCCCTGAGACTTATCCCAGCAGAGGCAACTGCTCTGCAATTCTGAAAACATTTGCATTCAAGGCTAGGTCAGGATAGACTCCCTGCTGACTCAGTTGCCACTCACATAACTTCATGCGTGTGCAATGCCAGGGATCAAACCCTCAGGCATGAACTCCACCAGCTGAGCCAAGTCTCCATCCTTAAAACATGCTGCGGCTGCCACTTCAGTTACTTATTGAACATTCTTTGATTAGAGGTGGGCCCTGTCCTTGTGCTGCGAGGCAAGGGGGTGGCCACGGGCCATGGGAAATGAAAGTAATGATTAGCTGTGGTTGCCTGAATGTTTGCTCAACTCTTCCCTTAAATCGAGCCTCCATCCGCAGTTGATGGAATTACGAGGTAAGCCTTCAGACACGGTTAGGGCATGAGTGTGGAGCCCTTCCCAAAGAAGTGGCACCCTATGAGAAGCACCAGAGAGGCCTGGTGTTGTTCTGTGTGATGGCGCAGTGAGATGGTGCCCTCTGTGCGCTGGGGAGGGCTTTGCCCCACTGTGAACTTCCCGGATTCAGAGCAGTAAACGTCTGTGGTCTGTAAGCCACCAACTCTGGTGTTTTGTTATGGCAGCCTGGATGGGATGAGGCCGCAACAGGGAGATGCTGTCTGCATCCCTTCTGAGGAGGTGACTAGGTGACAGTTTCAGGGAAAGGGAAGGACGGCTTACACCCCAGACCAGAGGCTATAAGGAAGACCAAAGCAGTTCCGGGAAGCTCTGAGGTCAGTAGTGCTAGGAAGTGCTAGGAGATGAGAGGTCAGGTCAGAGGTCAGGGCGTGTGTGAAGCTCAGGTATGTGGTCTTATGGGAAGCACAGGATGACATGCTCCTCGACCCTGAGACAATGGCTCTTCCTGTACAGACAACGCTGGACACTTGAGGTGGAAAGGAGCCCCCGAGGGGAAGGAGGTAGAGATGTTAGCAGGAAGGCAAATGCCAGGCTGAAGGATGTGGTCAGGCACTAGGAAGGCCACCAGCTATCCCAGAGCAGCCTCTGAGGCTGGACAGGACTCGCGTGGGCCCGGCTATAGCTGCCGGTTAACAGCCCTGTGGGGAGAGTTGGTCAACCAAGCCACAGACGGAGCAAGAGGCCGAAGGGGCGCCTCTCACCCCAGTCAGGCGCCTCGGGGGAGGCTGTGCTCTGGTGCTCCAGGCTCCATTCCTACGGCAGCTGTCCAGGTCGGTGAGGCAGGCCTGTGGACTGGGAGCTTGGGAGTGAATCTTTCCGCTCTGAAGTTGTTTATGTTAGGCGCTGTGTCACAGTAGCAATGAAAAATCCGGCACAGCCTGTGTGTTCTCTCTACTTGGACTGGATAACTCTTGCCACGCGTTCCTCTGCTCCGTTCATGTGTTGCTAAGGCGCAGAAGCATTGCCCAGCACGGCACTGCTCAGCCAGGGGGAGGGCTGATAGCTGAGGCCCACCCACTGCAGGCCAGTCTCTGGAGCAGGTCCCCGAAGCTGGACCAACATGTCCAGTCCATCTTTGGCAGACAGCACAAACTCAGCAACATCGATTTCCTTTTCTTCTTTTTTCCCCTTTCAATTGCTGTGACTCACTAAGACTGACTCTAATGAATCGTAGTCACGTCGACAGCCTAGGAAAAGAGTGAGGAAGGCAGAACCTGCTTGTAGCAGTCAGTGCCAACGCTTCAGTCCTTCAGTGGGTCTGGCTGGCTTCATGAGTAATTAGGACTTTGGTGAACTACTAATGAATGACTTATAAGTTCTTACAGAAAGCATCATAGGAAAGAAATTCAAATGAAATGAGTCAACATGGACGGTGGAGGACAGTGAAGGACTCCGCTCCAGGATGCCCGCCTCAGAGGTGGAGACAGGGTCTGTGGGCCTTCTCCTCCTTCCACTCCGTCTCCGCAGTCCGCCCTTTATCACACACCATGGGCTTTGCCTAGCATTTCCCAGCCCTTTGCAACCCAGACCACAGGGAATAAAATGTCTTCAGGGGCTGAAACACACAGCTCGAGGGCCAGGGCTGGCCTTAGGGCAAGCTGACAGCTTCCCGAGGGTGGTGAAGTCCTGGCTCTTCTAGCTCCACAGAACATCAAGGCCCAGGCTTGAGCTTCCAAATGAGCCAGTGCCGCATTCTCCCAGGCTGCCTGGGATGGAACCAAGAGCCCCGGTGTCATCACGCCAAGAGATGGCGGAATCTGTACAGAGTGGAACCTCCTAGGAGGTGAATGGGAAACTGGATTAGCTCCAGAAGGGATTCATATAGGTCTTAATTACCATAGTTAGTGCTTGGTGAAGAGTTGTCCAAAAGAAGAGCAAGACCAGCTCCTCCTCGCCACCTGCCTGTTCGTCAGCAATGTCTTGCACTTGAACATTCTTTTTGAAATGCGTGCCTGCTGTGAGGTAACACAGCTGATGGGTCTGAAGGAGGGGCCTCCTGAGCTTGCACTTTCAGTTTACAGCACTGCAGCGAGCTGGACGAACTCTTACAAATAAAGTACCCAGCTGCAGGTATTTTGTTATGACAATGAAAAGCCAGTAAGATCCAGAGGGGAAAACATTAAGGAGGTTGGCCTAGAGGGTGGTAACAGACCTAGAGGGCCGGTGGCTCTGTGGGTTCTGGGGTCCTGGAGTTCTGTGGCAAGATTTGAAGAGACAGGAAGAGCAATTATGAGGCCAACTGGCTGGGATCCCCTTCCTCAGCCAGGATGTGGACTTGTGACTCTGCAGGCTCCAACCTGGATACCATACCGCTCCATCCCCCAGCTTTATCAGAAAGCTCAGACTCTGGCCTGGCTGTGTAAGGGTGACAGATAAGATGACATTCTTCTTTAAAAATCATTTATTTTATTATTTTAATTATGTGTTGTAGTAAATTAAAAAGTGTGTTGGGCTTATATGGTTTATTATTAGCCCTACGATTATCATGGCAGTATCATTTCACTTGCTATTACCAATAATAAGACATAGACACCTGTTAGATTTTACAATTGCCTAATTTACCCAGGGCTGGGCAGATATTTCACTTACACTGGCTCACTAATCTCACCATCTGTCTCCTAGCCCCCGTCCAATGCTGTTGCCTTCACCCTCCTCATCTGGTCTACCTTCCGTCCACAATCCCAATATACTTACTTGTATTCTTCATCTGGGACTTTTCATGACATTATTGGAGTGTTTTCTCCTCACCCACACGGTTCCTTCTCCACCTAACCCATCATGGCGTCCTCCTTTCCCCTCTCTTCCCATCCATCTGTTTCCCATGATTCTCTTGAACCCCCAAACTCCTGGAACCTTAGCTACGCCTACCCCATTCTGCCCTGCACGGGTATAGGCTGTTTAATGAACTAACAGGTATAATGTTTTAGGCAGGTTTGCACAGACAAGGGTGGGTGCATGCAGAAACCAGATCTTGAGGGCCAGTCATTAGCTTCAGGCCAACCTCCAACAGTCATGTGAATGGATGTGTGCACACAGCACAGTGTCTGTGGAGGCCAGAGGCGTTGGACCTCCCGAAGCTGAAGTTGAGGGAAGTGGTGAGCCATCTGACATGAATCCTCGCAGCTGAGCCTGGGTCCTTTGTAAGAGCAGTAAGTACTCAACCCCTGAGCTATCTATCCACAAGGTAGAGAATCTTAACTTTCAGTGAATGTTAAGACGAACCCCCCCACTCAGGGAGCCCAGGCTCAGTGTCTCAAAAGTGTCTTCAAAGACCGGAATTTCCTCATCTGCCTTCTCTCCTCTCCCCTCCTCTTTTCTCTCTCCTTGAAATCATGACAATGATCTGGTGGTTCTCAACCTAGGTTGAGTGTTAAGGTCATCTGGGGTGACTTCATTGGTAGAGGACTTGCCTTCTTGCAAGACCTGGATTTGAACCCCAGCATTCATTTTAAAAGCCAGACAGGGTGGTGTGTGCTTTGCAGTCCAGTGCTGAGGAGGGGTGATGGGCAGATTACTGGGACTTGCTGGCCATCCATCCTGGCCCACGCCATTACTCCCAGATCTCAGTGAAAGATGCTGCTTCAAAATCCAGGGTGGACTGCTCCTAAAGACTGTCACCTGAAGTTGACCTCTGGCTGCCGCACGTGTCTTCAGACATATCCACCTATATGCATATGCACCCCAACACAGGTGCACAGGGACACACACACACATCTGATGAGCTGGATTTTAAAGGTTTGTTTTTATTAGTTTTAATTATAAGAGTCTGGCTGAGTGTGTGCATGTGTACTTGAATGCCCTCTCCACAGAGGTGAGACGCAGGTGTCGGACATCCCTGGAGATGGAGTGACAGACACTGTGAGCCTCCCTAGGCTGGATGCTGGGGAACAAGCCTGGTTCCCTGAAAGGACAGGACTGCCTTAGCCACAGGGCCGCCTTTGTGACCATTTGTGAGCCATGGAGCCGCCTTTGTGACTCAGTGAGCTTTGTGCAGTCACCACTAAGGTTTGCTTTTAGAGAATTTGATCTTGGGGAGTGGATGGACCCTGAGCACAGGCCCAGTGAAAGTCCCCACGATTCTTCTGCAGTCAGAGTGTAATGTAGCTCAGGGCCAGAGGACCATCTGCAGGGAGCACCTACAGAGTCCTGCGTGGTCACAGGTCCATGGAGCCTGAAAAAGGCATCTCGGCTTGGGAAGGGCCAAGGATCACTGTCTCACATCATCACTCAGAGCCCATGTATACCACGTGCCACGGTCTAGCTTATCAAAGACCAAATCGAGGCCGAGGTCAGTAATGGGCTTGGATGTAACCAGGATGGGCCATTCCCACACTGAGGAACTAAAACATCAGCTGAGGTGGACTGTGCTTGCTGTGAAGGAAGAACAGAGATTCCAGGCTAGCCATGCCAGTCTACACCAATCCCAGCAGATGATTCCTGAGGAACAACACCGAACTTGACCCCTGATCTTCACATGCCTCTACATACATGACTCACACACATTTCAAAATCCACTAGGCATTAGCTACATTAAGGATTTTTACATTATTTTATCTACATTAAATACTGCAAGTCTATCTTATTCTCTGTCCTATTTAATAGCAAATAGCAGCTCATATCTTTAACACAACATCTGATATGCTTGAAGCTCAATTTTTCTGTCAGCTTTCATATCTTCAGACTAAACAATACAACTTTGATTTGCATAAGTTCCCTAGGCTATTGCAAAAGGAGTGATGGGGCCCATTTCTGTGCGTTTGAAGTATGGGGAACAGTGATCCTTCTGAATCACCGTCAATTGCCCAGATTCTCGCTTGAATAAAATTCAGGCCCCAAATACACGAAGATAATTTTCCTTTAGAATTTACAGCCAGGCCTGTCATCCACACAATCTTCCTCACTAACCCCCAACCCCATTTCTCAGGGCTCTCAAGACCCACAATGCTGCACTTAAAAATGATGAATCAAGAATAAAATATGATGGAAATCACTGCTGCATTAAAAATGCATGGGAGCCTTTGAGAACTAGGGAGAACATATCAGACATCTCTCTCATGATACCAGGAAAGGGCAGATGAGCCACGGAGAGCCATGGTGTCCCATTTAGGAAAAGTCTCTGTGGGGCCGTGTGTCTCAGGCCCAAAGGCTCCTCAGCATGCAGAGCAGGATGAACAGAGATGAGGGCCGTGCCTACCGGACGGGACATGCTGTGGTGCACCCTGGGACTGCTCGGTCTGAATCTGAAATGTGTTCCCAGGCTCGCTTGAACACTCGATCCCCAGCGGGAGGGGCTGCCTGGGAGGCTGTGAAGTCTCTGGGACACGGCACCAAGGGAAATCGTTGAGGACTGGAGCTGAGCTCAGCCTCCACCCTGATCATTGCTTTTTAATCTGCCTGGATGTGAGGAGCTGAGCCACAAGGCCCACCACCGTGCGTGTCCTAACCATCACCCCCTGCCGCTAGGACAGTGATCACCAGGTTCCACACCCAGCAGACCCTCCTTCCCTTAGGCAGCTTCCCCTGGCTGTCTTGTCCAGTGATGAGAGGTAAGGCTACAAACACAGTGGGTCCGTGTTTAGCACGGCCTCACAGCACAGCTGAATGACACAAAAGCTCAAGCTTGGAAACCGTCTCTAATACAGCCTGTGTGGGATGAAGGCTGGAGAGAAGGGCTCTCAGTACAGCGTTTGCACCCATGGCACACTAAATTCAGTCCCCAGTACCCCGCCACACACACACACAAACACAGGAGCACACAAAGACTAGGTGCTCCATAAAGAATACATACATAGTGAAGACTTTGGAAGGATGTTTTTCTTCGGGGTTTGGTCTCTTGCCTCCTGCGATCTTATCTGAAGGAGTGAGGCTGTGGCCGCCAGGCTGCTGAAGGAGAGGCCATGCCATGGCTTCTTTTAAAACATACTCACATGGAGGGCTAGTTTTTGTGTGTTTTTGTTTTTGTTTTTCCAAAGCTCCCACTATCAACCAACTTCAGAAGCAACATCAAAGAAGCCGTGGACGAGTTCACTTGTGTCAGCCTGTGCTTGATCCAGTAGGGCCAGAGCAGGTCAGAAAGCAAAGAACGGAGCCTCAGGACACTAGATCCTGTCTATCATGTGGCTTCATGCCAGCCAGCGTGCTTGATCACTGGGGAGAGGTAGAGGACAGGCCACGCCTCATCTTTTGAGAAAAAAGATAGGAAACCAAACCAGTGTAGTGAGCGGGCAAGGAGGTTCAAGACCACCGCTGGGGCTGGGCAGTGACGGCGCATGCCTATAGTGCCGGCACCCAGGAGGCAGATCTCTGAGTGTGAGGCCAGCCTGGTCCACAGAGCGAGTTCTGGAATGCCAGGGCTGCACAGAGAAACCCTGTCTCGAAAAACCAAACAACAACAATGACAAAACCAAACCCACAGCTGGGTCAATGATGTTCAGAAGGTTCATGAGACCCATGGTTATCTGAAGAAAGGGAGAAAGCCAGACTTCACGGGATACAACATGAATGAGGAGTAGGTGAGTGGGGATGGCAAGGCCAGGTGTGGCAGAGCTCAGTTGGTGTCTAGGACTCCAGAGGTGGAAATGGAACATTGCTATGAGCAAAAGGCTAGCCTAGTCTACACAGCAATTACAAGGGCTATACATTCAAGATCTGTTCAAAAGTCAACACAAAGCAAGTGGAGGGTGAAAGGAATGTCTGACAGACAGTGCTGGGCAGGTGACGTGACCCTGTCTGTAGTTCACAGGTCTGGTGGGGATTTTGCACGACGTCACTGTTCTTTCCTCTCCGGGACACTATCCTACTCTGCTTTCCAGACAGCCCCTCTGGAGGGAAGGGCACAGCGCCCCTCTTGGTTTGGGCCTGTCTTCCCAGCTGCCATCTGGGCACACTGTAGGCAGAATGAGCAGCAATCTAATCGGACCCAGTATTGGCCCACAACAGCCTGGCCTGGACCTGAGGGCATGGTTTTCAGTCACATCTGAACTTGGCCGTTATTCTTCAGGGTTGTGACTCCAGCGCTCAGGACTGTAAATGAGCATGGTTGAAAGCCCAAACCATAAGGAAATCCTCAGTTCTACTGCAGCAGGTGTGAAGGTGGAGTCAGGGCCCTTGTCTCCGCAAGGATGGGAGCTGGTGCCTTGGGAGAAAGGGAACATGAAAAGGCTGTGATTGCAGGGCAAGACTCCAAGCCTGTGAGAACAGGGCAGAGAATATCAAGGAAGGAGGCTGTGTGCCGTCAGCTGAGCTGGGTGGGTGGGGTGAGGACATGTAGGGATGATAGGAACATTTTCAGGAAAACATGAGGCAAGAAGGCAGGATGGCGTCACGCAGATGAGGGGCTAGGGAGGAGAATGTTTTATAAACACGTTGTGTGCAGAGGAGGAGGGCATGAGTGTGAATCCAGAGAAGGCAGGCTAGTGAGGGGCAGGAAAGTGCTGGAAGCCGCAGGCTTTGACTTATCTGAGCCCTCAGAGCACCTGAAAAGAAATGACCCATCCTAGGAAGAAGTGTAAGGGAGAGGGCACTAGGGAAAGAAGGGAGACACAGAGGGGTCGAGGAGTGGATTTTGAGGTTCTGAAAATACGCAAATGGGAGAGGATCGCAGCCATGTCCCATGTATTTGTTGGAAATAGCTGAAGAATGTGCACCCTTAGGACAAAGCTTTTCACAGCTACCCGGGGTGGGGGGATGGGGGCAGGGAGCAGTGTCCTAACCCCCATGCAGAGTGGGGGTTGGGGCAGGGAACAGTGTCCTAACAGTGCAGGGGTGAGGGGGTGGGGTGGGTCCTAGTGGCATCTGGGTCTCAGCGACACTGCACTGGTCAAGTGCATCAGCTCTGGTCACCCTTCGTACTGGTCTGGATCTGCACTGACTGCCAAATTCACAGCCTGTAACAAATTCACATTGTGCAGTTTAGGAGGAAGAGGTAGAGGAGAAAGATGAGAAAGATGAAAATTCAGGAGACAGACAGACAGACAGAGACAGAGAGGTGGGCAGAGACAGAGAGAGACAAAGACAGAGACACAGCGGCAGAGACAGAGAGACAGAAACATACACAGAGAGACAGACAGACAGAGAGAGCGTGCAGAGGCCTTGTCTTTGGCTGGGTCGTCCAGGAAGTGAGGCTTGCCTGTGCTCATCACGTGACCTCCGTATAGCTGGTGGCTTTGCTGTTGTTTGGTGTTAGCCACTTTCCTACTCAGCTGGAAATCTGCACACCGAGTCCCCCTTCCTCTAACCCCAATCCAAACAAGCTTTGAGAGGATAGCCACTGCCCTTTGACCTTGCAACAAGGCACAGCCGCTGCCACGTCCCAGGCCAGGGCTCTGTGGTCCTTGAGCAGGCATGGGACTGAGGAGGCGGAACCATCTTACTGCCGGGCAGCAGCCCCCGGGGGAGATGCGGGTCTGGAGCAGGAGGAGGTACAGGATGAAGCAGCCCCTGCCCTCATCTTGTGGATGAGGCTCTTTTCTGTGTGCTCTCTCTGCTGGCATCCAGCGTTCCTGCAGCTCCTGCCCCTGCAAGCCAGCAGGGCATCCAGGTGTTCCTGTCACTCTCGGGGCCCTGACCTGCAGCTTGGCCAGGGTGGGTGTGTTTGCTCCTCCCTCAGCTGAGCCAGGGGATCAGGTGGGAACGCACAAATTGCAACCTCTTCCCAGGCTGGGAAGGCTGGGATGTCCATCTGGCATTTGAGCGAAACCCTTAACCGTTCCCTGCGAAACAGCAGCTGCAAATGTACAGCGCCGGCCTGGTTCTGAGACGGTCACGCAGGCGGGCTCTGAAAGGAGAAGGCACTGTGTCAACAGAGCGCGGTGAGAAGCCGCAGTGCCTTCTCTGAGCTGATGTGTCTCATCGTGTACCTCCTGGATCAGCTGTATCTCTCTCCACAGATCGCTGTGTTTTTATGACAACCGTCTCCATGGCAACCAGGTGTCCAGCCACTCAATGGTGCTGAAGGCCATTCAGTCCCAGGCTGGGGGCGGGGCCGGGCCTTCTCACTGCTGGTTCCTTGCAGAACCTCCATGAGGCTGTCAAATGAGGCAGGAGACCTGGGGTTTCTTCCCAGGCCTGGATGGATGGAAGGGCAGAGGGGTGGTTTTTGTATATTATTTGTACGTAGCCCTGCTGGCAGGACAAACAGCCAGTCAATTAAAATGCAGTACGTGGAAGGTAATGCAGACAGCGTGGAGACAGGAGAAATAACAGCTAGCTGGGGAAGAAAAATGGCAATTATCACACAAAGCCCAGGGTTGGCGATTTGGGGGTGAATATGCTGCAGCAAGAAGGGAGAGGTGTGTGAAACAGACTCACTGCAGGTGAGCCAGGAAGAAGGACAGTTGCGTATGGGGAATCACACAGGGCCACTGAGGCCTGGCAGGCAAGGGCAGATTGACAAACATTCCCATCTCTATCAAGGACAGAAAGGCTCCCTGCCTTCCAGAATCCTTGTGGCCAGAGAGAGGCCCAGGGAGGGGGAGGGGCTGCAGAAGGAACTCTGTCTCCTCAAGGTCTCACGGACACAGGACACATTCACCCATGCTTACACGGCTCTTCCTCACTGGCCGGATGCTCCACCTGCCTCAGTCAAGTGAGCCGAGCTGAAGCTTTGCACAGCCCCACCTCCACTGTGAGTGACAGCCACTCCCTGGGGCCGTCACGCATCCACTGTGTGTCTGGCAGGACTCGGAGGGGAGGCGCGCGGCCCCAGCAGGGACAGTGTGATAAAATGGAATCCAAGCACACCCTCTGGGAGCCCCGGGGAGAAACTTCCAGAAGGGCTCTAAACAGGCCACAAATGGTCTTTGGGAGGACACACCCTTCCCGGTCTAATCTAAACCAGGGCCGGATGGGGCCCTGCAGGGCTTGCAGAGGTAGGCCTTGGCCCCTCAGAGGCTTTCCCTGCTCTCCCTCTACACCCTGCCTCGCCTCCCCGGTGGAGTTCAGGCATGCAGTTGGCCTGTGGGGCCCAGACCTGGGCGTTCCTTGCAGGAAGCTGCTGTCCTCACAGGAGAGTCAGGGGTTAAGGCTCAACTGTCAGCGTCTGGCAACAAATGAAAGGAAATCACAGTCCCCATGAATGAGGAGGAGGCAGCAGGAAGGTAGTTCTTTCCTCTTCTGTTCTTACAGCATGAGTAAGACGCTCAGTGCATTTGAGATTATTTGCCGACTCCTTTGAAAAGGTCCCTCGGTCTCTAACAGGCAGGCTGTGGTCATAGAAACCACAACCTTCCGACCTTCCCTCCCTTCGTCCCATCCCCCAGAGACAGGCAGGTTGGGCGTCCTGGGGTGGGGTGCATCTCTGTTTAACCATTAGTGATTCATAAAACTCCCGGCCCCCACACAAGAAGCCTGGCGTGTTGTAGAAAATCCTGTTCTGAGAGTGTTATGAAACAGAGGTTCTGATGAGCTGCCAGTTCATGGAAGATGCTGGAACGAGGGCTCTGAGCTGCTGGGCCGGCCCGGGTGTGACTAAGCTGTGCTGGGGAGTCAGGCTGATCACAGGAGGAGAGGAGAATCAGATAGCACAGCACATGAGGGGACCTCCATGCCCAGCGTGCCCTCAGGCTGGGCGGTCCAAGACTCAGCTTTAACCCTGGGGACTTCGGACCCTCGCTAGGTGGGGGACAGAAGGCACCATCATGGGCCGGCGCTTCTGACGGCTGATTGGAACTCATGCTCACCCTTCCCGGCCTGGCTCCTCTGGGCGATGTGTAGTAAGAAGGAAGAAGGTGGCCTCCTCCAATCCCGACTCCTGTGAAATGCATCTCAGGGCCAGGGCTGGAAGTCCCTCTCCATGAGGCCCCAGAATTCCCTCCATGAGGCTGCAGTCCTGTATATTCCAGATGGTCGGCTTTATGAAGTTTCTTACAAGCCTACCTGGCCAAGTGTTATCTTATTTTAATACATTATTGTGTGTGCATTCGTGAGTGTGTGTGTGTACCTGTGCATGTTCCCCTGTGTGTATGTGTATTCTCACTAGTGTGTGTGTATGCATGCATGCATGTGTGCCTCTGTGTATACAGGTACAGATGTATATACGTGTGTGCATATATGTGTGCATGTGTATATGCATATGTATGTATGTGCATGCATCCATGCATATGTGTGCCTCTCTGTGTATAAGCAGGTACAGAGGGTGGGTGTGTGTGCTTCTGTGTGTACGGGCAGATACAGATGTGTGTGTATACCTGTGTGTGCCTCTGTGTGTGTGTGGGGGGGTGTGCAGATGTGTGTGGTTACGTGATAGCGCAGGACAGAGGTCAACCTCACATGTTGCTCTTCGGGAGCCGCCTGCCATGTTTCTTTGAAGAATTTCTCGCTGGGCCCCGAGGCTTGCCCATGAGGTCCCTTGCTGGCCCCCGTGCCCCGGGACGTGCCCCTCGGCCTTTCCACCACTGGATGATAATCATGCCACCACCATACGTGGTCCTTTTCCATGGATTTTCAGCATGAGTCTCAAGCTGGGCTTGAACTCACCACCCAGTCTAGGCTGGCCTCAAAGTCACAGCAATCCTCCTGCCTCAGCCTCCTAAGGGTTAGTATTACAGGCAAGCACCACTGCGCCTAGCCCAGCCAACTGTCTGAAGTTTCCCAGAGGCTGGGGGAGGGGGAAGGAGAGAAGCCAGAGAAGGTGCTGGTCAGGGGACCACCAGCCGGACACATCACAAGGAACGCTCCAAGCCCAGCCTGGGGCTTCTTCCCATCTGCCTCTGGCCTCAGGCTCAGTTCCTGCTTCTCGCACTACCAAAGAAAAGGCCTTACCCAATCTCAGCCCCCCTCCACCCGCTCTGTGCCTGCAAAGCCAGCCACGGCCGGCCTGCCTTATGTAAGACAGGGTACTGTCTAGAATCCTTCTTAGCTGAAGAGGGGCGGGGGTGGAAAGCCATTTGTTTGTTGGTTCAGAACAGGACTGTCTTCTTCAGAAGTTACCAGGCTCTTCATCCCAGCCACTCACAAGGCTGAGGCAGAACTGCAAGTTCAAAGCCAGCCCCGGATGCAGAAGGAGGTGACAGTCTGTCTAGACACCTCAATGAGACTCAGCCTCCAAATAAAAAGAGGACGCAGCTCAGTGACAGAATGCTTCCGAGTGTGCACAAAGGCCTGGGTACCGTCAACAAATGTGACCAGAATTCAGAAAAGACATGGAAATAAGATGGCTCTTGAAAGCTGTGACGAATACATGGGCCTAGCCTGGCCTGCAAATCGAGCCTGTCTCTCCCAACTCAAAAGAAGCACATTAAATCATTTGGGATCACTGACGAAAATGGACAGATTCCCTGGCCAGAATGGTGGCTTCCCACCAGTGTCCACTGTAGCTGCAGATTATGCTGTATCCCTTTAGCAGTGCGCAGAGCACCTGCCTACCCATGGGGGAGGCGTGGGTGGATGCCTGGCCCTGGACAGCCGTCCTCAGCCAGCCACGGGCCTGCTGAGCCCATCTCAACTGAAACGAGAGCAATGCGACTCATTTTTTCTCCTGCTGGCTCCAGAGTGATTCATGAATCAGAAAACTAGTTCATGAATCAGTTGGGGCGGGGAGGAGAGAGACCATTTGTGCAGTCGGCAAACCTCCATCCCTTTCACGAACCTAGCTGTGAGTTGCATAACACTGCCTGGCACTTGCTAGTTGAAACCAGTCTTTTCGGAAGCTGCTTTTGGCGATGACTTACTCACCTATTTTCCTTCTGGAAAGGGGAGGAACACAGAATGTACTGACTGTGTGTCAAGCCGCCTTGGTGGCATTTCCACGACAAGAGGGAGTATGTGTGAGTCTCTGTGTGCACGTGTGCAACAAACAGCCTTTGACCGGCCTCAGGGCCCCTTTAAACCTGAATGCCAGCCAAGTTCATCTCTGTGGAGCTGCTTAAGGAAGCTTGAGATGGGGCAGTTGGAACCCACATCTCTGCAAGGGCTGATTACAGCCTACTAAGGAAAATGAGATTTTTATCTCACAGGAATTCAGTTATAAAAATAAAATACAGCGTCTGGCTTGATTCAGCTAAATGTACAGGCGACTGGGTGTTTTTAATTTAGTGGGAAAAAGCCCTGGACAAGAGGAGTGACCTAAAACACTGCATTTAAAGAAAAAGAGGGAGGGAGACAAAGGCAGGCTGCAGGAAGTGTGTGTGTGTGTGTGTGTGTGAGAGAGAGAGAGAGAAAGAGAGAGAGAGAGAGAGAGAGGGAGGGAGGGAGGGAGGAAAGGACGGAGGGAGAGCCATGGCGCTGGGTGGGAGGGCGGGGCAGAGGAAAGCCACCCTCCTGGCACTTGAATGCAGAGGGGTGATGTCAGCGGAGCAGTTGGAGCAAAGGGGAGAAAAACAACTTGAAGCAGTGCTAATCCCCGTTTGCTGCCCTGAAGGGAATGGACGCTGGCCAAGGCAGGGAGTTATGGGAAACCATATAAGGGTGCCAAGTGAGCTTTGCCGCCAACATTAGGAACTGACAGCTTTGTTCTCTGTCACTTGGCTGCCGGCCAGAGGCCTCATTTCAGCTCCACAGCGTGACTGCCCTGGCCAGCCGCCAGGCCTGTGCTCAGAGCTCTTTTCCTCTCAGGGCTTTGCTTTTTTTTCCCTCCTCCGTCCCTCTGCCAAACACGCAGCGGTTACTATGGCAGTGGAAAGGAAAGTTTAAAAAAAAAGCACACACACAAGAAAGTAGAGAGGCACGCCTTCATCCAGATGCGCAGCCTAGCAGAGGGAAAGCCAGATACCCTACCCAATGGGGCCTGCAGGAAGAGGAAGACGCCTCAGCCTCACTGAGGCTAGGGAAACAGGCCTCCTGAGCACCTTGTGGGTGGGAGGGGCCAGTTCCCAGGCCTTGCTGCTCTTCTCTCCCTCTCCTCCCGAGGCCCTGTGGACTGCGCAACACCAAGCAGAAAACTGTCATGCTTCCCACTGGCCATGGGTCAGCGGTTCTGAGAGATACAAGGCCAGGCCTGTGTCGTGTGAGAGAGAGAGGAGACCGGGAATGCAGGAGGGCGATGGGGGTGCCCTCTGGACACCAAAGCAAGCCTAGCTTCATGGCTGCCGCTGCCATCACCAGGACAGCCGTGCTGTGACACGGTCTAGTGGCAATCAGGCCTCCTTCCTTGGCAGTTCGGGGCATACTGGAGCTTAGCGGTTTCTGTCAGGGCCTTGGGTGCCACAGGCGCCAGTGTGTCCTCATTCCTACAGCAGCTGGGAGGGGCTCTGTGGAGAGCACATGGCAATGCTCTGACTTAGGCTCATTGTCCACCTGCTTAGAAAGCAGACCATATCCTGGAAGGTCACGAGCAGAGGCAAGCCCAGGCCAATGGCTGGCCTCGGGTTTCTAAGGCAAAGTTTGCTTAGAAGCAGAGTCTGCAGCCCTAAGGCAAAGTTTGCTTAGAAGCAGAGTCTGCAGCCTGGCTTTCAGATCCTCGGGGCTCTAGAAAGCCTGCAGCAGGGCTGCTCCTGGCCAGGATCTAGGAAGAGTCCAAGCCGGATTAGTGTTCTGTGGGAAGCCTGCACCTCTCTGAAAACATGGCGTCAACCTCCCTGAGCTGGGCCCTGTGGCACCCAGAAAGGTCTCCACCGTCTTCCAGCTGCGTCTCAGCTTCCCATGCAGGGACTGAAGCACAGCTGCCAGGAGGGACATGGCCCAACGTCAGGAGGGAAGAGCTGGCAAGCAGGAGAGGCTCCCAGAAGTCCCTGCGCCTGTTCCATGTTGCTTTTATCCCAGGCCTAGTCCGTACTTCTTAGGAGACATGCCAAACCCAAAGTGGTTGTTCGCTGTGTTCCGCCAAAGAGGGGTCCAGAGGGGGGAGGTGGTGGTGGGCCCTTTGGGGAGTGTCAGGAGCAGAGCAGGTATCATGAGGCCCCCTCCCGTTGCTGGGGACACCCCATTTTCATCACTGCTGGCCTCCATGCCTGCCAGCTGTCATTCTTTCTAAGGCCACAGAAGGCCAGGTCAGGAGATGCACAGGGCAGTTCCCATGCAAAGGGGACCAGGGCTTGGTCCCCAGAGCACGGCAGAGCCCCTTGCCACAGGGAGGGTAGTAGAATCTGGCTGTCAGAGTGAAACACATTTCTGTCTCAACTGGGGCAGACAGAGCAGAGGACACCTCAGTGCTAGGCAGAGCTCTTTAAAGAGCTGCAGGACGAGGAGAGCGTAGTTTAGCAGCACAGTTGTAGCTGGTCACCATTCCAAACGAGAAGATCCCAGACGGACAGCTCAGACACGCTCCCAGACCCCACCAGAGCAGAAGAGCCCTTCTGCCTTAGGGAGGGCCCCGGCCTCCATGTCCAGGCACATCTGCACAGATCCTGGGCTGACTCCGAGGGAAATACTCTCTGTTATTTCTACAACGATCACTGAGTCAGTCCAGATCCTTATGGCACCTTGGCAGCCTTTGCCGTGAGCATGCCTGAGCCGGTGCAGCCCCGAGGGCTCCCATTCACCCGGCTCTTCCCTGGGGACGGCCTGGGAATACTCTTGGGCTGGGTGTCTGGGCCTGTTCCTGGTTGTCTCCAGAAAGGGCCTTCCAATGTTGTCTCCAGCACAGCCCTGGATGGAAAAGGGCCACAGGTGGGAGGAAGAGGGGGGTGGGCTGAGGGGAAACCTGGGCCAGGCAGCCTCAGCAGGTCCGCACTCTACGTCCCAGGCCCTTTCTTTCTCAGGGTGTAAGTTTTTGAAGCAGCAGAAGTTCCCTCTCTTCACATTATGGTAGACTTCCTGTTAGGCTTCTCAGGCAGACATATGGGACCATCCTGAGGGATTTGCCTTCCTGAGATGCTAAGAGAACGGCAAGCCAGATCTGATCCTATGACGAGGGCCGGAGGTCAGACGAGCAGCCCCAGAGACCTGAACAGAGAGCTGTGCAAACAGGTGGCTCGCTAGTTCTCCTGTCATCATTCACCCCTGAGGCGGGGGTCTCACTTCTCCTTAAAAGGCCCGGCTGGATGGCTTGTTTAACTTGTGTGGGAAAGGCAATCCCACACAAACATGAGACCTGTCTGACCAAGCCACATTCTGCTATCCTGCCTCTGGCAGTCACAGAGGTGCCTGTGACCCCAAGAAGACAGCGTTACTGCTTGTCTCATCACAGAGAGCTGCCTTTAAATGTTAGCCGTGGTGATGGGACAGGGAAGGGGATGTTCTGGGACAGCCACTAAGCAGAGCATTTCCAGACAGATGCTCTAATGTTGCGGCACGACCTGGAGCGGGGGCTCACACCCGGGGGTGGGGGGAGCTCCCCCAGAGCCATGCAAGGCAGTTTGTTCCAAGGCCGATTCTGAGCCAGGCCGGGAGGACTGGAGATGGAAAGGGGGGTTGGAAGGTGGTGGCTGCCTTCCGGTGTGTCTCCAGGCTGCACTCAGGTGGGTGGGAGGAGTCTAAAGGCCCGTTTAGGCAGTGGGAGGTCTTGGCCATCGTTGTGCCCAAATCAGTGTTTTGGGGCTTGCCAAATTACCCAGGCCCTCCCTACAGCATCTGCTGCTAGCAGCGGCCTCTGCTTCGCCAAAGCTGTCATTGAGGAGCTGGCTTTGAAGGCTGCCGAGACTCCTACGAGTGCTCAGGCTCGGACCTGCCACATCTTGCACCTTTCTGCTATATGTGGTCAGGAGGCAAGCTGACACACATGCATGAGTCCCTGGGGCAGTCCTGTATTAACCAGCAGGCTCATTGCATTTTAAAGTTTATTTTTATTGTGTGTGTGTATGTGCATGTGTGTGTGAGGGCATGCTAGTGAGCAAACTCAAGCCTTTACACTTATGTGGAAGGCTCACTAATCACCAAGCCATTTCTCCTGCCCCTTGACTCACCACTTTAATCTGGATGACTACTTCCTGGTCAGCGGTCCCTCCTGAACCTGTGGATAGAGCTATATGCATGGTGGGGACCCCAGACTGCCGCAGGCTAGCCCGGGCTGGCTGACAGCAGCATGCCAGTGACCTTCAGTGAGAGGTATTGTTGGCTTTCCCATCTGTGTCTCCAGAATCCTCTGCCAGGACCTTCAGGCTATCTGTCTCGCACATACAAGCCTCTGCGGCCTTGGTTCCTTCCCAGAAGAAACACATCCCAGACATCCGTGGACGAGAATCCTGTAACTGCACTGACTCCTAGGCTGCCTGGCCCCTTGGGGCTTCCTCAAGCAGCCGGTGTCTGTGCCACCAAGGAAATCGACGTGATGGGTGTCACATGCAATGCTTCACCCAAGCCATTGGGCAACGGAGGCAACTCGGCGACACAACACCCATATCCATCTGTGGAGGAAAGTCGAGGCTCTGTTGGTCCAGGACCCGAGTTTGGTTCCCAGAACCTTTGTGAAAATCTGGGAGCAAGGTCACACACTTGTGATTCCAGAGCAGAGGGGGAGGGGCAAAAACAGGGATTCCTGGGGTTGACTGGATGCTCAGTCTGCCCACACTGCAGAACCGGAGGCCAGAAAAGACAGCCCCTGGGGAGGGACACCCACATGTCACTTAATGAGTGTCCTCTGGCCTCTTCACACAGAGGGTGGCTGCACATCCACACACACAAACACAGGCACACACTAGCCTCTGATGAGAGTACATGACTGCGATTGGATGTGATCGTGTCATTGGATCTCCAGGGAAGGAAGCGCTGAAAAGTCCAGAGTGTGGGGTGGGCTCCCTGGGCTCACAGTGCTGCTCGAGGTCTCCACTAGCCACAGAGCATGCCTGACACCACCAAGCCCTTCCGCTCACCCAGGGTCCAAGCTGTTTGAGGACAGCAGCTGTGGTGTCCCTGTGGAACCTGGCAGGACGCGGTGCCTTGGTGGAGGGACTGAGACTTTTTCACAGACAAAAGGATGAGCAGCAGGTGCCTGACTCAGATCAAGTAAGAGTGAGAGAAAGTAAGCTGAGCCCCAAAGATGCTGGAAACGGCCGAAGAGATGGCCTGCACGCATCAAGTCCAGACCCCGGGACATGTGTGAAAGCCAGGTGTGGCGATGGTCCCAGAGCAAGAGGTGCAGTGGGAAGGCTGACCAGCGAGTCTAGCCAACACCTCCATCCATAAGAGAGCCCTGTGCTGTCTTCACACATGTGAGAGCAAGTGCACACAGACATATGCTGCAAATAAAGTAGTCTCAGAGTCACATGGACCTCCCTAAGCTGGTTGCCAGAGCCGAAGCCCATCATCTTCAAGGAAAGAGCAGCACAAGCAGATTGAAAAAAAAAGAAAAAAAAAGCGCCATTCAGTTGTGCTATTCTGTCAGAGCCCAGACCTGCAGCGGCCAGTTAACACAAGCCAGCCAGTCTCTCAGCTGTATGTGCAACAGATAATGTGAATGGTTTCTCTTAGCAGCACAAGAATTGTCCCTGTTGCTGCTCTAGGGACTCCATGTTTGAGCCTGTGCGTGAGCAGGAAAAGGCAAGTGTGTAAAATGTCTGTATCCAGAGACTGCATGGGGTCAAGTGAAACTGCAGGCAGCCTCAAGCAAGGGGCAGACTGCCCATCATCTCAGCCGGCCATGCCCTCCATCCTGCCCTGGTCTCCCAGGCAGACTAGGAAGGGCAGGCTGTGTAGCACACTCAGGACATCAGGCTAGTCCATCCCCACACCCGATGCAGGCCACAGTGTAAGCTGCGAGCCACACTGGTGTCCGCATTGTGTCCGACCAGTGCTGGGATTCCAAAGCTGCTGTGGGTGATACCCTGACACTCCAGTCACATGTTCACTGAGTATCTCCTATATACAGAGCTGTACAGAGGGAAGCAGTCACCTCCCGGGACAGTCACAGCAAGTGGAGGAAACTCTGGATGTAAATACAACGGCTAGGCCGAGTCTTCAGGTGGGAACTGATTCCTGCCCAGACCCATTACACAGGGCCAGGCAGGACCAGGTCTACACCTGTGTCCCCCAGAGATGCTGTCAGCCTGCCTGCTTCCCCCTGCAGCACACTGTGCCAGATCCGGGGCGCCTCCCAGAGTTTCGAGGTCTCAGTGAGCTCAGGGGCCTCCTCTCTAGACCCGGGGACAGCCTGACGCTGCGGCTCAGGCCCCAGGCTGCTTAGGAGGACTGGATACCCTCACAGAGCTGTTAGTGTCTCCCTGGAGGAGAAAGCTGGGTCTGCTCATGACAGGTCAGGGAAAAGAGAAGCGGGGGGGAGAGCTTTATCTTTGGCCTTTTTTAAAAAAAATTATTTAGATAAATTTCTTGATGTAGCCCAAGCTAGCCCACAAATCACAATCTTCCTGGCTCAGGCTCATGTGCTGGGAGGACGGACATGTTAACTAGCGAACCTCAGCCAGCTAGTTAACAATTTAGAACACTGTGCTGTTCGGCTTTCCATGTGCCAGCCCTTGGCTTTGTAAGCCATGTAATTTACATTCCCACCATGTGCAGATGATGTTCAAAGTCAAGCAACATGGAGATCAAGCAGGTGGAAGGAGCAGTCACAGTCAGGGCACCCCGGCACCCTCCAGACCCTCGTCAGACCGTGCGCTGGAGATCGTCACGGCCCAGACAAGAAGGTGCTGCTGGGAAACCCTTCAGAAACCTGTTCGCGCCTCATCCTCTCGAGAAAGGAGCTTGTGGGGGAAGAGCAGCAGGAGCAGAAAAACGAGCCGCAAAGAACGGACCCGGGCAGAAGCCAGCAGCCAGGGTGCCCAGGCTGGCCCACACCCTGACATCGATCAGCTTTTGGTCCTGATGGTGACAAAAAGTTGAAAATCTAACCATCTCTTCTGGCACCACATCTGTGAATAGAGGACTGGTTTATTTGTACAAGTCCTTCTCTTCATGTATATCTTCATATTGTCATGCCTCCACACATGCACACACAGACATATGTAAACACAATACATACACACACTGTATGGAATACAAAGGGAGGGGAGCTAAGGCATAGCTCTGAGCGGGGTGAGGGACCAGCAGCGGGGACCGCCCTGAAGACAGACAGTGGCCTCGCCGGTACAAACCTGAGTAGGTCAGCTGTAGCATCTTGAGGCTTCGGGGAGACCGAGTAGGTGAGAGGAGGACCGTGGTGCCGGATCGGCATGATCAAGGAGCTGTAAGCGAGACACCGAGTGTCCATGGGCGGGGTCATCTCTGACTCTGGACTGAGGTGGACTGAGCTGAGGATGCTGGACGCAGCCCACGCAGCGGAGGATGACGGCTGCAGTGGCCCAGTTGGCGAGAGAACCATGTCCTGCTTATCTCTGAGGACACATCCTGCCATTGTTGATTGCTAGGCCATCTCGAAGTGGCCACTTGAAGCCTGGTGTGGCTTG
Source organism: Pachyuromys duprasi (assembly GCA_028658305.1). Classification (NCBI taxonomy): domain Eukaryota; kingdom Metazoa; phylum Chordata; class Mammalia; order Rodentia; family Muridae; genus Pachyuromys; species Pachyuromys duprasi. The sequence goes on from CM053744.1 coordinate 60,483,226, forward strand.
TGGAGTGATGCCTCAGTCTAGACTGAGCCGTGAGGCCCCTTCCTGACCCCTTCACCAGGTTCTACCTGGCCACCATCCCTCACCTTCATCTCCATCTTCTGGCCCCTGGTCTCATCTCTCTCCCTAGACAGCGGCTGTCTTACACCTTTTTTTTCCTATAATAACCTTGGGTCCATAGTCATGGCAGCAAAAGAAGGAATCGTGGTGCCCAGGTTTGTGGTTATGGTGACAAGGAAAGGGATGGGCCTCGGGGAACACTTGCCTGGACCCCTGGTCATCGCTCCATCCTGCCTCCCAGCTGCCTATGTGGTGCCAGGATACCTATGAGCTAGACGGCTGGCTGAAGGCCACACTCAGCAATTCAGCTTCCGTGACCTCAGCGCCCATGCTACCTTAGGACTTTTTGGTGACACTGGTGGTTTGAGGTACCCACAGTGCTCCCGTGCTCCTTCAAGAAGCCAGTAAGCTCCTTGGTGCTCTAGGGTGGACTCGGGTGGACTTGTCTTTCATCTGCGATGGAGACCTTATCGAGACTGAATAGACCCTGGCTCACCCTCTCCAGGGAAGGCAATAAAAGTGGTGCTCCAGGGACAGAAGGTGCTGGAAGGCCCCGCTTATCCTGGGCTGCCAATGTTGGGTACACATCTGTGGGGGGCTACCACCGCTGTCAGCTGGGCCCAAGGGACACTCTAGTCTCTCTTCCCTCTTCTGAGGGGAGGCAGGTGGTCTGGCCTGGCCCCTCCTGCTCATTTATCTTGTTTATGCTAATGGGCTTCAGAGTCTTTTCCGGAGCACCCTTCTGGCCTGGTTCCCTCAGCTCTGCAGATCCACAGAGCCATGTCGTTCTTGCTTCCGGTAGCAAACTCCAAGCTGCTAGCTCTGTGCCCAGGGAACACTCTGTAGCTGTATTGACAGGCTGACTCAGACCTTGTCTGCCCACAGGAGCCGTTCTGGGCAGCTTTGACAGAAATATGGATGGAGTTGGTGAGAGTGAAATAAAGAGGCTGGTTGAGTCTCTCCCCTCTCTCCCCAGGTTCCAGATGCCTCCTCAACACAGCTGCTCCTTGTCCCTCACTGTGCTCTTCTTTGCTGGGGGCCAGCGGCTCCAAAACATCCCTGGGAACTTAGCTAGCATACTCCCCTCCTCTGTCTGTATCCTCAGAACGAATCCACATTCTCCAACTAGTCTGCTCCAGATATGTGATTGTCATCTTTTCTTTCACAGATGGCCCTAAATATCTGCCCCTTGCCAGGAGGGAAGAGGCGATGTAAGCCGGTTTTCTGGATCCTTTCTCTGTCACCCTAGGGAATGATGGGAGAGGAAGGTGACTCAATCAATCATCAATAAAACAACAATGGAAGGACCGTGGTGTGATGCTTCAGAGGTGCGCTCAGCCTACATGTGAGCACACTTACTGGTCATGTCTTCCAAATTCCCAACCTGCCTTTTAGGGACCACTGTTAAAAGGAAGGAATATAGAGTGAAATCACATCTGTAAGGAAACATATCTGCTCCAGACCCTGAGACCAAGATTTTAGCACAAAGGAGATTTATTTGCCCCAGAAGACTCAAGGGCAGGGAGTAAGAGACAAAGACAAGAGACAGAGGATGAGGGTCAAGTGGGAGGGAGCAGGGGAGAGATATTTGTCCTTAAATGACTGCCTCTGGATAGACAGAAGGCAGGCATGGCAGCCACATGAGCCAATGGCTGTTTATAACAGTACAGTGGGAAACCCAGTGTTAGGAGGAGGTGTTTAATTTTGATTGGGCATGTTCATTAGGTGAGCCAAAGGGGCTTTTGATTGCTGGACTTCAGTACTTTGACAACTGGACCTTGGTAGTCAGCCCCAGGAGGAGGAAGTGGCCAAATAAGGGAACAACCTTGGAGGCTAGCTGTAGGAATGTAAGAGAATGGGGGAGAATCTGAGCAAGGCCTGCCAGAGCCATGCGCACACACCGATGCCTGCTGAGTCCTTTCATCATCCTTTCCGCACATGTATGAGGAGGCAAGAGGTCAGCATCAATAGGTTCTGTTCTACCTTGATTTTGAGGAACGGTCTCACTGTGATCTGGTCACGTCGATTAGGCGAGGCTGCCCGACTGTCCCTGTGAGCCACCCCCCCCCCCCACACACACACAGGTACAAACCATCATGCCTGGATTTTTTTCCCTGTGGACACCGGGTATCAAGGTCCCATCCCCAGGCTTGCTCAGCTTTACTGATGGAGCCACCACCCCCGTCCCTGAATGAAAATCCTCTACTGAAAATGGATACCCATCACTGGCTCCTGGAAGGGAACAGCAATGGAAAGGAGAACTTTCATAGTAAATATTGTATAATGTTTTAGAATCTTGATACTATGCACTCAAAACTAAAAATATACATTTCCAAGAAGAAGAAGAAGAAGAAGAAGAAGAAGAAGAAGAAGAAGAAGAAGAAGAAGAAGAAGAAATGAAAGCACAGGACATGAACCAGCCCAAGTTCAGACCAAGTAATGGCTCCTCTGAAGAAGGTATTGTAGTGTCGGGTATTGGAGCACTTGGGAGTCATTTCCCACTCAGTAGCAGGTCTGAGCAACTGCCACCTCCGCAAGTGGTGCTGGGCACAGGCGGGGCAGAATGGTGGTGATCTCACAGGAAGAAGCGGCAAGGAGGTGAGCAGCAGGGTTAGCCCATCACTGCTGTGACTCCACAGAGCTCTGTGACGAGAGCCAGAGGTGGTACCGAGGGGGAGTGGCCACTCCTGCACTGGCCTCCAACCCACTGAACAGCCTATCCTTGACCTCCACTGTTTGCTCATCTCCAGCTTTGGGCCTTGGTGTGGGAAGGAATTTAAACCAAGAAAGAAAGGGGTGGGGAGGGCTGTAAGGATCAGTTCAGGGTGTACAACAGCTGGCTGGGCCACCCATGCCTTGCCTGTGGCTTTGCATGGCCCTCATCTTGTTGCCTGCAGTCAGGGGGCATGTAAAAGCCTGTAGGCGAACTGTTGTGCCCTAAAGAGCCTCTGAAACAAAGGTCATGGGCCATGGGAGCCCTAGTCCTCCCTGGAGGAGTCCCTTTGTCTACCCCATGGTAGACCTCTCTCAGGGTATGCATGCCAGCCCTGGGAAGGGTATAGAAAAGGAATTTGTTCTTGGAACCCCAAGAACAAAATCTCCTCTTCCTTCCTTCCAGGAAACTGTCAGGTGGAAAGGTGTCTCACTCAGAAACTGCTTTCCATTTACAGAGAAAAAGAGAGGGTAAGAAGAGAGAGCAACAAACACAGATGCGAATTCTGGGTAGCGCCAAGTAGCTCCCCTATGGATCCTGTTGCCATGGCAACACACTCTTGTGATGGACCTCTTTGGGAACTAGGTGTGAAGAACTGCAGAAAAACATTACAAAAGCAGCATTTCGACTTTAGGCCCAGGTTTCTGCATTTGTGGAAACAGCCTTTGACGGGTACCTTTTCCACCTCTGCCCCTGGCTGTGCCCTGCACATTGAGCAGACACTGAGAGGTCCCCATATGGGAAGACACATCCTTTCTCTTCTGTGCTCACACCCTCCCATCAGCACAGAGCCTGCCATGGCTGTCTTGTCTACGTTAAGTGTGGACTTTTCCTGTGGTTTCTTGGGTGTGTGTCCGTGTGCTCTGCTGAGCCTCACATTCTCACCTAGCTGCACACATCTGCACTTGGTTTCAGAGGCCCCGGGCATACTCTGTCTTCACCGGGAAGAATGTGGACATGGGGGAAAGCAGAGCTGCCTGCCTTGTCCAGATCTGGGTCAAGTTTATGAGATGGAAAGGGACCAGGTATGAGAAGAGGAGGCAGCCACCTTAGGTGCTGGAGTCTCAGAGCTGAGGCGGCCTGAGGGCTTGGCCATGCTCTTCCCTGAGGGGAAGGGCCCCTGCTCCTGGAATGCCTTCATGGATGGTGGGCTCATTACTCCAGGATAAGCCTGTGACAAACTGCTGGCTTTCTTCTGTTTGTGAGACCCTCCCAGGATAGCAGCTGAGCAAGAAACCCTTTGACAGTCCCGAGAGGGCTGCCAGTTTGAGACAGCTGGGAGAAGGCTGGGTACAAGCAGGAGGCCTTCCTCTGCTAGTGCAGACCTCTCTGCTGTTTAGGGGTGTGGAATTGGGCTAGTGCTGCTGACCTTACTGTTGGCTCAGTAGTGACAGTACCTTCCACTTAACTAAATGGAGTGGCTGGGGCCAAGAGTGGAGGGTGCCAGAGGCTGCTCGCCCTGTCCTAGTTTATGGTCTGACTGTGGCAATAGAGATGAAAGGACTCTGGTACCTGTCCTGTCATGGCAGGGGTGGGTACAGACTGCAGAAATCACCATGCCACACACCGCCTCAGCAGCTTTTGTCAGTCAGGTTCTGTCACGGCTGCTTTACGGCCCTGTCTCATCCAACTGACTCCAAGAGCTGATGAGGTTGCCCAAGTTTGCAGCGTTAGGAAGCCCGCCAGGCTTCATCTCTCATCGTCCCGTCTCACCAACATGCTCTTCCGCTAGGCACTTTTAGGGGAGGGATAGAGCCCTGGCAGGGTAGAGGGTCCCCATGGAAGGGAGGAAGCCAAAGCCAGGTGGGACTATGCTAATGGGAGCAGTGAGGCCAGCGATGCTGAGCTGGGCCGAAGCGGGGCAGGAAGACCGGTGGGGGAGGGAATGCTCTGTGAGGACACCACCTTTCCCTGCGTGTGCCAGGAGTGTCAAGAGCAGACACAACACCTGCTTTACCATTGAACGGGACTGCACTGGCTGGTGTGCGGAGGAGGAAACAGATTGACAGGAGCAGCCTCGGTGAGTCAGACAGAAGTGAATCCCTGGGCTCACTGCATCTGACTGAGCCTGCTGAGGAGCTCCAGGCTTCCTGAGAGACCTTAGAAAACAGGGGGACAGTGCCCAGATGTCACCCAAGAATGACATCCTCCAGCCTCCACATCGTATGCACACATGCACACACATACGACACATGTACACTCACATGTATGCATGCATGTACACACATACACTCACATGTATGCATACACACACATGTACACTCACATGCACATAAATGCAAAGACCCAAGAGTTTGCTGCCACGACCAGGGACAGGGGGCTGGAGCTTTGGGTGACAGCAGTGGGTCTGGTAAGCAGGAAGCAGGTCTGGGAAGACTTTAAGAGACTAACCAAGGTTGGTTGAGTTTGGGTGTGGGGCGCAAGCAGAGGCTGAAGGGAAGATGAGGCTTGAGGCTGGCGCCATGGGAAGAGTGACCCAGCTGAAGGGGGGGGGGACTGTGGCTGTGACAGGAATGTGAAGAGGTACCAGGGGAGGAGGCGCTCAGCTGTGGCCATGTTGAGTTTGAGGTGGGCATTGGCTGGGTGGAGGTGTCCAGAAGGCCTTTAGATGTGTTTTAATTGTGAGAATGAGTTTCTCTCTCTCTCTCTGTGTTCATGTAGGTGTACATATGTTTTGAATACACGTGTGATGGTGCCAGAGGTCAGTCAATAGCGTCATTTCTTAGGAGCCAGTCGCTTGTATTTTGAGACAGGATGTGTCACTGGCTTATAGCTTGCCAAGTGGACCAGACCGATGGGCCAGTGTGTGCCAGGCACCTGCCCTCCCAGCGCTGGGATGACAGCTGCACCCCACCAGCCCCAGCTTTTCACCTAGGTTCTGAGGGACAAACTCAGGCTTCCATGCTTGCTTGGCAGCGAGGGAAGGCAGGAGTGTGACAGAAGTGGGAGAGGAGCTGGTCTAGGGCTCACATTTTTGTTTCAGGTGATACTGAATCTAAGCAGGGAAACTGTATGCCTTTGCGTAAAATGAACGTGAGAAGAATGCTTTATCTGGACAGTGAATTAAAATCTCATGGACAGACCTGGAAATAAAAAGGATGGTTAACTTCACATTAAGTTATGGAAACTCCTGGTTAATAGTTAGAAGCTAACTGAAAGGTCAAAGGGCACATTGCACACCCTTCTTCCTGTAGATGAAGAAACAGATGACATAATCACTCTTACATCAGCTTAGACCAGATTCGATGTCATCAGTGTGGCCAGGTGTCACAAGTCTCAGAAGAAAGGATGGGGCAGTCACCTTGTGACAGGACCTGCTGCCTTAGCATGGACAGCCTTCGCTGCTTTCGATAGCCCGGGTTTCTGACCTGTGAGAATGAACGCTGTGATTCAGACCTGGGGTCTACCTGGCACAGAGGTGAGGTGCTGGTGGCAAAGCAAGCATGGAGGTGCTGGGAGAGGCCTGTGCCCTTTCAGCCAGAGCCACGTCCAGCCAGCTCATTTCCAATGTCAAGTACAGCACATCAGCCAAGCAGAGCAGAGGCCTCATGTGACAAATGAGGCTTTAGGCCTCCTGGAGGACATGGGCTCCCTGTCACAGAGCTGCTGCAGAGCCTTCCTGTCACGGAGCTGGTGCTTTGACACTGGTCTGCTTCTGTCTCTTGCTTGGACTTTTGATAGTGTTTATAAAACCTCGACTGTCACCAATAGCATTCGTGACTAAGTGGAACAGACATGTTAAGAGGGTCTGGACACTCATAGGCACCAGGGATCTCAGGAAACTGGCAGAGAGACCCCTCCCTGGCTTCCTCTTAGCTCTCGAGTGTACCCCATCATAGCTTCATACACAACTGCAATGTTCCATAAATGTTAATATATTCATTTTATGATTAGGATGCATAACATCCCCATAAAGCATTTGTGTCCTGCCAAGCTGATCTCCAGGTGGAAGCGTGTCTTTGGGAACTATAGTATGTCCCAGGTGTGTGTGTGCATGTATCTCTTTGTTTTTTATCATGAGGTAAGCAGCCTCACCATGATCCCAGAATCAACAGAGCCAAGAGAAAAGTCTTGATCCCTCTAAAACAAAAGAAACCTTTCCCTGCTTAGCTTTTTCTTTTCTTTCCTTCCTTCCTTCCTTCCTTCCTTCCTTCCTTCCTTTCTTTCTTTCTTTCTTTCTTTCTTTCTTTCTTTCTTTCTTTCTTTCTTTCTTTCTTTCTTTCTTTCTGTCTGCTTATTTGGTGTTGGTTTGAATGAGAATGGCCTATTCACACGACACCGCAGGCTCATAAATATTTGAATGCTTGGTTCACAGAGTTGACCGCATTGTTTGGGAAGGATTAGGAGGTGTGACCTTGTTGGAGGGGGTGTGTCACTGCAAGTGGGCTTTGAGGTTTCAGAAGCACATACCATTCCCAGTTAGTTCTCTGTCTGTCTTTTTGTCTCTCTCTCTGTCTTTCTGTCTCTCTGTTTCTCTGTCTGTCTGTCTTTCTGTCTCTCTCCCTCTGTCTTTTTCTGTCTCACTCTGTCTCTCTGTTTTTTTTGTGTCTCTCTGTCTCTGCCTTGTGATTACCATTTTACTATGTAGGTGCTCAGCTACTATTCCAGCACCATGCCTACCTTCTTGTTGCCCTGCTCTCTGCCATGATGGTTGTGGACTCACCCTATGAAACTGTAAGCTGTAAATAAACTCTTCTTTTCTACAGGTTGCTTTAGTCCATGATGCCTTTAACAGCAATAGAAAAGAACTGAGACAGCCCAGCGACTGACATGCAACAGCCTACAAGGCCAGCTGTTCTACAACCAGACACAATGTTGTCATCTGTGGAGTTCATGCATGAGAATCATGCTATCTAGTTATATGCACGAGCACACACACACACACACACATGCATGCACGCACGCGCACACACACCCTAATGTTTAAGTGGGCTCAATATTTTATCTTGGGACATATTCACAGGTACTTCTGAAGGTCTGTCACAGGTTGAACAGACATGTGTGAACAGTTGTCTCTTGGTAAGCTTGACACCCCCATGCACACTGATCACTAATTAAGAAAATGCCAACATCTAGGTCGTATGGAGACACTTTCTCAGTCAAGGTTCCTCCTCTCTGGTGACTGTGGTTTGTGTCAAGGTGACGTAATTCCAGCCGGCACATGTGGGGTCTGGGAGTAAACTCCGGTCCTCATGTTTACCTGGCAGGCTTTCTCTCCAGACCTGTCTCCTGGCTTGTTCCTGAGGGACGGGATCTGGGCCCTTCCCTGAGCCTGGCTTTCCTGCACTGCAGGAGGTGCCCTGCTGCCAGGCACAGGCAGACCGCTCTCTGCTCGCTCTGCCCAGGGTCATGCTTTGAAAATTTCTTGAATTTTGTTTTTGTAGCTTGTTAATCTTTTCCTTCCTGCAACAATGCTCATGTTTGTTCTGGTGTCTCTGCCGTAGGAGGACAGTCTGAGCAGAGGCACTGAGGTGTCTTCCCCTGATCCCATTACAAGGCTTCCTCAGCCTTTAGTTCTTCCCAGGACTGCCTGGTTGCGGAGAGATTTCCTCTTGGAACCCTTTCTGCTTTATGAAGCCAGGAGAGCGAATATGTTTGCTCTGTAGAGAAATGGGAAAAGAGCGGCAAGGGCAAAGGGCAAAGCCGAGCTCCAGGCACAGGAGGCAGGAGCTCAGGGGTGCAGCTGGCCCGGCAAACCCCGAGCCGTCTGATCCCAGACACACTTAAACAGCTCGGGCTGGTGGGGGAGGGAGAGACGGAATCAGTGGCCTCTGATCAGCCAGGCTAGCTGACAGGGTAAGTTCCAGGCCAAGGAGACGCTGTCTCAAAAACAAGAAAATAAAGTGATGTCATTCCTCAGCGTGTCCTCCAGCCTCCATGTGCGCACGCACAGTTGTGCTTGCAGAATGTGAAATGGCGGAAATGCTGACAGAAGGTGGACCTGAAAGCCACGTGTGGGCCAGGTGTTCAGAATCCCGGACGGGGTGAGGCCATCGTGAGGAGTCGGTTAGCTGCCTCCTCCCACCTGAGGCTTAAGACACATGAATGAGCCCGCGCCCGACACCTGGCACCGCTCAC
>CM053744.1:60492573-60556935 GCA_028658305.1 Pachyuromys duprasi
GAGGGTTGGCACTGGGAGAGGGTTGGCACTGGGGGAGGGTTGGCACTGGGGGTGGGGAGGGTTCCAGAAGCTTCTTGTGCTTCTGCTTTGATAGCTCACCCATCCCCATTACTCCTGCAGCCTGTGCCAGTGGCTCAGAGCAGTGACTCACAGTGATTCAGAGAGCTCAGAGGCCGCCTCAGCCCTCACACCTTCTGGAGGCTCCTCACACCTCAGAGCTCTCATGGCAAGGCCACCAGGTGACTAGAGGATGGGGACGCTTACTAAAAAGTCGTGTCTGACACTGGGAAGATGGTTTGGTCAGGAAAGTGATGGTCTCACTGTGAAAACTGCAGCTCCAGCCCAAGAAGCCACATGTGAAAACAGAGTCCAGGTGTGGTGGTGCGCTGGGTTCACAGCCTCAGGCAAGACAGGAAGCTCCCTCGGCACTGGCCGCCTCGACACTGGCCGCCCGGCCCAGCCTGTCTGGTGAGCTCCAGGCCAGAGGAGAGTGTGTCACAGAAAACAAGGCGATGATGACTGAGCCCACATACCTTTGGCCCTCACTTGCACATGTGCTCATGCACACTCACTCCTTCTTGCACATGTGCACCCTCACACTTGAATATGCATATATACACATGTAACACACACACATACACACAAAACAAAGTCCATGTTTGCATGTAAGGCTTCCTTTTTCTTTGACTTTCAAGCTGAGAAATTGGAGGCAAACTGGTTCCAGGAGAAAAGTATTTACTAATTATTCTCACCGAGGATGCGTGTGTCTGTCTAGTGGGTAGAGGTCAAGGATGGTGACTTGGAAGTGGCTGGCCCCTTTCGAATCATCCTTTATTCCTGGAAGTGACCAATGATGGTCATCATTAGTTAAGTACCTAGCCATTGTTTAGCAGAGAGAAATGAATATATGCATAGAAAATTTCATAGAAGAAATATCTATTTCATTTGTGTGTTTGTGTGTATGTGTTCACACAAATGGGGAAGCCAGAGGACCACTTGACAAGTCTCTCACTATGTTAGGCTGGCCAGCCAGTGAGCCCTAGGGATGGGCCTGTCTCTCCCTTCCCAGTGCTGAGATTGCATGAGGGTGTCATCATATGCGGCCTCTTGGAGATGGAATCCGGGGCTTCACGCTTGCACACAATCACTTTACTCAGCTGCTTCCCATCCCCAGAGACTCATTTCTCATCACAGCACCTCCGTGTTTCATGTCCCTCGAGGACAACCACAGGGCTCCTCTGCCTGGGGCGGGGGTTGGGTGACCGACAGGTGGTTTTGGTGAGGGCTGGTTTGCATGGACTAATGTGGAAGCTGCAGGGTTGTCGATGGAGACAGAGGACAAGAAGGCCCATTCATTCAAGGTGTTTAGCAACCCAGCATGAAAGACCCGCGCTCATGACACAAAGCCAGCAAACCTGTGGGGACATTCCAGATTAGCCAGTGAGGTGTGTGAAGAGCCTGGGGCATGGGAGGCCCAGCTCCTCCACAGCCTTGGCAGTGGCTCTGCTGTGTGACCTCCATTTCTCATGACGGGCCACTGACTCACCCTCCTGATGCCTGGCTACACAGAACACACTCAGCTCGGTGCAGAGGGATGACAGCGGCACACCCCTCCGAGCATCCTCTTCTGAAGTCCCTTTTGTTCTCAGCTGGGCCCTGGGTCACCATTGCAGCCTGCCTGGGCCTGTTCAGGATTCAACGGGGCTGAGTGGGCCAAGGCAGGCAGTGTAAAAAAAGCCTAGGGTTTGGGGAGGTGACTTGTGGGTAAGAGTGCTTACTTCGTAAGCAGCAGGGCCTGAGCGCAAATCCCCAGCACCCATGTGAAAAATGTGGTGTGGTTGTGTAAGGTTGCAACTTGAGCACAGCTGGGGGAGGGGGGAGAGGATTGGGGCCAGCTGGCTGCCAACCCAGCCAGAAAAATACCCTGTCTCAAGAGATTAGGGCAGAAAGTGAAAAAACAGGATACCTCGGCTGCATACACACATGTGAACATAACACACGCACACACATGTGAACATTCATGTGTGCACTTTGGGATATCTTCTCTGTTCTTAACACATGTAGATTCCTTTCTGACAGTGGCCCTGAGAGGCATAGGACAAATGTCCACACCGGCAGGAAGCTTAAGAATCATGGTTCAGACACCCAGACCAGACTCTCAGCCTGGCTTGTTTAAACCTTCCTCTTTACCCTCCACCAGGCTGACAAGTTGTCGGGATAGTGTGAGTACAAAGCCCACAGTTTTCAAGACATGTCCATGGTCGACCTTTCTTTTCATTCTCCATTAGCAAGTGGCTGAAATACACCAAAGAGACACAGGTGCTAACTAATCAGGCACTTTGGGAAGGCTCTTAATACTTTTGGTCTCAGTTTTGCTCTAGGGAAAAAATACAGAATAACAGTAGTCTTAGTAAGACAATATAATAATAATAATAATAAATAGTAAAAGCTTGTTGAAGCCCTAGAGTTACACTAAAGCTGTAGTGACACAATGTATATGGAAAAGAATAAAAATCAAATAGCACATAGCATTATTGATGATATTTTTTACAGCATTTCAATCACTTTAAAGCAAAGTCAAACTCTATTTCCATAGTGACTTTCAGGGAATAACAGTCAACAAGGAACCCACCCCTTTCATCTGTAGGTACAATTGTTTTGTGCAAAGTCCATGGTGTGTGTCCAGGCTGAGTCAGCCCAGGTCCTGGTTGGCTCCCAGCTCTGGCATCCTGTGCTCTGTGACCTAATGCGATTACTCATCTGATCTCCGTTTCAGATCCTGCCTGTGCTGTGGGATCACGGCCACCTCCAGGCTTGCAGAGCTGGCAGCTCGCTCATCACTATGGCATCAACAATCTCTTGCCCTGTCTGCACTTGCCTGCGGAGTCTTGCGCCTGGTGTTCGGAGCCCTCTGTAGGTGGACCTGGCCTAGCTTCCCACCACCCGCCATCCTTCAATCCCCAGGGCTCTGAGCTTTTCCGTGGCTTTGTGTCCTCACCTTTCTCTCTTCTGCGGTCATGCCCAACCTCTCGGTCTTCTGCTCTTGCCTCAGTCAGACTCTCTGACTGCCCAGCGCCCTGACTAAGAAGGCTTGGCTGTCACCCCTCATGTTAGTTTCCCATGAGTTCCTCCCACTGGCACCTTGGCTGATGTCCCTGGCTCCTCCACCGTGTGCTATGTTCAGGTACCTGTGGAAGTGTCCTCCTGTGACGGATATCGGCAGCTACTTCTGCTCTGAGATTTGAAGTTCTTAGAAGGTAGAGAACACCTTATCTCTATGGACAATTCCATCAGCCCAGACAGCCTGTGGAATACAAAGCCTGCCTTTAGTGAACACACACACAGCACTGAGGAAAAAATATATGACCAATTGAAGTCATATCTGGAGTCATATCAGGTGTATCAGGTGTGCACATTTCAAACTCATGCCAAACCTTCATGACTGGTGGGCAAAGCTGAGGTCAGCATGACATCTGGGCATGGCTCCATGTATCTCCCACACAAGGACACAAGACTTCATGCCTTGATCACCATCACAGACGTGGAGCAGGAAGCAGAGAGAGGGAAACAGTGAGCATCAAGATGTGTGTTCTGAGTGGAGGGTGTGAGGAGGGAATGCGTCGACTTGGCTGACCAGGAGGGTGGGCCTCTCCATCTTCGTCTCTTCCACTCGGCCCTCAGTCCTACCTTCAACAGTGTGTGTGTATGGGTGTGTGTATGAGTATGAGTGTGTATATGTGTGCAAATGTGTGTATGAGTGTTGCTGTTAATTTTAAAGTGTGTTCTAACAGTGTTTATTGTTAGCCCATAATCGTTATGGCTCTATTATCTAACCCACTGTTATAGTCAATAAAAGACACAGACACCTGATAGGTTTCAGAACAGCCTTACCTCACCTGGGGCAGGGCAGCTATCAGCCCTAAACTCCCCCCCCCCCATGCCAGGCCTCGAGTCCATAGTTCCGTAAACACTTGCTTCTTCACCTGGGCTGCTTCTTCCATCTGTGCTGGCCGAGTGCCTCTCTGGTGCTCACCCACGGAGGCTCTGCCATCTCCTTCCTCTTCCAGGACCTGGCTCCTTCTCTCTCCCGTGATCCTCCTGTCCTCAAAGCCACACCTACCCCGTTCTGCCTGCCCAGCTGCAGGCCTTGTCATCAGCCGCTCAGGGACACCTGGGGACATTCCTTCTCATCACAAGGTACAGGACACAGCTCAGCATTATAATAACACCCATGGCAGAAACCAGATCTCAGGACACTGAAGTCAGTGTCTGAAAACACATTGGACCTTCCTCCAACATCACGTGTGTGACAGTGTATATATGTGTGTGATTTCCTTTCAAATCAAAACAGGCTGCGTGAAAACCCAGATGTAAGCCACTACCTTTTCAAGACCGCCTGGGGCAAATATGAAATCTGGGGACTGGAGAGCTGGCTTTGTGGTTAAGAACAGCTGTTGCTCCTGCAGGGAACCCTGGTTCAATTCCCACAAAGGCACTCACAACTATCAGCAACTCCAGTTCCAGAGGATGCAATGCCCTCTTCTGGCCTCTTTGGGAACTGCACTCTTGCTATGCAGATACAATGCTGCCGGCAAAGCACACACACACAAAAGAAATAAATCTTTATTATTATTATTATTTAAAAAGTGAAACAGAGCAGGTATGAGGTCCTGCATAGTGTGGTGTAGTGCTGACTTGCTCTTACCAGCTCACTAGTGTCGTTTGTTGCACCTCTTATGCACGTGTGTGAACTTTGCAGGAGAATGCCAGTGAGGGGTGCCCCCTCCTGTCTCCACTTTCTGACTCTTGGTGTTCTCAGGTCATCAGGTGACAGGAGGGAGAAAGCTGGCGCTGTTCTCAGCCGTGTCTGGCTCAGCTCTTTTAACTGTCTTGGCCACAGCTGACTCATCAAACTGCTTATTTGGGAGACCTGCCTCTTTCATCATTAATGAACAATCGTGTTTACTGTGGAGTAAAATTCATAACTAGATGCACATGCACACACAGAAGCACACATGCACACAAATCCTATCTCTCCCTCACAAGACTCCTTCCGTCCGTGTTCACATGAGCGGGTGCCAGCCCTCTCCCAGTGGCTCGGATCAGCCTGTTGTCCTTGGTTCTTTTGCACTGAATACATTGTTCCCCAGTTCCCATATGAAAATCCTTGTCCAAAGAGTGTTCAGGTGGAGCCCATGGGCCTTCTTGCAGTTAATGCCTCGTGAGGTCCCGGTGGCTTTGCCCTTCCTGTCATGTGTGTTGAGGCAGGAGGCTGACTCAGCAGATGCTGAGGTCCCCAGCACCTGCCCTCAGCCCCTTCAGGGTTAGCAGCAAGCTCCTCTTTCATAAAGCCACAAGAGCTAAGATCCTGACCAGTCGTGTAAACCAACCTGTGTTGATGGTTTCTGTGTTCTCTGCCTGTAGAGCAGACGTGGCGTCTTCTCCTGCTAGTGGAGAATGTCACTGGCCGAGTGTGCTCTCACTGCTCTGACTAAACACACCGACAGAAAGCAGCCTGGGGGAGGGCTCTTTGCTTCCACACCCAGAACAGACCATGGCCGAGGGCATGCAAGGCCAAGGGAGCGCAGGCCAGAGCCCGGGCAGCAGGCTGAACAGGCATAGTGAAACAGGGTGCACTGGCTTCCTCTCCAGGCTGGACCAGTGCCCAGGGTGGCATCACCCACTGTGGGCCGAGCACTCTGACATCAGTGTTCATAAGAAAATGTGCAGCAGATGGTGGGTCACTGATGGAGACTCACTCCCAGTGATGTCCTTCTCTCTAGATGCCCACACTATGTCACGTTGACAGAGAACGCTGACCATCACAGCCACCTCTTATTGCCTAGTTGCTAGTGAAAAGATTTTTGGATCTATGCTGAATATTCAGTTTTAATTTGTATATGAAAGAATTTACTTCATTTCCCTGTCAATATTCTCAAATGCAAAAAATACATTGTAATACAAAACATGTTTGCAGTTTCTTTTTATAGGGATTGTGTGTGTGCTTGTATGTGTGTGTGTGTTCACGTGTGCATGTGCATAGTGCTGTAGAGGGCAGAAGATCCCCATTAATGTATTCTAATGAGACAAACAATACTAGAGTTAGTAGAAGCAACACAAAATATGCTTCACATTCACCAAGCATCAGTCATAGATCTAAGTGACAGTCCATGTCCCACAGCAGACTTTCATTCATCTTCCCTGTGGCCAATTCTGAGCGGATGTGTTACCACTTTTCCTGTAAAGCAAGCAGTGGTTTGTGTTCTAGTGATAGATGTATACTCTGTTTCACCTTTGAACCAACAGGCATTTTACTAGAGTTTACTAATAGTAGCTGTATTTCTTCTTTATATTTCTGTGTGTGTCTGCATGAACTTATGTGCTTCACATGCATACAGATGCCCTGGAGGCCAGAAGAGGGCATCAGATGCAGCCAGAAGTGCAGTTACAGGCCTCTGTGAGCCTTGGTGTGGAGGAGAGGACCACTGGCTGCCAACCTCGCTCCAGGTCAGGGAGAGATTCTGCCTCAAATCCATAGGGCAGAAAGTCACAGAGCAGGACACGTGCAATCCCCAGTGGCCTCTCATGGTGTGCATACACCACACACGCATGCGCACACACACAGCATAGCTGGAACAAGTGGGTGGGAGAGGCCGAGGTGGCTCTGACAGTTTACTCGGGTCAGGACACGTTCTCAGGAAGTGTGCACAGGCTAGAGGAACACAGACCCTGGGAGACTGCCACAGATAGTCTCAGGTGGTGCTCGGGGTCACCACACTGCCCTTTCCAGACTGGCCTGATTCAGTCAGATGCTGTCTATGTTTGCAGCCACCTTCTAACCCCCTTCCAGAGCCCACAGAAAAACTCCCTTCCACACTCAGGCCCTGCCTCCCGACAAGCGGAGCTCGCAGCCTGCCTCTCCCTCCCGTGAGTGCAAGAGTGTCACAGCTCAGGTCTGCTTTCCACAGGGAGCAAGTGGGAATGCTGGGCTCCACCCTTCAAAGCCAGTGGGACTGAGATGGTGACAGCGAGAAAGGACATGACCAGATGTCCAAGGGCTGGAGGGCATGGAGAGGTGAGGCCAGCCAGTGCTTGCTCAGGCCTAGGGCTCCCACACGGAAGAGCCTGTGTCTGCTCTGGGCATTTACTGCCTGGATGGGAAAATCGCTCATCTTTTGTCGCTTCTGAGTGGCAAATATATCCTTGCTGTTTGTTGTTCCTGAGTAGACTTACATCAAAACTCACCCTCTGTGGAGAAAAAAATATATATTAATTATGTTTTGGATTGACTTCATAGACATCTGGGAGCATAATTTAAATAAAACTATACCCAAGACTCGCAGTGTTATTATTCTTATTTGATTTTTAACCCTAAGAATTTTCCAGCCTGACAGCCAAACCAACATTTGGGCAGATTTGCAGTTCTCTGGAGCTGAAGCCAACCCAGCGTTCTGCCCAAAGGAAAGGTTCAGAGCACTGGAATGTGAAAGGCGGCCTGACTGTGTCCTCATCATCACCCATGGCCTCTGGAGACACTTTTGTCCTAGGAGCCCAGATGTGTTGCACACACTGCTTACTTCTTGGGCATTCAGCTTGCGCTATGTCCCCCCTGACTCAGCTCACATAGTTCTGAGAAAACCTCCTTCTATAGCCATTGTCACTGTTCCCCAGGCTGCTGTGGGGCCAGAGAAAGGCTGCCTGCCAGTGGGCTATGTAACGACAGTAGCCCTGGGTGCCATCACTACCGAGCCCCACTGATACCGGGCATTGACTCATGGAAGCCCAGCCCATGGGTGGATAGAGCTAAGAACCCCGACTTCTACAACTCCAGTGATGCCCAAAGCATCAAGCTGCCTCTGACTTATTTATTGGTGTGGAATAACGCTTATACAAACACTACATAAGTACTTATACATAAGCGTAATATGCACACACACAGAGAGAGAGAAAGACACATACTTACACCACTACCACCATCACCATCCTGGCCATCCACCCAGTCATCCAAAGAGCATGTCACACCAGTATCACACTCAGCCAGAGCCCAAGTCTCACCTTATCTCTGTGAGACTGTTCTCTACATTCCTAATTCCATTCGCTGGGTGACTGAGTACGTTCCCAGCAGAAAGACTTACCAGGCACCAAGGAAATCACAGTGTTTCCTTTCAGTTCAGCACATCTGAGAACTGAGAACTGACAGATCAGGCGCAGGTGCCATGCCTGGTACATCCTGTTTCCTGGTCCCCATGTCCGTGGTTCCGGGGCTGTGAATGAGGCCTCCACACGGCAATGGGTGAGTGAGGTGGAGGCAGCCGTATCCCTGAGCCCACTGCTGCATTGACGCTGCCGTCTGTAAATAGCTCCACAGATGCTGACAAGATTGGCAAGTGCCCACCGAGTCAAAATCAACTCTCTTTCCAAGTTAATTCTCCCTTGGCCAGCTCCTCAAAATGTACAAATGCTTTGTACAAAATGTACAAAGCTATCTCAACCCCACAAGAAGCTAATGAGGTATGTAGAGGCAACACTGCAGTGAAAAAAAGAGAAAACGCTTTATCGATTTATTTCCCTTTTGTAAATTTACAAAACTCACAACCACGAGAACTGAGTGTTTGGAGCCTCAGGGCCCCTAGAAAGGACAGCTTGTGGAAGGCCCTAAAGCTACTCCTGGTTAATGTCAAAGAAAGTTTACCTCTTGCATAGGAAATTTCTTCTGCATTAAAGAATTTCATCCTGGAAGGAAGGGAACAACCCAGAAGTCCCAGGAAGTTCCCAAAACTTATTGATGCTCACCCCATCCTTCCCCAAGATTATATAAGTAGTAAAGGCTGCTGAAGAAAGGGGATTTTCTCTCCTGTTGAGCTGCCTGTAAATCAACTCCAAGGTTCCAGCTTTCGCGATCGATGTCACCCCTGCCTGGGTAGGCTTTTGGTGTCACAGCTGCCTTTGAGT
The DNA here is from genome assembly GCA_028658305.1 of Pachyuromys duprasi. NCBI lineage: Eukaryota > Metazoa > Chordata > Mammalia > Rodentia > Muridae > Pachyuromys > Pachyuromys duprasi. The sequence goes on from CM053744.1 coordinate 60,501,526, forward strand.
TGTCCCCACTTCTGTAAGTAATCCCTCACCCACACTTTTGTAAGTAACCCCAGGAAGTTTCTTGCTTCACCAAGTTGGACTTCGGTCTGTTGTTAGCTCCCTGTCTGGGGTAAGTAGGGGATGTTCATATCTACCTAAGAATAGTGTTACATACACCTCTGTGCACCGGAGTTTTACAATATCTGGTAAAGGATATAATGAAAACCAAGCATCCCAACTTGAAGGAAAGACAGATATGAGGAGTCTGGCCAGTAGAGAGTTCGATCAGCAGAAGAACTGAGGGCTTTGAAACATACTTGAAAGGAGGCCAAGGGCAGGCAAGCCAGGAACACTGACTTTGGAAGCAGGAAGTGTTAAAGGTTGGCGTGCCCAGAGCCTAAGCTCCAGAGCTGTTAGAGCTGTGCCTTGAAGAAACCACTTTGGAATGGATGGACAAGTGGCAGCGAGGATGTTTCTGAGGGTCCACGGAGCAGTGTTGTGGTTTGGATCTGAGCTACCCCAGATCCAGTTCTCAGTGTTGTGGACTTGAAGGCTGGGGCCTGGCAGCTGAAGGCAGGTCACCAGGGACAAGCCTTTGCAGGCTGCAGCCATGCTCTGCTTCCTGGCACCCCACACCCTGCAGCCCGGGTGCAACCATTCCACTGTATCTTTCCTGACAAAATGGACAGAACCTTCTGAGACCATGAGCCACATAAGCCCTCCCCTACCCTATTTCTGTTAGGTATGTGTCACAGTGACAAAAACACCGACTACAAATAAGAGCAACAGGACGTTGGTAGAGACACACAGACTGGCATCGAGGCAGTACCCGCTTCTTCTCCTGTGCTGCCCGTGCCCACCCTTGGTACCCATGTAAATTTTCTCTCTACAACCTGCCACTCTACCCTACCCTCAACCAGACCTGCCCCACAATCCTCATCTCCCAGGAAAGGTATGATTCTCACTGGCCTGGCTCCATGTTGAACTTCAGTCCACTGGTTAAGGTTCCTATAGGTCTTCTGGGGCTAGCTGGCAAGGCCAGAGCAGGAACTGAAGAGCTTCTTCGGGGCACAATGCAGAACCACGAGGGGCCCAGTGTGGGAAAGTCATGGCACAGATAAGTGTATAGGCAAAGAGAGAACACTGGCAGCCCCGGGCAAGGGAAGCATGTTTGTCTGATCTGGGGAGATTCCCTGTCTCAGGGTCCTCTCTGTGTGTCACAGCATAGACACACTCAGCTGGGGGAAAGTGAGCATGGCAGACCAGCCACAGGCAGCAAGCTTGGCTTAGAAGTGTGATGCTCCTTTTGATGCTGGGAGGCCCCAGGAAGCCTCCCTGATGGGTCCTATGCCCTGGACCAGTACTTGCTACCCAAGGCACACTTGTGGACCGTCTGCTATAATATCCCCGGTTTCCTCGGCCAATGCCATAAATGTGGGCAGTCGCTCTGCACCGTGACTGCACTCCAGAGCAGTCTGAAGTATAAACTCCCCACTCCCAGGCATTTTCAAGAGCAGCACGGATGGACAAAGACTCCCAATCTGTGTGTGCTGCAGCAGAGTGAAAAGGGAAGCGAGCTACGACCAGCATGTATCTCTCTCTCTTTCCACTTCCTGGTTGTAGGTGCGGTGTGCAAGCTCCCACTGTCCTGAATTCCCTCAAAGTGTGAGCCAAGCAAGCCTTCCTTCTCTAGGCTGCCTTTGTCAGCTACTGGATTGCAGGGGAGAGGCTCTGCTGGGAAAGTGCACAGACAGGAAGGCCCTGGTTTGGATCCCTAGAACCCGTGTAAAACCAGGCAGTGAGGCTCAGCCAGTCCAGCAGAATCTGTGAGCTCCAGGTCCAGTGTCTAGAAAAAGAGGAATTCTTCCTGGTGTCAGCTTCTGACCTGCATGCACATACACACAGACAGCCACACACATTCACACGAGAGAGAGTTGGGGGAGAGAGAAGCAGGGAGAACTGGGGGTAGATGGAATGTCTGGGAGGATGTTGAGGTTGGGTGGCTAGAGGCAGACACTGCCGGGATATAGCAGGGCTTCCAAACTGAGACATGGTTGGTTTGGATTTGAAATGTCTTTGTTCTGCAGGCCAGAGCATTAGTGTAAACCTGGCATTGGGAAGCAGCTAGAACGAAAGCAAACAGTCCTAATTCAGCCACATTTTGAGCTTCTTGGAAAGAAACCTCAGCAGTGAGGGGGTGGTTCTCGGCTGTGTCCCAAGGCCTGGGTGGTTTTCCTCTAGCGCTTCATCCAGGGACTTGAAACTTCCAAGCAGCCCTTTGCCTTAGCTCTTCCAGGGCAGCTGTGAGGTACTTTGCTCAAAGGAGGGCGTTCAGAGAGTGCAGGGGTAGCTAACCCTGAGCACAGCGAGGAGCTGTGGGGAGCGGCTTCCCTCCTGTCTTTTCAAACAGCAGTAGACTGAGTTGAGGTCTGGCTGGTTGGTTTGTTTGTTCGTCCATGCCAGTGAGCAAACTCAGGGGCTCACACTGGCCGCAGAGCGCTCTACCCCTGTGGTACATTCACAGTGCCGGCTCTGACGCAGAGTCACTTCGTAGCCCAGGCTGGCCTCAAACTCATATCCTGTGGTCCCTGGCTCTTGCATGCGGGAATTACAAGCATTTGCCGCCGCCACTCTGGCCGGCTCTGTTTTAGTTTTACACAGAGAATTATGACTCTTTATGAAATGCTTTTCAAGCAAAATTGCTTCTGTTCCTCTCTCCTCACCCAGACACTCTGCTCTGCGGCCTCCACTCCCAGCGCCCTTTCTACTTTCCTGTGTCCTTCTCTTCACCCTTGTTTTCCTCCTGAGGTCCCCTGTCTAATCTCAAAGCTCATACCTGTTTTCTCACCCCCTTATTTACATACATACAAACAACAACAGTTCCTGTCCACATCCGAAAAAGAACATGTGACTGCTGGGTCTCAGTCCCTTGGTCAAATATACTTTCCAGATCTACCCAGTTCCCTGCAAATTCCATCCTTTAATTGCTCTTCATGGCTGAATAAAATTCCATCTTTTTTTTTTGAGGTAGGGTCTGTCTGTGTAGCCCTGGCTGTCCTGGAACTCACTCTGTATAACAGGCTGGCCTCAAACTCAGAGATGCTCCTGTCTTTGCCTCCCAAGAGCTGGGATTAAAGGCGTGTGCCACCATGCCCAGCTGTACCTCATTTTTGTCACCCATTTTCCAGCTGATGGCCATCTAGGTTAGTCCCATTGGTGCTGTGTATGGAGCAACAATGAACGTGCCTGTGCAAGCGTCTATGCTGTAGGACAGAGCCCTTTGGTGTGTGCCCACGAATGGCACAGCTGGTCATCCAGAGGTTAGACCACAAAACAACAATAGGAATGACCCTGTCCCTCACTCACCATGCTTGCATCTTATCCTTCCCCTGGGCTCAGGAAATGGTCTCCCTACAAGGCTGAATTCGCCACTGTATCTCACAATGAGCATAGACAGATGTATTTCACCTTCTGCCCTAGCTGCCAGGGGGAAGAGGTCTGAACACTTGCCAGTAAAGAACCTTCCATGGGTACAATGCACACTGCTGAAGAAGGGGGGGGGTGCTCATCAGCCACCTACCACGTGGGGAACCTGACCTGCCAAAGCTTCCAACTGCCCACAGGCCTCTGACAAAGCCCTCAGCTGAGGGGCTTCCTCTTCTGTACAGAAGTGTCAGCTCCCAGACCCCAGGCCAAGCCCGTGTGCCCAAACACAGCTTCACTAAGGTCAACAAGAGAACTCCCTGAGAAGGTGTGTCAGCAGTTACCCAGAATTCCCTGGGAACCTGGGCAGAGTGAAGCAGGTATACAGAGGCCATCAGGAACCCGATGTGGAGATGAGAGCTTTCTGGATCTCACTGTCATGGCCAGTGACAGTGTGGCCCGCTGTTCACCACTGTGCCCCACACAGTGTCCCAACACGGTGCGTCCAGCACACGGGGCTGTTCAGTCACCATCAGTAAACACTGAAGCCTCATGCTCAGGCATGCAGTGATGAGTATTGAGTCTGAGTATTACGTATTGAAAGCGCTGTCTTGTGATGTGTGAACCCTGGAACATGAGAGTAGAAAAACAATGTTAGAAAGCAGCAATTCTGGGCCTGGGGAGATGGTTCAGTGGGTAAAGTCATGAAGATCTGAGTTCAAATCCCCAACACTCAAGTAAAAAGCCAAGTTCAGTTGTACCTGTCTGTAACTCTGGGATGGGGAGGTGAAGAAAGAAGGTCTAGCAGCTTTGCTTTGCAGCCAATCTGCTGCTGGCGAGATCTAGGCTCATTGACTATGTCTTAAAATAAAGAAGGGAGTGACAGAGGAAGACACCTGACATTGACCTCTGACCTCTGTACCTGCACACACACACACACACACACACACACTCACTCAACAAATCCTTGGGAAGGTGATCATAGACCATAAGAATTACAACACACTTAAAAGAGCTGAGAGGCAGGACTGTTAATATTTGCACCCAGAAGAAATGTCTTCTGCTTGAGGAGATCGATACACTCAGCCTGAGTGTGGGCACCACACAATACAAGCATGTGTTGAGGTGCCTCAGGCACTCATTCATGTGTCAGAGTTTCATGTGCTGATTTTTAAATGCCCAGTTTTATCAGGCATAATGACAGATGCCTCATCGAGGCACTCGGGATGCTGAAGCAGGAAGATTGTTTCCGGTTTGAGCTCAGCTTCTGTCCTCTGCCCTTTGGAGTGGCTAATAGGGCAGCTGGCCCCTCCGTGGCTTCCATTCAGGTCTTGGAGCTTGTGAGATGGGATTTCTCTGTCTGAGGAAGAAAATGGAACGTGGCTGTGCATGGCCTTCCTCTAGTGGCACATGTTCTGTCCATCCGGCCCTAAGCACACGGTTGCAAGCACAGGCCATGGAGGGGAGAAGGAAGTAGGATGAGGTCAGGGAGTAAAGATGCTTTGTATCAATGGCAAAATTGTGACCCGGCTTTCTGAGAGACCTGTGCTCCCCAATGGGGTTTGTCTAGGACCAGCTAGCCATGCAGTACAGTGCCAGGGCTGGGGAATGTCCAACCTGCCCTTTTCTGCTGGGTTCCAGCTGGAGTGGAGCAAGAGCTGACTATTTCCCTTCTCACTGGTTTCCCAAGAGAAAATTTCTCTGTGTGTGTGAGAGTACACGTCTGTGTTTATGTGTTTACGGGTACACACGTATGTTTGTATGTGTAGGTCAGAGGATGTCTTTCCTTGTGCACTATCTACCTTTTCTTGAGACAAGGTCTCCTGCTGGCCAGGAACACACTAGTTGAAGGTTGCTGATCGGGGAACCTCAGGGATGCCTTGTCTGCTCCATGGGAATACAAGTGTGTGTGCCATGTTGGCCTTTCTTTCCTTTTCTTTTCTTTTGAAGCTGGGTTCTGGGGATTGAACTCTGGGCCTAGCTCAGCTCTCTTCCCAGCCCTGAGATGGGATTTCCTGAGGTGTCTCAACTGGAGTAGGAAGGAGCACCGCTCTCATCACGTGAGCCATGTGATGGAAGCTGGCCTCCCAGGCATTTCCGGGTGGTGACAGTGAGAGGCTGAAGTCAACTTTCTCCTCTGCTCTCAGGTGTGGCCTCTGCAGGGCGCTCAGGTGAGCCAGCCTGTGTCTCCGGAGGGGTGTTGGGGTCTAGTGGAGTCTAGAACCATGTCAGTGATCACAAGCGCTGCGGCTGGGGAGCAGACAGGCGCCGCGCTGACCTCCACTGTCCACGTGCTTGCACATCTAGGACGTTTGTGCAAACCTTTATTTCACAAGACGGGTGAGTCCTGCCCTGCATGTGGGCACGGTGCAGAGTCAGGACTGAGTGAAGGAGGAGGAGGAGAGAGCCAGCTGAGGACCAGCTTTCCACTTGCCCCGTTTCCTGGTGTGCTGAGATGTGACGTGCCAGCCACACACTCCAGAGCCGTGGACCCCACCTCAGCACACTCTCAGACCCTGAGCCAAGAGCTGTTTTTGTCAGAAACAAAGCTAAACCGGTAGAGCAGCAGACACAGAGCAGGAGCAGAGAGGGACATAGGTCTTTGCCGGTTCCTCTAACCAGGGACTTAGAGAAGGGCTGCCCACTGGGCCCAGGTCTCCTTAGAACCACACCTATGCATGCTGTGAATACAGACACCCAGCAAGGCTGCCAGGCTTCAGAGACAGAGCACTAGGATGCCCAGTGTGAGTTGCAGTTGGCGTGGGCAGATCCTGATGCTGCCTGCTTTCAAACCCTGACACTCAACAGGTCTGAACCAAACCAAAACAAAACAAAACAAAAAAGCATTTGTTTCTTATTTGAAGTCCAGATATAGCTGAGAATCTTCATTTGGTTGTATGTGTGTGCACATGTGTGTATGTGTGTGGTAACATGCATATGCATAGTGTGCGTTTGTGTGTGTGTGTAGGTAGGTCAGGATAGCCTCGAGGTCAGTCCCCTCCTACCTTGTTTGAGGTAGGATCTCTCCTGTCCACCACTGCATGTGTCAGCCAGGAGGCTCACAGATGTGAGGTTTCTCCTGATTCCATCTCCTTACACAAATGCTGGGGTTACAGAGGAGTGAGTCGCTTGGCCATCTTGTCGTGGGATCTGAATATCCAAAGGGGGTCAGCCTGGTGCCTGCTCTCTCCTATCCCAACCATGCTGTGTAGCACATACCAATATTTTTTTTTTCTTTTAGTGTAAGCATCATTTCATAAGAGCATGGTTTTGGAATCTAAACAGCTCCAGACATAAAAAGAGTGAGGTGAGAATCACTGTGTAGCACCCAGAACATTTTAGAGGTCACTGATGGAAAGGCAGCATGGGATGAGCCGCTGGGGCACACAGTGACGTCAGGAGGACTTTATTGTTTGTTTAAACGTAGATGGGTGGAGTCTGGAAGAAGAGCCCCAGCTCGCTAACCCCAGAAGGGAGGCATGTTGGGGAAGCCCAGGCACACTCTGACCTCTCTCAGCAGGAAAGGAGCCCCCCCCCACTTCCCAGGAGGAAGAGACAGAACACAGTCCTCTGGGACACTCCTTCTCTGTGCTGACCACCAGGCTTCACCCACAATGCCGTGGCCCTGGCCGGCCTGAGGTTTTAACCCTTGTCTGCTCTCTACCTTCTCTTTGTTCACCACTCCATCCCACTTCACGGCCCAAGAGCTAAAGGGTCACTGAAGGGCGGTGGGGGTGGCCGTGGGGCACCCCGAGAGGCCTCTCTGGCCACTGGTCCCCCTTGGGTTTCACTTACCGGCTTTTACATAAGGGGCTGATGCCTTTTCAAAGCAGGCAGGTCACCCGCCTGTGTTTTGACAGTTTGGCTTTAGTGGAAATATCATTAAACTTTTTGAAAACAAGGGCTTTGAAACTCAATCTCCATATTGTTTACACGGTTTTCCCTCTTCCGAGTTGGTTTTCACTTGCTTAGGCACAGTTAATTCTCCCTTCACTTTTCCAGAAAACAAACACTGGGTCTAAGCAGCCGGCCTTTCCAGAGCTGCATAGCTGAGCGTGGAAAAAATAACACGTGTGACAGAACAGGCTTCGGATGCCTCCTGGAGCACAGGCCCGGGGCAAACCACCTCGGTGACTCACCTGAGTGGTGCGCGCACCCCTCTGAGCAGCAGGAAGTGTGGGTACTTTTGACCTTGAGGTAAGAGTGTGTCTGATGTGTATAGGCCTCCTGGCCAGCACCCCTCTGCTCCACAAGCCCCACCTTCTCAAATGTGGCCTCAGTATGTAAATAGACCCAGAGTGTCCTTCCCACACTGGCCACTCTGTTTCTGTCCTGTTCACAGCATAAAACACCCAGAGTAATAAAACGTATAAAAACAGTAGTGTGTGTGTCTGTGTGTGTCTGTGTCTGTGTGCTTTAAAAAGAAGCAAAATACCAGTGGGCTGCAGTTGGTAGAGGCCCTGAGTCCAGGGTTCAGTTCCCAGCTCCAATGTGGCGATGCGCACCTATAGTCCTAACACCACGAGAAGGCTCTAAAGTGCAAGGCCAACCCCGTTATGCAGTGAGTGCTGTGAGATCCTGTCTCAGGAATTAAACAAACAAGACAGAAAAAGAAAAAAAAAAGGCAGCAGTCAGAGCTGAGGGGAGATGGGTAGGAAGGGAGGGCCCCTGCAGGTTAGTGGGGGCCGGGCCTCACGGCTCTGCAGCAAGATGTAGAGCACGGCAGATCCAGCCGCCTGGTTCCTCCACCCCTCAGCCAAGCCCATTACTGTGAGGAAACAGGACCTACATCGAGTTCTCTACCACGACGAGCTGAGGAGCAGGCTGGGGAAGGAAGGTGCTGACGGGACTGGGCTGAGCTGAAAAAAGGTGTTTCTTAAGGAATCAGCAGCTCTGAGAACAAGCCAGACGTTAGAGCTCTTGACCTACTGGTCCAGGTCCAAGCTTGGGGTTCCTGGGACAGAAACTCAGGGCTCTCTTGTGTTTGCAGCCTCTGAAAGTGGGGATCCCAGAGGACAGAGAAACATCTGGGGTCCACTGCTCAACTCTGTCCATGTAGAGGGACAGTGCTACAGAAGGTCTGTAGAGTGGCAGATGACTGAGGGGCTGGGGCATCAGTTTGCACTGATGTTCTCTCCCAAGGAGCAGTTTGTAGGCCTTCCCAGTGCTAGACAGTGGCCTTGTGAAAGCCATTTGCCTTCTGAGCCATCCCCAGCTCTCTGCTACTTTCAGTGACTCTGGGATTATTCCTGAAAGATGCAGCCCTGCCTCCCAAGGTCAGCCAACTGGTGGCCTTAGTTCCTCCACAGCTAAGTTTCCTTTACCACAGGCTTTAACTCTTCCCTAACGAGGCCCATGCCTCCCTGGGGATAGGTATAACAGGAAGGTCTGAGTCTTAACCAAGCCCCAAGATGGGCTCCTGTTTAACCCACCACTTATTCACAGGAGCAGATGCCCAGGCAATGTGTGCCCTGTGCCACAGAGCAATAATCAAACAGTAACACTCGTGATAGGCCCCACGTGCCACGTCCTAGGCAGCTGCTCTAGGCTTTCCTTTAAAAGTCATTTAATTGTCACAACAGTCCCCAGAGACTAGCATGCTCACCGCCCGGCCCCCTCTCCGTCCTTGCCCCTCCATCCACCCTCCCTGTGTGGAAGCGGGAAAGCACTCACAGAGGGTCCAGAGGGGTTAGACCCCTGGGCACAGCCTCAGCTGCCACTTTCTGAAGTACCAGGTTCAGGAAAATGTAGAGGGCCCTGCTCTGCTGAAAGCCAGGTGCTCTCTTGGCTCCCTGGTCCCTGTCAGTCCTGCCTGAGGGAAGCCTGTCTGTTTCGTCCAGGCTCCTGCACAGCAGAAGAGGGCAAGGAGTACAACTGTCAGTCCACATTCCTGTCCTGACCACACAAACCTGAACTCAGATCTAAGGGTTTGGAGGGGCTATAGACACAACAGCCTGTGTGTTTGGCAAATCTAGCCAGTGGTGGCAGAGGCCTGGCAGAGGACAGAGCCAGCCACTCGCTTGCTCTCCTTGCCCATGAGGGACTTCTGGGGTCCCTCCACAGCGTGAACTCCACAGGCAGAGCTGTGGACGCAAACACAGCAGGCCTCTGAGGAGGGGCCTCTCAGCTACCTTGGTCTGTTTGAAAGTGGCCCACAGCCCAGTATGGGGGCCATTCCCCTCAACTGTTCTAGAACTTAGTGTATGAGGCAAGAGCCAGGCAAGATCAGCTCTAGACAAGAGGGAGTGGAGGAAGGGCCTGCTCGGAGCTCCCTGGGCCCCCAGAGACGCCGGATGGAGAGAAACTAACCGCCAAGTTCTGCTCGTTTCACAAGCTCATGGCCAACCCCAGAGTGTTGCTTTGTTGCTTAAAAACGATTTAATTTTTGCAATCTTCCAAAGAAAGCGGGTGTCCATGTGAGAATGGAGGTTTGAAAAGTGTGGTCTGTGAGGTAAAAAGGCTGGTGGCTCCTCTCACAGGAGGCCAGATAGCAGGCCTGGGCCATATTCTTGAGTAAAGCTCTCCATGCCTCTCCTTGCCTCTCACTGTACTCCTAGGGCCTGGATCCTCTGAGGAGCCAGCCCCATTATGAGACCAGGGTAGCCATCTTCCTGAGATTCGGCCGCTTCTTCCTCGCTGGACCTGAACTCAGGCCCTGAGGCTCTCTATCTGCTGAGCTAGCCCCCTGGGTCCTCAGCCTGTTTTTCCAGGAGACTTGGAATTAGGTGGGGAGAGACAGGGTCTAATAGGGTAGCGGGAGAGGGCAGACCAGCCCCGGGCAGCCTAGTCTGGACCAACACTCAGCACTCAGATCTAGTGCGTAGCTGGGCCTGGGCTATTTTTGCTGAAAAGCAAAAACAGTAGCTGCTGGGACACATGAGACACTTGTTCTGTGAGGGGCCTCCATGACAGCAGGAGCCACCAGGATGCTGAGAACGGCTGTTCTCGTGCTTCATCTGTTTCTGTCAGGTGAATGATGTCCTCAAGCTGACTTTCTCAAGGGAGTCACTCAGTCGCCGGGACCTCAGGACATCTCCCTCTTCATTCTGTTCTGAACAGGGCACACAGTCTAAGAGCCAGGCTTCAGGGGCAGACATGTCCACACTCCTGTCCCAGCGAGGCTGAGTCTGTGCCTGTCTCTCCATCTCTGACAAGGTTTTCACACTGCAATAAAAACCAAGTGCAGGGCTGTGCCACATCTCCTTGAGGCTGCTGGAACCCGGAGTTTCTGATACACCCATACCACATTCAGAGGATTAGGTTTGCACTGAAGATCCAGGCTGCTGGTTGTGGCCGAGAACAACTCAGGAGCATGTACCAACGTCCATCCCTGCAGCCTACATCAGGGTGGAGTGGTCAGGGCGCACGGGCTGTTCTCATGCTACATCTGCCCACTGTCCATGCAATCCTGTTTGCCCAGGGCATTCGGATCACCCTTGGTCCGGGTGAACTGACAAGGAGGCTTGGCTGTTTTCACAAGGACACCCACAGAGCTGAGCAGAGGTCACTTCTGTCTACTGAACAGGCCGTGTACACGGGCCTGCTGCAGGGACTGGTGCTCAGTCAGCAGATGCACTTGCTGACAGAAACCTCCGTTCAAACCCTGGTAAATAATGTGACAAGCGGCCACAGCTTCGGACAGCTGAGACGTCCTCCTGGCCACGAGGGCCTCTGTTCTCTGTTTCAGTTGAGTACCTCTGCTCCGAGAAGCCAGGGAAGGGCCTTCTCCCCCGCAGCTGACGGATGTGGGGAACAATGATACCACTCAGTTCTGGAAAAGGAACAAGGCACACAAGTCTAAGGGGGAGCCATCCTAACACTGAAGATCTCAAATACCCCAAAACTGTACAAGGCAGTGATGGAGAACCCGGGGGATGGTGACCTGGCGGAGGTGCTGTTTTAAAACCACTGAATCATTGAATCCTTATAAAGCATTATTACGGCCATTTTACAGACAAAGAAACCGAGGCTCAATAACACAGCCAAGACTGCAGAGTGAGGAGCGAAGCAGCCTGGATTCAGGGACTTGCGCTCTGTGTTCTGACCAAGGTCGGAGCGCGCCATCTCTGAGGATAAACAGGTGCAGGTGTATCCTGCCATGCCAGGAAAGGAATCCAAGCTGCACGTAGGGTGCTTGCCTGCAATCCCAGCACTCTGCAAAGTGGAGGCGGGAGGGCCAGAAGTTTGTCATCCTTGGATTCAAAGCTAGCCTGGGCTACATGATATACTGAGATGGGAAACTGGTCCCACCTAGGTCAGGGGTGTGCCTGGGTGACTTCCTGGTGAGAAGGGCTGGTTCCTGTGCTGTCTTCTTCCTGCAAGGGAGCTCTCACTCCTGTCTCAGTGTCTCTGTTTGGAAAATAGAGTCCCTGGCCTGTGCCCCACCTCCTCCCGGCCCTATTGTGCAAGCTTCTGTTACAGCAAGCGTGGAGGTCGCTGTTGCAGTCATGGTCTTTTAACTACAAAGAAAGAGGAAACCTGGGTCGGAAAGAGGACATTTTGCCAACCCCACATTTATGTGGGGGGACCTCAAATGTGAACTGAGTCTTAGGAAGAAGCTGGGTGCTCTGAGCTGGGGGAGGTGGCGTCTGTGAAGGCTGCAATGTGACGGGGTGGGGACAGCCCCCAGACAGCCTGGGGAAAGTGGGGGTGGAAGAGAGACTATGGGGATGAAGAGAAAAGGCCAGGGGGACAGGGCAAAAGAGAGCAGCAAAGGAAGGTGCTGGCTTCAGAGAGTGGCACTGCTCTGAAGACAGGGAGGCCACATGGAGTCTAGGTGCCTGTAGGTCCTGAGAGGCCCTGAGGGCATGCTGGGCTGTGCTCTGTGTTCTCGGTGGCCATCCAGGTCCAACTGAGTGACAGAGAGCACTGGGCAGGATGTGCTGGGCATGTCCTCTAGGCTCCTTTCTCCAGGCCCTTCTCTGCCTTGCTGCCCATCTTGTTTTGAAAAGGCCCTGAAGCATGACAGAAAATGAAGCTGGGGACCTAGTGGATGCCAGCTACTCCCCCCGGGGGGGGGGGGAGATCGAGGTGAGAGGAAGCCTCAGGGTGAAGAGGACAGGAGTCCTTCGGTCCTGTTCTGCAGTACCCGTACTGACGCCAGGAGCACATGCTTCCCCTAGAGGAACAACAGCGTACCTAGCTGTGGGTGCTGTTCCCTCAGGGAGCAGCTGCAGACCAGCTGTGGGGAAGAACACTGCGATGTCTGGAGGGGGGAGAAGCTGCGTAGGGGACAGATCAGAGATCTCTACCCAGGAAGCACAGGCTCTGGGGCCTTCCACAGCCTAGGGTGCCACGGAGAGCTTCCCAGCAAGGGCACAGCCAGGTGGCTTCCCACTACCATCCCCCAAGATCACAGCCCCACGGGGCAGTGCCAGAGACAGCCTGGGAACCATGGGAAGTCCTATCCTAGCAGCACTCAGCCAGGTTCAGCCTGCGCCACTCTCCACAGCCACTGGCCAGAGCCAGGGCCCTGCCACGGGGAGCTGTGTGTCTGAGGGCAGCAATGAAGCCACACTGGTGACAGCTCACCGGGCTGTGCACAGCCACACTCTAGGAACCCTGGCCTGGGAAAGCTCCCGCTGTCCACACGCAGCCATCGCTCCCCTGCCGTGAGTGGGACGGCAGAGGCTCTGAAGCTGACCTCTGGCACTGCTCAGCCCTGTCTCTACCCTCCCACACACACACCTCTCCTCCCCACCTCGGTAACCAGACTCTCACTCAAGCAACCTTGCACACAGCTCACCAAAAACCACTTTTACCCATGGCAGTGCTGTAGAGGCCTCCCCTCCTCCAAGGGGACACTGTGGCTGCCATGGACACTGGAGAGCCCGGCTCCCATCTTTGGAGTCCTGAGGCTGCATTCCAGTCCAGGAGCCTGACCGTGCCGCTCCAGCCTCTGGTACCCTTGGAAGAGGCAGCAGGTGGCTGACGAGATGTGAGAGGGCAGCCACGCCCGTCACCTCGTGCGTGGCCTGGGCCTTGGGGAGCCCTTCATCTGTTAGTGCTGGGCTCTCCACTGGCCAAACAGGCTCAGTGAAGCACTCAGGGCTCATGGGACTCGTGGGTGGGAAGATGTTTCGAGACCCCCAGATCTGTGTGTATAAATCTTTCTCACCGTGATTGATCCGAATGGTGCAGGGACAGAGGGGAATCGCGTATTTACATTCCCGCATTCCTGAACTTTTGTCTTGTTCTGTATTTTTTCTAATGCTGTCCCGGGACACAGTGTTCACCTGTGACCTTTTGGTCTCTGAACACGTGTTCCCATGCAGACCCAAATCCACTTCTGTCCTGAGCACTAGGGCGTATCCTAGATCCACAGGGAAGCAGGAGCGGCCTGTGGGAAGCAGCTTGCATCCAGACGGCCCCATTAGACACTCCTAGTCTGTAATTTGGAGCCTGAAAAGCATTAGCTGGAACTTAAAATAAGTTGGATCTTGTCCCCTGGATGTTTCAAAGTCGACCGAGACAGTAACTAGGGCTTAGCTCAGACTGTGTGGGTGCGTTTAGAAGCCGGTGACTTTACGTGCCCTGGGGGTGTTTGGGGTCCTGTGGTGCCAGGTGCAGGGGCGTGGGGGGCTCCACCCCACTTAGCCTTTCTGGGTAAGTTGTTGTTATTTGTTTTGTTTCATGCGTGTGTGCGTGTGTGTGATTAGAGAATAGACCCAGGCCTTTAGGCAACACTGTCACTGAGCCACACCCCAGATTCTTAAAGCCAGAGTCTCTTTAAGGTTCCAAGCAGGCCTTAAGCTCGTCCTCCATCCTAGGCAGACTTCCGGCTTGCAGTCCTCCTGCCTCAGACTCCCGAGTGGCTGGACACAGGCGTGTGCCACCAGCCCTAGCAAGCTGCCAAGTCCCCAGGCCAGTTCAGGCTCCTGGCCTGCTATCATTTAGCCTCTGGGCACTATGTTGACTCCCACATGAAATGGGAACAGCATTCCCCACTGGCAGGGGCTTGTGGGTATTCCATGAGCATGAAGCAGGCCCAGAAGCGGTGTGCGGGGCTGTCTCTCCTTCCACTGCTGCCTCCTGGGTGCCTCGAGACCCAGGAAAGAATCCAGATGGACTGTCAGGTCTGGTTGTATAAAGAAAACATCTTGGACAGGGGGTTGGGGGGTGGGGGGCTCTCCTCCAGGTTTGCTGCTTGCCAGCAAGTGAGTTCCCAGCCACATCTGCCCCACACATGACAAGCCTGGGGCACCAGCAGCTGCCAGCGTGAGCTGGGCCCAGTTTGGATGGCACCCCAGCAGTGCCAGCCGGGCCAGGAAGTTGCCTGCGAGAACTAATTAGGCCAGTAGATTTCCCAGAGGCTAGAGGCTAGAGGCTAGAGGCATGAGATGTGTGTGTGTGTGTGTGTGTGTGTGTGTGTGTGTCTGTGTCTGTGTGTATTTGCATGTCTGTGTGTATGATCTGTGAGTGTTGGTGTGTGTGTGTGTGTCTGTGTATGTATCTGTGTATGTTTGTGTGTATGTGTCTATGTGTGTGTCTCTGTGTCTCTGTGTGTCTCTGTCTCTCAGGACCACAGGAGTGCAAGTCACTAATTTACTCCTACAGGTCCTCCCGCCCTTCCCTCCAAGGGAAATCTCCAGGATAGACCCCTCCTGCCTGCTCTCGATGCAAACATTTCTCAGCTTTTGGTACCTGGAGGGTTCGCCCTTGCCCTTCCACTAGCCTAGTCATAGCCGGCGTGAGGGACAGGCTACTCAGACACCCCTTCTTTCACTTGCTGTGGTCCTACAGCTGGATGGGGGACACAACCTGGGGGATTCCATTAGGCACGTGAGAGGAAAGGCTCTGGCCCAAGCTTTTCAGGCTGAGGGGACCCAGCCAGGCTCTCCCTGGGGAGGCCTGCCATGAGCTGGGGGTGCTCTGGAGGTCTGGAGGGGACCGAGAGAAGGAATCCCAGGACTTCTGCCTTGCAGGCCCTCACTGTGTGGTCCCTAAGCCCCGGGATCAGGAGGGGAGCCCTAGGTCAGGGTTCCAGCCACTGCTCAGGGGCCCCGGAGGCCCTGGGGAGACTCCCACCAAGGGGAGAAACCCTCACCTCAGAGAGAGAGAGACTCCCGCCATGGAGGAGAGACTCCCATCTTGGGGAGAGAGCTTACACAAACAACAGTGGCCGCTTATGCTCACTTTTGTATAATAACAAGCTTTCTGACGACTGGCCTGAGGGTTCCAATGGCCTCATACCCAGCGTTGGCCTTGGCATCCAGTAGAAGCTCAGTAGGTGCAGTGTGGGCATTCCCACTTCAAGCAGTGCCAGGCCCGGCCCTGCCTGCTGAGTCCGAGCCCGGGACCACGTGGGCACAGGAAGCCTGGCTGCCCCTTCACCTGCAGCAGGTCATCTCTCACTCATCACTTACGGGGAAATCAGAGTGAGGGCCAGCCAAGCGCCAGCAGTTTCCCTGTGACTGAATGTGCTGGCCTGGGATGCTGGACCCTCCTCTGGTCCCTCATCCCACGCAGGCTGCACCCTCCCCAGACGCTCTGGGCATTTTGATGGCCTTCTTCATCTAAGTACCCCAGAATGTCCTGCCTCCCTGGGGAGGGTCTCCTTCCAAGGGCTGGCATGGAAACACTCAGGATCCGAGGTGAGCTGCTTTAAGACCCCAGCATGCCAAGGATGACGCGGCCGCAGCCCAGTCATCAGAGTGCCTGCTGTGGGAGTGGGAGAGGCCAAGCTTGGACATCCAACACCTGTGTAAAAGCTGGGCATGACAATCAACATCTGTAAACCTGTGGCTGCGGAAATGGAAACCTTAGGGTCAGAGGGTTCCAGACCAGCAAGGAAACCCCATTTCAAAAGGTGGAAATGGATAGAATGACCTTTGTTCTCTATGTGCATTCATACACACACACACACTCACACACACAAGTAGCATAGATACAGAAAGACAAACAATAACAAGATAAAATATATTTTAAAAAAGCAGATCCAGAGCTTGGAAAGAAAGAGGCAGGAGCCAGTCTGCAGTGAGTTTGCTTTCTGGCTCTACACACTGATGAACTCCAGGTTGCTGAAAAGCCATGACCAAAGCTGGGGCTCACACTGCCACATCACAGTCTGTTACTGAAGGAAGTCAGGACTGGAGCTCACGCAGGGCAGGAACCTGGAGCAGGAGCTGAGGCAGAGGCCGTGGAGGCGCTGCTCACTGGCTTGTTCCCTTGGCTTGCTCAGCTGCTTTCTCATAGAACCCAGGACCACCAGCCCGGGGATGGCACCACCCACCATGGGCTGGGCCATCTCCCATCGATCACTAATTGAGAAAATGCCCTGCAGGCTCGCCTACAGCCCCGTCTTGCAGAACTGTTTTCTCACTTGAGGCTCCCTCTTCCCCAGAGACTCCAGCTGTGTCAGGTTGAGGTGACACTAGCCTGCATACTGATTGGTGTAAGTGGTGGAGCTGAACATTAAATTCGCCTGGACGGTTCCAGCTTCCAAGCAGCCAAGGCAAAAACAAGATGTGGCCAGGCATGGCATTTGTAATGACAGAAGAGGGGCCCCTTTAAGAAATCCTCCGCAACACTCCCTGGAAGAGAGCAAAGCACAAGAAACGTTGGTGAGGATGTGGGGAAAAGGAGCAGATTTTCATGACGGATGAGAGTGTGCACAGGCACAGACACTATGGATCTAGGTGTGAGAATTCTCCAGAAGCTACACCTGCCGTATGTCCCAGCTTCACCTCTCCTGGGCTTGTGTACACAACAGTTACCAGGGCAGAGCCAGTCTTGGTGTGTGGGTTGAGGCGTGGACAATGAAGAGGTGGCACACGCACAGAACGATGTTCTGTCAGCCACTGAGGAAAAAGAAACGACATTTTCCGGGATATGGATGGACCTGGAAGGAAGTACTGGGTTAATCAAAATGGCTGGACTCAGAAGGGTAAATACCACGTTTTCTCTCATATGAGGATGCTAGATATTGATTTTGACACACACACGTACATGGCCGCTCTTAAGCACACACACAGGGTACAGGCAATGGATCCCAAAAGAAGACAGTGAGATGGGAAAGAGACCTAAGTGGGGCAGGGTAATGGAGTTCGTGTGCCATGAAGGAAAGAAGGGATGCTGAGAGAAGGGGGTGGGTGGGACTCTGGGGCACTTGAGGAGTAGGATTAGAGAGGGCGATGAGTGAGGCCCATCATTATGAAATGGCATGCAGAGCCCATGGCTGTGCCGATTCTGGAGGGCTCCTTGTGACACCAGGGAGGCACTCCAGGCGTCAGACAGTGAATTTGGAAGAGAGGGCAGACGCCCTCTAAGCAACCACCAGAGAGTAGGTGGCTCAATAAATCAATTTTATTAAGAAATTGACCTTCGGGGTTTGGCCCATTTTAAGGCAGAAGCCAGGTACATGGCAGTGCCTCACACAAGGGACCAGTCAAGGATGGGGACACTGGAGGGCAGGAGGTTCTGGCATGGGAAAGGCTTTATCAGTGACCCCTCTTCCAACATGGTAGCCAACCTGCTGTTGCAGCTGCAGAGCCTGTGGGCTGTGGGCTCCTCCTAAGTCCTGACTCCAAGGCCTTCCCCTGGAGAGAATGCCCCACTGGCTTGTCTCAGACCCTCCTGCTACCAGGAAAACCAGGCAATGTGGACATTGTGTATGTGTGTATGTGTGTGTGCATTTGCCTGTGTGAGTGCATGCACATGTGTGAATGTGTTTAAATGTGTGTGTCTGTGTATGAGAGTGTATGTGCAAGCTTGTGCATGTGTGAGTCTGTGCGTGAGTGTGCGTCCCTGTGTGACTGTATATGTGCATGTGTGTGAGTGCATGTTCATTTGTGTATGTGTCTGTGCAGCTATGCGCACACGCCCATGACTGTCTTCAGGTGTTAGCCTTCTTGCTCCGGAAACCATGTCTCCCGCTGGCCAGTCCCTCAGCAGCGCAGCCCCAGGGCACTGCCTGTCCCCTGTTCCCGATCCCTGGGAGCTGGCTCAGGCACCAGCATGGGAATCTGAACCAGGTTTTCACGCTTGAACTACCAGGGCTTTAGGAGCTAAGACCTCTCCCCAGGACCAAGACTTTCTGAAAGGCATAAACAAACAACAAACAAACCAACACCTGCCAATGCAAAGAAAACCCCAGGAGCTGGGGTTTTGGAAGTGGTGACAGTGAGGGAGGGGTCATAGCTGCCTCTGCCTTGGCGCTCACCGAGTCCTGAGAAGCTGAGGGTTTCCAGAAGTCTAATAAATCTGATTGGCAGAAAAGGAATGCAGGGATCAGCAACGAGGAAGAGTTTGGATGGCTACCTCCAGATTTCTGCTACAGCAACCACAGAGGAATGGTCCAGAAAACATCTTGCAGAACCTCAGAGCTGTGTTCATTTCAGCCCTAGAGCTGAGGCGAGGCCTGGGGCTGTGCACATGCCAGGCAAGAGCCCTCTCCCGAGCTGTTCCCTGGTCCTCAGAGCCATCTGTAAAACGCTGTGCCCTTGAGTAGCTGAAGATGATGTAAAACAAAGCAATATATCCAGACAGCCCACAAGTCAAAATAGAAATCCAATGGAAATTAGGAAAGGCTTAATGAAAAGATAATAAAACCAAAATATATCAAATCTTCAAGGAGTCCGCCAAAGCTTGCTTAAGAGAAATTTATGGCTGCACATGCGTCAGTGGAGGAGAGAAAGAGCGGAGAAACAATGAACTAAGTCTTCTAGGGAGAGCTTAATGAGAAGCAGGAAATTGAGGCCTAAGATAGCACCAGAAGGGGATTAACAAGCAGCAGGAGTTGGCAAAATGGAAAACAAGAGAAAAACTGAGAAAATGACAAAAACGATCATTACAGAAAGACTTGTTACACTGATAAGCTGACCCTTCTGATTTTGTTTTAAAGGAGAAAGCTGTGATAATCAATATTGGGAGCAAGGAAGATACAGTTATTAAATATAAGTCAATACTCTGGATCGTAAGACAGCAAATTTAATTATTTTTTTTTCACAAACTCAACTTAAGAAACCTGACCCATCTGTAGAGCCATGTAGCTTACAAACAATAGTCATAACGAAGAACATTCCCACCAAGAAAGCTCCAGGCCCAGTGGCTTTGGTGCAGATTTTTCCAAGCATTAATGCTCCACGGTCATTTAGGGAGTAGAAGTGATTTAATTCATTTTTGAGCTGTAGGAACACCAAACTGTGGCAAAGAAAGTCCCTGGCCATTTCTTCCTCCAGAACAGGGTGCTAGCAGGAGCCGAGACGACACACGGAGAAGCCAGCGTCTGTAGAAAGAGCAAACTCAACACAGCCAACCCCTGATTTCATCCTAGGATGTGTTCTGAGATCAGCCGGTGGGATCGGCCACAGTCACTGAAGAGCAAGACAGCCGATCAGCTCTGGGCAGTCAAAACAAGCCTTTGCTGAGAGCCAAACCCAAATGATGATGAAACCAGAAGAGAAGTGCTTTTAGGAAGCAGCAGCAGGATAAACACAGACTGAATCTATTTAGATAGACCTCCAGCAAACGTCATAGTGAAGGTCCGAACACTGACATGTTCCCACAGTGTTTGGGATTAAAATAGGATGCTATCTATCTCCACCTGTCTGTTATCAGACCAAAAATTTTAGCCTTTGCAATAAAGCAGGAAAAAATTAAGATACGATAAGAAAGATAAAATTGTGATTGTTTATAGGCTACATCATAAACATGCAAGAAAAACACACACACAAAATCACACTATACAAAACGTGTCAGCATCAGTTAGCAAATTAGAAAGGTTGTTGGACAAGGAATGTTAATACATAAAACCGAATTGTATTTTTATGCAGCAAAAATGAAAGCAGAATCCAAAAGGGAATATTGGTAGGATGTGCTGCAATAACACTTGGCTGGCCTTTCATCAAAAGAAGCTGGGATGGGTGAGAAGGATCCAGAAAGACACTAAGAACAACATGGAACTCACAAGTGTCTCAGATTCAGGAAATGGAAGCAGCTTTACCAGGCACTGAGAACAGCAGACAAGTTCAAAAATGGCAAAGTGGGCCGGGGTGTGGCTGAGTCAGAGAACGCTCACTCAAAAGGCACACACACAGGAAGAGGGCATGCATGCACACACACACACACACACACACACTCATGAGGCAGAGATGGGCATGTTTTCTGAGTAAACAACACTGAAAAGATACGTCTGATGGTTAGCTTTCACTGTCAACTTTACGCAGCCTGAAAAGTTGGGGCCTTTCTAGGTTGCTTGGCTTCTGGGCACATCTGTGGGATGCAATCCTAACTCGGTTAATTGATATAGAGAGGTTCGGCCCATGGTGGGTGCTTCCATTCCCTAGGCAGGGCGTCCCGAGATGTGTAAGAGTAGACAAACGGAGCTGAGTGTAAGGGAGCAGTCACAGGAGCCTGCAGTGTGCATTTCTTTCTGCTCTTGGCATGGATTTGATTGGCTGAAGGTCCCACCCTGACTTTTCTACAGTTATGGATTGAAACCTGGGATTGTAGGATGAAATAAATCTCTTTCACTCTCAGTTGCTTTTTATTAGGGTGTTTGATCATAGTAAAGAAGCAGAGTTAGAACAGTGAGTCTTCAGAGAGGCAGCGTCATGCCCACAGCCTCTGTGAGGAAGCATCCCAAGGCCCCCTAACTGCCCACTGGCTGGGACTCCACAAAGCTGCCTGTCTGTGTGCACTGGGCGGGATGTGCCTGCTCAGACCCTGGGCTTCCCCTCCTTGGCACACCCTGTGCAGACACACTCACAGCAAAAGACAGAGGCTACAAGAACACCGTTTGATGAGGACCAATCTGAGCTTATGCAAGTGGGCAGCAGAAGGAACATGTAAATGAGTTGGGATATGTTCATATCTTGGATTGTTCACATCACTAAAAAGATGAGTGCCCTGGACTGAGGAGAAGGCTTAGCAGGTGATGCGTGTGACGCACAGACTGGAGGACCCACATGGACATGAATGCAGCGGTGCACGCCTACAGTCCTAGCAGTCCTGCAGCAAGAAGAAAGGCAGAAATAGCCTGAGAGGACAAGAAAAAGTCACTGTGTCAGACAAGGTAGAGGTGAGGCCACCAGCAGAGGCTGACCTCTGACCTCCACAGGTGTGTCATGGCATCTACGAGCACACATGTACAAATGTCCAAACTAAGCCAGCACTGGGGAAGCTGAGGCAGGGGGATCATGAGTTTGAAGCCAATCTGGACTACATAAGACCCTGTCTGAAAAGAAAATCCTCATAATACTTGTGTCTTTTGCAATATTACATGGACTTTGAATTCATACTCAATGGAGGCCCCTTGACCTACATACATATGCAGTTATGGGTTTAAAAGTCTATGAACACTAATCTCTGGTGAGGAAGAAGTCCCCGGTGGAGGAGGAGAGGGTGTGGGACAGAGCGGGAGTCTCGAAGCCGATGGCGCGCCAGCCACTGCTGGTGCACGTGCTCGGCCTGCCTTGATGCACTGTATTTAACATTCTTTATTTCCTGGTGATTAAGGCTGTCAGGGAGGTCTGTAAGCGTTCAGGCCTCTGTGCTCACCTGTAACATGTGTCATTAGAGCCCGCTCCAGTGAGGCCTCCGAGCTACAAGCACAGTGACATCATGAACCCAGAAGGACACAGCGGCTCCTTGTGACCTGGGGAGGGAGGGAGGCTGTTGCATGGTGGGAGTTCCCAGGCCCTACCATAGCAGCAGGTCTCCCTGTGCTTCACAGATGGCAGCAAACTTGGGGGTTTCAAGGCCCAAGCGGTCTTTAGTCTTTACAGGCCGCTCGTCCACAAATCTGCAAAAGCTCTAACGTCATATAGACTGTGTGTGTGTGTGTGTGTGTGTGCAATTGTGGGTGTGCGTGTGTGTGCATGTGTATGTGTGTGTGTGTGTGTGCATGAGGGAGTGAGGGGATGTTCCGGGTGGAATACTGTAATAAGCCTCCTTTTAGGCAGGCAGCAGTGGGCAAGGACACTGTAGGAAGCTCAAGGAGGCAGGAACCATGGGGACAATCCTATGTTAAGGGACCTTCAGAGCATCCTTTCCTCTGGATGTGGCTAAACTATACGGGGAAAAGAAGGCAGCGGGCCCAGGAGCACTCGTGTCGTTTCTTCCCCCTTGAACCATGAATTTAAACTGACGGTGCTCAGTAACGCTTGTCTTAAGTGAGCACGCTCTGGAGCGAGCCTGCCGCGGAGCACTTTCCCATGTGAGCCTATGGGCTCTGTAAATAAATGTACCTCCTCCCACTCCCTTGTTACTGGAGGGCTTTGGAAATACTCCTCTGTTCTGTGCGCTTACACGTGGCATCAAGCCTTCCTCTCAGCTTCCCCCTCACCCTCTGTGTTCACTTAGAGCCTGGGCCCCTTAGCAGCCCAGAATAGGATGGGTGTGTCTACTGGCTCCAGGAGGGACGTGTGCTCCAAGCATACTGTGTCGGAAGAGGACCCTAGACTACAGCCACAGTGACCTTGAAAAACACAACCACCCTTGAAGGACTAGGAAGAGCATCTTGTCAGAGGCTGCTTGGGTCATGACTTTCGGGGAGCAATTGTAAGGGTATAAATGGTTGTCCATGTGCTTGTCCCCTCCACCAGAAGTAGCAGGTGCTAGCCCAGCAGCCACAGAGGCAGGCTGCCACCCACTGAGCAGCCAGCATGGCAGGATCTCAGCAGAGAGCCTCAGAGCAACCAAGCAAGACACCAGTACCACCGAGAAAAGAGAGGCCTCGTGACTCCTTGCGTCACTCTCTCCTGTGGAGTGGGACTGTGGAAAGAGTCTACAGAGATAAACGCAAGCTCTTGATGGAGGCTCTTCAAATTTCTTTCTGTTGTGACAGAACTCCAACCAAAGGCAACATGGGGAGGAAAGAGTTTACTGCAGCTCACGCTTCACCACTGATGAAAGTCAAGGCGGGAACTTGAGCAGGAACTGAAGAAAACCCATGAGAAACACTGCTTGCCGGCTCCCCACAGCCATGCCTAGCCAGCTGCCTCACCACACTCAGGGCCACCTGCCCAGAGACGACACTGTCCCCAGCCGCAGCCGGCAAACCAGCCAGCCACGGCCTCGGGTTGATCTGATCCGGGCAGTCCTCGGCTGGGGCCTGCCTTCTCAGGTGGCTCTGGGTTGCGACAAGTTGACAAGGTTAATCAGAACGATGGTAAACTGAAATGAGGACAGAAAAGAAGGGCAGAAGATGCTGGGGAACAGATCAGGGCCTGCCCTGGGCACTGACCGTGCTAACGTGCGCGAGTCTCTTAGGTTAGCTGAGTCAATTTGCTCGTGAAGAATATGAGGCTGGCTCCTGATAGGAAACAGTGTGTGAGGTAAAGGATGTGGTGGTCCTGTATGAAGCACCTTACAGGTGCTTCTGATAGAAGGAACGAGATTTGTTCTCCTTTAATAGCTGGATCTAACTGTCATCCGTAAGCTGTGGTGGAGTTGTGTCCGGTGTTCACATGTCAACATGCCCCACTGTCCTCTTCCTCTTTGGAGATCTGGCACAAGCACTGCTGCCCCTCCTCCCCAGACAAGCTGTGGCCAGTGAACCCTATACCTGCACTCCCTCTAGGCCAACACAGAGGTGATAAATCTTTTGTATTGACCCAGAAGAAAGCCTCAACAACAAAGACCAATTCACTATCTGAATAAATCACAACTCGTCCTGTGGCGAATTCCTCTGCCTATACAAGGCATCACAGTTCTTCAGACGAGAAGGAAAGAGGCTGGTTGGACCTGAGCCAAACTGTGTCCATCCGGTCCGGGAAAGGCGGAACACAGCACAGCTGACCACATGAAACAATCTCCATGAGACACAGATGTCTGGTGGGCATGGCGCTGCCGGCCCCATCCCTTAAAGGCCTTCTGTGTCTGCTCCTGACTCAGACTCCAAGCTCCCCAGTTGGCAAGGTTACTGGCTGTCTGGGCAGCAGTGCATGAGGGCTGGGTTTCTCCCCATGGCATTGTCTTCTGTGCCTGCCAAGTGCTGCCTGCTTAGCTAATAGTTCTTGTTTAAATTAAAGTGACTTCAAATTAATCTTGGTTGGGGAACTCCAAAGCCCCCTCATGAGATTAAGCGAAAACCCCCTAGGGTGATATAAAATTGAGATTGAGCATCTCTGCGTTGGAGGATGGTGCTAACGAGCTGAAGGTCAGAGGTTCAGCCCCTTCATGAAAGGAACAGTTCATTTCACTCTGCCTAGTAGCCTCAGATTCCACCCTTAACCTTGGCCATCTGCCTCTGAGAAGAACCTTCAGTCCCTGATAGGACAAAGTGAGAGGGAAGGGCCTAAGCAGTGCTAACCCATCAACCCCATTAGAAAGGCGACCCAAAATATGACCCATGGCTAACGTGCCAGCAATTTTAATTCTGCATGTGAGAATTATTCCGTTTATGTTAGCACAGGCACATCAAAATGCAAATGGGGCCAGTGAATCAGACCTGGTGGAGCCTGGGATCACTAAGGTACTCAGTCCCTGAGTCAGCTAACTGGCAGAGGGGAAGGAGACAAGTGTGATGTGCACACAAAGGCCACTCAGTTTTTATTTAACCGTAAGTGGGGCACAGCTGGTGTGGATGGCTACCACCAGCAGATAACACGGGGCTGGAGGGTGACCTGGCAGTTATGAACGCTTACTGCTCTTGCAGAGGATCAAAGTTTGGTCCTCAGCACCCACAACTGGATCCTTACAATAGCCTATAAATCTAGCTCCAGAATATCTGATGCCCTTTTCTGACCTTAGATAGGTACCTGTAAGTCATGTGTCTGTGTATGTGCGTGCATGCATGCAAACACATACACTCACATAATCATCATTGTCATCATCCTCATCGTCATTTGTCATCATTGTCATCATCATCACCATCCTTGTTATCATCATCATCCTCATCTTCATCATTCATCCTCCTCCTCATCATCATCCTTGTCATCATCCTCATCATCATCACCATCATTAGCATCATCATCCTCCTCCTCATCTTCATCATTCATCCTCCTCCTCCTCATCCTCCTCCTCCTCATCACCATCCTTGTCATCATCCTCATCATCATCCTCATCTTCATCATTCATCATCATCCTTGTCATCATCCTCATCTTCATCACCATCATTAGCATCGTCATCATCATTATCATCTCCACTACCATAAGGTGGGGATCCAGAGCTCTGAACCATCAATGTTCAAAGCCTTCATGGATTCTTCATCCTCCATGCCTCAGATTTCTTTCCCAGGCAGCAATCCAGCCTCAATATCAATGAGGCTTCATCTCCATGGAGAAGGGGACTATATGCACCCTTGGGATAACTTGAGGTTCATACATCAGTGGGAAGGCCGTGCCATCTGTCTTTCTTGAGGGCCTCAGTCCCAGGGTATGCTCCAGTGGGGTAGGGGCTCTCTTCCTTTTGCATCTCATTCTTGGGGCCCTCCATGATTGGCCCATAGCAGGGACTGCAGGGGCATACATGAGGGATGGGTCACAAGTTACTCTTTGCAAAGCAAGTGTCTGGATACCTGTGTAACCTGGGAGCCCATTCATGGTTTCTGGCAAGTGTTTGCTATGTGTTGAGCAGCCTATGCCATCCTCATGACAAATGGCCAGCGAAGCACATGCTCTCTTCACATCACTATAGTCTAGCAAGTTGGTTAAAGCCCCAAGACTAGGTCAATTGCAATTCACCTACCATAGCCCTAAGAAGGCCTCGAAGCAATATGGTTCAGCAGGGCGTGGCAGTTCATGTGAATCCAGTACTCGGGAGGGTGAGGCAAGACACACGCCATGAGTGTGAAGCCAGCCTGATTCACATTCAGGTTTCAGGCCAGCTAGGACTGTACAGCAAGACTTTGTCCTTCTGTCTCCACACCCTTCCCAAGGATATGGTTCAGATAAGATGGGAGTTTCTCATTCCTTACAGACAGAGTGGAGAGAAGGCGACAGAGCCCGGGTGCCTTCCTTATCATGGCTCTGCCACTTTGAGCATGGGTCTTCCTCCAGTTGGCCCACACTGGCTCACCACCATCTTCACAGTATGGCATGGGAAGGGAGAGTAAAGGGGTGGATGGGTGGCTTACTTGTCTATTTTACTGGATTCAGACACAGGTTAGGCATACCCAAGCTGAGGCTCTCAGGCCACATCTGACTCTGGATCAATACGAATGTAGGCCAGCAGTTTGAGGATGAAGACATCATGTCACTATGGCAACGGTTGGCCACCACTGGGCCCTGGGGTGTTAGAGAGGTGCACCTTTTGATGTGTCTGTAAGATTGCTTCCAGGGAAGACTAAGTGATGGGGGAAGAGCTACCCTGAGTGTGAGCACTCATTGAATCGGCTGAGGACTCTGAGTAAACATGACTGTGGCTTTTTTACCACCATGGACTGTGTGCCCTTAAACCATGAGCCAAAGTAAATCCTCCTTTAAATTGTACAATGCTGGGTATTTTGGCCACAACAATAAGAAAGAAAACTAATGCAGTGAGGTCATGGTCTTGAATGACAACTTACAGATTGAAATTTTCACTCACAGGTTCAGGAAGATGTCCACAGTGTCACAGAAGCAGCAAACCGCTGCCGAGGGAGTGGATTCTGATTGGCAAGGCTGCCTGAAGAAGATTCTCCAATCTGTAGGGCTGCCTGCTGTCTTTCAAAAAGCCCCAGGGTTCACACATTCATGAGTCATCACCCATGCTTGGGTGGTACAGCTACTTCCAAATCATCCATGCTCTGTAAGTAACCCTTCACACAAACTCCCGTGGAAGCCCAACAAACTCATTGGTCCAACAGGTTGGGCTTTGATGTAAGTGTTACTTTGAGTTATCATCAGTGCTTGCCTGCATCCTTGTCTGTCTATCTTTGTGTGTGTCTATTTTCCCCGGGGGAAATTTTCACACAACACATAGCCCCACCTCTTGGAAGCCATGCTATGACCTGCAGAAAGCTAAGGAAGAGATTTTCCTGAGGTAGGCAGGCCCATAGCTGTGCTTTTAACTGTCAGGGATGAAGGTGACATGATATGGAGTCTCCAGTGTAGCTTGTGGGTAGCCAAAGGCTCTAGCTCTCCAAAACTAAGTGATTCAGTCAGAGCTGAATGGATAAGGAAGAGCCACAAATGCACAGAGCCAAGGGGCTGGAGGAAGGAGGGGCGGAGTCAAAGAAGCCTGGAAGGCTGAGTCTGAGGCCAGTGCAGGCCTCACCCCCTTCAGCTCAGGGTCCCCACAGTAAGTTGGTTTGTCCTTGTTTCTTGGACAGCAGCTTCAGGACTCATTCAAAAGCGCAAATTACCAGTTCCAGTTCCAACAACAAACTGGAGGCAGGTGGGGTCCTTGGGACAGGAATGGACCCCTGTGCACACGCAGGCTGCAGGCCCTGGAGGTCCTCCAGCCCGTGGCCAGCCTGCTCCTCTCGATTACTGGGTGGCTGCCTCCCCTATCACACTGCCCCTGGTGGGAACAGAGCTGCCCAGTGTCGGATGGTCCGTGAGAAGCTTTGGTATAGGGTTTTGCATCTTGGCAAGCAGACAAGACCGGTTGGTGACTTCTCCCCAGAAATCCCCAATCACTGGTTCTAGCTGGGCTGAGGCATCTGTGGAGCCTTCCAGGATCCCTCTGGGGAAGGGGGCATATGGGGTGCTGGGCATGCAGAGTCTACAAAGAACAGAGGTCTGGGAACATAGCAGGAGGCTGTGCCTCCTCAATCACTGGGCTCAGCAGGAGCCCAGCATTTCTTACAGTTCACCACTGGAATGTTGTCTTCAGTGGGCTGAGGAAGAGGATGGGCTGATGGCCTCATGCTTCAGCCACTCACCTTCCTGTCTCCTCCCTCCCTTTGCCTCGTTTCTTCTCTGTGCTCTCCTCTCCCTCCCCCTCCTTCCTACTCACTCTTTTTTTTTTTTCATTTCATCCTGCTGTGTAACCAGGACAGCCTTGAACTTGCTTGCTACCTTCCACTGGCTTCAAACCCCAAACTCCACTGCCTCCACCCAAGCCCTGGGATTACAGATGTGTGCTACCATCTTGCTTCTTATCAAGATAAAAAGAAGAAGAAAAAAGATGGAGAGTAAAAACAAACACCAGACAGATGACTAATAAAGTAACTGTTACAGGGGAACCTTTGAGTTGAGACAGGACAAAGCCTGACCTGAAAAAAAGCTGCACTCAAGCCAAGAGTTCAAGGAGATGAAGATGCAAAGGGCCTGAGGCAGAAAAGAATTCTGTCAGCACAGAGCGAGGGGGCTGGGGAAGTGGGCGGGGTCAGATCAGGCAGAGCTCTGCTCAGCGTTTGGGTTTCTGTCCCACAGCGAGCTGCAGAGGGGATTCAGCGGAGGCTGGAGCTCATGCCCTCTCTTCCCCCTTCTCCTTTTCTCCTAGTCTCCATCTCATCTTCTATCCTCTCCCCTTTCCTCCTCCATTTCTTTTCTCTTCCTCCTCCTTTTGTCTGTGTGTGCACATTCGGTGTGAGGGGTGTGTAGATGTGGGAATGTTGGTGGGGAGTCAAGCCCCTAATGGCTGGGGTCTCCACAGAGTGGACAGTGGTGGTAGGACAGTGCTCAGGGCAGTGTGTAGATGTGGGGATGTTGGTGGGGGTCAAGGCTGGCTGCAGCACCGACCAGTTTCTAGGGCACAAACTCCCACCACAGAGTTTCTTCCCAAGCTCGAGACCATTGATGGGTTTTGAATTCCTGGACAGTTAGTGAGGCCAAACCATCTCTAGCTCAGCTCCTCAGCCTGCCCAGTCACCTAGTTCAAAGTAGAGACTGCCTTCTGGAAACACAGGAGGAAGCCGGACATTCCTCCAGCACTGGTCATAGGCTCAAGTCTCTGGCTATGCTAACCTCAAAGCTGAGTCCTACACACGGAGCTTCTCCACCGGCCGTGAAGACCAGCCTGTCAAGACATCCCTGTGAACAGATTAGGGGAGTGGATGGGGTGCCATCGGCTCTAGCTCTGCTGCTATTGGCCCAGTGACTGCGGGCAGGGAATCCACTACCCCTGGGCCTCAGTCTCCACAGCCTTCAGATGAGGAATAGGTGACCTGACCTCCAATATGCAGGGGCTGGGAAGCCACAGGAGGCAACAGGCAGCCACAGGCGGCCACAGGCTGCAGACTGCACGCATCACCATGGTTCCTGGAGAACAGGCTTCAGGATGGGCACTGGTGCAGAGAAGCCAGTCACTGTGGTAGATATATCTCTGCTAAGCTGGAGCTATTCGTCAGGTTGGCTCTTCTCCCCATACCATGACTCAGCTGAAAGTCATGGGAACAGAGGACGAGGTGAACAGAGACATTTCCAGAAAAGCCATGAGAAGTGGTAGTGGATGTACATGGGTAATTCAGACCCACGAGGACCCGAGATGGGGCCAGAGCTGTGCCAATAGCTCAGCCTATCCACCGCATGGAAGGCTCTTTGGATTCCCCTGCTCAATAAACCGTGTTCAGCAACTGTAGAGTCTATGTCCAGGAAAGGCACTGGAGAACTTCCCTGGGTGTCCCCTACTGTCTCTCCTCTGGAAGGGGCCAGTGTGATTCTGTGGCTTTGTCTGGGGAAGCAGGGCATGCCTACCACTTCAGACCATGGAGCCGTGAGACCATGATGGGAGTCTTTACTCAAGATGGAAGGCCTACCCTGGCAGGCAAACAGCTACCTCTATGCATTTCCTCGGCCCTCAAGATGCCTTGCCTGCCCTGTGGCCAGCACTCACGCTTCACATTCTGTCTCATGGTGTATCTTCTCCCTGTCAGGAGATGGAGCCCAGGAAGGGCACCAGACATGTTTAAACACCAGGGGCTGGCAGCTGGCTCTGTGGGTGAAGTACTTGCTGCGTAAGGATCTAATTCAGATCCCCAACACCCATATACAAGCCCACCATGGTGTCACAGCTCTGCAATCCCAGCGGCGTGGGGCAGAGACCAGCATGGCCCCCAAGGCTCCATGGCAGGGGAGGGGGGCAAATCTAGTGCAGGTTTGGTGAGAATAAGGCAGAGAAAAAATGGAGAAAGAGAGAGGCAGCTGAGATATGTGGACATCTGGCCTTCACATGAGCATACATCTGTACATGCGTGTGCACACGTACACCACACAATAACAGCAATAAAAATTTCAATGCCAGACAACACAGTTCTCCTTTCTCCCTCACTTCCTTCATCCTTCCTTTCCTTCCTTCAGTCCAGCCTCCCTCCTTCCCTTCCTTCTTCTGTACTTTTTGGCGCATGCGAGAAGTATGAGGCGTTGACAAATGAGTGACTGAGGTGCCTTGTTCATGCCCTTGGCACCTTATTTGGGTGAGTATGCCTTTTCAAAGTCAAGGTGTTCTGATTTCTTTTTAAATAAAGAAGTATGAAAATAGCCCCCAAGCAGAAAGGCATTCGGAGGGCAACCATGTTAGCACAACCTAACCGAGAAAATAACCCAGACCTCACTAGCTCCAAAGAGAAGCTCTGTTCCCACTGGATGTCACCAAGATGAGGCATTCGTGTGGCATGGGCCACACGCTCAGAGCAAACACCCTCTGGCCTCCGGCAACTGTCCCCATAGGCCACGATTCCAATTTGCTTCCTGTTTCCAGCCTCCCAGAAACACGTCTTAAAGACATTTAGTTTCCATCTCCCACCTCAGAAAAGCACAGATTGACGAGTGTGTCTTCCTGGAGAGATGGATCCAGAACCATCCAAGACCCACAGGAAGGAACAAATGGATGCCGCTGGGAATTTTCCATCACCGTTGCTGTATTTTTTTAATTCCCAAGATAAATGGGATTTAACTTATAGGACTGAGGGCTCCATTATTTCTTCAGATACTTTGAGCTGCTGCCAAGGAAACAAGAAAACTGGTTGTGCACCTGGCCAGCTGAGCCAACTCCAGAAGTCACCTGACCTCTCTCTTGTAACACACTTGCTCACTGCTTCCTGGCTGCATTCCATACTGGAGCACAGGCGTGTGTGCAAATTGCTGGGGGGAGGGGGGCTGGGTTACTCACTACTTCTCCCACCCTCCTCCAGAAGGGGGACCCCTCTCTGGGAAAGGGCCCCTGGGAAGGGGAGACATTAATTTAGGACCCTGTGTCTGAGGCACTGAAAAACATCGGCACATTACAACACAGATTTCAGTATTTTTGCAAATGTGTGTACATCAAAAGGCCAGCTTCTCAGAGGCCGCTGGCGCGCACTGATGCCTCTCTCTTCCTTCATAAGAGAGCGTAGACAGAGCGGCCGTGGAGGCAGCCTGGGTCTGCAGCTCCTTTCGAGAGGATGAATCACAGCCTTCCAGCTAAGCAGGCAGGTGCTGTGAAATCCAGCTGACAGGTCAAGCTCAGGGCGAAGCCTGCTGAGCCTTCTCTCTGCTCAGCTGAGGCTCGAAGCGCGCCGATGCCGCTCAGGTAAGTAATTATGACTAAGCGTGTGAGCAGGAGGGGCTGCACACCATAATTACTCCCCAGCAAGCCCCTGCAGAGCCTGGGAGTTCCCCAAGAGGCCTGTCTCCGCCATTCTGGAGAGGGGAAGTCAAGGCGGGTCTCTTAGATCAGCCTGGAAGAACCCTAATCAGAACTTAGTGCAACCGTGCGTACATCTTGACCGGACAACTGCACTCAAAGTTCTCAAAGGCTCTTGGGCCCCCAAACTTAAAAAAAAAAATTGAAAAGTTCAGACACATCTGCAAACGTCTCAGAATAAACAAAGCAGCATGGCTTCAGAGCCATGTGTGTGTGTGTGTGTGTAGGTGTGTATGTGTGGTGTATGTGTATGTGTGTGTGGTGTGTGTGTGTGTGTTTGCTCCCACCCATGTGCAGGTACATGTGTGTGGGTGTGGAGGCCTTGAGTGCCGGCTTTCACCAGCCTGGGTCGTGGCCATCAAGCCCTGGGGACCCTCTGGTCCTCTCCTCCAGCTGTGGAGTTCTGGAAGCGCGGGGCTCTGCTGGGCCTTCCTCTGCAGGCTCTGGAGGTTGTATCCAGGTCTTGCTGCTCAGCTGAGCCACCTTCCGGCTCTCGTACTTCCCCACAGAGAAGCAGCATGGACTATGTGTCCATGGAGACTTTCTAGAAAAAGAAACATGTGGGGTCAGGTTAAGTGATATAGGAAACCCCACTGACCTGAATGTAGGCCTTTATCACTCAAGCATGATAAATGTTGTTAGTTTTATTTTATTTTATTTTATTTTATTTTATTTTATTTGCTTCAGAGCTATTTTGCACTTCTTTGTGCTTTCAAAGACTTCTATCTGGGTGGGCATTACACACAGACAGGTTGTGAGTCTGGAGATGAGATCCACAGGCCCAAGTGTGTGAGACACGGTTTCGGCCCAGGCTGGAGTTTTCCTTCGTCCATGTTGAAGGTGTCTGGGCCAGGCTACAGTTCCCATAAGCATGGCCCAGGTAGCGAACTTGTGCTGTGGGAAGCTTGTTTTGATTTGACTGCTTTGGCTGGACATGACAGTGTGTATCTACAACCCTGGCTTAGGAGGCAGAGGCAGGAAGATGAGCAAGTTCAAGGTGAAGAAGGGCTACAGGGAGAAAAGCTGCCAAAAAAAAAAAAAATAGTGCTTTTCATAAAAGAAAGTTTTCCAAAAATGTTTTCAGTTCTTGCATTACATCTGTTTGTGCACAGGGCTTGTCAAGCCATATGTGGGGTCAGAAGAAATTGTGTGGAAGCTGGCTCTCTCCTGAGTCCAGCCAGGCAGATACACAGCTGAGACAAACCTCATACTCAGGAGCTCCCTACAGCAGGCGTGATACCCTGACATGGGTTAATGACTTACTGCCTCCCACAGTGGAAAAGTCAATAAGCCTGGAGTCTAGGCCTATCGGGTCCGCTCTGCCCCTCGGGTCATTTACCCATGTGTGGGTGAGCGTACATGCTGCCCTGTGTGCCCCACTCGGGGCACTAATACTGCCCTCAAGACAGAATATCTGGTGACAGTCAAGTGGACAAGGATTCCCAGGAGAAGCACTAGGCTGATGAGTGGCCAGGGGTCCTGAAGAAAGCACTGTGGGAGCATGCCACCGCAGGCAGAAAGGCCCAGAGCTGCAGGGAGGCCTGTGGGGGTAAGCCAGCCCTCTGAGGGCCACAAGCCAGGAAGAAGCCATGCCCCTGTGGAGACAGTTGTCAAGCCGTCCAACTGAAACTCGACCCTAAGCGCATGGAGGCCTTTTCTAGCAGCCATGTTTGTAAAGGTCAAAAGGCACAGGTGCAGTCTATTTTTAGATCATACTTTACTGAACACATTTCCTCCAGAATATCACTTCAACCAGTCAGAGTGCTCAGTTTTTTTTTTCCAAAGGAACTCTTCGAAATCCATCCCGCGGCTGGTGCGGCTGTCCGGCTCCATTTGCCACAGCTGCAAGTCAACTGCTGGGTCACGTGGGTTTGAGACTGCCACGTCTGGCTGCACAGCCCGAATGTGGGCAGACGTCACGAACAGCAGCCTGTGCCCCAGCTCTGGGCCCAGAAGAGAGGTCAGGCCAATGGACAGGGAAGGGGCTGAAGGTCGACCAGGGGGCAGAGCTTGCCACCTCCCCTGAGGGCCTGCAGATTGGCTAGCCAGGCCTTCCAACCAGGGCAGGGCAGGGGCAGAGCCCGAGGCCCCCTTCCCTATGGCCCAGGGCGTCAGTGTGAATAGTGTCACTGAGAAACAGAGCCCGAGGAACATTGGCTAAACTCTGCCAAGTGCACGGACACCAGATCACAAGGCTGACCCAGAAAAGAGTGATTGTACCTGCGGGGAGGAGGACAAGAGAGGGCACCCCAGGTCAGCAGGCGCCTCCCCCTGCCAGAGGCGCACAGGTGGCCTAATGTGGAAATGTTTGAATGTGGGGCAGCGAGGCGATGGGCTGCGGGAGTCAGCCAGGGTGACAAGAACCAGTCACACTGGGGCGGGCGGGCGGTGGGGAGGGCCTGCCAAGACCCTGACAACATCTTTCCTAATAAGTCTGGCAGGCTCCTGGCTCAGCCCCTCCAAGCAGCCTCCCCACCCCAGCCTTCTCCAAGGAGGAAGGCGAGGAGGCCAAACAGAGCAGGAATTTGGCCCCGGGCCTGCCTTTCCCCGAGCCTGGGCTTCCAGCACCTCGGCAGAGCGGGGGAGGGGAGCCACAGAGCAGCTCCGACACTGGGCTGTGCTGGCTGTGCTCCATCATTCTCCCCTCTCACCCGTCACGGCCCGTGCCAGGCGGACCCGTGGAGCACCCCTCCTCCCCCTCTCCCTCTTCCGTCTCCTGCTCCCTGGACAGAAGTGCCACTTCTTTTGGAAGGAGGTCACCTCCTCACAGTGGGAGGCTGGAGTCGCTGTGCCGGGAGCCACCCTGCTGGCTGTGGGTGCGGGCTGCCGGCCTGCTGGCTCAGGAGAGGGTTCCCAAGTCGGACATCCCGGCCCCACGGAGAGGACGGGCACAGTGACAACACATGTGTGTTTGGGTCGGGACACTTTGAACTCTGACTCGCAGAAAGAACAGCTTGTGCAGCCACCCCTGGTCTCCCGGCAACCAAGAATGTGCCGGAGATTAGGCCCGGCTTGCAGAACATTTTTTTTTTAAAGAGGCGCAGCCCAGTCCTTTTATAGGGTCCTGGAGCCGCAGCGGCTGGGTCACCGAGGACTGCAGCGTCCCCTCTGTCCAGCACCCCGTGGCCCCTGCTGGCTCACCAGGCTCTGAGGCTGGCCTTCCCCAAGTCTCCAGACCCGGGCGCTGACCTCAGGGGGAGGCGGCCAGGATAGTCTGCCTGAGGCCTGTAGATGATTGATCTGCTTCGGTTAGCAGGGTTAACGTTCATGCGCTGCACCCTGATAACAGAGGGGCAGGAGAAAGCGACCCGTTAACCATTAATCCTGGGAAAGACTGTAAAAACTCGGGTGGGAAACAGTGGATCTGGGAGAGGAGTAAGCTAGAGGGGGGACAGGGGAGAGAAGCCAGCTAGAGGGGTCAGCTAGGGGATCAGCTAGAGGGGGGTCAGCTAGAGGGGTCAGTTAGGGGGGTGAGCTGAGGGGGTGAGCTGGGGGAGTCAGCTAGGGGGGTCAGCTAGAGGGGGACAGGAGGCTGGACCAGAGAACTTCAAGTTCATGCATGCTCAGAGCTGGGGATGTGCACGTGTATTTGTGTATTTGTGTGTGTACATGTGTATGTATGTGTGCTCATGTGTATGTGTGTGCATGTGTATGTGTGTGCACATGTGTATGTGTGTGTGCTGTTGACATCAGTGTTTGCTTGTCTTTGTTTTTGTAGTTTCATTGCTCTGTGTAAATACACTGGGAAAACAACACTGAAGCGTGGCGCATTGTGAGAAAGGCTGATGCTTGTGGCCTTTTTGTTTTAGCTTTCCACTGCACAGACCAGGCCTTGCTCCCTTGTGGCAGTATTCTCTGGTTCCTCTGGAGAGCAGGGGAACGAGGATGGATGGGGTCAGTGCTGGACAAGGCCACCTTGCAGCCCCTTAGCCGAGCACAGTCCCCAATCTCACCGGGCTCCAGGGCTAGCCCTCCTCCAGGTTCTGGTTGCTGTCCTGGAGAAATCCAGCAGCACCTCCGGCTTCCCAGAGCGTCAAGGGCAATACTCCTGCCTGTCACAGACAGCCCTAGACTCTACCAGGGCGGCTTCCCGATAGCACAGCTGGCACCGTTGTTCTGGGCACAGACAAACCTTTCCTGAGACCATTGCACACATGGGGAGCCATGTGAAGAGCTTCCAGGTCATGGAGGCTGGATCCCATTCTCGGGAGCTTCTAGGCCTTGGGGCAGAGGAAGAGGCAGCTTGGGATGGGCATCGGAAATGTAGGAAAACAAGGCATTTCAAGGCCAAGGGGACTCGCTGTACTGCTGGATGGCTGAGGGCTCACAGCGAAGTCTGCAGTGTCAGAGACAGGCCCTGAGGGCAGGCTGGGGCTTTGCCGGGAACCAGGGTCTGACTCACCCAGACTGACCGTGCACTCACTCTGCAGCCCAGGCTAGTCATGAAGTTTCATTACTCCTTCAGCCTCCTAGGTAGGGAGGGAGGGCACCACCGGATGCAACCACCTCCCTGTGGCAGCTTGGGAAATGGGCTGGAAGAAACAAGCTGAGGTGGAGAGGTGAGACTGGAGGTGTTGACAAGGTTCTGTGAGGAAACCAAAAGCCTGAAGCAGGAGGGAGGCTATGGGGAAAGAGCAGGAAGATGGACAGAGGCCACCGTGCACTCTGAGCTTTGCCCAAAGGCTTTGCTTGTGGTCCATGGCAGGAGAAACTTGCCATACAGAAGAGGGTGGATCTATGGGGAGACCGTGAGTGCCCCAACAGGCTCTAGGGGGACCACTGCAACTCTCCACTACCCTAGGAATGAGGTTCCTGGAGTCCAGGCTTGCCCAGGTGAAATCTAACACCTCCCAAGGTGTTTGTAAGTTTCTCAAGCTTGGGATCTGGCCTGCATTCCCTGGCCCCATGGACTAACTGCACAGCCTGGTCTGCGGAATGGCGCTGGTGCCTGGTCTGCGGAATGGCGCTGGTGCCTGGTCTGCTTGAGCACAGCTGTTGGTGCAGGGAAGGGCGTCCCTGCCTTTCTTACACAGGGCCAGAAGCTTCTTATTTAGACTGAAGAGGCAGGTGAGTGTCAGAAAAACAGCAGACCTGCTGCCCTGAACTCCCATTCTGGTAAATTAACCCCACGGAGCAACTCTTCCCACAGGACACTGCCTGTCCTGGTTTGTAACCAAAGAACTGGAATGGATGACTCCATGGTCATGACTTTTTTTCCTTGGGTTGACAGTCCCCAGCCTCCCTGCTTCTGCCTTCCAAGGCTGCATCAAAACAAGGCTAGCACAGCCTGCATTTCACCTGGCCTTAAAAAGCCTGAGACGCCCATTCAGATGTTCCCCAAAGCAGGGAATACCCTCCCACCCCCACTGGCTTACAGAGCCTCCCACTGCACCCTGGGACACTGTAGAGGGACTCTGGCTTGCTGGGCAGTTCTCCCAGCCATGGCGCTGCCTCCAGCTTCAAGCAGAAGCAGGAGAGCTTCCTGTGTCTCTGGGGAATGAAAAGGACTGTAGCAAAACCCGGCTTTGTATCCATGAGAAGAGTGAGGAGGCTGAGCAGGCGGTGCACATCTGTAATCTCCTGGGAGATGTAGGCGGGAGGAACAAACATGTTTAAGGCCATTTTAACTACCTGGACCACCCGAGAGGCCTCCTCAAAACCAGCAAAATTTAGAAAGGGGATGAGGGTACACCCATAACCCCAGCACATGACAGGCTGAGGCTAACCAGCCTGGGCCACATAGTGAGACGCATCCAAACAAACAAAAGAGAATGGAAGGGAGAGCAAGGAGAGGGGAAAGACAAACCAAGGAGATGGACACGTGCACGGCCATCAGCACGCTCAGCTGCCTCAGGCATGGGGCAGAAGGTGGCCTCGAGAGGCTGAGAAGTGTGGATGGTCCTGTCTCTGGTGGTGATGTCAGACGCTCCCGATGGATGGCCGTTTCTCCGCCCTCAGCCAGTGATATAGCTGTTCCATGATGAGTACAAGAGGCGCTTGCACAAAAGTGGTTTTATGGCTTTGTCCTGGGTTTGTAAGCCGAGCAAACAAGAATCTCAGGAGTAAAAGGGGCAATAAAATAATTACATAACACTTTGAACTCACCTAAACACCACCCTTACTCCACGGCTCTCTGTGTGTTTTACAGGCAAGTTTAGAGCTGTAGACCCGTCCCCCCTTTTATCAGTGGGTAAACTGAGTCACTGAGCAGTAAAGACTGGGTTTGTTTCCAGGGAGAACTCTGGGAAAGCCACCCTGGAACACTCTGGGGAAGGGTCAAGTGGAGTGCCCCAGGCACACCTCCTCCTGAGCTCACCCATGGCACAGTTCCCAGGCAGCCCGCACTACTTCTCCAAGTCTACATTAACCATGAGAACAGCCGGCAGAGCCTTCCAGTGTGTCTGTGTGTGTATGTGTGTGTGTGGTGTGTGTGTATGTAGTGTGTATGTGTGTGTGTGGTGTGTGTGTATGTGTGTGTGTGTGGTGTTTGTGTGTGTATGTGTGGTGTTTGTGTGTGTGTGTGTGGTGTGTATGTGTGTGTGTCGTGTTTATGTGTGTGTGTGGTGTGTGTGTGTGGTGTGTGTTTGTGTGTGTGTGGTGTGTATGTGTGTGTGTCGTGTTTATGTGTGTGTGTGGTGTGTCTGTGTGTGTGGTGTGTGTTTGTGTGTGTGGTGTGTGTGTGTGGTGTATATGTGTGTGTGTGGTGTTTGTGTGTGTGTGGTGTGTATGTATGTGTGTATGGTATGTGCATTCATGTGTGTGGCATGTGTGTGTGCATGTGTGTACATGTGTGTTCCATCCAATACATGTGGCACATGCATATACACGTGTGCACATGGAGGTCAGAGACAACCTCAGTGTCCTTTCTCTGCAGACAGCCATCTTTTTGTTTTGTGTTGTTCTTGTTTTGTTTATTTTGTTTTGAAACAGGGTCTCTTGCTGAGTAAACCAGGTTTGGGGAGGCCTGTCTTTGTGTGTATCACCACAATAGTGGCCTTTTAACCTCTGCTTTGAGGACTAAGTTTAAGCGCTTGAGGTGAGACCACACTTCAGCAGCTGTTTTTCCTGGTTCTTCTCCTGGCTGTCTGGCAGCCCCTGCTCCTGAAACCTCACCACCCCACAGTGTGGACAGTGAGACAGGAGGGCCAGTGCCTCGGTCACCTTCCCTGACATGGCCTTGGCTCCCCAGCTTTCTCTGCCAGGGAAGTCCTCCCCCAAGGCCTTGTTGAGCCAAGTCAACACTTGAGGCCAGACCTTTGCATTTATCCCTTGATTCTCCACTCCAGCCTCTGCTGAGGAAGCCTGCTTGTTTCTCGAGAGACTAAGAGCTGTTTGGAACATGAACAGCTAAAGAAAAATACCCTGATATTGGTGGGTGGTATGCTGAAGTCACTATGCAGGCCTGATAATATGACAGTGACAGCTCTAATATATAGCTTGTTCCTATTTTGCTTTCACTGTTCAAAATTTAAAAGCCTCTTGAATGCACTTGCATGGGAGCAGTTCAGAGGAGGCCCGGCGATGGAAGCCACCAGGCTCTCAGAACTGCACACTTTGACTTGAGTGAGACTCAGCACTCCTTAAAATTGGATCGCTGTTTCCCAGGCTTCCTTGGCCCAGACTAGCACCATTCTGCCACCTCCTTGGAGCTCAGTGCTGCCCAGGGAAGGAGTGATGGCCAATAAAATGTATCTGGCCAAGGTGCACCCTACTGATGACCCACTAATCTTTCTGGACAGATCTTCACTCTCCCTGCTTTGTATCAGTACCCAGGACAGTCTCAGAAGACATATCTGGAAGATGGCAGAACCTAAACCAGCCTGGATCCCCAAGGGATGAGTAGAACCCCTTCCCCAAGCCAGAGCACTGACAAGCACAGGGGTGTGGCAAATGGGACAGTGTTTGCTGCCATGCTAACAGACACTTCTGACAGAGGCAGGGACTCTGACTCCTTAGAGTAGAAGCTCAGCCTTGAATTTCCCATAAAAAGTCAATCACAGAACAGACTGGCTGAATGTCACAAAATGTGTAGCAACCGGTATCTTCTTAACAGTCAGCAGTTAGGACATCCCTTCCCCATGCTAAGAGCACAAAGGCCCATGATCGCCCCATGCACAGTAGAATGAGTCCTGAGGCAGAGAGACACGCCCAGCTTTTCCCTTCTTAGCAGCCTGTGCTGAGCTCAGCTTCTGCGGTCTTCTTCCTGGATACCCTAGTCAGGTGGTAGAAAATATTGTCTGATTGTAACCCCTGAGGCTGGTGGCTAGGATAAGTCACCTCACTTCAGTATCTTGTATGCAAATTCAATGCCATTATAACATCTGCTTCACAGGACGTTAGGAAGACTAGGCACAGTGAACACTCAAGGTGTGTATACATGTGTGTGTGGGTGCATGCATGCATGTGTACACGGTGTACTGCTCTGACATGTGTGGGAGGTCAGCGGACAGCATTAGTGCCAGACCTCCCCTTCCACCATCTTTGAGCCGGGGTCTCTATTTACCTGCAGAGGCCTAGCTGCCTCCGGAGTTCTGAAGCTTTGCGGACAGACCTCTACTTCCCATCTCATGAACAGAGATCTGGCATTACAGGGTGTGCTGTTGTGTCCCACTGTATTGGGCTCTGGAGACCCGAATGCAAGTCCCCAAGCTTGTGTGGAAAGCGCTTTGCCAAAGCAAAGCCACGGAGCAGCACTCCTCTGCGGTCTGCTTTAGTTCCCGCCTCCAGGTTCCTGCCTGATCTCCTGCCCTGACTTTTCTCAGTGGACATGCAAGTGTGATAAACCCTTTATTCCCTGTCCCCCATGAAGTGCTTTCCCCCCTGAGCCATGTTCTGCCCTTGACTTCATCATCTGCCAGGTGCTCTTAAGATTTGTCCTCTGAAGCTCCTGGTATAGACACGAAGGCTGTCCCTAGCGACACCCGCCCCAGCCAGGGCAGAAGTCAACAGCAGGCAGGGGGCTGGGCTCTGCTTCGGGTTTGGTTGACTGAGATGCGCTGGCTGCCAAGAGCCCGGCCAGGATCCGGAGGATGGTGGAGGAGGAAGCACGCTGCTGTCGGCTATGAATGTGCAGGGAGGGTGGCTAGGATGGCCAGGCTGTGGCACTGAAGGCATGGTGGGATGGGAGGACAGTGTCTTAGACCTTCTTTAAGCCCCTCGGCCTTTCTGGTAAGTACTGGTCAACTCCATATTAGGCTCTAAGACTCACCTCTCAGGAGTATGATGAGAAAAAGAGGGAAAAGACCCCCACTGCGGTGCCCCACCCGGGTATCATCTCTATACAAACCAACAGCTGCCCTTACCATGACTGACACCAGAAAGGGGGTTTGATTGGAACGGTGGCTGCAAATGCACAAATGAACCCAGGGCTTTGTGATAATGAGTTAAGAAGCCGATCGAGCAGGCTGTGGCCACCACCGCCAAGGCTGTGCGCAGCGGCCACGTGGGAACAATGTCCTCCCTAGGACCCTGACTCAGGGGTCACCCTGTGCTCCCCCAGTGCCATGCTAATCAGAGGAGCGTGATGAGATCTCCAGCCCACTGCCATGGTGTCACTAGGTCCCGTGCTGCTCCTTGACAGCCGGCGCACAACCTGAGGGCTGGGAGGGGCTGGCCAGGCGTGAGACTCGTGCTTACGCTCTGTGGTGGCGGAGGCTAAGGGACCAGGTAGCCTCATCCATTTCCCTGTGAGTGGCAGAGCTCAGTGTAAGAAGCCAGGGGGCCTAGCAGGTAAGGGCACTGTGGCTCTTCTGGAGGGTAGGAGTTCATTCCCCAGCACCCACGTCTTACAGTTCACAAGCACCTCTGACTCCAGCTCCTGGTG
The DNA here is from genome assembly GCA_028658305.1 of Pachyuromys duprasi. Taxonomy (NCBI): domain Eukaryota; kingdom Metazoa; phylum Chordata; class Mammalia; order Rodentia; family Muridae; genus Pachyuromys; species Pachyuromys duprasi. The sequence goes on from CM053744.1 coordinate 60,543,183, forward strand.
ACCTGCCACATATCCTCACAGCACATAGAGACACGTGCACACACAAATAAAAACATATCTTACTGGACTCAGTTAGACTCCTCCGAGCTGGTCTATGCCCAGAGAAGCTGAGCCTGTGCTCTCTCTTCTCATCTGCTTATCTTCCTGTGCGCCACTCTAACCAGGCACTGGGGGCCATGCAGCTGAGAGGGAGAGCAGCAGGCGGAGCCTTTGACCTGGGCTCTTGGGCTCTTGGGAGCCAGTCAAACCAAAGGAACCAGGTGAAGGGATTCCCACAAAAACCGGGGGCTCTGGAGGTCTGGCCAGAGGAGCCCGGCTGAAGCTGACCCAGCGGATTCTCTGGGACAGCTCACCTGCCGAGGAGCCTGGAAGTCTGAGCTCCAACTCAGCCCTGCCCCTGCCCCCTGGCATGGCTTTGAGCAGATCTTTCAACTTTTGTGACTCAGTTTACTCACCTGCCAAATGGAGATAATCATGCAGGTCTCAAAGGATTTTTGTAAGACTCTAATGAGTATTTGTAAAGTGCTTTGCAGGAGTTTATGGTCATTTGAGCTGGGAAAGGATTTACAAATTATTCAGAAGTAAACAGTATTTAGAGTATGGGTTTCCAACAGCCAGCAGGTTCTCCTGGGTGTTTACAAGATGGTTGTAACAGGACATGAGCAGGTTCCTGCCCGCCTGTCCTGGTTCCTTTCACTGTCTCCATGACCTGAAAAGTGTGGCTCAGGCGTCCAACAGAATGACTGGGCTCAGGCTGTAAACCAGATGCTCAAAGTTTATTTAACATTTCTTTCAGGGTCGGGAATGAAGAATTCATGGATGGGGAATTGTTTTGAAATCCTGGTAAACTCCATTCCTCCCCAACTTCCCTTTCCCAGATTGATGTCTGATGTCTGCTGCATTCATCCAAGGGACCTTGTGTTGCATGAGAAAGAAGCAAATTCTTGTGTACAAAGGAATTTACACTCCCCACAGAAGTTCCAAGTAAAACACAAGAAAGACTAGTGTGCAAAGTGAGCCCTCACACAGGAATCTCCTCAAAAACAACAACAACAAACAAACAAACAAACAAAAAAACCACGAAAGCAACCAGCACTGTTAGTATGGTGGCTCACACCTGTAACCCCAAAACTCAGGAGGCCAAGGCAAGAAAATGCTGCAAGTTTGAGAGCAGACTGGACTATGCAGGGGTTCCAGGGTGACAGCATTTATTTAAAGTGATGCCACACACACAACAGCTATTATATGTAAGAGATTTATTGGGGGGAGGTGGTGGGAGAGAGAGGGAAAGGAAGAGAGAGACACGATTGGCTCCTAAGGAAAGAAAGCAAGGCAGAGAGAGCAAGAGAGGAGAGGAAGGGAGGAAGGTAAGAGCGAGACAAAGTGGCGGGTTGGTCCTTTTATATCTCTTGCACGTGCAGCTGAACTGCATCTGCCACACACCTGGTGGGCAACACATGATGACATCATAGGTTACTAGGAAACCCAGCAGCAGGCTGCCTATACGCTAACACAGGGCAGCCAGGGAAGAGTGAGATCCTGTCTTAGAATGAAACGAAGAACAGACAAGTGAAACAATAAACAGGCACTGGGCTCCGTCAGTAAGTGTTCACTGTGCAGGCACAGAGGCCTGGTTGGGTTTCTGGAAGCCATGTGAAAGAGCCATGGGCAGTGGCCTTCGCTTGCAGAGCCAGGTGTGTGTGTGTCCTGGGATCTGCTCACCACCAGCCTCATCTGCTTGATGAGTCCAGCCAATGAGGGGCCTGGCTCTGCACTTCTGAGTGTTCTAGGGCAACTTGAAGAGGGATGGGCTGTGGGGGAGACTCTAATATTATGGTCCACCTCCAGTCTTCAGGCTGTTCTGAGGAACGATTGCTGTTGGGGTTCTCTGTGGACAGGAGCAGGGCAGTGAGAGCCCTGGACTTTTCTTCCTAACTGTCCCTCCGTTGGTGCACACCCAGAAAGGGCATCCTTCTGGAGGACGGCCTCCCCTTCCATAAAGCATTTCCCAGAAAATGATTCCCTGAAAAACTCAGAGGACTGGAGCTCTTGAAAGCAGAGAGGGGATGTCACCAGGAGTGGCTGCAAAGAGCTTCCCACAAAGGTCTCAGCCAACATTGGCTTGACTGTTCAGACTCGTTTTGCTAGCATCTACTCCGAATCCCTGCCACACCGGTATATGACAGGACGTTAGGGAGCCAAGCCAGTCCCCTGGAAATGGAGAATGACAGTCCCTCCAGAAAGTGCTCGGTGGAAGGGAGAAATAAAGAGCTCAGCAGAAAGGAGACCAGCTCTGCTCTCTCCCAGGGTCCTTGCTGCTCAGGCACCCGCAGGTGTTCCAGTCCATGCCAGCCAGCTCTGCCTCAAACATCCTCTCTACCCTGCCATGCCACAGTGAGGCCCCTGCTCTAGAAAGCCCTTCTGTCTTCATTGTCCTTCATGCTCTCAGCTAGTAGCTCCTTCCTGATACCTTTGGTTTCACTACTGCTTCCTGGTCCCCGCCTTGCACAGCTCCTCACATAGGTGCGAGGGAGACGTCCTGTGTTTGCACCTCCTGGATTCAGTCTGTGGGGTCCAGCCGTCACTGCTGTAACTTAGGGAGGGCTCTGCCAACCTCTTCCTGCCCTGCCTCCCAGGCTGACTGCACAGAGCCAGGTGGTAGAACCATGGAGTGGTCATCTGGGGAAGCAGAGGAGGTGGACATGGGTCCAGGTAGGGAACGCAGCCCTCAGAAGGACACAGTCTACAAGGCCGCAGATGTGACAGGGAGACAGGCCAGGCTTCCCTCCTCCTCCTCACTCACGTTCTTCTCACAGTGCACACATGCTATTTCCGTAGCCAGAGAGAAGGAAGATAGGTCTTTCACTTCATTCTCTGACCCTCCACAAATCTGTGTAAAGGGGGAACATGAACCAGTGTGCTTAGCAAACAGTGCCCCTGCCTCTGAGGGCTCCATCTGCTTTCTGTCTGGAGCCTGCAAGGTTGGACACAGCCTGTTCACTGAACAAACACTGGCTGGACCCAGGAGGCAAAGCCGTTAGCTAACGAGGTGGACACAGGCTTGGACTCCCATAGCCTAAGATCTGGCAGAAAGCTCAGGCACAGTCACCTGACAGGGAGCAGAGGTTTCTGGAGTCAGGGAGGATGGAGGTGGGAAGGCCCTAATGCCCCAGCAAGCGTGGCCTCTTGCCTCTGCTGAAGAGAATGTCGAGGCTGATTTCTAGCCTTCCCCACTGGACAGACAGACCCACAAACAAGCCAGTGCCTCCATTTAGCCCTCCAACTGCAGGTTGGGAAACTGAGGATGGAACACAGTGGTACCTAGCATGCTTGGGGTCACAGGTTCAATTCCCAGCACCACAAAGCAAAACAAACAGACAAACAGGGACTGGAAACATAAACATGAATTTTGCTTAAGTCTTCATTCTAAAGCAATGCCTCTCAGCCTTCCTGATGCTGCAACCCTTTAATACAGTTCCTCATGTTGTGGTGACCCCCAACCATAAATTTATTTTGTTGCTACTTCGTAACTGTAATTTTGCTGCTGTTATGAATCATAACAAAGTGGGGTCCCATGCACAAATCATAACAGAAACATCTCATATTCAGAACATATATTAACAACCTGGGGGTCACACCCACAGGCCGAGAACCACTGCTGAAGATTGTCAACTGAGCGAGCATTTGCACACGCTATGGTTCTGAGTGCTCTGTGACTCGGCTGTTGCTATTGCGTCCCTGATTTCACTGCCACTTGGAAATGTGCCTTGAATTCCATATAGCATCAACTGCGGCTTTTGTCTGTAAAAAGGTTCTCATATTCTAGAGCAGGGGGATCTTTTGTTGCCACTTCCCAAATATGGCAGACTCCTGCATGACAGTGGTCATGGCTGTAAGATTCCTCCAGACCAAGCCCAGGAGCTGCTCAGTGGATGAAACATTTGCTGCACACGTACAGGGACTAGAGTGTAGATCCCCAGCTGCACATACAAACTGGACATGGCAGTGTGTGTGTATTTATGTGTGTGTGTGTGTGTGTGTGTTTGTGCTCTTAATTCCTATAAGGCAAGCTACGAAACAGCGACAGGAGATGCCCCAGAGGCTCACAGACCAGCTACAACTGCAGAACTAGCAGCACCAAGACCCTGTTCCTAATGAGGTAAAAGGGAAGGATCAACCCCCAAGGCTGTCTGCCCTCTGACTTGCACACATATGTCTTCACACATGTACATTGAGAAACACACACACATACATAGGCATCGCACATATTCGAAACGATTTTTGGAAAAACGTAGATGAGAATCTATAATGAATTTAGCTGGGTATTGAAATACAGATGGTATTTTATTAATTATAACAATCTGTGGTTATTACAAACAGTAGCTCACACAGGTGGGGCATGTTGCTTACTTAATCTGCACAGTGCATGTTCCCATGCAGCAGAGACAGACCCACGGAACAGCTACGGGCCGTCCTGCAGAGTGAGAGCCGCAGTGCCCAGGTGACGAAGCGGCCCACCTGGACCCTAAGGAAAAGCAGACCGCCTGTCTGAAGTTACCCCAGGGCATGCTGGTGCGCCAGCTGAAGACGAATGGAGACATCTGTTCATTGCCTGGCATGCCTCAGTGTGTCCACAGGTGGAAGTCACCACCACGGCCAGACAGAAGCGGGCTTGAACCCGGTGGAGAGGATGGAGGGCAGTGCCACTGGGCATCCCTGCAGAGGCTGGTGTGACCCCCAGGTTGTTTATATATGCTCGCTGTTCCCTCCTCTGGCTGGCAGGCCTCCTCACCACTACACTTTTCCCAAGAGGTCAGCTGGGTGAGGGCCTGACAGATGACTGAAGTGACAAGAATCTTTGCCCTTCCTGAGTGTGAGCTCACACTCATTCACAGGTGGTCACAGCTCCAAAGCCACCTACGTTTATAGATATTTTGTGGTCTGCAGGGCAATGGGGAAAGTTCGTCTGTGACCTTCAGTAACAACAAAACAGACACCATAGGCACCTGTGGTAACAAGAGAGCCTTCTGGCCTGAAAGCGAGGCTGATATTTCAAGGGAAGCCTCAGCACTCATCTTGTATGTTATACACATAAATGTGTAAATTGTTGCTTGATTTGAAATGTCTACCAAGGAAAGAACACAACCGGATACATTCAAGGGCCAGTGAGCCTTCTGCTTCTGAAAAAGGTGGGGCATGTTGGACGTGTGCTAGGATGGATGGAGTGTGGACACATCCCTGTCTGCAGCTGAAAGGATTTGGCTCAGTACAACCAGATCGGAAGGATTCAGGGGTACCGTGCACCCCAGACCCAGGTAAATGCTGGTTGGAGTCTCTGCATCAGCCAAGGTGGTCTACATTCTGTATCCATCGGGAGGTCTAGGTGCCAGCTACTTCCTCTGTAAGAGCAGGCAGCCAGGGGCTGAGGTGCAGGCTCAGTGGGAAACAGTGCTTGTCCTGCAAGTCGGGGGACCTGAGTTCAAATCCCCAGTCCCCGTGTGTTAACAGAGGATCAGATGTAACCACAGGCGTGTGCCACAGGCATGTGCCTGTGATTGCAGTGACCCTGGGGAGAGATGGGAGATCGCTGGAGCTTGAAGGTTGCTAGCCCAAGGTATCGGTAAGATGCCCTGTCTCGTGGGAATAAGATAGAGGGTAACAGTGCAACTCTGACATTCTCAGTGGCTGTTCTTAGGCTCCACACACACACACACATGCCCACACACTTACACAGCAAAATCAGTAAGAACAAGGAGAGCAGCAAGCACTGGCCACTGACCTTTGTGGTTATAAGATCTGGAGGGATTATAAGCACACCTTGCCCGGATGTGCTTCCGCGTTCACAGTCTCTCAGCTTTTGTGTAAGAACAAAGTGTGGCACCACCACCGCTGTGCCAGCCTGACTCACATGGCATCAAAAGGAACAGATGCTGGAGAAAACGAAACGTCATCTTCTGGGCCAGCAAGGTGGCCCAGGGTCAGTGCTGTTTGCCAGCCTGGTGGCCTGAGCTAAATCCTTGCGACCCACATTGTGGAAGAAGAGAAATAACTTTCATAAGGGGTCCTCTAGCCACCTGCATGGTGGTACATGTGCACCCCCACACACACATGCACTAAATAGAAGTTTAAAGTGCATTCTGGATCCAAGACCCACAGCAATGCTTGAAGGTGGAGCCCAGAGGGAGCACGCGCCAGGGTAAAGTGCTTAGAGACTGTTGACCCAGGATGGAAATGTAGCCGGTGTATCCAGCCACCTGGCCTGTTCTCCGCTCACACAGACCTGAGGTGTCAGCGTCTCCTGAAATGTACTGCAGAGCCACCAAGATGCCAGATCTCCACCATGACTGCCAAGGACCAAATGTCCGTCAAGTACCCCTGGACCCATCTCAGATTATCTACCCTCTGCTGCCCAAGCCAAAAAGGAAGCCTGCTCGCAGACCTAGCTGGGATCTTTAGAAACTAGGTAACTATTCACCAAGGAGACATTGAGTGTGTTCAGCCTGCCTGCGAAATAATTCTGACAAAAAGGACTCAATTACAGCCCATCTGCAGTTCATTAATATGATCTGCTGAAAAGGGGGCCAAATTCACCACGTCAAGCCGAAAGTCTAAAAATAGGCGACGTGAGCCTGGCCCAGAGCACATTAGACAGTAAAAAGACCCCGACATCTGTAGGGCCCCCGCATGCTTCCCTGTTCTTTACCACTTATCCACAGAGGTACTTGGAAATGGAGACATTTTATTTTTCTTCCAGAAAAAAAGAGAAAACATTCCGTGAGGATCGTCATGGCCAAAAATATCATCCCACGCTCGTGAGGCTCAGCTTAGAGGCAGAGTTCGCTTGCTCCTGACAAACCATGCATGTTCCAGAGATCACTAACGTCTTCCCTTAGGTCACTCGCAGGGCGTGTTCCTCAAGAAGTAGAAGGTTCTAGGGCAGCAATTCCTGCAGTGGGATGTTAGATGAGCCATCGGAAGACACCTGCTCCGAGGGAGGGTTTCACATGCTGTGATGAGTGTCAAAGTAAACCTAACTCTCTCACCCTCCCTGCCCTCTGCCCTCCTCCTGTCCCTCCCCCTCTTCCTCTGGGGTCTTTGGAATAAACTTCTGCTCAAACTGTCTGTGCCTTGGTCCCTGTTCTATTGCTGTGAAGAGACACCATGAGCACACCATGAACACAGCGTGTTACAAAGAAAACACTTAATTGGGGCTGGCTTACAGTTTCAGAGGTTCCTCCTTTATCATCATGGCCAGAAGCATGGCAGACTTGGTGCTGGAGAAGTAGTTGATAACTACATCCTGATATGCAGGGAGAGAGACAGAAAGAGAAACACAGACAGACAGAGGCACCCAGTGACACCTCCCCCCCATAAGACCACACCCCCTAATCCTTTCAAACAATGCCACTCCCTGCTGACTAAGCATTTAAACATCTGCTCCTATGGCAGGCCATTTTTATTCAAACCACAGCCAAATTATTTCCTTCCAGGGAATGGGAGAGTCTTCCACCACCACCACCAAAAAGTAGCACTGTCTGTCTAAAGCCTCTTGATGTTGCATAAGCCATTGATTTGTGCCATGTTGGGAGTCTAAACTGGAATGGACTGAGCCCCAAAGGAGACTGCAGACATGTTCTTGAAAAGGAACCAGGTGTCTCTGGTGCCGGTTCTTCCGGGGAGCTGAGGCACAGGGGTATCTGGCCCCTTGATTCCACCCACGACCTAGCCCTTCACAGAACATGCAGGGGCTTTGGGACCAAGCTTGTCTACTTCCTGGAAACGCATGAAGGCTCTGATGAGAGGCGAGTGGGGTCTTCTCATGGCTCTGTGGTTTGAAAGTACCAGCGATAGGGTAGGAGCAGGTTTAGAGAGCACACATTTGGCGAGCAAAAGAAAAGAGAAATCTGATACCATGGTAATGACCCTTGTCCATCTCTTCTCTGAGGAGAAAGATTGTGACCATCCCCATTGTGGGTTTCTGCATGGCTGTTAAAAATACTAAATTAGACCAGACACCAAAATAGTGGAAAAGAAAAGGAGTCACAGAATAGCATTTCAGTGTGATTTGCTTTTGTGCAAAATAGAAGTATTTATACAGCTTGTGTCTAAGCACAGAATATTTCTGGAAAGATTTGCCCAGACCGTTCCCAATGGTTACTTCTTCAGGCAGGGAAGAGGGTGGGGAAGCGGCTTCTAAACTCCATTCTAGTGCAATCTGTGTGCTGGCCATTTTTACAATGACCTACATTGCTTTTATAACAAAAGACATTTTGAACAATGGCAAACAATGAGGACAACATTTAAAAGCTTGTGTCAATGCCCCAGCAAGATTGAGTGTATGAGACATATGTCTGAGCGAGCTATTCATTTGCATATACATAATAATCACAATAGATAATACATATCACACTGTAATCACTATGAAATAGGCTCAAATTAGCATAATAATCAAAACACAGAATGCATATTGCATAATGGCCGTTATGAGGCCAGGCAGAGTGGAGGCATGGACACAGAATTGAAAGCAGTTGGGGGAAGGGGGGATGTTCCCGCCTCCAGAGGGTAGGGGAGCCCCTCGATCTGGCTCTGGTCACAGCCTTGAATGTAACCCCTCCCTCCAGCAGTGACAGGGGCTCATCAGTGCCCAGCCTTAGTTCTCCCAGGAACCCTCAGCAGCAGACTCCAGCTGCTGAGTGAGGCTGCGGAGGCTCAGGCCATTGTCATGGCAAAGAGGCTAACTGCCCAGCCACACCCACATGACCCTTTCTATAGTGCAAAAACTGGCCTGGGGTTATGTCCCCTGTCACTCCAGGAGAAGATGGCAATATATACCATCTTCATCAAGTTCTGTAGACAGGTCTCCATGGGCCTAGGAAATGCAGAGCCACAATGTAGGAGGAGCCTGGCTGCTGGAACCACCTTCTCCCCAGACCAGGCACACATGTGATGCCATGGCTCTGATGTGAGTGCTTCTTTGTAGCTGATGCTAGTTTCCCTAAACAATGCAAACAGGTACAGTGTTGCACCAGGACCTGTTAGGTTTTAAGGGCTGAGAAGTACTGCTGGACCATCAGAGCCATTGTTCTTTGGGTTCTCCATCATGGATCATCATGTACTGCTGGGAGGTGCCATCTGTGGAGGCCTCAAAGGCTCTGTGAGAGCCATGTCACCCCCACTGATGGCAAAGACAGAATGACTGGCAAGTGTTGAAATACAGAAGTGAGCCTGAGCCACGGGGTGAATGAGGAACTGTCTGCTTGGTGCCAAGCACGGGGCCGTTGGAGGGTGAAAACCATGTGCTTGTGTGGTCAGCCTGAAGAAAGGCTTTGCTGGTGTTTTCCATGACCAAATTTCTACACAAAAGATTGTTACAGAGAGATTGTTACAAAGAAGACTTACAAACTGTCGGTTTGTAGAGAAACATCTGTGGGAGGGAACCAGTGATTGCAGGAATCAGAGAGGACACCAACAGATCTGTCTCCTTTCCGCTGCAATTTCCCTGTTGATGCATTCATAACACTCTATGAGACACACTAATGCCTGCAGAAGAGATATCTTCAGTATCGTTACTGTGAGAGAAAGCAACAAGCTGAATTTGCTCAGGGTAAAGAGAAGATAGAAGCAGACGTTTGAGACGGGTCTCGATTAAGTGGAATGAGCAGCTTTGTCGTAGCATCAGCTTTCCTCCCAGCTTTGACTTTCTTCCATTCTCTCATCCAACGCTACTGGCATGCTACTTCCTTTGTCAACTGGTTGCAGTAGCTTGCCCTCGGTCCTGGACTCTGCCAGGTTCTGGGGATGTGGCCAGAACACGTACTCCTCATCCAGCTTACACTCTGATGGAATGGGAGTGAGCCCCAGACACAGAGCTCTCACGCCAACAGTGGCGTGCACAATGCTCACTTGCTAACCCCCACAGGCTGTGATCTACACTTTGGAGCTCAGAAACATAGACAGAGCCTGCCTTCTGACTTTAGACTTGTCCTTGATCCCAAGTAAGCCAAGCTGTTTCAGCTCCCAGCCCAGGACAGATGTCAAACCCAACAAGAGCCTTTGGTGATGCCCGAGCTTCTGCGGGCGAGGAGCTGGGTAGCCCTAGAGAGGGACTGCTGGCAGCCCAGGCCAGCTCATGCTTCTGAAGGGGATTCCCTGGGCTCAGGCTTCTTGAAGCACAGGACTTCAGGAAGGGCTCTGTGGGCATCTGTGGAGATAGTCCATGCTTGCCGCAGCCCCCGGCTTAATCCCATCTATGATCCTCCTGTTTCCTCTCACTGCCACACATCACAGAAGCAGGGGGGCATCCTCAGAAGGCAACACCTACCATCATGATCTCACAACTGATTAACATCACAGCACAGTGGCAGAGTCTTCCAAGACATGCTCTTGGCACTACTGCCAACCTGAAAGCTAAGAAGAGTCAACCAGGCTCTTCTGGCCTAGCCAAGAGGTGAACCTGTCAGAGCAAATAAGGATCAGGGATGTAAAAAATACCCTACTTCTTGCCAGTGCTGGGGAGGCAGAACTGGATCCCAGAGAGCAGCAGCCAGTCCAGCCAATTGCTGAGCCCCAGTTCAGTAAGCGATGCTGTCTTAGAAATAACGATAAGGTAGAGAGCAGTTAGAGGAAAATGCTCAAACACTCCGTGTGAACCTGTGGCCTCTACTTGTTAGTGAGTGTACACACACACACACACACACACACACACACACACATCTTAATTCACTCTCCCAAGAGAAAGGGATGAAAAAAAATAACAGTGCAGATGAGTCTCTTTCAATCCTGTGTGTGCTTAGATGTCCCCCCTCTGGAATACAGAAGTGGTCCCCTCGAGGAGACCTTGCAGACAGGAACAGGAAGCAGCTACCATAGTTACAGCTCTAACCTCCTTTTCCTGGGCACCTCCTTCCTGCACCAGCTGCCGACTAAGTGGGCCCTCAGCAGTCAGATGCTCTGGCAAAGGTGTCCTCCTTTCCTGTGAAGCAGATATGTAAGGGGCAGGAAACTCAGCTGCAGCAGGAAGGAACCGAAGGGAGGCTGCGGGCACAGTCGGAGGCAGAGTGAGGGGCCGGCACAGGAACTGAGGTGTCCTCCTTCTGTCCTGCCATTGCTGAGCAACACCCTCTGGTCCACAGTCCCCAGTTTATTTGCGTTTATCACGTCTCACATTCTGTGCTAAGTCTGTCCAGCCGCTGCACGCAAGCCATTTTTAGCAAGGGAACACTAGCTGTTTTCCTTGCAGGACAAAACCGGAGTTTCAACTACATGAACGCTCCCGACAAAAAGAAATGACATTTCCTGGTCAGTCCAGTAGGCCTGCCGTGAGTTAAGACAGCTCCTGCTGATGTCCTAAGGGGTCCAACAGCTAAGAAGACCTCAGAATACCCAGTCACAGAGAGATCAGAAGTTTACAGTGACAGCAACTGTCATTCATGAAAGTGTTGTGGGGAAATAGAGACCTCTGGCTCTAAAACACCCAGACACAGTTCCTCAGAATAATAACCGTGGCCTGAAAGGCATGGTGGGCCATTTCTGAACTATTACCTGAAACATTACCCAATTCTGACGTAGTAGCCAAATCTACAAACATGAGTGGCTACCCAGCTTACGCAGAGCCCTGGGTTCAGCCCTCAACACTACCCCCCCCCCCAGTCACCAGACACAGCAGCAGGGATGGGACAAATTCCTGAAGGCTTCAAACACACCACATGACAGCCCAGCTGTGCAGCGATAGGGAGCTGTGGCCACAGTAACTAGGACAGACGGGAGGGTTGGAATTACGAGAAAAGGGGCTCAGTCAGCAGAGCACCTGCCGCACAGCAAGAAGCCCCCAAGAAGCCACATGAAGGTTGGATAAGGTCACTCATGCAGGTAATGCCAGTGCTGGGTCAGGAGGCCCCAACCTTGGAGCCTGTTGGCCAGCCTGGCCAACATAAAGGGCTCTAGATTCGGTGAGGCACCCTAGGCAAACCAAGGAGGACACTGACATGGACCTCTGGCCACCACAAGCACATGCATATAACACACGCATGTACACCCAGCCCATAATCGTGTGCCTACATCACATGCAAAAAAAAAAAAAAAAGTAGTAAGAAAAGAATTAAACTCACTCTAAAAGACCAGAAATATTTTTAAAGGGACCATATATAACTTCTAGAAGTGAAATATGTACCAATAAAAACTGTTTGTGTGTGTGTGTGTGTGTGTGTGTGTAAGGTCAGATTAGAACACTTAAGAGAGTATAGGTTAGCTTGGAAGATGACCTGGAATGAAGCACAGAAAGACAGAGCATTGAGATGGAACCTTAGTGTGCTTTACACGGGAGCTGAAGACAGGACAGGAAGGGGGAGGAAGATCAATATTTCCAAAGTTCTGGCTGAGAGTTTTCTAAAGCAGGAAAAAAAGAAATTAGGGAAGCGTCATTATCAAAGCAAAACATGAAAATCTGGACACACTGTAAGAAAAAGCTGCCAAGGGCAAAACCAAGACAGAAAAGCAGAGAAGAAAGAGAGATGAAAAGAAACAGCAGTTCTCTGAACAGCAGGTTTTCAGTGCAAGGCTAGAAGTTGGTGGAACGTCCGGGCTTGCAGAAAGACTTCATTTGCAAGCTAGAAACAAAAAAAGGCCACAGAGCAGGCCTCTGGGCTGCTCGAAGTTACAGAGACAGGACGAACTGGACTCCTGGGGCTCTGACCTTGGCCGTTACTCAGGCCACTCCTAATCCAAGACTCTGAGGTTACCAACGTGATACTTGAATTTTTGAACAAGAGGTCTCACAGCTGACTTTCACTGGGTTTTCCAAGTCGTGTAGACAGTCCCACACAGAGGGACTGAGAGACTGGCAGAACTTGGGAGCAAATGAGAAGAGCCTTCTCGGCGGGGTAGGGATCAGTTCAGCAAACAGAGCAACCATGCAGAAAAATCAAAGACAAGTTTATGTAAATATGCTTGATGGACTTTTCCAGCTGATTGCGCCCAAATCCTTTGTGCATGCGGAGGGGGGCAGAGCAAACACCATTAGGGACCATCTGGGAAGAAGTGAGAGCCACCCAGAGCTCATCTGTCAAACCAGGTGTGAATGCTCTGAAGACCTGAGCAGAAGAGAAGGCAGCGAAGTAAGTGGCGTCACCAAAAAGAAAGCTGTCTTTCTTGGGCGTGTCGACACACCAGCATCGGCGCCTCTGCAGCATCTAAATGTTAGCGTCCATCGGGCAGCTAGAAATATAAACACTAACAGAAGTCCCTAGGAAATCACCCTTCAGGGACTTCAAATGGGACAAGAAGCGGGCAACAAGTATTGCAAGGGACCATGAACAGTGGTGCCTGGAGAAACAGCTGGAGGACCTGAACCCTGGTCCCCTGCAGGCAGGTGGAGCAAGTAAATTTATGAAACTAGTGAGAGTCTATGAAGAAACTAACTGGGAAAGACTGGCCAGGCCCGCTGGTAGTGGTAAAAGCAGGCTGACAGACCCCACTACCATTGGGGGCGGGGCCAGGCACAGAGCTGTGAGCCAGGCCACCTCAGCACCAACCCATCTACAAGCCGCTGGAGTGCATGCAGCGGCCCTCCAAACCCGGAGCTCAGATCACCATGACCTTGGCACGTGCTGTCTCCAGAAACCACGTGGAAGCCCATGCTCCCACTGGCTGTGAAAGGCAAGGAAGCCACTTTCGCCGTGGTATTGATGACTGCCGAGGTTGAAAGAGGGATGCCTTCCGCATCCTGTGACAACCGCCACCCTACTCTGCCCCATCC
>CM053744.1:60557035-60593507 GCA_028658305.1 Pachyuromys duprasi
TGAGCAAGCGAGTTTATGGGCCACAAATTGTTTCCTCTCTCCTCCTTCTTCTTTCTTTCTTTTCTTTCTTTCTTTCTTTCTTTCTTTCTTTCTTTCTTTCTTTCTTTCTTTCTTTCTTTCTTTCTCTCTCTCTTTGTCCTTCCTTCCCTCCCCCTCCTTCTGTTGCTGCTGCTCGTTTCATGGTTGGGGAGTAGGCTGCCGATGGGGTGGAACAGGGAGGACCGGAAGGAGAGCATGCTCGGGGTCATGATGTGAAATTCCCAAATAATCGATACAAGATGAAGAAAAAGCATCAAGCGATTGGTGGGGAGGTCGGAACACAGCTGTACAAGCACACGGGCTTCGCTGTGAGTCTCAGAGCCCAGGAAGCTGGGTGATGCTGTATGGTGCTTGTGAGCCCAGCACTGGGGGAGGGGGTGTGTGCGGAGAATGGCAGATTCCCGAGGCCTTCAGTGAACTGATCTAGCCTACTCGATGAGTTGCAGGCCAGTGAGAGACCCTGGAATGATGCCTGTGGCACAACAGCCGAGGTGAAGTCTGGTCTTCACACACATGCGCACGTGTGACACACATCTCCTGTAAGCACCGTGAGCAGGACCTTCTCTTTGAAAATCTACCAGACTGAATTTCTGCCATGGACGCAGGGTGCTCCTTCTCCGGAACAGGAGGAACGGTGCTGTGGCTGGAGGGCGATGTTCAGAAAACCAGCCTTGAATCAGCTTCGCATGAGCATGGCCCAGGCCCTCTTCTCCTTCCTCTGCTATTCCTCACTCCAGTCCCTGTGGTGGCAGCCTCTGACCGCCACTTTCCTGCTAGAACCAGCTGTGGCCTCAGAAGGCAGGAAGATGCACGGAATCGGCTCTGACAGCCAAATGCCCACCACCTTCCTCCAGCCTTCGCCAACATCTTGAGTGAGCTGTGGCATTGCTGGCCACCTCTGGTTCTCCCAGTGCTTTGGAGATGCACATTTCGGGGAACGAAAAAGGAGAACAAACCTCTTTGCTTTGCTTCCCCAGATGGAAGGCTGACCACAGAGCCAACTCGCTGGCTGATCCCCAGTGCTCCAGATGAACCACATGGGTGACTGTTCCTGCCACTTCCAGGAAATTAAACCCCATGAAATGGGAGTCATGCCGCAGACACGCTAGGCAAGCAGAGGGCCATGAAGATGGCGAAGAGAAAGGGGACAGGGCGTGTGCGCACACACAGCATTGACTGTTGGGAAGGACCAGGCAGCCACCCTCTCCACACAGGGTCCAGACTCTCAGGCCACGACCATTCCCAGCACTCAGCTGGAGCCGGACCCACTGGCCAGGGAGGACATTTCTCTAGGTTTGTTGGACATGCCAGGACATGTCCAGGAAAACAAACAGACATGATTTTCCTTTGCTCAGCTAAGCTCAGCGCACACTTGATGAGGAAGGCCCAGCCCAGGGCTGTGTTAGCAGAAAGAATGATAATTTATTAGCATTATTTATTTATTCTGAGACACTGTCTCTTGAAGCCAAGGCTAGCCTCAAACTCATTAAGTAGCAAATAACAAGCTTGCCATCGGAACAGCTTGTGTCTGAGGGCTGCCATTACAGGTGAGGTCCAACAAGCCTGCTTTCCTTGGTTCTGGGATGGCTCCAGGGCTTTGTCCACCCTGGGCAGGCTCTATTGGACCCATCACACCCTAGCCTGCTGTGCTTTTAAAGAGAGGAAAGTTCCCAATACTTGGATCTGAAATCACCCCAAAGCTGTTTCAGGAGATGACAGAAGGTAAACACACAAGAAGAGAAGTCATCCAAACACAGGGCCCTCCTGAGCACAGATGTGTGACACAGCCAACGAGACCATGTGCAAAGGGCTTAACGCCCCCTCCAACACATCCAACAATTAGCAAGTGCTGGCCAGAGCCGTCCTACAATCTCCATGTGCATGGAACACCCAGCCTGAAGGCCGACAGCTGGGTCAGCAGTGGAGTGCACACAGATGCTGAGTTCAACCCTAAGCATGTCAAAGGGAGGGGTGCGAAGAGGAGAGGAAGAGAGAAGGGAAGGGAAAGAGGGGAGGGTGGAGGGGAGGAGAAGAGAAGCAAGGAGAAGAGGGAACGTAGGTATAATCAGAAACTCTCGCTCATGTGTAGGTGTGTGCCTGTGTAGCCGGGAAAGTCACACCCTCCCACACACACAACTGTAGCTTGGAGTGGCTGGAGAACCTGGGCGTACTACCTCTGTGGGGCGGGATCCTGCTCTCAACCCCTGAGCAAACCGTGAGACCCAGTTCACAGGTGTTCAAAGGAGGAGCAGAGCTGGAGAGAGACACCGCACGGTCCAGCAGAGAAACAGTGAGAAACAGTCCGTAGTCACAAGTTTAATGTCATCTGAGATGTTACCGTGATCCATGGGTGAGGGCTGGGGAGGTGGCTCAGCAGACAGAGCATCATAAGGACCAGATCCCAGAATCCATGGAAAAGCCTCGTTTCTGTGTTCCCAGCACACAGGAGGCAGAGTGACTCCGCCAACGAAGCCGGCTAGCCAGGCTGCATGAAACCTCAGCTCAGGGCTCAGCCAGACACTCTGCCTCAGTAAATGAGGTAGAAAGTGGTGAAGCTCATGACAGGTCAACCTTGTACACACACACACACACACACACACACAGAGAGAGAGAGAGAGAGAGAGAGAGAGAGAGAGAGAGAGAGAGAGAGAGAGAGAGAGAAGAGAAGGGCAGGGAGCTCAATAGTTTTGAAGGAAGAGTAGTGCAAATTTAAACTGTGGTGAGTCCGGGGGTATGAGTCCGGGGGTAAGGGGAGACGGCTGTGCATAGCATATAGCCCCCCCCCATAATCTGGAAACCGTGCTTTTGATAAAGTATAAATCCATGCACCCTTTGCCCTCATTATCCTTCCCGCTGGAATCTGTCCTTCTGTCCTTCAGTTGCAGCAGCAACAATGGAGGACGTGCCCTGCTTGACAGTTTGGAGACGCAAAGGCTAGGAAGCAAATCAAACACCTATGAGTGGGTGCTAGGTAAGCGCAGTTTATTGTGCGGCTGTAAATAACAGACTCAAGGCTATAAAAGGTGAGGACACCCTTATGTGCTGTGCTGATGTGAAAGATGCCCCAGGCAGGCAGCAGGGAAGAGAGCAAGGTCTCCCGGCAGCCTCACAGAGGGCTGGCTCGCGGCAGCCTGCCACGGCTGATGTCGCCACAGCCCTCGCTGCAGTCCTCAGAGCACAGCGAGCGTGAGCAGCCTCCGTCATCCTGAGAGCCAGTATGACTCTCCATTTCTGTCACAGAGAGGAAAAAGAAAGGAAAAGATTTACACACACACACATTCTTGTTTGTATTTAATGGGCATATCCAAAACCCTTACATAAGTAGCCCTGTTGGGTCAAAGTTGATAGGAGCAAAGATAAAATCCTTGCTTTCTATCATTTTGAGCTACAAAACTAGAAAATGCATTATTGGTTCA
Source organism: Pachyuromys duprasi (assembly GCA_028658305.1). Classification (NCBI taxonomy): domain Eukaryota; kingdom Metazoa; phylum Chordata; class Mammalia; order Rodentia; family Muridae; genus Pachyuromys; species Pachyuromys duprasi. The sequence goes on from CM053744.1 coordinate 60,560,491, forward strand.
AAAACAAGAGAAAGCTAAGTTAACTCTTTGCCTGCCAGTTCCTCATGGTAGGTTGATGGTCAGCATTTGCCCGGCACCAGCCCCTGGACCCCTACAACTGACCCTGGTGAGAGAGGAGGCCTAGGCCAAGGATGAGGACATAGACAGGAGGCCCAGGAGATCAGAGGGCTCTCCCCATACAGACAGACTTCTGCAAGATGTGAGATCCACAGAGGGACCTCGGGGCTTCTGCAAGCATAGCCATGCCCACTTCCACACAACACTGGGCACAAGCAGAGACATTAATTCACACCTGCTTCATCAGATGGAAAGTCCCTGTGACTGCCTGAGGAAAGAGAAGACTTCCAGACCTAGACTCTTCTTCTCCAGCCACAGCGCGATGGTTGAGTCCACCCTGACCTGCCTTCCTGGTGGACTCTGTTTCCCCTGGGGCGTGACGGTGGGGCTCCCTCGCAGACTCTGTGGCTCTCCCGACCTCAGGCCTTAGGCCATTCACCCCAAGGGCCCTCTCACAGCCTTGCTTTTCCCTCTATAGAAGAACAGTGTTGGCTCAGACACTGCAAAACAAGAAGGACACATCTGACACCCACAGAAAGGAAAATACCACCCCCCAACCCCCGGGTAGGGCTGCAGCTTCTCACCAGGGTCCCTGCAATGCCACCATCTGGAGGCACAGGCAAGTCAGCAGGCAGCTGCCTCAGGAAGACCAGGAAGAAGAGATGGAGCTGAAGGGGGCAGCAGGGGGCGCAGGCAGGGAAGAGGCCCCGGGCCTCCCCAGAGCCTGCAGATGCCCCAGCCTGCGCTCTCCGGAGGAAGCGACCTGGGTCAGTTTGGTGACACTCCAGGTCCAGGGCTCTTGTAGTGATCTGTACAGAGTAAATTCACAGCAACTGACAGAGTCCCTGGACTTGGCCTCGAGCCCAAGCACACCCTGTAGAGGGTAAGCAAGAACAGCCTTCCCAGGGACCCTGGCAGCAATGCTGACCCCTTGCAAGGGCTTCCACGGCAAAGAGCTACAGGCTGAAATCACCTCTGTCCTCTCCCAACCGATCTGCCCTGGGGACATCTGGAATGCTTCCATGACAGCGTCTCAGCTTGCACTTCTACAAGGCCACTTCCCCCCCCCACACACCCAATTAAGAACTTCTGAAGAAATGACTCTGGTTGTGACTCATAAGCTCAGTGACCAAGAAAAAACACTGGAGGGCCTCTGTCACCAGTGACTCACATGTCCCAAGGGCAACAGAGTTCTGGAATGTTTCTCCTGATCTTTTGAAAATGTCAAATATCCACCATATCAGGGAAAACCTTGCCACTTAGAGCAGCCAGACCATATGCAGGAGGACTGCCGCTCACCCGACATGCTTGGCACTTCCCTCCAGGGCCACAGCGGAATTTGGCTTCTCCAGGCTCCTCTGCACGAGGTCCACGGACCAGACCCACAGCCACCCCAAGAGGGGCCGGTTCTGGCATGAGCCCCGCCTCGAATGGTTGAGGCAGAACAGCTCCTGAGACAGGTAGCACATTTCCGGGGCACCTCGGCCTGCCCTGTGGCTAGCAATGTCCTCCTTGAGGTAGAGTTTCTGTGTGTCCACCCAGGACCCTCTATCCACTCAGCACCTTAGACTGAAGAAAAGCCAAGTTCTTCTAAGCCAGGAGGGCTCCACCGCTGACTGCAGGTCTCCAGAGGAGACAGCATTAGCCCTCAGCTCCTTCACCTGCTCTCCCAAGTCACCTCATCTTCTCCGTCAGCCTTGGCACTCACCGCTGAGGCCCGCTCCTGTTTCACTCTGCAACTGAGTGTGGCCTCTCATCCCTCCAAGCAGAGCGGAAGATGAGACATGGCTCCCCTCAGGTGTTGCTTGTTCAGCAGATGCTCACTCAGTGCCCACTGTGTGCTGGACCTCCGCTGTGGCCGCCCTCACTATGCCTCCTCTGTAAGAAAGAGAAGCCAGTACGATGGTCTCAGCCTGGCACTCCCCTGAAGAATCTTATCTCGGGGCTCGGGTGTCCGCAGTGGTGGTTAGCATTGACTGTCATCATGGCAGATCTAGCATCACCTGGGAGGTGATCCTCTGGGCCGACCTGTGAAGGATTACCTAGATTACATCGGCTGAGATAGGAAGAGCCACCGTAAGCGTGAGTGGCACGCTGAGGCCCTGGGCTGCATGGAAGGAAAAGGCGGGGGAGGTGCCCGATACGGAAGGGCACTTCTGTGCAATCCCAACAATGGAACTCAAGCCCCCGAACTCAGGTGAGGCTGACAGGAGGGAGAGAACACTCCATGAATCTGTCCTCAGACCTCCACATGTGTACCATGGCGTGTGGGTCATGTGTGAGCATGCTTGTGAGTGTGCACACACAATAACAACAATACATGCTGAAAGGGGAAGGGCGCTGAACACCACTCATCCTCCCTGCTTCCTGACTGTGAGTGTTACATGACCAGCTCTCTCAGGCTCTGTGATGCACCTTAGAATGGTGAGCCCATATAAGTTTTCTTCTTTAGGTTGCTTTTTCAGGAATTCTGTTGGAGCAATGAGCAGTAACTAATACGCCTGCTGATGGGCTTTAGGGAATCGATAAAGGATTCTGGCCTAATCAATGATTGATCCCTCATGGATTTATAACTTGATAGTACTATGGGATATTGGTAGAAAGAAGGAGGCAGGCTCTATTGGAAAACATACTTTACCAGGATGTCCCTTGCCCCCCATTTCTCTGTCTCCCGTTTCTTGAGTGTGGATCTGCCAGCCTAGCCAACCCTCGAGATGATGGTGAGGTAAGCAATGTTCTCCACTGCAGCCTCCTGCCCCTCTGCTCTCCCTGAGCACAGCTGAAAGCTGTAACTGCCTGTGGACTTCCGTCGGTGAGACCACGAGCCAACACCTCAGAAAGGGGAGATGAGGAGGTGCCAGAAGTCACGTGCCAATGCGTGCTCTCCTGACAGTCTCTGCTCAACCCTGCCAAGTGACCCCATGAATACCCACAGTTGGGACCTGCTGGCACATCCGCTTCCACACTGCTCCACTGTGAACACCCCAGGTCCCTGAAATGTCTCTCCTGGAAGGGACGGCCAGGCACCGAGTACCTCTGTGTGCCCGAGTGCCAACAGCAGCAGCACGGGAGAGACGGGACTACAACACAGGTGAAATGAAACACTGGAGCTGAGGACTGTGGGTGAGCCCAGGCTGCGCGGTGCCTCCTGGCGTGGCTTTGCCAGGCAGCTCAGGCCCACGGTCCTCCACGTGGCTGCTGTGGGCCAAGGGTACCATCATCTCAAGGTTTGACTAGGACTGGAGGACCCACACCCAAGATGGCTCCTTGGTTGCCCATCTGACAGGTCGGTACTGGTCACTGGCAAGGGACCTAAGTCCTTGCTACCCTAGACTGACCAAGTGTCCTTCCTCCACAACGACACAAGCAGAGTGGAAGACACCATGTATCAGTGACCCGGCAGCAGAGGTCACACGTGGTAACTTCCACAGTACCCTGTTGGTCGCCAGGGCCACCTTCTCCGAGTGGGAGGAGACTCATAATCCGAGTACTAAGAAGCAAAACCTCTGGCGCCACCTCAGAGTGCAACACTACCATGGAAGGAAGACTTTGCACAGCCGGCCATTATCCCACCAGGTCCTTGTGCCTGCCTTACCCTGCTCCTTTACCTGTGGGTTTGCTTATATGACTCACAAATTACCAGGTTGTTGGGCTGCTCGTGAGCAAAGGCTCCTGAGCAGTGAAGAATACTGCTCCAATGCTAACTTCTTCGAAGGTCACCTGCAGCCTCTCTCCTTCCCTCCCCGGGGGCCCACTGAAATGCTAGAGATGCCATGGCCAAATATCAAAGGGTTGGGACAACTCTCGATATGAAAATGCTGAGGACCTCCCTGCCTGACTGTTTTGACTTCATCCTGAGTTCCAGAAGCCCCTGGAGAATGGAAAGAAACAGAAGGCCGGAGACTGAGTGTCAGTAACTAGCCCGCATGCTAACACTCTGCAAGCCTACAGTCCACAGGCCCCTTACCATCAAGTACAGTACTGTGACTAAACACCCAGCAAAAGCAACTTAAAGGAGGAAAGGTTTGCTTGGGTCACAGTTCCAGGGGACACAGTCCATCAAGGAGAAGAGCGCAGCAGGGCAGGGGTGAAGGGCGCAGGAGGGGATTGATCACATGATGACCGCAGTCAGGAAGCAGAAAGGATGGACTTCCCCGACAGAGCCACCCACATTCAGAGTGGATGGTCCCACCTCCGTAGACCCAATCTAGATAATCCCTCACAGACGTGGCCAGTGCCTTATTTCCATGGTGATGTTAGATCCTGTCATGTTGATAGATGTAATCTTCACAAAGTGGCTGCTGTGGCCCAGGGCTAGGAGCTCTGGCTGAGTGCCAAGGGAGTCGGCCTCATAGCTATCGTTAGTGAAGGATCCCAGCTTCTGCAAAACAGAGCATTTTGCAGAATTTCATGTAACTGGAATGCTGTTGATTCACCCCGCACCTCAGACCTCTGTTCCTGGATCCCCACATCCTCCACAGTCCTCCACATCTGCCCCCACACAAACTGCCAACACCTGCCCCAGCAGCCCTGGCTTCTCCATCACTCCTAAGCTGCGGACTCACACTTGGACAGACCTCTGGCTGCTTCCTCTGGGTGCTGTTCTCTGTGCAGTCTTTCTGGGCTTTCTCAACCTCTGTTCACACGGCTGTGCCCTCCACCTGTGCTCATCTGTCTCCCAGCCCTTCCTTCCCAGGAAATGAGCAAGCCATTCACCCCTGCAATGACTTTGAAAATGTCACCCACGCTCACCTGGCTTGTGAGTGCCAGGCCCTGACCCCAGCTCTGACATCCATGAGCCCAAGTTTCCTCCACACCGCTGAAGGGACCCCAGCGCAGTCCTCAGACCAGCCTGTCCCGCTCCTCCCTGCACCCCTCACCAAGCACCTGCCAGCCTCTCCCTGCAGCTGCCTTCCTCACCATGAGGCCCTGAAATGCCCTAAAGCCTTGAGCTGCAATAAACCCTTCCTCCTGAAGTTGCTTCAGCCATCTCTGTCCAGTGAGACCTCACCAGTACAGGGCAGCAGCCCTTTCCACAGTCTTCCCTGTGATTCACACACCGCAGATCATGTGAGCCTCACAGAACCCTGGGCAAGGCCAACGGTTCACAGCTCTTCAGATGCCGAAGCACAGGTGTCTGAGTTACCTGAGACCACGCAGCCAGGGTGGGGTTCACAGGGAACCCAGGCTGTCTGGCTCCAAGGCCTAAAACTCAAACAAACCGGTTTGTACAATTACCCACTATGGTTCTGCATTTTAGAACTAACCCAAACTGGCACATTTGTAGAATAACTCCTGGGTTAAAAATTTAAAAAAGAAGAAGTACTTCTCTGACTGACCTTGAAGCCTGGGAGGGAAGATGAAACATTAAGTCATCCTGCCATTAAAATTAAGTTCAATCACCCCTAATGCAATGTCACCTCCACGATAGCCATTAGAGTCACCAGCCTCTCAGCCCGACAGGCCATGCCTACCTCACCATTACCCTGTCCTTGCAGCAGCCATTTGTCCGGGCCCCAGGAGACTGAGCGCTGCTGTCAATGTCGTCTGGAGGAGGGACACCTGCTGCTGCTTCCCATGCGCCATCGGTGCAGTTGGGGCATGGCAGGAGCACACAGTGTGCAGACACAGACACCCTGCAGCCATCACGATAGAGCAGTCAGGGTGAGAGAGGCTGCCTCGTGGTTGGAGCACCTCAAAATTCTACAATGGCCGCTTGGAGCCGCCAGCGCCTGCTGCTCTCCAAAGGCTGCTGCAGCTCCTGCACAGCCACCCTGGGGTGGAGGTGGGGGCCTCACTCATAGTTCTGGGGATCTCCTATCTTCCTGCTGAGAAAGAAGGTACAGGCAGGTCACCCTGTCAGGCTCGCATTTGCACGGGTTCTGGAGATTCACACTCAGGTCATCAAGCTTACCAGGCAGGTGCTTTAACTGAGGAGCCATCTCCCCAGCCTCTGTCACCGACTTTTTCTAAGATGCCCTGCAAGAACAGGCTTTCGCTGTGACATTCTGACATACATACATCGTTACACAGTGTTCTCTTGTTTGTGGTTTTGAGTTATGTGGGGAGGGCTAATTGTGAACTCTTCATAGCAGAGGATGACCTTGAACTTCTAATTCTCTGCTCTTGTGTCCCAAGCACTGGGATGACAGGTGTGTGCTGCCACACCCTGCTTGTGTTCTGTTCCTGCTTGTCCCTCTGCTGCCTGCCTCATCTCTCTGGTACCTTCCTTTTCCCCAAAGAGCCCCTCCTTCCACTTTCACACCATATAAATTCCATTGCCCTCTCTTGTCCCCTTGCCCTTCCTCAGTCTCCCCTCACAGTCCCCTTTGTACTTTCAGACCTGCATATCTGGAATCTGTACAGAAGAAACACACCGTACAACTTCCTGGTTTCCTTTGCAAGCCTCAGCATTTAAAGTTTATCCTGTATCACAAGTAGATGGGAAGCTGAATCTAGGAAACTAGGAAGAAGCTATAGCACTCCTGTCGGGCAGCAGAGGCCGGAGAAGCTGGCTTTCTCCTCAGTGTGGTGTCCTTGGACAGCTCTTCTGCAACTTCTCTGCTCTTTCTCACTGGAGCCCCCTTATCCACTAGCTAGACACTGTGTGCCTGGCACCACCTTCTCCACTGAAGTAGGGTTTGTAAGAATTAACTAGAACACTGTTGGGCCATGGAGATGTCTCAGCAGGTAAAAGTGCTTGCTTCCAAGCCTGGCAACCTGAGTTCAATCCCTAAGACCCACCCCCAGGGAGGGAGAGGAGAGGACGATGCCTGAAGGTTGACCCCTGACCTCCACAGGAGGGCAGCTCCTTCCATGTCTGATGTGAGAACATTTCCTTCCCAAGCCCGGGCCCAGAACAAGGTGGGTGCCTCCCCAGAGAGTCCGTGATGGCCACCCTATATCCTCTTCCCCCTGGACAAGCTACTTAGCTGCCACAGAGCATTATTTTATGAAGAGCACTCATGGAGGCTGCAGCCCTGGGCCTGTCTCTGGGGATATGGTGTCCAGGTTCTCACCTCTGCTTGCAGAAGACTTTTATGTACCGTCCAAGATACCAGGTCTATGCCGCCTCTTCCAGGTGGCACCCTGGGTCCCTAGCTATGAGATGGATGCTTTTCTCTCCCCTGTAACACTGGGTGTTCTTCCATCATGGCACTGATGGCCTGTCTCTGTACTTCAGTGGTCATCTTCCAGCCAGCAGGATGGATCTTGAATAACTAAGTCTTAGGCAAGGTCTAACCCAGGGCAGAGTCTCAAAAATGGGGTTGAACAAATAAATCATAAAGCTGAATTTCCCTTGCCCAAGCCGTGTTTCCTCACCCACTCACAATATAACATAGATTATATCTTGGAAACTAACTTAGAGAGGAGAAGATTGAGAGTCAGGTGGGGAGTCAAGGCAAGGGGCAGGGGCTGTGCTACCATGCCATGCCCATCCCTGCTTCAACCGCCTTGCTCCATGGCTCACCAAACTGGAGAAAGGGGGGCAGGCCTCCTGCCCCGGCCAAGCCGTAAAAGGTAACGGCAAGAAACTGTGCCCTACTTTCAGGCCATATAATTCCCCATTGGATCATGCCAGTTGGTGGACTTCAACCAGAAATATCAATAAGCTTAGAGAAAAAAATGGAGGGCAAAGTTGGCTCTGCTGTAAGCCAGTCTTGACTGTCCAAACTGCAGTGTCATGGTGAGTGCCAAAGGTCATCTGGTCTACTCTCTGCCCTGTATCCAAGTCCCTCCAGTCCAGGAGTGACTTCCTGGCACCAAGGGGTTGAAACTCCTAAGCCCTGGGGGTTTACGTGTCAGAGACAAAATTTACTCTCTGATCCCACTAAGATAACCACGCTATCGAGTTCAGATGGAAGGTGTGCTGCCTCGGAGGCTATAGAGCTTAAACTTCCTGCAGAGGAAGGACAGACCTGTTCTCTACTATTGGCACAACTGAGGTCACTTACAATAAAATGCTCTTCTGGCCAACCAAGTAGTTGTCAGCCATTTTTGGAGTCCCAGATCTTAGGTGAGGCCTGGCTCAGGGTAGAGTCTCAGAAAGGGTTTCCTGAACAAATAAACCATAAAGCTGAATTCTAAAAGCAGCCACGAGAGGCAGAGCCACATGAGGGAGTATCTGAGGAAAGCTGACCTCAAGCCTTCGGTGGTGGAATCTGACCATGAACTTGCTTCCAAATAAACAGCCATAAGAAATTATTGGAACAATTGGGTTTTGTTCTGTTTTATGACGCATGGCCATATCCAGCAGGTGCTTTATCACTGAGCTATATCTCAAGCCTTTGGTTTTTTTGAGATAGGGCCAAACTATACTGTGTAGGCTGGGCTCAAACTCTTGTCTCCATTTCCTGAGCGTTGACACTGCAGGATACATAATCACACCATCTGAGGGTCCTCAGCATGTCCTGAGTATTGGGTAACAGCAACGAATTGTGTTGGTTTGGAGACCATAATGACCATAATCATTAAGTCTGTGAAGTATGGAATATAGAAAACTGACATCCTGCTTTCAAATGATTTGGGGGAGGCAGACAGATGCAGGGACACCTGGCCAGCATACCATGACGTTGTCAAACTGCCTCCTACTTCTGAGAACCTTTGAGAAGTTCATTAACTAGAAAAGCTGAGATGTTCAATGTGGGATGGCAGATGGTGGAACGGGCCTTTCTGCTTGGACTGGGAAACAAGCAAGAAAGATCTCAAGACTTTAAAAGCCAGGAATGTCATGTGGGTCCCTAGCCCTGCAGAGGCCTAGGAGCAGGAGGGGCCGGCTGCAGCTCAGGAACCCTGGCCAGACAGCCAAACAGGCAACCTACGGAACACCAGAGCCACCTGTGTTGACTTGCCTCTCAGGGATGTGGAAAGTGCTGACAGCCAAGATGCTGGCAAGAGAATTACAGGCACTGGGTAGTTTGTGCTGGCCATGGACGGGTGCCTACAACTTTCCAAAACAATCTATTTGCTCTTCTTACTCCAGCCCTGACCCCAATAGCAGGCTCCTGTCCAATCTGGGCTTTCCTGCAGCCAGGTGGACAGCATGTCCCTTCTCTGGAGCATGATCATCTCGGGATGTAATTTCCATTGTCCTCTTCCAGATGCTCTGCACATCTAGAAGTGCAGGTCAGAGGAGGGCAGCCCACAGTGGTCCAGGAATCCTGTCCAGCAGAGATTCTACCTGCTTCTCCCCAGCTCCTCCCGCCCACCACCTGGGCCTCTCTTTGCCTAGCACTGTCTACGGAGTAGAGTGTGGTTCTGGGACCAGCCCATTGCTCTTGCCTTCTCAGTGTGACTTCACCCCTGCTCATCTTCTCAGAGGCCACCAGGGCCCTCTTCTAGGGAAGGGCGGGGCCTAAGGGCCTCACCACTTCATCTCTGAGCCTTGCTATGCCTCTAGCTTGTTGGTGGGGGTGGGGGAGGGTTATTGTTGTTTTTGTTTTTGTTTTTTCTGAAATCATGGAAAAAACAAAACTGGTCCAATCTGCACAACCCTGACCTTCACCTCTGGTAAATGACCATGGAAGCCCAAGAGGCATTCAGAAATTGTCTCTGGCAATATTGCGTGATGTGGGCGGTTTCTCTTCCACAAACCTATCTTCACTCTGCAGCTCTGGTAACTAACTGCCGAGCATTGCAAAATCAGAGAGAAAATATTTACAATGAGAGCTGACCCAAAATATGAGTTCCATGAGATCAACTTGACCTGATGTCCTCCAGAAGGGATGACTTCAGGCACGGGATATGACCTCCACGCCTCAGGGAGGGGAGAGGGTACAGAGAGCAGTGGCCTTGAGATCACACTTAGACCTGAGGCTGAATCCTCCTAGCCCAACCCCCACCCTCTAGCTTGGATGCTGGAACTCAGAGTTCATCTTAGCATCTCAGCGTGTGTTTCCACATCACCCCACCCTGCAGGGCGTATGGGAACACCTGGAAGGTGCTTCTCAGAGGACGATCTGACCTCTTCACCTTTGGATGGTCGGGGCATCTGGATACCATTGTGGGTCTTGTGGACATGGTTTGGGAGGTTGAACCCCTGGAGAGATAGGGGGTACAATGGTTAGCCAAAACCAGACTTCCAGTAAGTGCCCTTCACCCAGTCAGTTAGTTCTTGTTGTTCTTCTCTCGCACCCCAGGTAGCTGGTTCTCTTCAGCTACTGCCCTGGCTCACCTAGCGTTCCCCACTGTGGCTCAGAGTCATCTGAGAGGAGCCGCCTCAACGCCTGTGGGCATGTCTGTGATTGTCCTGATTATGCTGATGCAGGGTGGCCCTCCCACTGTGGGCCCCATCCCTCTGTGTGTGGCACCATCCTTCAGGCAGATGGACCAAGGTTGTATGAGAAAGCTAGCTGTACGTGAGCCAGTGAGAGAGCCAGAAGGCTGTATCCCTCCATGCTTTCTGCTGGCTTTCCTGCCCTGTCTTCCCCCAAGGATGAACTGTGACACTTAAATGCAAGTCTCCCCTAGGTCGCTTTTGGTTATAGTTTTTATCACAGTAACAGACTAAAGCTAAACTGGTCACAAATGCTGGGATGATTTTCAACCGGGCAATAAAACCTAGCAAAGTGGCCGGTCACGGTTCCATGGGAAACCAGTACTCGTTCTGTCCCCTGACGCTCTCGTGACCTCTGAATGGTCCTCATGTTGCTGCCACCCAGCCTGCCAGCCTGCGCACCGAGAACTGTGCAGCCTCCCTCCATTCCCACACAGGGGCAACAGTGCAGCCCCCCTCCATTCCCACACAAGGTGCAGCTGCAGTCAAGTGGCGTCTCTGCTGACCTGCCAGGAGCCATGCTGGATCATGATCACTGAGGGTTTTTCAAGAGGTGGGACTGCTCAGGCATCCGATAACCTGAGCCGATATGACCCTCGATTTCAGGCCATGAAGGGGGTGTGGCTTTCAGAACAACAAGCAGGACTTAGGGGTGCTGCCAGTGTACTGGGGAGCCCTCCCTCCTGGGGAAACTCCGTTCCCAGCAGTCTTGCTGACCACTTTCCCCGCTCTACAAGCTTTGACCAGACTAATCTCTTGTGTACAGGGAGGGATTTTGTTGGTGGCTGTCTGAGACGAGATTTCCAGGCTACTCACCATGTGACCTGTGCTGGCCTTGAACTCATGGCAATCCTCCTGCATTGCTGGCTTTACAGGTGTGAGCCACCATGTGGGAAGCTTACGGCTGACAGTGTCATAGATCAGCAGCCTCCCCTTTGGACTGTACTGGCTGCAGCTCCTAAGACCACAGAGAAAGGGCCTTCTGAGGAGCCCTGGAAATGCCAAACACAGTGACGTAACTTCCCCAGCTGAGAGGCAGGGAGACCAGGAGAGCCTGGTCACACTGGCCATGGATCTGGAAGCATTTTGACCCGTTTTTCTTCCCCAGCAGCAATCTTGTGATTTTCTAGCAGGGCCTCAGGAGGAACAAGTGCGTCCCCAAAATGCTCAAGTTCATCAAGATTCGTCACCAAGCTACTTCCTTAGCCAAAGACTTCACAAGACTGAAATCATGGTCCCATTTCACAGCTGAGCCTGTAAGCTCAAACAAGGAAAGAAGACTTGGTTTCTCACTGGACAGAGAATCTTCCTTCCAGAGATATCCAAGCCTTTGAACACACCTTCTCACGTGCACACTATTGCTCTTCAGGAGTCCTCTTTGGTCACTGCTAGAATCTTCCTCATGGCGTGGTCTGTTTCCCGGCTAGAACATCCGACAGCAGCAAACACTTTTCTTGGTTTTATCCACCAGGCACAGCAGAAGCTGCTTAGGAGACCCAAAAAGGATGAAGTGGACTTGGTCTCCTGCCATTGGGATGCAGCAGGGTCCTGAGCCTGCCCCTGCCTTCACCTGAGCCACCTGGAGATGTTCCCATTCCTTGTATCTGGGGTGGCCAAGCCAGAGGGACTTCCTTAGATCCTGCCTCTACCTTACATGCTGAGCAGTATGCAGACCCACAGTGAACCCCACCTGACTTTGGAAAGCACGCCTGCACACACCCTGAGAAGCCGCCTCTGCCGACCACCTGTTCTTCACTTGCTCTCGGAGAAGATTCGGCCTCCATGTCTCATGTACCCATCGTCCAAGTTCCTTTATTATTATTTTCCCTGTGTATGCATGTTTGTGTGTGCACTTGCATGTGTGTGCATATGTGTGTGCATATATGTGCATGTGATATGTGTGTGTATCAAGCAGAGAGATTTACATCAGGTCAGGTGTCTTCCTTCATCTCTGTCCACCTTATTTTTTTGCTGCAGAATCACTAAACGTGGAGCTCAGTTATTAGGCAAGACTAGCTGGCCAGCACCCCAAGGCAGCTCCTGTCTCTGCCTGTCCAGTGCAAGGATCGCAGGTACATGCCATCGTGCTAGGCTTCTTTTTGCATTGGTGCTGGGAATCTACCTCCAGTGCTCATGCCTGCGTGGATGTAGATACTTAACAGCAGAGCCATCTCCCTAGCCCTCGTTATTGTTATTCTTAGTTAAGACATAACTACAGGTGGCATGGCGGCACAGGCCTGACATCTTAGCCACTCAGGAGACCGAGGCAAGAGGACTGTTAGGTTCATGGTCAGACTCGACAACTTAAGGAGACCAAGTACCTGAAATAAAGACTGAGGAAGAGGACTGCAGATATAGCACAGGGATAGGGCGCTTGCCTAGTGTGCAAGGCCTGGGTTTAACCCTAGCTCAGCAGAAGGGAGAAGGATGTAACTGGAGTGTTTTTCAGTGACACTGACAAGTCGCATGAAGCCTTCTCCACAGAGCTACATGGGTATAACTCAGAGAACAAGTCCTCTGTGATCACACTGTTTAGACTGAGGAAGCTGTGACCCAGAAAGCTGGGAGGTGGGGTGGCATCCAGGGTCCCAGAGCTGTTCCTAATTGTTGTCTGCTCTGTCACCAACAAAAGAGGACAGCACATTGCATGTGGAGCTGACTGCCAAGAGAAGCTGACGGTCCCCGCAGGCCCAGAGTGCTGGAGATGTGCTCCTGGATCAAGCAGGTTTAATGGCACAGAGCACCAGTGGTTCCCACACATGTTGACATCAGGAACTCTGCTCTTCCTTAAAAATAATCACGGTCCCCAAAGAGCTTTAGTTTGTTGGTACTTACTGCCAGATAACTCAAACTGAAAGTTTAAAGAAAAGTTTGCTGAGCCAGCCTAAGGCCTGTAATCTCAGCACTTTGAAGGAGAAGGAAGGAAGAGAAGGTGTTCCAGGCCATTGTTTGGGTATATAACACATTCTGGAAAATTCCATGCGTGTTCTGCCACTCACCTGCTGGCAGAAGTTCTCGATCTGGACAGCCCAGTCCTCCAACCCTCTGTGGCCCTCGAGATCCCCAAGACAGTAGGGAAGTGCCTTCCATCGGCCTCTACAGCAGACTGTGCCATCAGGGCTGGGGCCCAGAAAGACAGCCATGGGTGCGAGAAGCTCAGGACCACACTTGAGTGAACTGAACAGAGGAAGATGGTGGTGGGTGAAGGGGACACACATCCTCCAGAACAGGTGAGGAAGTACAGTGTCTCAGATGGGACAACAGTGCAGCCTCTGCAGTGGGAGCAAGCGAGCATCAGGCAGGCCCTGAGGGTCACCCTGAGCATGGGAGCGTTCATTGTCTTGGAGTGGTGAGAAGCCTGGAAGTGCCTGTAGCACAGAACAAGTTTCCTTCTGAGAAGGTCACTGGACTGGAGGACAAAGAATGCCACCCAAAAGTGGCAGGCCACAGGATGGGCTGTATCTTCACCAATTATACATCTGACATAATGTCTAAATTATAGGATGGGCCAAAATACATAAAGAACTAAAAATAATGGACATTAACAAAACAACCCAATTTAAAAATAAGGTGAAGAACTTAAGTAGGGAGTTCTCAAAGATGAAACACAAATGGTTGAGGAACATTTAAAGAAAAGGTACAATATCCTTATTCATCAGGGAAATGCAAATCAAAACTACTTTGAGATTTCATCTTGCACCAGTCAGAACAGTCAAGATCAATAAAACAAATCACAGCTTATGTTGGTGAGGATGTGGGGTAAGGGGAACGCTCATCCAGTGTTGGTGTGAGTGCAAGCTTGTGCAGCCACTACAGAAATCAGTGTGGCACTTCCCCAGGAAGACAGGAAGAGTCCACCTCAAGACCCAGCTCTACAACTCGAGAATATGCCCAAAGGACCCTACATACTACAGCAGAGGTATTTCCTCATCCATGACCATTGCTGCTTTAGTCATAATAATCAAGGATTGGAAACAGCCTCGACATCTACCAGTTGATGAAGGGGTGATGCAAATGAAATTTACACAGTGAAATACTATTTAGCTGTTAAGAAGAATGAAATTATGAAATTTGCAGGTAAATGGATGGAGCTAGATAAAATAACCCTGAGTGAAGTAACCTAGACTCCAAAAGACAAATATTATGTGTCATTTCTTCTATGTGGATGTTGGCTTTCAACATTTTTGGAAGGTGGGCTGTAATCTGAGTAGGCACAGGTGTTAGGCGCCTAGCAAAGGACTGGTGAGGAGGACAGGGCCTCCCAGGGAAGGGAGAATAGACTGCATTGTCATTTAGAAAAAAGAAGGAAACTAGAACAAAGCTGAGAAGGGAGGGGAGTGAAGCGAAGGATAAAGAAGGGGGTATGGGAGGGGCAACCGACAGTATAGGGCGTTGGAAAGACCACATGGAAACCCACCAGTGTAGACACTCCCCGAAATATGTGCATAGATGGAAACAATCTAAATGAACTCACCAGAAAGAGGGAGAGTCAAGGCTCCAACTGGAGTGTCCTAGGCCACCATGTTGAACCTCCAGTGCCAGGAAGAGATTGCATCTCACTGAGTCATTGGCCATGGAGGCTTCATGGGAACTCCAGACATCACAGGCTGTTAGCGAGTCCACTGCTTAATCTCACAATCTAACGGGAAGACAGCACTTCTACATGACACTGAACACAGAGACGTCCAGCTGACTTCTGACTAGACTAACCTTCACAGTACTGGAAGGTGTTCTTCACGCTACCAGGGGAGAAAAACAATCATTGTATCTCCCAGTTACGATCCCTGTGACCTACAGGGAACCTGCCTGCAAAACTATGCTGGTGTATTCGCGGCCAAATGTTACAGGAGTAACCAACCAGCTTCTGGTTGTATGATACAGAATCCACACCTGACACTTCTGAAGTGGCCACAAACCTGAGACTAGATAAGTCACAGCCTTATGGGGAACCCTCATACTATTATTCTAATAAAGGAACACAGCAATAAAATGGCTCCTAATGGCATACTGCTATAACCATGGACCAGTGCCTTGCTCAACTCTCATCAGAGAAGCTTCTTCTTGGGAAGTAACACAGATACACAGCTGGACAATGTGCAGAGAGTGAGAGTTTGGAGCACTCGATCCTAAATGGGATGCCTTCATCAAAGCCCTCCCCTCACAGATCTATGGGAAAGAGGAAGCAGAAAAAAACTGAACAGCCGGAGATGATGGATGGCAGCAAGGAAATAGTCTTCCAGATGTAACAAGATGGACGCATAGATGAATTCACAGAGACTGTGCTGGTGTGCACAGGCTCAAGACAGATGGGGTCCCAGCACTGAAAGGGGGTGTGGAGATAGCTTCCACCCCTAGCCAAGAAGCTGTCTGCAAATAATGCCTGTTGGCAAAGAAAAAAATCAGTTCCTTCTAATGGAGTCTCACTAGATATACCAACCACACTCTGCGGCGGGCTCCATGCCAGGAGTAACTGGCCAACACAAATCAAAGTCACTGGTATTTTTGTAGAATTTTTGCCTTGTTTTGTTTTGTTTGGGCATTTTTGTTTTATTGGTCTTTGGCTTGTTTAGTTTGGATTTCTCTGTGTGTTTCTTGCTTTTTCTGTTGTTTTAAAGATTGAAGGAGACACATGGAGTTGAGTGGGTAGAGATGTGGGGAGGATCTGGGAGGAGTTAGGAAGGAAAAACATAATCAAAAATATTGAATTAAAATACTTTTTTCAGTTTATTTGGGAAGAGGGGTTTGTTTGCTTGTTTGTTTGTTTTTGAGACAGGGTATCTCTGTATAGCCTTGACTAAAACTAGACCTATAGATCAGGTTAGCCTTGAACTCAGAGATCTGCTAACTTCCACCTCCCAAGCACTGGGATTAAAGGCCTGAACCACCACATTGGCAAAAATTTTTGTTTTTGTTTTCATTTTTTAACAAAAACACCTGCATGAGTGACAAGCTGAGCAGCTGTCCTGAACAGTCGGGGTATGTGGCTTCATTGGGCCCAAGGGAAGACACCATGGGGACATTGTAACCTCTCAGCTCCAGTGGGGTCCCTGAAAAGGGTGAGGCTTCTCATGCATGCTCAGAGGAGCCCAGTGTTGGCAAAGATGCCAGAGCAAGCACTCTGTGGACACATGAATCCCCGAACCAGGCCCTGCTCTGCACTCCACCAAAGGGTGACACACCTGTAATCCCAGCACTCAGGGAGGCAGAGGCAGACGGATCGCTGAGACTTTGAGGCCAGCCTCGTCTACAAAGAGAGTCCAGAACAGCTGGGGCTACACAGAGAAACACTGTCTCAAAGAAGAGAGAGAGATGGAAGGAGAGGGAGAGAAGGAGAGAAGGAAGGAAGAGAGGGAGGAAGGGAGGACTGGAAGGAAGAGAAAACTGGAAGGAAGAAGGAAGGAAGGAAAGGCAGACAAGACTAGCATCTGTGGAGGAGAGGAGCAATAGCCGGTCCAACAGGGTCCTTCCACTTCCTCCACACAGCCCTGCAGAGCCAGGAGGCTCATGAGGTCAGGCTTGCCCTTTCATACCCCTTGAATGCTGGAGTTAGCACAGTTTGTACATGCACAAGACCCCAGAGGGACCCCAGACACCCCGCCATAGAGTCCCACTTCCCAGCCCAAGAAACGAGTGTAGCCCATCACTAATGCCTTTGCAGCATTGACCTTTGAAGGTCAGGCCACCTGCCCCTGGATGCTTCTCAAGCTTCGGTGAGCGCCATGTGGCTGGTTCCTGGCCCGATCTTCCCTCTGGCTTTACAGCTGCATGCAGAGAATGTTCTTTGGTTCCCTTCTCTACTCAAGCAGACCTTGGCTGTGTGGTTGGCACTGGCTACATAGATATAGACAGATATCTAGAATGTCCACTCCAGTCCAGGGCCTGACTAGTCTTATGTGTGCTCACTATTCTCTTTCCTCCTTTGTTTGCTTGTTTGTGAGACAGGGTCTCATGTAGCTAAGGCTGGCCTTCAACTCTGAATCTCTCTGCCTCCCCCTCCTCAGCGCTGGGATCACAGGCTAACCTGTACATCCATGAAAGTACCCACTGGCTGTGCCTGCTGCCGACAGGCTTGTAGCTGGTGATGCTTACCAGTACCCCACCCCTAGATCTGTGCCTGATTTCTCAGACTGGGAACTTTGAGGGAAGTGTGATCTGAAACTTTGGAGGTAGGACCAGATGGTTGTGTGTGTGTGTGTGTGTGTGTGCATGCACACGTGTGTGCACACATACTTGAAAGCCAGAGAACAACCATGGGAGTCATTTCTTGGGTAGTGTCCAGTTCTGTTGTATGTATGAGTCAGGGTTTGTACACACCAAGTAGGTGAGGCTGGCTGGCCAGTGAGCCCAAGGCTCTTCCTGTCCCTTTACCCAGGGCTGGCATCCAAGCTGCCCACCACCTGGTTGTAAGTGTAGGTTCTGGGAACCCAACTCGTGTCCTTGCAGAGCTGAGCTACCTCTGCCCCCTCTTCTCCCTAAGGCCCAGCACAGGACGCTCACTGGAGACATTTCTGTGAACATCTGAAGAATGTATGATGGCCAGTGCCTGACAGTTCCATTCCCCCCGGGAACCAGAGCGGCTTCCAGGGCCTGTGACTCAAGGATGGTCACAGACACAGTGAGGATGCCCCTAGCACAGCCGCACTCACGGGGCCGGTCAGCCCTCCTTAGGTCTGCATAGCTGCTCTTCTCCTGAGCCTGTGCTTTGGTACCCTCCTGGCCTTCAGCCACAAGCAGCCTCCCTCAGAGCTGACCATGACCATTCATTAGCTGGATGTTCTACACCCCCAAATTGTTTTAAGTCTCTAGGGCTGGCCTTTGAAAAGAGGCCTCATTTGCACTTAGTTTTCTGGTGGAATGGCAAGTGTCCCAAGAGAGCTGCATTGGTCAAAAGCAACAGGAAGCAAGAAAAACAGCGGAGAAACAGCAGGATTGCTGAAATGCATCTGCCGTCTGGGCATACCCAGAATCAGGTCTAGGGGTAGGAGGAGCTGAAGACTCCCTGCCTAGGGACTCTTCAGCCAGGGGGTCTATGGTGCAGAACGCATGATCCCTAAAACCCATCCCATTAAAGGGGAGTCAGATGGGTAGGTGAAGCCTACTGATGGCCAGGCCTTAGCTGAGGGTCAGCAGTTCAGCCCCAGAGTGAGGTAGGCAGGAACTGGCCAGGGTAGAGAACCCAGGGTGGGACCTTCCTTCTTCCTGTGACCCTCTGGGTGTCCATTCACATGAGGAGCACAGGTAAGCAGAGTCCCTCCCTCACACTGAGCATCCACTGCTCTCTCTGGAGTCAGGGCCACTTCTCTAGAGAGATATGAGAGTCATGACACCCTGAGTCACCCAGGTCCTGTGTCCCTCAGTGGGGAGAGTGCCACATTCTTAAACTCAGGGAGACCACAGAAGTCCGGAGAGCTTGAGTCTCGGAGGCAGCCTCACTGTTTTGGAAACTAGTGTAAAAGCATGCTTAAATTATCTTTTATGGCTGGAAGGCCTCTCTAGCCCTTTCCAAGGAGGCCATGGAACAACCTTGGCAGTGACCTCCTGGTTGGGGCTCCTGTCTGGTTTTCTGGATTCTCTCTTTGTCTCTGTCTCTCTCCGCCCCTTTCTCTCTGTGCATTGTGTGTGTATACATGTACATGTGTGAATGTGTGCATAGAGACCAGAGATCAACGTCAGATGTCTTTCTCAATTGCTTTCCACTTTCTACTTCTTTGGTAACATCATCTCTCACTGACCGAGGCATTCACTGATTGAGTTAGACTCTCTGGCCCAATGCTTCTGTCCCAGCCCATTGCCCCCTTCTCCCCAGGACTGGGTTTACAGACACTCAGATTCCCTCTGCAGCTTTTTTGTCGGTGCTGGGGATTGAACTGCAGTCCTTAGGATTGCACAGCAAGCACTCCACTGGCTGAGCCTTCTCCATGGCCCCTTTGTATGTTCTCTAAGCCAGTGAACAGGACGACATGCAGTGAGCATGTGTGGGCTTGTCTTAAAATCTGGCAAGGGGGTGGCTCTGTGCGCTGTGATCTCCCAGCCCTGCAGGCAGCTGGATGCTGAGCACACCAAAGGGCTCTTGGCTGGCTTACACTGACCACCTCCCACAGTCTGGGTGAAATGCAGGCACAACCCCACCCTGCAGAGAAACGGACCTCTGAGTTCAGTCTTACTGCACGAGTGATGTCACCCTACCGCCCTGGCTTCTCCACTGACAGGCTCTGGCTGTAGGTTCCGGAGAACATGCCTTGAGGGGGAGGCTGCTGGTTCTCCCTGCTCCCCAAGCACCCTGAGCTCACTCTAAGCTCAGAGGGACATGTTCCCTTTTGTTTTGGTTGTGTTTTGATGCTGAGTTCCAAGAGCTGGGAACCAAATGACATCATGTGAGGATAAGATCCAAGCCCTTCTTACCCGCTGGCCGGTGCCGTGCGGCAGATGTTAGGCGGATGAAGTCATCCACAGGAGAGTTATGGAGAAGGCTATCAACTCTTGTAACCCCAGGACAACGTGTCCCGAGGGCCACACAGAGCAAGTGCAAATGAAGAGCCGGGTGACATTTCGATTTAAAGCCCCAGTAATTACCAGGTGATGTTTGAAGGATGTTTGGCACACGTAGAGGAAGAAGATAGGATGGAGATTAATCCATTCATCTCCTCGACCGGGTAGTCATGGCTCTCTCTGTGACAACCGACAGCAGAAGGCGCTCAGAAAGGGGTTGTGAGGCTATCCTTACTCTGTGATCAAAGGTAAGGTTCAGTCTTGACCGCATACATTTAAGGTCATCTTGCAGGGTGAGTCTCTTCTTTTGCCCTTTTGAGGCATAATGACATGCTAATTTAGAGACAAAAACCAGCATGGGGTTCCCATGCTTGTTCAAGGTCCTCAGAGAGATTCTGATACATTCAGGGCAGAGTAGTGAGGAAACCAGGCCTCTCCCTGGGGGGGCCTGGAGTGGTTGGGACTAGCCTGGACAAGTCTCTTGGCCTCCGTTAAAGTCCAAAGTCACACCGGCCAGCTTCTGACTGTCTTGAGACACTCATGTGAGGTGGCAAAGCCTCAGCACACTGTACCATCCGAGGACAGCCCACCTGAGCAAAGCTGGTCCTCCCACACAGACCTGAGGAGAGCTGGGAGTCAGGGCACATTACCCCCTCCCCTTGTCTGCAAAGCTCAGAAGTTTCTTTTCTGTCACTATGATGATGTGCCTCACAGTTTCATGGGGATCTCAATTCATCACGGTGAGGGAGGCATGCGGGGGGGGGGGGTTCCAGCCCTTCTTGTGTGCCCACATGACAGCTTGACCACGAAGCAGAAAACAGTGTGACCAAGACAGGTATGAACTCAGAGATGCCAACCTGTGTCAGCGTGCTTCCCTTCTAGCTGTCAAAACAATACCAAGCTGGGTCTAAACCTTTAAGACACGAGTCTGTCAGGGACATTTAGAGTCAAACCTCAGCAAGGGCATGTCTCAAAGTTCCCAGTGGATGCATGAAACCCTGACTTATCATACCACACCAAGTATAGAATATGCCCTTTCCCTACACGAACATCCCTGTCAATGCAGAGGATTAACAACTGCCACTATCAACAAAATGAGACAAACGTAACAGTACTCACTCTCAGAATACCTTTACATTCGATATTCTTTCTTCTCGTGCAGAGAGGGGACACACCTACAAGAGGAGTAAGAGAACGAGGTGGGTAACAGGGGTACCAGCTGTAGAATTGGGCTACTGGCTAACCCTGCTTGAGCCCAGACACTGCGAAACCACAGCCATTGATCTGACAGCCAAGATGGCTGGTGAATGGCTAGAGGGTAGGCGAGTGCCATGTGGGTCTAGTATGTGCCAAGTGGGATGGTGTGCAACTGCC
This sequence comes from Pachyuromys duprasi, assembly GCA_028658305.1. Classification (NCBI taxonomy): domain Eukaryota; kingdom Metazoa; phylum Chordata; class Mammalia; order Rodentia; family Muridae; genus Pachyuromys; species Pachyuromys duprasi. Next base: position 60,581,687 of record CM053744.1, read on the forward strand.
CAAGATTTCATCAGGCCAGGACAATGTGCAACTGAAAACATATGAACTGTTTGTTTCTGGAATTTTCCACTGAATCTTTGTGAACTGCAGCTGATCTTGGGTAGTTTAAACCACGAAGATCAAAAGCACAAATGAAGACCAGCAACTACTGTCATCAGAAAAAGACTGGGCAGAACATGAGAGCTGAGAAAATCGGTGTGCTGGGGATAGTGAGAAAGAGTCTTGAAGACCACCCATAAAAACCCCTGGAGGACTGGGCTCCAACCAAACCAGGAAAGTAGACCCAAAGACAGTTCACGCCCCAGCTGGCTGTTCACTAAACTGAGGACCACCTGACTTTGTCACAATGCCTTTTCTTGGGCAGTATTTCATGCTCACCACAGCTGTCAGGTTGAAGTGACGTGTATTCACCCTCTTCTTTGGTAGAAAATGGTTCATAAGTAATGGAGAGATGGCTCCGCTGTGAAGAGCACTGGCTTCTTTTCCAGAAGCCCCAGGTTGTGTTCCCAGCACTCACATGGTAGCTCGTAACCATCTGTAACCCGAGTCTCAGGAGATTCGATGCCCTCTTCCAGCTTCCACAGGCACTGCGTGCAGGAGGCATACATGCTTGCAAAACATTCACACACATTTAAAAAGATGAATATATGTTTTTGAAAGAAAGAAAAAATGAATGAAAGAAAAACGTTAGCTGGTGGTGGCATTCTAAAAGCAGAAAAAGAAGAGAAAATGGTCCCTGGTGATGCAGGCGTGGGCCAAGGTCAGCCCTCCAGTCATGACTCTCGGTCCCTGTGCTGACTGAATCCAAAAGCAAACCAAGACATTGAAATACTCTCCAAACAAAATTGTGTATTCCTCCAATTCTAGGACCTTCTACAGAGTGGACCTCACGTGGCCCCTTGCCTGTGAGAAGGGTAAGTTCTCCAGGGTCAGCCAGAATGTTCTGACTGTGGAGGTCAGCACTCCACCAGCCCAGAATCCCAACATCCCAACAGCTTTCTTCCAACGCAGCATGTAAAGTAAATTGAGACTGCGGGAAGCCTGGCTTTAAGACGGGATTAAAAAGCACACCTGCCTTGGCTTCCTCCTGACCCACATTCTCTCAGGAGCTGCAAGGGTGAATCCACAAAAGGCCCCAGACTCAATGTGGGACAGAGGGACCCTAGAGAACCCAGCCTAGGCTGGGAAGACGGATCAGTCAGCTAGCGTGAGGACCTGAGGTTGAAGTGCTGACCTGTGACTATGCTCTGGGAGCAGGGATAGAAGGATCCCCGGTGGGGTCGGGGGTGGGGGCTGGGAGTCCCTGGCCAGACAGCCCAGCTGAAACATTGAACTGAAGACCTATCTAAAAACAAAGAAAAACTGCAAACTTTGGGAGGAGCATGCGTGCAGTGCAGAAGGGGGAGGAGCGGAGGGTTTGGGAGGAAAGGAAGGAGGGTGCTACAGGGGAGATACAAAGTGAATAAAGTGTAATTAATAAAAAATTAAAAAGAAAAAAACCCCACAAAAACCAAGATGAATATCACCTTGGGAATAATGAGACAGACAGACAGATAAGGAGATGACAGAGAGACAGAGAGCGAAATCCAAAAGGCTTTCAAGGAAACAGGAGTCTAAGGACCCAGAGTGTGGAAAGGGAGCCAGAGGCACACGCAGCTGCCTTCACTATCTGCCCAGGTTGCTCTCTCCCTGCTTTCTCCTGGCCCCTCCTCTGTGTAGACATGCTTCTTTAAATACAGCTCACATGCCCGGCACCACTCTCCGACCACATCAAACCCAGCTGGTCAGATGTCCTTGTGCAGGGAAGGCCTTCAGTCCCATCGCTCATCAGTGACATCAGGAAACATGGATTCTAAGAAGTCAGCGCCAAGGTTACTAGGCTTGTCCTCCTGCCAAGGACCCACCCGCCAGGATGCTGAGGCGGAAGGGCTCACGAAGAACAAACATGGCCGCAGCCATAAATCAAGAAACAGAATCGACTTCAAACACCAGTGTCCTTCCAGGAGGCTGTCTCTAAAGTCCAGCCCATGCTGCTGGCGGAGGAATGCTCAGACTTCCCACGTAGCAGCAGGGAAGCCAAAGCCTCACAGCGCAGCGGGTGCAGAGGGCAGAAGCCAGGGAAAAATTACTGTGTGCGTCATCAGCATGGGTTGCAGAATGCAGCCAGAGGCATGGAGAAGGATACTGCAGCCAGGGGCGGTGGTGCACGCCTGTACTCCCAGCACTCAGAAAGGCAGAGGCAGGCAGATCTCTGTGAGTTCAAGGCCAGCCTGATCTGCAGAGCAAGTCCAGGACAACCAAGGCTACACAGAGAAACCCTGTCTCAAAAAACCAACCAAACAAACAAATAAACAACAACAAAACAAAATGAAAGGAAGGAAGGAAGGAAGGAAGGAAGGAAGGAAGGAAGGAAGGAAGGAAGGAAGGAAGGAAGAAAGGAAGGAAGGAAGGAAGAATACTGCACACTAGGACCTGCTTCATCAAATGAGCCGCTGGGCCAGCATCTTCCTGAGCATAGCATGGTAAGCATGTGTATTGTCGCTCATAGATGTGCTTGGTGCCTGAGGCGACCTTCCCAGGAAATTCCTGTTAACAGCAGCCATTTGAAATCTGAAGAAACCGAGAGCCCGGGAGATCTCACAGCACAGGCCACAGGTGCTGTGGACACTGCGCCTGCTTTTTGCCGGATGTCATTCTGGGCCAAGGCGACTGAGGGACTTCTGGGTCCGTGGAATACTGGATGCCTGGGGCCAGCAGTCACAGCCACTGGGCAACAGCAGCATCTTTAAGAGATGCCTCTTCCCACCAGAGGCTCAGGCAACTCCAGCCCTTCACACTCCCTCTGCTGTGGCATCCCACCAGTGCTGGGCCTTAATCCATTCCAGGACCCACCCCAAGGTCACCACAAGACCAGGCACACGCCAAATGGAAAGCACTTCTGACATGCAAGTGACTCTACATCCATTTTCTCACTTGAGCTTGGCAGCCAGGGCAGAAGTGATTAACCCTGTCTTATTGGTGGATAAAATGGAGACACACAGTGACACAGCAGGGCTGAGCGGTGGCCTGGGTCAGCTTAGGGGACAACACGCAAGGCTTGAAGCAAGGGCACTGCTGCCAAGTTCTAAGGGGAAAAGATAGATGTCATGAAAGTGTGGCCAGCCCTCTGGGAAGGCCACACTCTGTCTCTCTGATGTCCTCCTGCGGGCCTGACCCGCAGGAGGCTCTGAGGATGTCTGTGGGCTGCTGGCCCAGGCTGGATCTGGAGAAAGCTGTGATTTGTTCTGACATCAGGGCCTTTCAACTCCTGCACACAGCACAAGCCCTGAGTGAGGCCATTGTCCTGAAAACATCACACAGGGACATGAGTGAGGGGGCCAGCCCTGGCTCCCTGGGGACACCCTCAGACCTCCACACAGCTGTGTCAACTGAGCCCACGAAGAAGCAGGAGCCCAGACAAGGGGCCCACAGGGTGATGCTCCCAGCCCCCTGGACGTGGGCTGCTCCTCACCGAGGAGCAATGCTGCAGAATGTCTTTGTCTCCGTGGCTGTTTCCAGTGGATAATAGCTGTCAGCAGCCCGGGAAGACCCCCAAGTCCTGACCAAGGCTTTCTTCTTCACAAGTATGCTTGAATAAACATGATATTGCTCATTTCACCAAGGTCAAAAGTCAGATATTTCCACATGGGCCTCCCTGTAATACTCAAGTCTGAGAGGCTAAGGGGAGAAGACAGCGTTCTCAGATGTTAGCGTTGAAGCAGGGACGTACGGGAAAGCTTCTGGCACCAGGGGCTTCTGAAGAGAGAAGGTGCAGTGTTTAGTTGGGGCTGAAACTGCCTCTGCCAACGCTAGGGCATTTAAACACTAGGTCTTCAGCCCGGGTGCTGTCTGGGGAGGTTGAGGCTGGAGGAGGGAGAAGCAGAAGGGAGGACAGGGCTTAAGGGCAAACCCAGGCCGCAGTCCCTGGTCTGAGCTCTATAACACGGAGATTTACCCTCCTCCCTGCACTGCCGCGTCCCGGGAACCTGAGCAGCTGGCAAGCCTTTCTCCCTTAAGTCGTTTCTGTTGGGTGTTCTGTCACAACATGAAACAATCAACACAGTGAAACAACCCACACAGTGCTTGCATCAGAGACCGGTCCATCTAAAACAGAGGGCAAGGTTTCGTGGTGTGCGCACTTCACCACAACCACAGGTGTGCAAAAGCTCCAATAGTGTTTTTTTAAATATCATCCTGTTGTAAAGAACCTAAAAGACTCTATAAAAGTGTCACACTTTCCTGTTGAGCACGAGGACTAGCCATTGGTTCCACCAGGACACTAACTCGGTGTTCAGAGGCCTGACTTGCCCCTTTCGGGAACGTGAGGCATCTGAGGCTCAGGCCTGCCGGGCCAGGTCTGTCTGTCCTCTCTCTGCCTCCTCCTGCTCATCTTGGCTGTGCACAGCCAACTGTGTGGTGCAGCCCTGCACAGCCAACGCGTGTCACAGTGTCTCACCTACAAGATCAGGAACAAGCTCCAAAGCCAATTCCAGGCCTGGCTTCACAGGCCAAAGATCTCAGAGCTGTCACTCAGCCACACAGATGAGTGTAGGTAAACACATTTAGTACCCCTTGGAGACAGTCCTATGGACCGGGTGAGGCGCTGAGCCCTGGGACACATCCCCAGGGCACCGTAGCTGGGTCCCCACTCCTCACACACCCTTTGAGACTCACTGGTGTGTGTCTCAAGCTGAAGTCCAGGCAGTTGCTGGAAGGCCCCTGCCTCCTATTTCTGAAGGAGCCCATTAGCATGTGTGACTCGCTCCTCGTTATTCTCAGAGGACCCATGCAATGTGTTGGCTTTCTAGTGTCTTCCTCAGAGGCAAACTCCCAAACAATAGTGAGCTAATGGATTTCTTGTCATGTGCATGCCAGGCACCCAGCCATCCCACCTCTCGTTTCAGGAGCCCTGAACATTTTCCTTTGCCCCCTGGAGAGAGAAAGGAAGTGAAGGGCACCAGGGTTAAGCAACTTTGCCAGACCACACAGCCAGTGGGCAGTAGAGCCAACCCATGCCCTCCTTCCCCAAAACTTCACAAAGATGACTCCTGTGAATTCTGCTTGCAGCCGCCCCCAGGTGCTCTGAATGTTGGCTTCAGAATAGATTGCCAAATCTTCTGTCCAGGAGCTGGAGTGATGGCTCAGTAGCTAAAAGAACTTGCTGGCCTTCCAGGTTCGAGTCCCACCACTCACAACCACTCCAGTCCCAGGGGATCTGACGGCCTCTCAGGACACTGTATGCACGCCGCAGATAATGCAGGCAAACACCCACACACACACAAAATAAGTTTCCTTTAAAAAAAAGAAAGCTCTGATCCAGCAGTCCAAAGGATCCACACCGTCTCTGCCCAGTGAATGAGCTGGCTCCGCCCGTTAGGGCTCAGTCGGATGGTAGGAACCCCACTCTCTCCTGAAACTCTCTATTGCACATGAAATCCCTAAGATCTTCCCACCAATGAGAAGTTTATAAAGGATAAGACTATTACCTGGCTCCTGTGGCTGGGGTAGCTGTGACCCCTGCCTGCTCCCCTTGGTAGGTGCTGTACTGCCGAAAATCTCCCAGAAGCACCTGGGAGGTAACGTGAGCTGGAGCTCCGCTTCACATACCTCCTAAGGCCAGTGGGCTCAGACCAAGCCTGGTCCAGGTGTTAGCACATGCAAACGCTGCGCTGCCCCAACATGCTTTCCTCTGCAGTCCTCGGGTCCCCGGAAGAGACAGCCTTTCCTGGTGCAAAAAGCCTGTGCAGACAGCCCTGGCTACTTGAGCCACCTTCCCAGGCTGTCTCCGGCAAATCTCGTCACAGATGGGCTTGAAAGCTGACCCCAGCTTTTCATCATTGTGTATACTTGTCATCAGAGCTCTGTGTGTGTGTGGTCATTCATCAGATAGCATCCACCTTGTTTTTTGTGACAGGGTCTCTCATTAGGACTTGGTTGGTGTTTGCTAGTTTGGCGAGGCTGGCCAGCTAGTGAGGCCCAGGGTGTACTTCATTTTCACCTGTGAAGTGCTGGGGATAGAAGTGTGTGCCACCAAATCTGTCATTCGGCCCCCAGGGAAGCTCCTGAGGGTGAAGCAGTGAGAACTCCGACCCCGACCTGAGAAACGGCCACCCCGGGTGCCAGAACGCCAAACGTTTTGCCACTGTGCTGCAGAGAGCGCCGCCCCTAAGTCCTGCGGTGGCACGTTGTTCCAGCTGCAAGGCAGCCTCTTATCCCACAATGACCTTCTGGTGACATCCGGAGACTAAACAGTGACGGCAGTGCACGCAGAAGACACGGGCCTCCTGAGGCTGCCTTCCCACAGTCAAGTGTTGTGTCTGGCCCCTTCTGATGACGAGATGCCATGTGTCTCCGTGTAAGCACAACCTCAGGCAGCATATGGCAGACAAAGAGAACATGCAGCGGCCTCGCTCCAGCAGGGTGCGGCCGTGGGGTCAGCCTTCCTGCACCCTCAGTCTGTCCGCCGCTGTTGCTAATGGAAGCGAGTCATGGTGCACCCAGGGAGACGGGGTCCCAGCATGCACTCTGCTCAGATGTGAGCAGCCATGCACAGGGAAACAGGGGGTGTCCCTGGGAGACTCTTCCGGCTGAGGCCGTTTAAAAGTCAAATCCAATCAAAACATCTGTGACACCAGCGGTGAGGGTGTCCTTGGGAGCAGCCCCACCGCAGGGCGTGGTCTGGGTAGCAGGCTTCATTTACAGAGATCTGTGAACTGTGTCATGGCCACAGTCAAAGAGACCTTGGAGAAGCATTCCTCCCATAGAGCACATAATGCCTTCTGGTGACATGTCCATGATAAAGGAACCCACTGATGTATGCCTGGTCATCAGCCATAGTCAGGTGTGTATGTGTGTGTGTGTGTGTGTGGTTTGCGTGTGTGTGATTTGTATGTGTGCATGCGTGTGCTTTGTGTGTGTATGCGGTTTGCATGTGTAAACACATTTGAGTGGATGTTTACGCCTAAGCACGTGCCTATGGAGTCAGAGTTCGATGCTGGCTGTGCTCATTTCTCCATGGTGGTTTTTGAAGCATAGGCTTTCACTGAACCACCTCCTCTCTGGTTGGCTAGGCTGGCTAGTGAGCAAGCTCCAGGAATCCTCCAGGCTCCACATCCCCACGACAGGGGTTACAGATGTGCACCACCATGCCCAGCTTTTCACACTGGTGCTAGGGATCTGACCTTGGACCCCTACAGTTGCACCACAAGTCTGTTACACATTGAATAGTATCCGCATCCCAGTTTTTGAAAAGTGTGTGTGTGTGTTTGTGTCACGGACATGTGCATGTGAGCACAGATGCAGAGGCCAGAAGAAGGCATCAGATGCCCTGAAGCTAGAGTTACAGGCGGAGTGAGCTGCCCAGTGTGGGTGTCAGGAACTGAGCCAAGCAGTCTCTACAGCCCATCAGCCCTTGTAAAAATATTATCATTTCACATGCTGCATGTGTGCTCACTGTATTTGAGTATCTATCTCACCTCGTTGGACTCTTAGGATCCAGACTCTGGGGACACAGATCTATGTCCCTTGCTCTAGGTATCCATGGAGCAGAGGCAAAATGCTCCTGTGCTAACAACTACAAGAATCAAGAGACCAGGGGAAGCCATCGGGAGATGACCTGGCAGAGTAAAACAGGATCTAGAGAGAGAACAGGAAGTAAGGGGCAGAACAGACAGGATCTAGAGAGAGAGAGCAGGAGGTAAGGGGAGGGGGTAAGACAGAATCTAGAGAGAGCAGGAAGTAAGGGGGAGTAAGACAGGATCTAGAAAGAGAGCAGGAAGTAAGGGGAGGGAAATACGGACAGGATCTAGAGAGAGAGAGAGCAGGAAATAAGGGGAGGGATGTAGGCTGGAAGGCAAGGTCCTAAGGGCCCAGGCCTCATCAGAACCAAGCCAGGCCTACAGACATGGGCAGCCACCTTCTGGAAAGATGAGTGACATCAGCAGGGGGCTTTGCCCCAGTGGCCTCAGCTGCTTCGGAAGGACACACTGCTTGCAGGATGGCTGCGCAGCTGCCACTTCACTTCTCCGTGACCCGGGAAGCAGCCAGGACAGAAGGAGTTGCAGAACAGGCCGCCCCTCTGGAACAGATCCTTCTCAGGGAGGTCGCTGCTCCAGACCCAAGCCCTGGCAGAGCTGCCAGAAGCTAAGAAGAGTCACCTGGCAGGACACTGTCCCTGGGACAGCGCCAGCTAGCAGGAGACCTGAACTGAAGGGACCCCGCCATGCATCCTGTGCTTCAGACAATTCTGCATTCACCAACACAAAAAAATGACACTTTTTCAGTGTCCACAAAACCCTGTGGTCACATGGGATTCAAGGTCTGTGCTCAGGCAAAGCATGGACCTCCACTCCACTGAACACCACCCCCAGGCCCAGGGAACACATCTCTATATTCTTCTCCTTGGATTTCTTTCTTTCTTTTTTGGGGGGAGAGGAGGAAGGTTGTCTGTAACTCTGAGTCATGAAAAGTCTGAGTGTTGTCCTACGTCCAGCGTCAGAGGGAGGAGATGGCATTCCAGGATGAGAGAAGGCTAGAGCAACTGACCAGTACAAGCAAGAGAAAGGCCAGGCTAGCGTCCACTCCATAGGGAATGATCGATCCTGAATGGCACGTGCCAGTAGGCCACCCTCTGCCTTCATGCTCTCCTTCCTCTTGCTCTCCTTCCTCTTGGATTTCTGCTCATGGAGATGCTCAAGGACAGACATGTCGTCTGCAATCATTCTTCACGGCAGTGTGGACACTGTGGACAGTGTGGACAGTGTGGACAGCGTGGACAGTGTGGGGTAGTGTGGGGCAGTGTGGACAGTGTGGGCAGTGTGGACAGTGTGGGGCAATGTAGACAGTGTGGACAGTGTGGACAGCGTGGACAGTGTAGGGTAGTGTGGGGCAGTGTGGACAGTGTGGGCAGTGTGGACAGTATGGGGTAGTGTGGGGCAATGTAGACAGTGTGGACAGTGTGGACAGTGTGGGCAGTGTGGACAGTGTGGACAGTGTGGACAGTGTGGACAGTGTGGGCAGTATGGACAGTATGGGGCAGTGTGGACAGTGTGGGGCAGTGTGGACAGTGTGGGCAGTGTGGACAGTGTGGACACTGTGGACAGTGTGGACAGTGTGGGCAGTGTGGACACTGTGGACAGTGTGGACAATGTGGGCAGTATGGACAGTGTGGGGCAGTGTGGACAATGTGGGCAGTATGGACAGTGTGGGGCAGTGTGGACAGTGTGGGCAGTGTGGGCAGTGTGGGCAGTATGAACAGTGTGGACAGTGTGGGCAGTGTGGGCAGTGTGGGCAGTGTGGACAGTGTGGGGCAGTGTGGGACTCACGGAGCCACTGTTCTCCAACTGGTCTCCATGGGGGTCTAAATGTAGCTCACAGTTGTACTTTTGGGTCCTGCCTTGGCAGCCAGGTGGGAGCGGAACCCTGCAGGTGTGAGCTGATGGCAGGGGTTTAGCCTTACTTAATTCTCACAAAACTGAATTTAAAACCCAGGTGTGCCTAGACAATTTTCATTCCCCACTTGGCATCAGTGGATTCTGATTTGTACTTTTGCCTTCCCACTTTAATTTCATGTTTTGAACTATACGTATATGTATACATGTAGTTTAAAATTTTAAGTTTGTGTGTGTGTGCATGCTGTGGGTGGAGGGTGGGGCCATGTATGTCATGGGGGGGGGGGTAGAGGATAGTTTTGTGGCCTTGGCTCTCTCCTTTCACAGTTTTGAAACTCCCGGGATTCGGATCAGGCTTGCAGTGAGCACCCTTTCCCTTGGAGCCAGCTGCTAGCTGCCGTGTGTGTGTGTGTGTGTGTGTGTGTGTGTGTGTGTGTGTGTGTAACCATGCTGGACACTGAACCCCAGGGCTACACATGCAGAGACGAGTAGCTGCTGCTGAGCTCATGATCCCGGCCCGCCCAAGGCTTTTTGGTGGTCTTTGTCTTTTCACATTTTTTATTTTGGTGAAAATATATTCAAAATTTGCAGAGTTCAAATGCATTTATATTTTTAAAAAGTCTTTAAATCATTTCTATAAATATAATGAAATCCTGTGAAAATGTTCATTATCAGGACAGAATGTTTGATCATGAAGAAATAAAGAAAATTTAATTTAGTGAAATATAAAATAATTACAAATTCAATGTGTCTTAATTTTGTTATTCATTCAAGCAGAACCAAAAAAAAATCTATTTAACCATGTTCCATAATGATTAATTCAGCCAGTTTTGCCATCTGCCAATTTCTGGTACACATTTTTCAATTTTGCTTTAAAATACAGGAATATGTAAAAACATGAGTGTGTGATTTTTTAAGTGTGGGAGGAAGAGCATGTTTTGCTTAGCTGTCTGCATGCTTAAACAACATGATGGAGGGCGTTCCTGTCCTGCCACCTGGGCCCGCAGATGTGAGGGGCAGACGCTGCCCACAGTGTGGCTGTTTGCTGTGCTGTGAATCTGAAATGCGCTGCTTTGCCTGCTGTGGCGACGTTAAACTGTGGGTTCTGGTGACAGCTGTCACGAGGGTGGACCCGTGGGGCAATTCCTGCCGAGCTTCCAGCCTCTCCCACGTGAGAGCCTCTCTCAGCTCACCCTCCTCCCATGTGGGAACAGCTACTCCCTCGCGCTTCCACACCACAAAAAACTGTTCCCCGTGCCTTCATGGCTGTGCCAACCGGAGTCCCCAAAACTGTGAGCCCAAACCATTCTCTGGCCCCTTACCTTGTTTCAGTCAGATATTGAGCACAGACTTAGTTACATAACCATAGAGCTTCATCTGAGGAGCTGTCACACTTACCTTCTGAGCTGTCACACCTCACTTCAATAACTTCAAAACACCCTTAGTTCTTGGTTACAGAAGTTTGTCATGGACTTAGTGGAAAGTTTTCTTGTCTTCTAGGTCCTGTGCCCAGAACCTACAATCAGAAGCAACTGAGTCAGCATTTGTTGATAGACTTCACCTGAAAAAAAAAATCATAGTTTGTACCAGCACAGCCCACGCCCCCACCATCATGCACACCTGAGTACACACGCACTTGCACACACACAGAGCCCGAGGACTTCTCTTATCTGGCATGGGAAGAGAAAAGAAAACCTTGTATCATATCAGGTGGTCATGCCCACTATGAGAACCACCGCCCACCGGGAATTCCGAGCTGCTCTTTGGATGTGCCTTTTTACTTTGAAATGACCACCTGATGATTTAGAGAGAAAAATAAAATAGAGATGATGTAGAAGGATGGAATAGAAGGAATTTGAGTTTATCCTCAGTTGATGTTTACAAAATTGTTTACTGTTTGTTTGAGAGAAACTCTGCTCATTTATGAAACATGTCTGTGCATGCACACACACATGTAAATGTGGGTCACCTCTTAAATATTTTAAGTGAAGTGGGCGCGGCAGCACACCCCTTTAATCCCAGCACTCAGGAGGCATAGGAAGGCAGATCTCTGTGAATTCCAAGCCAGTCTGGTCTCACTTTGGAACAAAGTGAGTTCTAGGACAGCCAGAGCTATGTAGAGAGACCCTGCCTCAAAATTTTTTTGAGTGTTCTGCTGATTGCTTAATTTGTCATTATTAAATTATGTGCTGTGTGTTATAGTGTGATACACACTGGCACATGTTATTAGATTGTGTGCTGTGTTACATTATGATACACATTATCACATGTATATTAGATTGTTGTGTGTTACAGTGTGATACACATTAGCACATGTTGATCCTTCTTATTCACATACACAGTGTGTAATGTTCCATTCAACTATGGAACATTTTTACTTTTGATGTTTGTGT
>CM053744.1:60593607-60620433 GCA_028658305.1 Pachyuromys duprasi
TCCAGCTTCATATCCATACATCCAGCTCTACATACATCCAGCTCTACATACATTCAGCTTCATATCCATACATCCAGCTCTACATACATCCAGCTCTACATACATTCAGCTCTACATACATCCAGCTCTACATACATCCAGCTCTACATACATTCAGCTTCATATCCATACATCCAGCTCTACATACATCCAGCTCTACATACATTCAGCTCTACATACATCCAGCTTCATATCCATACATCCAGCTTCATATCCATACATCCAGCTCTACATACATCCAGGTTTACATCCATCCATCCAGCTTTACAAACATCCAGCTTCATATCCATCCATCCAGCTCTACATATATCCAGCTTCACATCCCAGCTTTACATACATCCAGCTTTACATGGCTTTCGGGGAGCCAGACTAAGTTCTTGCGTTTGTGCAGCTCATGCTTCGCCCAGGGAGCCATTCCCAGTCCTGGTGCAGCTCTTTGAGAAGCCACACATTGTATAACGGTTTATAGGTATGACTGTCCCCAAGTGAAGGAAAGTCTCCATCTACTCTGAATTTACTCTCAAAATGAACCGTGAAGCTAGGACGGTGTGTTCTGGGGCCAACCACATAACACAGTTCTCCCCAACTCTTTGAAAGGTCAGTAACAATGCTTGGACACTAACCTGCCTTATTAACACTCAACAACCTCTGTCTGTTTGTTTCTGAGGAGAGGCCATTTTACCACAGACATCGCCTGTGTCTTGTGATGATAACTAGTAGATACAATGGAAGTTTTGGTTTCTTTATAAACTCACTTAGGTTATGTAAATATGTCTTTGTTTTAATCCCAAGTGTGGGGTTTCAGTTTGGGCTTTAGTTTGTCCATGGCTGATAATTGCCTCCTGTGGGTCGTGGTCTTTGCCAGCTGGTAACACCTGCCTCATGCAGCACAGAGATGGGTGCCATCTTGGACTCTGAGGGACATAAATATGAGAGCCCAGAAAGAGAAGGGGTGACAGTTTGGAGAGACCAGAGACGGAAGGAGTGGTAGCTTAGGGACAGATGGAGAGAAAGGTTTCAACACAGCAGTTTGGAGGAGACTGCTGGCTTCATTTGCTGTTGACAGCACTGATACAGCCCTAAAAGAACCCACTGACCCTAAACAGCAGGGAGAAGTAAAGGGTCTGGGCCCCTCTCCCCTCAGTCTTCTCTCTCCTACCTAGAGTTAAAGGGTTGGTGGAAGGGAGGTAGAGGCCTAAATACCCCAAATAAAATAGAGTTCAATGCTTGGCTAATTTTATTCTGATTTTTAAATCCTCCCCACCTGTTATTCTCTGCCCTTGCGCCAGCTCAGCACATCACACCCCACGTCAGTCCCCACAGCATGGACCCCAGCTCCACCCTGACTTCTGCTGCCCAGCTCCCTCGGTGTTCTGGACCAGATGAACTGTGGATGGTTTAACCTGAAACCAGCCCACATCTCCCTCTGCTCCCTCTGTCCAGGCTGTCAGTGTGTCCTCTCAGAGTTCAAAAGTGAAGAAAACAGCCATCTTTTCTCTGCCAGTCTCAGTGATGCCTGGCAGAGCAACTTACAGAAAGAGGGCTTTGCTTTGGCTCACAGTATGAGAGCACACTGTCCACCATGGTAGGGAATGCACGGGGGCAGGGCCCTGGACATAGACACAAAGTTGTTAACATCCCCATTTTCCAGGTAAGAAAGCTAAGGCTTGATTCAGACCTAGATGCTGGCTTTGACCCACAAGCCCAGGTATCTCAGGGCTGTGGACGAAGCATGAAATCTCAACATTCTGGAATACATATGTTCACTGAGACTGCTGGATTTTCTTTCTTGCTTGAGAGGTTTAAGGGGCCAACAGCAAGGCCCTATCAGGAGAGCAGGTTTCCTTTTCCTCCTGCCATCTCCATTAGGAATGGGTCTGAGGGCTGGGGCCTAGCTCAGTCAGGAAAGAGCTTGTACACAGGCAGGAGGCCCCCAGCGTGACCCCCAGAACCATGTAAAAATAGACTTGGTGATGCATGCTTGCAACCCCAGCACTGGGGAAGCAGAGCCAGACAGATCCTGGGGTCCATGGGCAGCCAGCCTTGCTTCTTGGGAGAGCTCCAGGCCAATGAGAGACCCCATGCCAAGAAAAAGTTGATGGTGCCTGAGAAGCAAAATCTGACTCTATTTCCTGACCCTACTCACATGCTTGCGCGCGCACACACACACACACACACAGAGTCAGAAAGAGGAACCAGGAAGTGACAAGAGCCAGCTTGGCTTACACATCCAGGGGTGAACATGACACATGCCTCTATCAGACATTGTTGAACACCAGTCTTACACCAAACCACCCTCTAGGAAATGCCTCATTTCCACTCTGGATGGCATTGCCAAGGAAAATGTCCCCACAGGAAGCCTGGGACATGGTTGGCAAAGCCTAGTCTTTAAGGACTAGGAGTCTACATGGAAAAACATCTGGCTATTCCTCCCAGCTGAGGGAACACAAGGAACTCACTCCGATGACATGATCCCTCCCTGAGGATTCATTTTCCATCAAGGATGTGCTTGGCCCTGGTGCTGGTCTTCTCCGTCCAGTGCGGGCCTGGTGGTTATTATCCAGCAAGGCATTGGCCCTGACCTAACACGTTTATTTCCTGAACTGTTCTTACCCCAAAGCACAGCCTTTTCCAGCGAACCTGGAAGCTCCCCAAACAGACAACCTCATGTCTCCGGGCATTCAGATTTCCCAGCCCAGCCATGTGTGGCTGCTGCCTTTGTTACTTCCAGAACACCCGTCATCCCGGCCACTGCAACTGTGAGCTTTGGAGCCCAGACCTGTTCCCTTCCTAAGCTGTCTCTGGCTTTGCTTCTTCCCACAGTGCCCTTGGCAGGAACGGCCCACATGTTTTATGAGCAGATAGTTGCATGGGGAGTTACACTGGAAACCAAGATGGTTACTTGGGTAAGTACAGGACAAATACACGCTTTGCTCTGAGAGAACAAAAAGCAGAGGCTGCAAAGCAGTTTGGGGACTTTTTACTTCCCCTCTTCCTCTGTAGTTTTAAGTCAACTTGACACAGCTGAAGTCATCTGAGAGGAAGAGGCCTCCATAAGAAAATGCCTCTGGAAGAGCAGGGTGTAGGCAGGCCCAGCTTAGACACCCTCCCATGGTCTATGCTATCGACATGTCTACCCCTGACCATGCCTATGTTAGGTCAGGCCGGGAAGGCCAAGTCTCATAGACCCCATTTCCAGAAACCTGTGTACCGCCGGGATCGGCAGCTCATGTTTGTGTGCACACTGCTTCTACGGAGACACGGGAGATGGAGACAGAACTCCAGGGAGTTGCTGGCCAGCTAGCCTGGCGTCCACAATGGCAAAATAACAGAGAAATTCTGTCTCAAACGATGCAGAAAGTGAGGATCAACACACAAGTGCCGTGGTACACAATCCCTCCTGTGTGTGCTCCCATGTGCATGTGTATGTGTGTGCTCATGTGGACGCACTCACACATACACCATCTCTTTCTCTCTTACACCCACACATCCCAGATCACTCTCCCTTTCCCTCTCTCTTCCCCCAACCCCATACACACAGAGAGACATAGAGAGAGAGAGAGAGAGAGAGAGAGAGAGAGAGAAGGAGATTTAAAAAAAGGAGAGTCAGGAGTGAGGGTGCAAACCTTTAATCCCAGCACTCAGGAGCAGAGGCAGGTGGACCTCTGGGTTTGAGGCCAATCTGGTCTACAGAGTGAGTTCCAGGACAGCCTGGAACAGGGAAACCCTTTCTCAAAAAAAAAAAAAAAGGGGGGAGGAAGAAAAGGAAGAGGACAAAGAAAATAAAGGAAAAGAGAAAGAAAAGAAAGACAGACAGACAGGTGGGCCGCAGACAGGCCAGAGGAGGTGGTTGTGGAGCAAACAGTACATAGGAGCTTGGGACTAGCAGAGTCAGAACCAAATACTAGGCCCAAGGAGCAGTGTCTAGCTGTCAGTGGACCTCAGCAAGGATGCGGTAACTGGGAAGTCAGGACAGCAGCCAGCACACAGGCTGGGGACACACTGTGGGGAGACCCTTCCTCTCGGGTCATGGAGGCACCATCTTCATGGTCTGCCGGGCCTTGCTCCCTGCTCCGGCTGGAGCGCGCCCTGCTCCAGGGTTCTCCCATTTATTCCCTCTCCAGGTTTCCTAGTGTTTCCACTGTGAAGGAAGATCTTAGCATCTCCGAGCACCACCAGACTCACTCCAGTGAAGATGCCAACTCTGACAAGCATGAAGCCAACTCCTCACCCAGCTCCGCCACCCTACCCAACCCCAGAGATGCTCGTGTGGGCGTCTGTGCCTTTAGAAGGGGCTGAACTGACAGGAGCAGTCACTAGGAGTGGACCTTTCAAGGCTACAGCCCTGCACCTGGTCTGGCGTGTCCTCACGACCCACAGAAATGTGAGGGCCTTCAGCTGCAGGCCCTGTCACCAAGAATGCTACCAAAACTGCCCCCTGTAGGGGCGGGAATCCTCAGAACCGAGAGATAAATCAAGCTGTTCCTCCCTGAGGCTTTCCTGCCTGCTGTTTTGGTCATGGTGACACAGAGGTAACTAATATGCAAAAGAAAGCAGCCACTTGCTCAAGTTGTGGGGTATGGAAATAGTGTTTTATCATTCAGTTTTTCAAAGCATGGTGTGTGGGTTGCTACACCAGCAGAGGGTTTCCAGAGCCTGGCAAGAGAGATGTACAAAACACAGTAGGCAGATCAAAGACCAGGGCAGAACTGCGACACAGATGAAGGGTGAAGGGAGGACTGTGCCCTCGGGGCATGGTGCTATAAACTCAGTCCTCACAGACAAACAGCCCTCACCATCAGCAAGCCGGCTGTGCATGCTTCTAGAGACCAGCACTGTGGGTGGATTGTTAACCGGTTCCTCGATGGTGGGTGAGAAAGGCCCTGAGACTCTCACCTGGGAGTCCGGCCACCCCACGCAGGCGAACACCCATGCATACCTGGGACATTTGTCAGCAGCCACGGTCATAAGAGGAAGAGTCTGGGCCCAATAGCACACCAACATAAGCAAACAAACAAACAAGCTTTTCGTTCTCAAGGGCTTGAGATGCACTTCCCAAGCAGCATCTTTGGAGCCTGGGATGATTCACCAAAGGAGTCAGCAGGGGAATGAAGAGCCTGGAGGAGCCCTGCTCTGCCCTCCTGCTGGCCCTGCTCGGGCCAAATTTCCTGTCCATGTTCTCGGGTCCCAGAACCGTAGGGAATACCCAGCTGGCCATTCTTTAATGAGACAGAGTAGACTCCCCTACAGGCAGGTTTGAAGCAGCTCTCCGGGGAGCTGTTCCCTGCCTTCGATATGCCCCTCCTGAGACTCATGGTGCTGAGAGGAAACTTTAAATGCCCGCCCTACAGTAAATGCAATCTTTAATATAAGCATAACCAGTGCAGCCCCAGGGCGGCCATGATGGATCCTCAGTCCAGCTTCAATATAAGCATAACCAGTGCAGCCCCAGGGCGGCCATGATGGATCCTCAGTCCAGCTAGATAAAGGCACCTTGGCCTCTAGGTCCTGATGAATGGTCCTCGGCCGTCTGGCAGCTTGGGTTTTGTTGTTTGCTCAGTTCTGCACTATTTTTTCCACCATGAGGGGCAGCCTGTGCCCGCACTCTCATGATGGCTGGAGGACAGCCTCACCCAGTTTCCATGACCAGTCGCTCTGCCTTCCTGCCACAGATGTTGCAGTGGACCAACCTCACCCCTCGAGCAAGTGCTGTAACACAGAGTTCTGGCCACCCTCCCAGCTCACAGAAGCAGGGTGCTGTGGTGTGAATATTTGATGGCCTCCCGGGCTCAAGGTTTGAACACCTGCTCCACAGCTTGTTCCGCCATGTGGGGAGGCTCTGGAAACTTAGGGGGTGGGGCTCAGCTGGATGAAATAGGTCACTGGGTGTGGGTAGTCGGGAACTTTGTTTTCTCTCTGACCCTCTCCACTTCCTGGTCAGCCACATGCTCCCATGATGCTCTGTTCGAGTCCTTTCTGGGACCAAGAGACCAGGAACTGAGCCTCCTGAGGCAGGAGCAAAGTAATACTTTCTGTCCTTCAGGTTTCCTGGCAGGGGTATTGATAACAGGGACAAGGAAAGCAACAAAATACAGAGGAAGTGGGGAGAACACACCCCCCCACCCCGATATCCCAAGTCACAGCTGTGGGTTGCCTGGCACAGCCTGTCCGTTTTTCCCTATGGTAGCAGTATGTTCATCTGGGCATGTGGCCATGAAAAATAGAGAAGGCACCTTTGTCCTCCTTTACAGCCACATAGAAGGTTCTAGGTAATGTAGAGACTTCAAGGCACTCCGGTACTCCACATTCCCCCTTCTGCCTGGACAATGGATGTTGCCATCCTGGGCTTCTCCTGCGGAGGGTGGACAGTGTTGGAGGACACTGAGACTCTGGAAATGCTGAGTCATTCTCTTCCGGTCCCTATGAGAGGTGTAAAGTCCCATGCTATTTGTTTGGTTTTTTACCACGTTGGGCTCTCTGTACCTTGGACCTGACCTGTCATCCTAATTACAATAGCTCTGCCCCAAGACAGTTTACCTTGAAAGCATTGCGTTCAGGCTGTTTTGAGTCACCAAGGTTCATCTACACAGGTATCATCTAAACCAAAGCCCGTCATCATGGCTGTCAGATGGTTCTCTGGGAAGCCAAGGTACCCATCCACCTCTGGTCTGTCCACTCCGTCCCGAGGGGGAAGCACTGAGATGTGCCCTTTAAATGGGTTTCCTGTGCCCTGCACTGCCTTCCCTGGGAATGGCCTCATCTTCACGGTCCAAGATGGTGTGCCCACAATCAGGCAGAGGAAGCTGGAATGACAAAGAGGAAACTTGAAATGTAGCCACAGGCTTTTCCTGTACCCTCACCACCTTGAGCCTTCTCACATGAGCTCATCCTTCAGGGGAAACCCAGACCCACAGGAAGAAACACAGGGAGGCAGAGGCAGGGGCGTGGGTGGGGAGAGTTGTGGAAGCGCCGTGTGGAGATCTGCTCTGGTGCACTGATGATTTCTGGAGACCCCTGCCTATCTTACTTTCCGTCATCGGAAGCAGACATGTTTGTAGAGTGCACAGATCACCAGAGTGCCAGAGCAGAGTGTATGAGGCTGGGAGGGTGGAACAGAGTGGTCCTCAAAGGATGGTCTCTCCATGGCTCAGCCGCCGGCTGTCACTGTCTCCATGTTGTGGGCAGGAGCTGGACCCGAGACTCCTCTCCATGTCTACTTCCTCAGCTTCTCCACATACAGGGCGCCTGTGTGGTGGAGGCTGCCAGTATGGCCTACTGGGGAGAGAGAGGCAGACACAGCCACTCTGCCACCACGGGCACCTCGTTGCCCTTTCACGCTCACCCAGCTGCTGGCTGCTCCAGCCTTACAGGTGGGTGTGGCCATAACCCTGCAAAGCCGTCTTCACCAGAAACCTGTGTGTGGACCAAGTTAACACTGTGCTCTGGTCCCCACGTTCTTCTGGACTTGGCCCGATCCTCTACGAACCCTCCCTGTCTATCCCTTGCTGTGTTGGACCCAAGAGTGTTCTCTTCCTCCTTCAAGATCCTAACAACTCCCAACATCCATGCTGACACACTTCGAGACAGGCTATAGATCATTCTTGATTTTAAAAGACTAGAAACTGATAAAGTAAGCATAGTAGGTGACCCTGGGACACTTGGCCAAATGGGTGTCCTATTAGATGCTCTTATTGAAAAGTAACAGCATCTCAGTAAAGCTTCTCAGACTGCCGTGGTGTTCCCACCCAGCTTCTCCCTGTCCAGACAAAAGGCTGAGTCACATCCACTCCAGAGAATGGAGGAGAATATCCCTTATGGATTGGACGAGTGTGCCCTTTACTGTTCTTGCGACTTCCCCACACACAAACAAACAAAAAGTAAAGAAGGTAGCAAGTGCATCTCAGTTGTTAGAGTTTGGTTAGCATGCATGAAGCCACCCCACTTCATAAACCTGGAGCAAGACTGTCTTAGCACTGGGGAGTAAAGTCGGGGTTGGGGGAGTCAACAGTTCAAGGCCACCCTAGACTGCATAAGAGACTGTCTCAAGAAAGATACAGGGAAGGAAATGAAAAAGTGCCAAACTTTGGAAGAATAAGAAGGCAACGAGGTGCAGCTGTGAGGACACTGTGAAGTCCCGAGGGCCCTCAAGCAGGAGGATCACTGTAAGGGAGTGGCCAGGCTTGGTTAGCGCCAGAGTGGGGACAGTAGTGACAAGCAGCTCGCTGGTTTGGTCTATGGCCTAGGAGCAGCCACTTCCCCCAGGAAAAGCCTAGTGCCTTCCAGGAACCATGGAGCCCGTGTTTCCACTTCCCTTGGCCACAGAGTTCTACAGCCCCTGCCCACCCATCTGATCCACAGGTTCATCTGCAGGCGAATGGGATCCCGGTGACGCTGATGGTGAGTTGACCCCCCCCACCCTGTTAATATTGGGTTTACCTACAGTGAGGGGATCTCAGGTGAAAACATGGGGGCAGGCGAGAACCCAGGCTCCTCACTTCTGCAAGCAACCCTGAAAATTGGTACAGGAAGTCTAAAGGCTCTGCAAGCTGTGAGGATGTTCAGTGTGGCCTTGAGAGAATGGCTACCCTCACCGGCTCACACAATGTCTCCAACACCCTAGAGGTTTTTTGGCCCCGGAGACTTCACCCCCCCCCTTAATATGTATTGAATTGGCAGCACTCACTGTATGTATTCATGAGACATAGCATGCTGCTGTTCCTTTATACATGGTCTAAGGATTACACCACGCCAGTGGGCCTACTTATCATGTAAAACATTTATCCTTTCTGTGTATTTGGACCCTTCAAAACCTTCCCCTTTTTATGGCTGTTTTAAAATGCTCAATACATTGTTTTCAACCATGGCCACCCTACCATGCTACAAAACACTGGAAGTGATTTCTCCCACCAACAGTACCCTTCCACCTTCTCCCACCCCCAACTCACAGTAGCAACCATTCTACTCTCTATTTCCTTGAGATCGATTTTCCAGCCTCCACACATGAGAATATGCGCTTTTCTTGACTCTTTCATCTTCTGGCCCTGACGGATAATATCCCGGTGTGCTAAGAAGGCGCTAACAAATCTATCCAAAGCTGGGTCGCTTAAAGAGCACGAGGGACTTATTCTTCATGGGCTGAGACAAGCCCAGGACCATGATGCTGCGTGCTGCTGCTCCTCTCAAAGGCCTTCGCCCTGGCTCACAGAGGGAGCACCTGGTTGTTGTGCCCTGTGTGCTGGCTGTTTGGGGGTGAGGACCTACCTTT
The DNA here is from genome assembly GCA_028658305.1 of Pachyuromys duprasi. Taxonomy (NCBI): domain Eukaryota; kingdom Metazoa; phylum Chordata; class Mammalia; order Rodentia; family Muridae; genus Pachyuromys; species Pachyuromys duprasi. The sequence goes on from CM053744.1 coordinate 60,602,912, forward strand.
GCTGGGTGGGGTGCCTCTCCTGGAGCTCTTCACAGTCACCCAAGGGCCCTGAGGGCCTGGCCCAGGCTCCCCACCCTCCCGTATGAATGCCTTTCAGGTTGTTTTTTTTTTCTTTTTTGGTGTCGTTCACTGTTGACTGCCGGACAACTGGAGTGTTTTCTTTGGAAAGCCCTGCAATCCGGCACACTGCCCTTCCTCTGTACTGGACAGTGTTGTTTAATGGGCAGCCTCGATTGTTTTGGAGATAGGCGCCTTTTCAAAAGAGGAGGCGGCTATGTGCCTTGGTTACTTTGGCCACCTTCCTTTATTTTTTCTGGAAACTCCTCCCCATGTGTGAAGATGGTAGGTGTCATGGACCTTAACAAACACTCATTCAGCATGCAAGATCCAGGCCCTGGGCGGCCTAGGGAGGCCTCATGTCAGGGTCCCGAAGAGGCCCAGAGTGGCAGAGGTGAAGGAAGCAGAGCCTGGGAAAGTCACACCCCATAGTGTGAGCTGAGCTCACTCCGCTCGCTCGGGGACCTGCAGACAAGGGCCTGTGAATTCCAAATACAATCCACAGGCCTTTGGCTTTCCTCAGGCCCCTTCCTTCCTGTCCCTCAGCCTCACCCTCCCCTCCTGGCAGGCCCTTCCTGTTTCGGGGAAGGTCAGCTTGTGGTGGAAGAATAGCCATTGTTCCTCCCTCCCCCTGGTCCCAGCTCACATCCGGTGCCCAGTCTGCCCTTCAGAACAGACCGCTTTCCTTCTCCCGCAACCCGCAACCCGGGAGAGGAGGGCATTTCCTGCCTGGCCACCCCAGTCGCCACCCTTGGTTCAGTAGTCTGCAGGCCTGCTGGGCCATCACACTCCCTGTGACTTAACTGGGCAGCTCAGCGTCTCCCTCCCTCCCTGTGTGAAGAGAGACAAGGTGAATTCTGTCACCAACACCCTCATCCTTTCAGGCAGGCCTCACCCCGTGGGCAGATCACAGCTGCCTCGTTGGCAGGCTCTCCACCACGACGTCACAGCCAAGTGAACTCTAGTGCCTTCCCTGCGGGTGCCTTCTGTGCCACCGGAGTCTCTCCCCCGCTGCTCTTGCCTGGGGGAACCTTAGGGACAGAGTCAGGGCCCCTCTGTCCTCCTGGGGGGTGCTTTCTTGGGACTCTCATTCTTCGCTGCTCAGCCTTCTCCCTCCTCTCTGCCACAGATGACCCATGCACAACTCACAGAGCCAGGGTCCCCTCCAGTGTGTCGGGGACAGCAACCGTAGTCCCAGACAACACCTCTGACCCCTCCCCATTCCACAGCTTACTCAGAAAGAGTCCGCTGAGCAGCTCATGTAGATGACATTCACCCATGAATTTGTGTAAGCTCTTCTACATATTGGGGTCTGGAGAGTTGAAACCATCTCTCCAAGAAGGAGTCATCCTGGCAGAGCAAAGAGACAAGGCAGGAGTTGTAGCAGGTATTCTGAAGCTCTCCCCGTCAACCTTCCAGACAAGATTTATCTGTGGCAGGTCTGTGAGTTCCCTCTGTCATTAGGGGCGCACGCATGATCACATATATCGCCTATGCACCCACAGAGGTCAGGAGGTCCCGAGGTCTGCCTTCAACCTTGCTCCCAGTCCTGTAGACGCTGGAGCAACATGCTTCAGGGATTACAGCAGCCTGCTGAGCCATGGACCTTCCACACACACACATGCCCTCATTTCCCTCTGGTCCAAGGTCCAACCAAAACATTGTCTCTTCAGGCTGTGGTAAGATTAGGTCACAAGATGTGCTGACTGTACATGGAATAGCCGTCAGGTGCGGCTGTCATTGTCCTCCATGGCATGATGGTACACATGGATGGAAAGGCCGAACACAGGCACTGCAAAGTCCCAGAGTGCCCCGTTGCTATTATTAGGCTGTGACTAGCCTAGGAGCCAGGAGAGGTGACCCAGCTCAGAGGACCTGAGCCTTTGAACAAATGTCGTCATCTCTCTGGGCTCCTGAACCCTCTGCCACTAGGTTAGGACATTCTCTCAAGTGCCAGCTCCAAAGTCGGACTGAGGGAAGTTGTGTAATCAGGGAAGTTCACTGGCAGGCATGACTTTTGTCTTTTGCACATTGACCCTCAAGTTCCTGGAAGCTGAAAGGGATGAACGTTACGTCCCTCCCCTCCCCTTCCCCGCCCCCTCCAGCCCTCTGTCCTTCAGTCAAATGCTGTGTGTGTGGTACCCGAAGTTCCCAGGAGACATGGCCAGAACCTAGCTGGCACTCCCATGGTCCTAGAGCATGCACACATCCCTGGAGGCTCTTTCCTCTTAAATATTTTGCACGACCCTTCCCTGTCAGGTCTACAGAAGCTACAGCATAGGGACCAAGTCACCTGTGACCGAACCACAGGTCATAAAACACCCCGCCAATGCTCAGTCTCAGGAACCAACATCCTCTCAGGGAGCCCATGGCCCAGGGCAGGAGGGAATGGGGACCATCCTTCCATTACGTCTGGAAGGTGCTGGTGAATGGGTGAAGGTGCCTCTCTGTAGGTCTGGGGTGAAGTGGGCTGCATACAGCAAACCTGCACCAGACATAGGCTTCACAGGACCATGGTGGGCCACCAGTTGGCAGCTCAAATGCAGCACTTGGCAAACATGGGTTGGTGAAGGAGAGGTCTGGGGACAGCTCTGTGATGAAGGCCTCTCAGCCCTGCTGTGGCTTCCCTACAAAGGTGTGTTTGAGTGAATGGAGCTTCACTCTCTCCAAAATGGTCCCATTTGTCCTCTATAGTCACCTTCCTTCAGCTTGAAGTCTTTCCTAGCCCAGCTTTCTGCATTTAATGAGAAACTATCCTGACTGTTTGTTTTGCTTTGTTTTGAGGCTCTGCTCTGCCTACACGCACTTGCCAAGCCTCTGACGATAAACTTCATCAAAACAGTAAACACGTGCTACAACCTCTGTCCTACAGACAGACATTCACTCTGTGTTTGCAGAGTGGTTTCCAAATTTGACCTGTGTCCCCAAAGCTGAGGTCACCTGAGAGAGCTGTTACTCCATCTCTGTCTTGCCCTGGGCCATGCCCAGAGGCAGAACACTGTGTGCTGGGAGCCTTGCCATCCCGTGCTCCTTTTGCCTTTGGAATCAATGCCCCCAAAAGTGTGCGGCAGTTGGACACCAGAAGCACAGTTCCCTGTGTGCTGCTGTTTAAGACAGAACAGCTGGGGAGGGCCCTGCTGAGACCTGCCCCCTGCCCACACACACCCTTCCCACAGACGCTTCCTCCGTCTGGGGACTGGGTCTCACCTCCTGTTGAGCCGACCACTAAGGCGGGCCTCTGTTAGTGGGCTGGTCTCTTCCCGCACACCTGTACTGTCACCAGCCTAAGAGAGCCTACCTAGCCTCCCTCAGTCCTCTATCCACCTATGTGTGAGCATCTTCCATTGTTATAACAAAATGCCAGCACTAAGGCACTTTATAAAGAAAAGAAGTTTATTTCACACAGTATTGCAAGTTCAAGGGCATGGTGTCAGCCTTGGAAAAGGGAGAGGTCCACAGTGAGAAGATCACCCGCCACTGCCCCGTGAGTCACACCAAGCCAAGGCAGACCAAAATGATCGAGAATGGATTCCTGCCCTGCAGGAGCTCAGAGCAAAAATCTAGGCACTGAAAAAAATGGGCCAAATCCGGCCAGTATCTGTTTTTGTACAGGACGTTTCACTGGAACCCAGCCATGCTGTTCACCCATGGCTATGTCACCACACAGAGAACACACTGGGCAGTTGGGCCCAGACATACGACCTGTAAATCAGAAAACATTTATTTACTTTGTGATCCTACGCAAAACCCATCTGCCTGTTCCTACCCAGCCAGGGACCACCAAAAGATGGCTCCTCTGTGCTGTCTGCATCCCAGGTCTGCCACCCATGCTTCTCAGTAGACGTGCAAGGCCCGGGGAAGCCTGGAGCCAGGGTGTGTGGAGAGTAAACACGAGAAGAGCAGAGTTCTGACACTCGGCTGGCAGACTGTGTGCCTGTGTGCCTGTGTGCCCGAGGCCGGCTTCCACCCCCACCTCTGCATAAACCAGCACTCAGGGGGTGAAGGCAGGGACAGTGAAAGTTCAAGGCCATCCTTGGCTACTAAAGCCAACCTGGGCTACCTGAGACTCTGTCTCAAAAGAAGAACAAAAAGATCGGACCGAGGCAGACGCACGGTGCCTGCACCATCCTTCTGACACTGGGTTCTGTTGGGGCTCTACCTTGAATCAAAATTTCTGTCAGAAACAGTGCCATGTCCTCCTGCATTAACAGTAGTCAGCAACTGTCTCAAGATGCCCTCAAAGGCCTTTGTTCTTCCAAGTTAGGCACTGAATAACCATAGAAACCGAAGCTTGAGGGAAAAGCATTGACAGGATGGCCCTGGATCATTCAGCGGTGCAGGGCACACACTCACACCGTCCACGGGGTCAGAACTCGGCCTGGTGATGGCTCATTCCCCTGCGAGGCCTGCCACACCCTGCCTGCCTCACTCTGAAAGGATCCCGCAGGATTACATGGCACACTGGGCCCAAACACCCTCGGCTCACTAACAGCTTTCACGTGACTAGTCCCTTGGCAGAGATGGGGGAAGAGCAGGCGGTTTTCAGCACTTGGTCCCTTTCTGCTACTTGGAGAGCATTTTTGGTTTCCAGTGTACTTCTTGTGTTCATGAAAGCTCCTTACAAACCAAATCTTAGTGGTGGCGCTCACCTTTAGTCTCAGTGCTAGGGAGGCAGAGGCAGGAGGATCTCTGTGAGTTTAAGGTCAGCCTAGTCTACAGAGTGAGTTCCAGGACCACCATGGCTATATAGTAAAACCCTGTCTCTAAACCAAACCAAAACCAAAACAACAACAACAAAAGAAACTAACAAAAACTCAAAAAGTAAACACGCTTATGTCCAGAAACCCCCATCAGTGACACGGGAACAGACAGCACCTGCCTCTGCCTCCCTTTTGAATGACGCACTTTTTGATATGGTGCTGCTTCTCCTTGCCCAGTCCAGACAGGCCACCTGCTTGCAGCCTGCCATGGCCCAGGCCACCCTGCCCTGACCGCCTCTGTACACCCCGAACCCTGACCCTTCTGCTGACTCCAGATTACCCAGGGCCAGCCCCCCACTGGACGTCACCCTGGAAGTCCCAACCATGCTGCTCAAACCGCCCCTCCCAGGTCTCCTGTGTCATGGCCGCTATGTGGACAGCTTCGTCCAACTGATTCAAGGTCTCAGTAACCTCGAGGCATCCAAGGGCATCACTTCCCACAAACGGAGGTGCTTATACCTTGCTGGTGGGATGGGAAATGGTACAGCCACTGCGGAAGTCAGAGTGGAGGTTTCTCAAAAGCCAAGAAATAGGTGGACCAGCTTCCCTACTCCTGAGGATTTACCCAGAGTGTCCAAGGTAGCATGTCACAGAAACACCGCACAGCCATATTTACTGCTGCACACCTCACAGCGGCTGAGCCGTTGACCCAGCCTAGATACCCAACAACGGAGTACATATGTGGTTCCTCCATCTTCTATAACCACATCAAATCATGTGTGTGTGTACCTGTGTGTGTGTGAAGGTGTCTAAAGGAATAGGGGAGGAGCTAGTGAAGGGAGAATGGGGAAACAGTGGGGCGGAATATGTCGAACATGTCGTATAAATACACCTGTAAGAAAATGTTAATAGTTAACTAGGAAGCTAGAGAGACAGCTTCCTGGTTAAGCTCACTGGCTGCTCATGCAGGGGACTCAGCTCAGTTCCCAGCACCCACACGGTGGCTCACAACCATCTGGAATCCCAGTTCCAAGAGGCTCTGCCACCCTCCAGTCTGCTCTTCACAGGCATTGCTTGCATGCAGCTCACAGTCACACATGCAGGCAAAACACTCGTGCAAATAAAATATAAATTAATAAACATCGTAATAAACAAAAAAACGTTTCCTCATTCCGACCTTTTCTTTCCCTTGCCAAGTGCTATCCCTGTGTCAGGCTCTGTCCCAGCACCTGTCCCCGCTGTCCCAGCACCTGTCTCTGTCCTCATGTGTCTCCCCTGGCTTCTTCTTCCTTCTGGAAGGTAGCTCCCACCTTAGTGAGCCCATCCCCTGCCTGGCTTCCAGGACCGCCCTTACGTGCTCCCTGTTTGTCACACTCCCACAGAGCGCCTGGGCGGCCTCGGACGGCCCCCACGGCTGTGAGCATTTCTCTCACACCTCCTTGTAGCTGTACTCCACTTACTTGTCCCTCTAATACACCCAGTTAGTACCTCATCCTAACCAAGTCCAGGCCAGCTTCTGCTGTGCCCTTTCCAGAATCACCAGCCAGTTCCCTCCCCGTCAGTCTACCACCCTGCCCACCCACCTTGATGGCTATCTTCAGACATGAGGAGGCGGCTGCTTCCTGGACTTCTGGTACCCATCACCAATGCCTCCTACCAGCTCATACACAAACTCAGAGCAAGTTTCCCTCCCCTCAAAACTCCACCTCTCAGAGTAGTGTCACAGCGGACGCGCACATGGTGAAGCTCAGGACAAACTGTGGCCTACAGAACAGGGAGATCCAACCTGTCTGGGTTCTGCCTTCAAGTGACAGCATCATGTCCCACACAGCCTGACTCCACCTCAGTCAGCTACCTCTCTGTGTATCCCTTCACCTCCGTGAGCCTCTGGCTTCATCTGCAAAAGAGGAAGAATAGCGCTGCCTCTCTGGCCAGTTGCTGTGAAACTCGAGTGACATAGCAGAGATCAGATTCATAGATGTCACATCAGAGTCTCTTTTGCTACGGACTGAATGTAAGCCTGTCTTCCATGTTCCTGTGCTGAGACTCAAACCCCCAAGGCAATGGGAGGAGGAGGTTTGGGGCACAATTAGATAAGGAGGGTGAGGCCCTAAGCAATGGGGCTAGTGAACTTGTGAAGGGAGCTTGAGCAAGTGAGCCCGACTTTACTTTGACTGTGTGAGGCCACAGCTAGAGGGTTGCTATATAGAAGACGCCATCATGGAAACCAGCTATGCTAACGTGCTGGATCTTAGACATCCAGGCTCCAAAACTGTGGGAATAATTCCTTCTGTGTGCACCACAAGGTCCCCAGTACTTGGTTCCGGGTGGCTGAAACACTCTTCCTACTTGAACAGGGATAGGGGAAACTGAAAACGATATGGGAGGCTGGTGGGAATCAAACTTTAATTTTAAGATATTACATTCTCTGGTGCTGGGCTGGGGATTCCCACAGCTCTTGGGTCCCTGGCAAAAGGTTCCTCCCCAGTGGCAGCTGGGTGATGGAACAGAGAAGATTCTTTGGCCCAAACCCCACAGTGCATGAGGCCACAGTGGCTGCAGGCCAGAGTCTGGTAGCTTTGCTTACCTGGTTCCTCCACGTACAGTTTCCAGTAAAGGTGCCAAAAGTCAGGCTGCTGCCTCAGAGCTGCTCCACGGGCAGAGGAGATACCCCACTCACATCAGGTCCCCAGGTTTGAGGCCTGCATCCACCAGTCCACCACACTCCTCTGATCACCGTCCCCCTCCAGGCAGGACCTCCTCCTCCTGAGTTCATGGCAGCGGAGCTGGGGCTGAAGCAGCCTACTCTCCTTTGAGGTGGCTTCTATATCCTTGTAGAGAGAGACCTCTGAGAAGAAAAATGGGAGGAAGAGCAGGAGAAGCCTGCAAGCCTGGGGGCCAGCTAGCGTGGTACACACAGTCCCAAACACTGATGCCCAATGTTGTCTGATGACCTCCACAAGAGCCCTGTGGCATGCAGCCCATGCACATCACACACACACACACACACACACACACACTCACATTAAGATAAAGAACAGAAGAGACAGAGGGAGGGAGGAGCCCCTTTCCTCAGTCACTCAACTGGAACGTTCCTACCTAAGTAAGATGAGCAAGGAGGAAGCTCTCTACAGAGACTGGGGCCTCCAGAGAGCCACTTCCAAAGTTGCTGAGAGATGGTTCCCATCTGTCAAAGGTGTGTCATGGGAAAGGAAGAGACAAGACAAGTGGCTGTAATCGCTGCTGTGGGGGCCTGGGTAAGTTACAGCTGGAGAGAAAGGGTGTGTCCCCAATGCCTCATTGATAGAAATGCCCTGTTTCCTAAGGAACAGAACTGAGAGCTGTCTCCACAGGCCGAATCGATGCCCAAGGAGGAGACAGGGCTGTGCTGACCGACCCAGGGCACCCTAACCGGAGGGCGCCTGTGTAAGCTGCTCTCCCCTGCCTTCTCCTCTGTCCCTCCCCCACGACCCGAAGCTCTGGGCCCAGGAGCTCTGCGACCTGCAGAGAGAGAATCCAACTTCCAGAGAGTGGAGACAGGACTGGGAATGGCCCCACAGCCTGGGGCGGGGCTAGAGAAGGGTGAAGGCTGCAGCCTGTGGGTAGGCAGGCACTAACAGGACACTGGCACACACATAAACACCTTGACGGCCGGCTTGTCTTCCCACCCTGTCTCAAAAAGAAAGGGGAGCCAGCAGAGGCCTCATATGGCAGGGAGCTTGCCTCCAAGCCTGTCTGGGTTTGTTCCTTCGCACTCACATGGTGAAAGCGGAGAATCAACTCCTACAGATTATCCCCTGGCCTCCACACGTGTGCCATGGCATGCACGGCTGCCCTGACACACACCCATGTACAAAATTAATTAATTAATTAAAATGAAGAATGATTGGGGAAGACACTGATAATGACCTCTAGTCTTCATGTACCTGTGTACACATACATGCACACTCATGTGCACACTTATATAACATACATACACACGAGTGTGCATGTGCACACATACACACACAACACATGAACCTTCTTTCAGAGAAACTTGCATTCTTTTCAAACTAAATGGAATGGTGTGTGAACTCAGCTACAGTCTTGGGAACAGAACTCTGCTCTGGACAACAGAAAACAGAAGATTATGGTGTGTGTGCATCTACAAGGAGCCCCCAACAGGAAGCATGAGTCCCCAGACTCCCCAACACCTACAGCCTCCAAAATCTGGCTGCTGAGCCAGACCAACCACCTCTAACCACTGACCATCCCCAGGTCCCTCCACATCCACCGAGTGAAAGCCATAAAACAGAAGGGAAGTGAGAAGCTCAGCCCGAGAAAGTGCGCTCCGGCACCCAGCTGCTGGCCTCAACACCTCTGGTCAGCTTCTGCTGGATACTTTGAGTACCACATCCATGGTGTTTTCCTGTCTGTTGTTTCCCTAACTGTTGGTTGAGGCTGGGTGTGGCAGTCCATGCTTTTAATCAGCACGTGGGAGGCAGGGGAAGAGGATCTTTCTGAGTTTCAAGGCCAGGCTGGTCTACATATTGAATTCCAGCACAGCCAGCCAGAGCTACATAATAGAGAAGCCTGTCTCAAACTGAGGCCAGACAGTGGTGGTGCACACCTTTAATCCCAGCATTTGAGAGGCAGGCAGATCTTTGTGAGTTCGAGGCCAGCCTGAATGAGTTTCAAAACAGCCAGGAGCTACACTGAGAAAACCTGTCTCAACGAAAAAAAGGAAGGAAGGCAGGAAGGATAGAAGGAAGAAAGAGGAAAAGAAAGAAAAAAAGAAGAAAAAGAAATTCAGTAAAAGAATAATCGATGAAGCATGTTTTACACAGAATCATTTTTTTTACTGAGACATGGTCCCACGTAGTTCAGGCTGGCTTTGGATGACTGTTCTGGGGTGCCCACCAGAGAAGAACACTGGGGTCTAAGCCAATAGAAAGTCTTTATGAGCTGCTGGCTACTACACTAGGTGTTCAGCCTTTCTCAGAGTGAGCTTTGTAAGCACAAAAACCATAGTCTGGGTTGACATACTTCGGTTAACAAGAGCAGTCAGCCACAAGAGGAACTATAGAAGCTAAAAATCAAGGTTAGTACATTAGAGACTTTCCCAGAACCATATGGACTTTGATGGATTAGGCCTTGTTTTATTTTTGGTATATGGTGCTGTCTGCATGCTGAGTTTTACAGTCTGAATGGTACTTCCACCATGGGGTCATTTGTGCTAAGGTCTGGGGCCTGTTACAGTGATCTTGAACTCTTGATCCTTTCAGATGCTAGAATGTATCACCACAGCCTGCTCAAACTCATAGCTAAAAAAGGAAAGCATGATTCTGTCCATGGGAAGCCTTTGAATAAGGCTGGGGCTGGGGCTCAGTAACAGAGGATCGCCTAGGGCACTTGAGGCATTGGCTTCTATATTCAGCACCACATAGAAAGCAGGGATTGATGGAGGCTCTCCCCAAAACAGGAAAATTTTGACCTTAGGAAGAGTCATCAAATCCGGGTCCCAGTCTTAGCTTCTCTAATGCCAAATCGTGGTTTTGTTTGTATGTACTATAGTATACATGTATGTATGTATGCATATGTGTACGTACATATGTGTATGTATGTATGTATGTATGTGTACATGCACATGGAAGCCAAAAGACAACCCTGGGTCCCCTCCCACACTTTTTCTTTTTGAGACAGGGTCTCTCAGTGGCCTACTGCAAGCTCCAATGCCTACTGACTTCACACACCTGCCTGTCTCCATCCTTTTTCACGTGGGTTCTGGGCCCTTGTGCTGACAGGACACGCACTCTGCTAACTGAGCTACCCACCCGGTGCCACCTTTAAGTCTCCTCTTGCATGGTTCTATTTTTATGATCTGACATCACTTGACTTCTATTCTTCCTTCAAATGTTTCCAGAGATGGAAAAGAGAAGTCCTTGCTTATTTTTTTACTGCAGTAGGACTTACTGCCCGTATGCATCCCTTAGACCTTTTCTATAAGCAAGGCTCTCAGGGCTCCTGTGTTTCCTACACCTTGAGACAGGTTAGCTATTCCATCTTGAATTAATGATATCACGACTGCTGCCGATTATACTAAAGGGAAGAATGACAGAATGACCTACGCTGGGATGCAGAAGTGAACTAAACCACCATGGCCACATCATCCTTTGTTTTCTTGTTGCCTTGGCAGAGTGGAGCGTTACCTTTGAGACGGTGTGGAAGGAGACTAGAGAGCCTTTGCAGTCTTCTTCAGTGTGGGCGATGTAGTCTTTCAGCACCTTTTGTTTTCATTTGATCATGGTAAAGACCAAAAAAAGTAGATGTTTCAAAATCTTAGACAAATCATAAAATGGCCTCATAGACACAGTGCGGCTCTACGTCCCAAAGAGAATATTTTGAGATCTCCCTAGCCATTCTATGTGATGCTCCTTTCTTACCCATTCCTCATCCCCATGCATTCTCCCCCCCAAAGACTCACCTAATGGAGGAGTGTGGAAAAGTGGGGAGAGAGGAAACTGTGGATGCCAGGCGGATGCTGGACTCTCCATCTGCCAAGAGAACGAGGAAGCAAGTGAGCCAGGACATGGCCAGGTGGCCTACATTCAGCTGAGAGCAGAAAATGAATAACCAAATTGCCAGAGCATCAGCCAAACGTATTCAGCTGTGCCTGATGGGCCAAGAGGGAGCAAGTGCTTGGCATGTCCGAGCTAGCAGACAGGTGCTCTGGGCTGCTGCATGCTCAGAGGAGGGCCGCCCTCCAGCCAAGGGCTCATTTTCCAGGACAAACAGCAGCATCCTTCACCTTAAAGACCAAAGAGGAGGAAGTAGGTCAAAGCAGAAAAGAGAGAAGTGTAGCCCAGGTGGTTGCCTGGAGCCCACGGACTGCTCAATAAAGATCTGAGGGGAAGAGATGAAGCAGCTACCTAGAGAAACCAAGCAAACACACAAAGAAGCGATGGGAGCTGGTGACCGAGGACAATCAGTCGCCATCACCATTAAACAGTAGTAAGACAGCGAATCAGGTGTCCCAGCTTGTGGGAGATCAACAAGTTAAGGCTGAGTGGTTCAGAAGTTCGTGGTTATGTCTCACTCCTTAGCAGCCATTGGCTATCAAGTTAAGCCATTCACCCAGGTAAAAATAAAACCAGGGCATCAAGTTAGTGCGGACTTATACTCAGGAGGCACTAGACAAGACAAGATTGACTAGTCTTGATCTTTTCCATTAGTGACTACAATGCTGGCATTGGACATGGAGTTAGAAAAATTATGCTGTATTCATTTACTCATTTGATCACTATTCAGTGAGTACTTGGGGCTATATTGACCAGAACTGAGCCATGCTCTTAAGGAACTTACATTCTAAAACAACATTTTCATTAATGAGCTGGGCATGGTAGGTCATGCCTGTAATCCTAGCACTCAGGAGACTGAGAGGGAAAAGTTACTGTGAACCTGAGGCTAGCCTGTGCTATGCAAAAGACACTCTCTCCAATATGTATTTTCTATATTTGTAAATTATTTAGTCCCATCAATAAACTGGTGAGTTAGCGAGCCTCACTCCCATTTTATGGCTGAGATTAAAAACAGATTCAGTGTAAGCACTGTGTGTGGTGTCCTGTGGTCCCAGACAGACCTAGATTCAACCAGTGCTTCTCAATACTGAAACACGCTGTTTTTGCTCACATATCACCTGTAAGGTTTTGTTGTTGCTGTTGTTGTTTTTAGAACTGAGACGTTCCAATGAGTCCTGCAATGACTATGGAATGAAGAAACAGAGATACGAGGAAAAGCACCTAAGGTGACGGGTGGAATGGCGCAGGGATGCGTGAGGAAGCACACACGCTGGCAGGGGTTACAGGAAAGAGGAAGCGTGTGGATGGAAACTATGAACTCAACCTTAATAATGATTCTGAAGGGCTTCTAGGACACACCAAAAAAAAAAAAAATAGCAGCAGTTGCTAAGAAGTGCAAAAGTGGACCCTATTGAATGGTCTGGGCCAGAAAGCTAGCTCTGGACATCAGAAGTGATGGAGCAGCACCAAGAAAGGCAAGGAGTCTATAACAAGAAACAGAAAGAGAGACTGCAAGAGGACCAGGAAGCCTTAGGAAGCTCTCTCTTTAGAAAAGAAGTGGAAGGTGAGGACTGAGTGGTTGGTAGGCCCTAGAATCTCAGGAGAGATTCCCCAGCACCCCCGCAGGAGAGTTACAGGTAAAGCCATGCAGACTCTTCAAAGGCCCAGGCAGGATGAGGACCAGGACGAGGCCTGTGTAGGGCCAGGAATGCGGCTTACACAGAGCCTGAGTTCCACACCCAGCCCCTCATAAACCAGGCATGATGGAGAATGCCTGTAATCCCAGTGCTTGGAAGGTACAAGCAGGGATCAGAAGTTCAAGGTCACTCTCAGCTATGTAAGGAGCCGGAAGGCCCCCCAGCTCTGTTCTGCTCTTTAGAGCCCAACTTGAGGAAGCAGGGTGGTTCTCACACCCTTTGTACACAAGTGTGTTTCTGAGTAATGGAAACAGCAAGCCTGGGTTGCCCGTTCAGATACTCTGGCAACAAACACGAGGAAAGAGGAGGAGCGAGGATAGAGGAGGAAGAGGAGGCTTCGTGGAAAGTTCCGGGCTGGGCTGCATAATGTAAAACATTATAAATCTCTTCCGGCATCTCTACTTTTTCCATCCCCACGCCCTCCTCACACTTCTCCAGAGATGTGTAAACTTTCCCTGGCCAGGCTAATCCATCAAGACAGGAACGCTGGTCTGAGCGGGTTTGCCACTATGGCTCTGGGGAGAAAACACAGGACTTGATAAACTGTCCTTGCAAGAATTTTCACCAAAAACAGTACCATCTAGGTTAGTGATGTGGAAAGATGGAAGGCCGCAGAGAAAAGAAATTGGTTTTGTTTGTATAGAAGACAGTTGAATGTGTTTGTAGGAAGAAACTGAAGGTGATTTACAATTCTAGACAAATATAAAGAGAAAGCCCACAAGATCATGCCAGGAAGGGCCTGAGAGAAGCCTTTCCGCCCCTGAGGTCAGAAGAACACAATGGTCAGAAGTCGGCCATTGAGAACCAGAGACAGGAAGACAGAGCAGACGAGGTAACTCATCCCAAACATGCAAGGAACACAGACTATAAACAGCATCTCTCTGGGGCTAAAAGATGCTCCATGGCTAAGAGAGCGCAAACACAGGGGTCTGAGCTTGACTCCCCAGCACCTGTGCAGAGACCTGGCGTGGACACACACCTGCAGCTCCAGCATGGCAGGGGAAGGGAGAGGAAGATCACAGGTGACTGCCAGCCTCGCTCAAGCTCAGAGAGCCTGTAGAGGGTGACAGGGCAGGACACCCTCCTCCAGCCTCTGCATTCACACATGTGTGTACACCCACGAGTGTGAACCCCCCTTCTTTCTCTTCTCTGAATGCATAGAAGACTTAACAATCTAGAATCTGGGGAAATGGAAGCCCAGGAGATGTTTCTGCCAGTATGAAGTCACGCTGTGGTAGCCAAGTCCTGGTCAGTCTGCAGAGAACCGAATGCTCTATTTTGGGTTTCTATTGTAGTGGTGAAACACCAGGACCAAAAAGCAAGTTGGGAAGGAAAAGGTTTTTTCAGCTTATGCTTCCACATCCATTGTCCATCACTGAAGGAAGTCAGGACAGGAGCTCAAGCAGGCAAGAGCCTGGAGGCAGGAGCTGATGCAGAGGCTGATGTGGAGGGTGCTGCTCACTGGCTTGCTCCTCAGAGCTTGCTCCGCCTTCTTATAGAACCCGGGACCACCTGCCCAGGGACAGCACCACAGGCAGTGGGCAGGCCCTCCCACATCAATCACTCATTATGAAAATGCTGTACAGATCTTATGGAGATATTTTCTCTGTTGAGGCTCCCTCCTTTCAGATGATTCCAGTTTGTTTGTTAAGTTGACAAGGCTGGGAAGCAGTTCCTACGGCGCCGAATGACAAGAGGGACAGGTACTGGAGCTGAGAATCCACCAAAATCAACATCCCAAGAAAACCAGGCTGTGAATTTGAGTGAGACAGCGGTGGGCTTCTGAGGCCATTGCACCTTCAAATCACTCAGCACAGGAACGGGCTTAAATCAACCTGGGGCGCTAGTATCTCATGCCTCTTGGTAAAAACAAAGTAAATTTTTCTAGCAGACCATGGCATCTTCCGAGGCCTCAGACTATTCCTACCATTTGCTTTGTAAGCATGTCCACAGTGGGAGCAAAATAACCAAACAGGAGGACAGGCTGGGAGGACTGTGAGAGCAATGAGCAGCACACACTAACACCCCAGATACGTCACCAGACTTTAACATGAGCTCCATTCTACACAAGGAGGTTTCCGGGCCACGACTAGGAAATCAGGTGTGTTTGGAAGGCGGGAGAGATGTCTCAGCACCAGCTGCTCTGCAGAGGATCCAGGTTTTAGCCCCAGCACCCACATGGAGGCTCATTGCTTCTTCCAAGAAATCTGCTGTCTCTTTCTGGCCTCTGTGGGCGCCTGCTTGCATGTAGTGTGTATACTCAGGCACACATACACGGGGTTCCTCTGTGTAGCCCTGGCTGTCCTGGACTTGCTTTGTAAACCAGGTTGACCTGGAACTCACCGCCTCTGCCTCCCTGAGAGCTAGATTACAAGCATGCACCACTACCCCCAGCAAAATTTACTTTTTCAAAGTAAAAATAACAATTCAATGAATGTAAAGTAAAATGCATTACTGCGGTAAAGAACATGCTGTCGTTACAGATGGTCAAGTCCCAGGAAATTGTAACATTATAACATTAAACTCCTTTACCTTGGAAACAAACAAGCAACAATGTATCTACCTGTGGATAGCAACTCCACCGTTACAGCCCGTTGGCATTCCTCTCTGGGTATCTGCTATGATGCACAATCAAGTCAGTTTTGGCATGAACGATTCCACAGTGGCCAGCGGCTGGACACACAGAGGTCTGCGCCTTAGCAACTCCCAGAGGTCATTAGGAATAGAGCTGCAATAAGCACCTATTTCAGCACGAATTTTGATGGAAAAATAACACAGAAAATCAAGGGACTTTTCCTCTGCAGCAGAATAGTGATGTCTGCAGGAGGCTAGCTGGTGGCAGTACTGTCCTTGACCAGCCTGTACGGGCTGAGCGGTCGTTATCCTGAAGGCTTGTCTTAGGAGAGCCTACTACACATCTTTAAAAGAGCTGAAAGACAGAGGGGGGGGGGGGAGTGAGGAAGGGCAAGGCAGGTCTTGGAGGAGGGAAGGAAGGCAGTCAGGGCATGGAGGAACCCTTGGCCTCAGTCTTGACAATACAGCTTGAGCCAAGAGCTCCTGGAGAGATGCGGAGCTTGAGAGGCCTGGACAGCCTGTGACGAGCATGGCGAGCTGAAAGTGTTCTAGAGACAGGAAGTGACCGCCTTGCCCAGACACAAACCGAGAGCCTGGGAGGCTGACTCAGACACTGCGATGCTCCAGATGGCGAGGAACACAGCGCCATCCATCGCCCCTGTCACATTCCCAGTCCCGACGTCTGGACTGCCGTGCCGGCGATGATGCAGACGCGCAGTGTGTAGCATGGGGGCAGCCGCCCCTCCATTTGAGCCAGCAGGCACTCTAGGGTGAGCCATTGCCCGGCGGTGCTGCACGGTAAGTTGACAACACAGGCTTTCAAGAAGTGATCTTCCGTTCTGGAAGGGTTAAAAGTATCATCAAGCTATTATAAATGCCCTTCAGCAAAATCAAAACCCAGTTACAGCCTGGGTGAGGCTGGTGCTGGCAGGGTGTGAGGTGAGGCAGGAGGATGGCTGTAGAGTGTGTCTCCTTGCACATTCTCAAGAGCCACGCCAACACCAGTTTCAAATTTGGGGTATGACAGAGGAAAAGAGGACCAAAACTTTAGGAGGGATCACCCCAAAGTCTAGAAGGACTCAAAGGCCCAGGGAGCTAAAGAGAAGCACAGAGAAAGGAACGGCTGGAAGACAGAACGCTGGGGGGCCGAGGACAAGACTCAGCCAGGAAACGTGCTGCCGCCAGACCAGCTGACTGAAGGATGTCCTTGGGATTCCGATGACAGGTAGGGAGACTGTTGTCCTTGACCTGCTCACACATACACACACACAAACAAACACACACTCCCACACACACACCCCACACTCACGGTGCACATGGCATACACACAGGTAAATAAATGTAATAAAAGTTAAAAGAAAGAGGAGGAGGAAATGAGGGAAGAGGAGAGAAGGAGGAAGAAGAGGAGGAAGAAGAGTGTGAAGAATTTCAAAACACAAGGGCTTCAGAAATAAGCCATGCTTTGTTACTCCTGGTCTTTACTTTCATTGCTGTCAGCTCTCTCTCTCTCTCTCTCTCTCTCTCTCTCTCTCTCTCTCTCTCTGTGTGTGTGTGTGTGTGTGTGTGTGTGTGTGTGTGTGTGTGTGTGTGTGCCTGCCTGCCTCTCCTGGTCTAGCACTGTATGAGGAGCCTCAAGTGTGAGTCAACCAAAGGCTGCCCTGGCGCCCTGGAACCATGCTGCTCACTCGTGCTGGGCCCAGCAGCCTCAAAGGTACCAGGCTCACCCGCTCTCCCTGGGCCCAGCAGATCCGGGCCACAGCACAGGGCCTGCCGGGCCCCGCATGGCTGCCTTCCCGGAAGTGGGTGCTGGAGCTGAGCAGTGTGAGGGAGCAGCCAGAGGCTGGCGAGCAAACAGCAGACCTCAGGGAAATCAGGCTCTGGCCGAACAAAGTTCAGCCTTGTTTTCTCAGAAAGCAGAGCCGGGGCGAGCCACCCTG